>CM066035.1:665394862-666005440 GCA_033557465.1 Ichthyophis bannanicus
ATCCATGAGGTAAGAGTTGGTTCTTTAGGACAGAGTTGGTATCTTTCAGCAATGACTCTTGTGCAGATCATGTCCAGTGGTGGATTTTGGAATTAGTTTGGAAGTTCAAGAAGAATTACAGCTGGTTGGAATGCACAACGAGCATGGTGAAATTTATTTACTTAGATGATGTGTGCATACAAAGTTGGACATTGAAGGCCCAATATTCAGTGGAGGCATCTAGCGTGATTACAGTGGCTAGTCCTTGCCACTGAACACTAAACCCGGATATTCAATGCTGGGGCTGTATCTCGCCACCAGCATTGAATATTCAGGCTGGCCTGCTTAGCTTTGGCAGCGAAAGTTAGGACAGCCTTTGATGTGCCTAACTTTCACTGTCGAGGGATAACCGGGCAGCTGAATATCGCCACTGACTGGTCATCTCTGGGTGCTGCCCACGGAATTCTCCTGGTAGGATCTGATGCTAACCGGTTGGTATCAGGGTGCCTCCATCCTTAGTGGATACAAGCCATGGGCAGGCTTCGGGACAGGGTGAGGTTGACCTGCTAGCTGGCAGATTCTCTCAACTGGGGGCAGATCACCCGTCACCTCCAAGCCGGGATGCCCTTCCAGGCACCCACCCCCAGAGGGTCCTCAACATGACCACATCCTTGCTGGGCTGGGAAACTCATTGTGAGGACCTCTGCACTTAAGGCAGCTGGTCCCTGACAGCCAGTTACAGATCAACCTTCTGGAGCTCTTGGCAATATTCCTGGCTCTCCGAGAATTTTGTTACTTGCTGCAGCCCCAGTTGGTGTTGGTCCAGGCCAACAACCAAGTCACAATGTTCTGGGTGAACAAGCAAAGGGGGCACGGGGTTGTACTCCCTCTTCCTGGAGGTGGTAGCCCTCTGCTCATATGTGACTTGCAATGGGATGCTCCTAAGGGCAGTCTACCTCCATGGCCAGGACAATGCCCTGGAGGACAAGCTGAACAGAGTCCTCCTGCCGTACGAGTGGTGCCTGGATCCCAGAGTGGCCTCCTGGCTGTTTTGACTCTGGGGCGTCCCCTTGGTAGACCTGTTTGCCATCCTGGACAACACAAAGTTTCCCCGCTTCTGCTCCCGCCAGCTGCACCCATCCTGAGTGGCAGTGGACACATTCCTCATTCCATGGACGGAAGGCCTCCTCTATGCCTTCCTACCAACACCACTGGTCGCGAAGACCCTCTTCAAGGTCCAGCACAACGGGGAATCACTGATACTGATAGACCCCTGGTGGCCCAGACAGCCTTTGGTTCCCACTGCTTCTCTACCTTTCAGTGGTGTCTTCGATTCCCCTGGGCTGTGCCCCAGGACTACTCTCACAAGAGGAGGGCTGTCTCCTACACACAAACCTGGGGTCCCTGTCACTCATGGCTTGGCTACTGATAGGGTCATGCTAGCTCCCTTTAACTACCCACGGGAGTTGAAGGGAGCTAGCACAACCCTATCAGTCTGGTCTCTCATAAGGCCTCCATGAGAATGGCATATGTCTTCAAGTGGCATTGCTTCTCACTCTGGTGCGCCGAGAGGCAGGCAAAACCATTCTCCTGCTCAGTTCAGATAGTACTCCAGTACCTACTGTCACCAGTAGTCGGCCCGTAGCATAGGCATACGGGATAGACGGCCTGGGGACCCTTTATTGAAAGACTGAGCAATGCTTTAGGCTTGCATTGCCTCCTGGGAGTTGTAGTAGTTTTCCCTTTTCAATAAGATGCAGTTGTGGTGCGAGAGGTACAGGCAATGACAGGCTTTTAATTCCCCTCCCGGGGCGGATTCAAACACAAAATAACTCAGGACAAAAAGCCATACACTCTGGCACAAAACAAGAAAGGAAATAATAACAGCTTCTCAACTTAAATCCAAAGTTCCACGGTATTTACAGCATACAGTCACTTTGTATAAGCAAGGAAAATCCTGTGCTCTTCAACTGCCAGTTTAAACAGCTTTCACTTCACCTGGCTCAGCACAGAGAAATTATATCCTCTGTAACCATTAAAGTACAGTCCATTTGGTTATCTGATATTTCTTCTTCCTGAGGATCAATCAGCATTGACTCATGCTGATTCTCTGGTAAGTACAACTTCTGCTTGGTATACAACGTTTCCAAACTTCCACCCTCTATCTGTTCCTGAGGCTTCTCTATCAAGCCCTCCGTGAGATAGGGTTCAGTACTACCATATATCTTAGAATAGCAGAGAGGAGAGTCACACCCTTTAGAGTTTCTATAAGAGAACTTCTTATAACCACTTTTATCCTTATAGTAATTAGACAACCTACCTTCTGGCTTAGAGACAGGGGAAAGTCCGTGCATAGCCTGGTCAGGAAGGGGTTTAAACCTCAGAGGTTTTCCTCTGTATTTTGGCTTCTCAACCTCTTCCTCTAACATGCAAATGTCCTCCACCGAATACCTTTCACTCCCTGGAGCTTGCAAGTGCTTCCTAGATAGCTTTACCGGTAACGTTTCCCTCTGTGTCTTCCCAATAGGACAATTGCTTGTAGTTCTTGCCACAGAGTTTTTGGGCCCTGCTCCTCCAGTTATTCCTGCTGGTTACTTCCTGTATTTCTCTATCACTCTCAGAATCACAATCCTCTGAGTCACTCACGTACTTTCTCTCGTGTTTCCTTCCACACTGAAACATACGTTGCTTCTGAGTATCAGACTTCAGCTCACTCAGCTTTCCCAGCTGGGTCTGTCCAAGCTTTCTCTCTCTCTCTCTCTCTCTCGTTCTCCAGTTCCTCTGCTCCTCCTACTCTTTGCTTCCCGTGCTTCTCTTGCTTCCTTTGCTGCCCTTCACACTGAAACTCTAATGAGCGTTTCTTATATGTCTGGTTTGGAGCTAATCTAGCCCTTCCCCCTCTCAGGTGAAAACTATTGGGCTCAGGAGATGGGATTGTTTGCTAGCTGGGCGGGGCTGCTGCACTCGTGGCTGGGTTTTTTTTATATTGCTCCTGGCAACTGGGAGTCCTGTGCTTTTCCTTCCTGTCAGCAACGGACCTACTTCTCTCAAGTTCCTCTGTTTGCATGGCAAAGGACGTCTCTTCCCCATTACACTACTCTACCTGTCGCAGGTGAGGCTAAAGTCCAACTCTGTTAGAGTGCACATGAGCACTATCACAGCGCACCACCATTCTGTTGAGGGCAAACCCCTTTCGGCTCAGCCCCTCGTATCTCGGTTTCTGCAGGGCCTCATGCTATCCAAGCACCCAATCCACCCACCAGCAGCAGAATGCGAACTCAATGTGGTGCTCTTGCAGCTTACTAAGCCACTGTTTGAGCCCCTTGCTACCTGCCACTTGTGGTACATCTCATGGAAGGTTGTCTTTCTTGTGGCACTCACCTGAGCTTGTAGGGTCCCTAAATGAGTTCCATAATCTTTTTAGGGTGTAGGCAACTCCTGCCCTCTGACCCTTCTGTGTTCAGGCTACCGCAGTGCTTGTTCTGCGCCAGACACCGAGTCTTGCGGAAGTCTCCTAATTGGACTCAACTGCTGCAGTTCATGGCTCGTCTTTCTGGTCACCCGTGGCATTGGTACAGGTTCTCGGTAGCCTGTAGCTGGGGAGTCCCATAAGTGAGGACTGATTTCCTGCTTATTCCCAGAGAAAATGTAGTTACTCACCTGTAACAGGTGTTCTTCAGGGACAGCAGGAATCTGTCCTCACAACTCTCTCCTCCCTTGGAGTTGCTTCTTTACTGTATTTTATTTTTTGCGTCTTATCTTGCCTCAGTCTAATGACATAGCTGGCACACTTAGGCGGGAAGGGAACCATGCAAGCGTGGTGCATCTCCCAAAGACTTTCTTAGAAATCTGGGGAGATGCTTTTGCACAGGGCTCTGTTAGCACCGACGTCACCTATATGTGAGGACTGATTCCTGCTATCCCTGGAGAACACCTATTACAGGTGAGTAGCTATGCTATATTGTCAGTTTGTATCAGAAGTTGTCAGTCTATCATATATGTAAGCAAAATTGTGGGGTATTTCATGAAGTTTCATGTACAGGGCATGGCCTAGGTCCACTGCAGGTGGGTGGCACTGCTCCCTCCAGCACAAACACACCCCCCCTGCCATGCCAACATGACCATATGCTGTCGGTGCTGGTCGTGCAAGGTCCCAGGCCATCCACTGTGCAGGTAGGTGGGTACCTAGGGTGCGGGGTCTGGGGTGGCGAGGCATACATGGACATTCACACATCCCCCCCCCCCATCACTTCCTACCAATGTTTTGTCCCTTCCACATGGGGGAGTGATGGCTGGGGGATGTCAGGCTGGTGCTCTAGCAACTATTGGTTAGGGTCGACCGGGTAGATGTAGGTGGAGTGTGTAGTTACTGCCGACTGTGTACCGGCTAGGGTATGCACCTCAGGTACGGTGTACCCAGTTTGGCCTACTGGGTGTATATATGTTTCCGACAACATATGGGCACACCCTGCAATGCCTTACTAAGGGCTGCCGTAAAGTGTGTTCAGTTAGCTGGGTCTACGAACTGTTTGGGACCCATCCTGGGTGTGGTCTATGGACCCTTGTTAGTGTGGTCCCCAGATGTGCACTGCTTGCCCTATTACAGGCATAGTGGTACCTGTGTGACTTTTGGGTTACTTGCTGGGTAATGTCCCCTGGATGGGACACTGTGGAACACGGACTACTGGGCATGTTTGGCCCTGGGCAGCTGCTGTCCTGCTGATTTCCAGTTTCTATGTTCCTATGTACCACCTGGGCGACAGCCTAGTTCACCCTGTGCCCCAGCTGCCCCCACTGCATATCCCACCTGCAGTCCCCCTGTGCTCCATTTGCAGCATCACCATAGTGGCCTTTCATACTTGGCCACTATACTGTTGCTGCAGACGGAGCACTGCTATCACCTTTCTCGGGCTCCCTGCCTAGGCTGTACATTGCTGACACTGAAATGGTTTCTCTCTCCTGCAAACATGCATCTAACGGCAGGTTTTCATTCACGGTAGGATACAGCCCTTCAGTTCAGTACGTTGGTGTGCAGGGAGCCTCTCCCCGCCCACTCCCCACCCATTGACCATTGCTCTCTGCCCTCTCTCCTCCCTCTGCAGTGTGTACCGTGCCGCGGAATGCTTCCGCACGGTCTGTAACACTACCGCAGTTTAGTAAACATACTCCATAGTGCAGCTAAATACTATTTATTGTACAAGAAAATCACGGGAAATTTTAGCCAATCAAGCGATTTAGTTAGTAGTATGTGCAGTGATTTGACCAATAACAGGGCTGCATTTTTATGTCAGTGCTCTGCTTGTGGTACAATTTGTGAGAAAAGGATGTGGGGTACAAAAACAAGGTCAAACCTGCATGTTCACAAAGGCTTTCTATTGAAATGTGAAAGTGTGAAGAGAGAGGTTTTTCTGCCGGAGAATTAGCAGAAAAAAACTAAAATGCCACCATCCTCGTGGTGTGACTGCTTTGGTGAAACATGCAACCAGTCAACAGTAAAGAATGAACACTGGGACTTGGAAGAAAGAAGGAGTTGTATAATGAACAAGAGAAAATGCCAAACCGCATGTGTGAAAGAAAATGCATAACACTCAGTAGCAATAAATCATCTCATCTCATGGGTTTGCAGTAACTGATCTTCAAGGCAAGAGTAGTTTTCTCTGCAATGCGCCATCTTGAGTGATGGAAGCCATTGTTATGTCATTTAAAGCCTGTTTCAAATAAAAATATTATTTTGTACGTAGGAGCATTTTAAGAGAGGCTGTAGTTTGAGAACTCCATTTTTTTTTTGTAGCCTGCGAAAACATCTGCTGTAGCGGCTTTGTGACCCGTTGGGTTTTGGGCAGCCACTTAAGCTTTTTCATGTGGATTCTGCAGTAACTTAGCTTGAACTTTTGACATTTTTATTTTTCTCTCTTCAGTACTTAAATTATTGGTGACCTTCAGCATAGTTAATGGAAGTATGTAGCCGTTTGCCCTTCCTCAGAAGCTGTAATTCGGCTTTGATAAAAGGATAAGGCTATGGCAGTGGGGTTAGCAAGCTCACACAGAATATCTGCTTGCTTGCTTCTTTGGGCTTATTCCTCTTGTGGAGGGCTTACAATCTAAGAGGCATGCTTACTAAAGTGCACTACAAAGGTAGCATGGTGATAGCATATGGTAGCGGTGCTGAAAAAGTCATGCTAACCTTGCAGCGTGCATCGGGGGCAGAGACTGGGCAAGACGGGAGTGTTTGCACGGTGGTGAAAGTAGTGTTTGTAGTGGGTGGTGGTAGTTGCACTGTAGCTGTTGTAGCACAGCTTGGTAAATGCAGGGGAATGGCTGTATCCATCCCTCTGCAGTTAGTGTGAAGCCCTGCTCTGGTCACATGGCCCACACATGTGTTACCGGCATGGGGCTTAATAAATATGCCCCTAAGATTGTTCTGGAGGCAGTGAAAGGTTAGATGGCTTGTCTGTAGCCATTAGGAACATCAGTGGGATGTGAACCCTGGCTTCCATGGTTCTTACCTCACTTCTCTAACCACTAGACGACTCCTCCACTGAAGAGGATTCAGCCATGACCCCAGCGTATTCAGATTTCATAATTTCAGCTGTAGGGATAGAGGTGGACTGTTCAGAACCTTTTAAATTGCCTCCCAAATGAAATTAGAAGTCAGCTTGAAAAAGGAACAGCTTACTGATCATGTTTGCTGTAATTGTCTGATGAACTATTAGAAAAAAAAACAAAACAAAACAGGTTTTGCCAGTGCTGCTACTTTAAAGAAACAACTAGTGGATTTTTTTTTTTTTTTTTTTTTTATCCCTTGAAAATGTTGAGTTGCAATTTTTGGAACAGCAGCTCTGCCCTGAAGTAAATTGAACATCTTTCTTTATTTCTTTGTAGTATGTTGTCGGCCTCTCTTGAGTTTGCAGGTGGGCATGATGGCATGATGTTTAGATGTTTTCGTTAGTGACCAGAAATGTGTGTCTCCCGGTTTTCTTTCACAAACTTCCAACTGCATTGCTTGCTGAGGCAGTTTCAATCCGATATTTCAAAGGTTTAATCAAGATAGCTGAGCATGATCTAGAAGTAGAGTTGATGATGCAAATGTGGAAGGGTCTAGACTTGGAGAAGCAAATGTGGAGAGCTAGTGGGAGAAGCAAAAGTGATATTGGAATGAAAGCAAGCCTAGGGACTTGCATAGGGGGCTTTATGTCTGGGAACGAAGGTAAAGCAGGCAAAAGGATCTACAGTAATGCAATAGGATGGCAAAGTAGGCAGACTGGACACTTGCCTGTTAGCTGTTGCCACGGTCTCTATTTTCATGATAGCTAAATAATGGTCTATTTTCTCTTTTCTCTTTATCCTGCTGACTTTAATCAGAAGCTTTCAGGTACTGTCAAGGCCCAGCAATTCACTGCGGTCCTGGAGGTCATTTCAGAAAGGGGAAGCAGCTGCTTCTAGGCCTATGAAGACCATAATAGTTACTCAGATCACTCAAATGATGCACTGTCGTCCCATTACAAAGCCATTTACTTATGCATAATTAGATGCAGCGAGAAAAGTCTTTTCAGATAAACTCACAAGATAGCCTTCTGGGTTTCCCTTATGGGCATGACTTTCTTTGAAACAGGCACGTGAACTTGTTGGTGGTTTAGATTTCCTTGTACCTGCAATCCTTTCAGATTCCCAGGATGACTCCTTTTCCTCAGCTTACGAAGGCAGTGCTCACTGGGTTGCAAACTCTTCACTTTTGTTCCTTGGTCTATACTCTGTCCTTGAGGGGCCACCAACGGGCAAGGCTTTTATGATATCCCTAATGAATATGCATGAGAGAGATTTCATACAATGGAAGATAGTGGGTGTGCAGATCTCTCTCATGCATGTTCATTAGGGATATCCTGCAGACCTGACCTATATGCAACCCCTGAGGACTTGAGTGAAGACCAAGGTATTGATCTAAAGTTTAACCTCTTAATTTTGAGGTCACTGGAAAAATAGACTTTTTCTTTCATCACGGATAGCAAGAAGGCTTTCTCTCATCCCTTTCCAATTTCTTCCAGAGTTCCACACTTGTCAGATTTCCACTACCTCCCAAATCCTTTTTTGCCTCATCCTATCACCTCTTATTTCCTACTGCCTAGCAAGTGTCAAGGCACAACCAACATCTATGTATTAAACATGAATGAAAAATATGGTTTTAGTATAGTATGAAATGAGACTGAACTCCCCCCACCATCCACTCACTAGACCTCTGACTCAGCATGGTGTTTTCAAAGATATCTCGAAGAACAACTTGAGCACGTCAATATATACAGCAATATAATATATTTTAGGAGCACAAAATAACTTGGAGCTTAAAGCTCCTGTATTATGACATTGAGATTTGTATTTGTAGAGGGGAATTTTAGAAGAGACGTCGAAGCCAGAATGTCAGAAAAAAAAAGACACGTCCAGGTGTAGAGACAATTTCACAAACATGGATGTACCTGATATGAACGTCTGCAGGAACGTCTACATAGGTGTCCCCAGAACCGTATTTCAGAACCTAGACATCAAGGACAGCTTAATGGTTCTAGTAGTGGGTTAGGAACAGGGTAGCCAGGCTTCAAATCTCACTGCTGCAGTCATTGACATTGTACTGATTGCTGGGGCTGATAAGAGTGCCGCCTTCTTTACACCCTCTGGATGATTTTCAGCTAAAAGAGCACTTTTCAGATGCCTGTTCATGCCTGGAGTATAACAAAAATATTTTCCACCTTTACTAGCGCTGCTGTTCACATCAATGACCTTTTCTTGTGTACACTCCGACAATTATCATCCTTTTTTAAAATTATTTTAAGAAAATTTGGATAAAAATAATTTTAAAAAAGGATGATAACACAGGTACACTAAAAATTTTTTTTTTAAACTGCCTCTAATGTTTCGATTGATTTTTATGTTTTTTGGTGCGCTGAATCCAAATCTGGTAACCAATTTGCTCCATCACGTACAGATTTTTTGCTACATTGGGTTAGCAGTTTGAGGTGAACGTTTCAGATTGAGTGCGATCGAGATAAAAGTTTCTTGGATGAATTCTTTATACTAATTGTTTAGTAGTTATTCAAATAAGAATAAAGAAAATTGTAACAAGGCAGCACATAAGAATAGAGTAATGTCAACAAAACACACTGTGATGGTAGCAAAATTGTCTGCACTTAAAACAGCCACATACATGTGCACAAACATTGAGCATATAAGAGCGCGGTTAGACACAAAGCAAAGCAAAGAAATGTGCAAAAAATGTTGTACAGGTATGTATGTAAGAATAGAAAACGCAAACCGCACCATTGCAATACATGAAGACAAACACCCGATGGTGTGAAAATAAAATTCTAATAAATGAGATCCGACACTATGGTAATAACTAGCAAATTTTTATTTCAAAGTTTAGTAAAAACACGATATTTGTCAACACAGTTTAGATTTTAAAGTCATTCTTGGGTCAATCAATCTCCTGGTGGGCCCGTTTCTTCTTCCCCCGAATGCTTCTCTTGGTGCGCTGCTTGGCGTATTTTTCATCTGGGGTTTCCCGCAGCAGCAACCAGCAGAAATCAGCCATCATAGTGGTGTTCCATCTTCCTTGGTACCTTCTCTCTGCGTCCTTGATGTCCTGGTGAAACCTTTCACCTTGTTCTTCACTGTACGCCCCCAAGTTTTCGGGAAAGTAGTTCACATGGGAGTGCAAGAAATGGACTTTCAGGCTCATGTTACAGCCTTGTTCTTTGAAGGCATTGAGCATCCTGGCAACAATATCCTTATAGTTCTCATCCCGCCTGTTCCCCAAGAATTTGAGAACAACATCCTTGAAGGAATCCCAGGCTTCTTTTTCCTTCTCAGACATCGTTTCAGCGAATGCTCCATCTGAAATGAGTTTCCTTATATCAGGGCCAACAAACACTCCTTCCTTTAGCTTTGCTTCAGAAAGTCGGGGGAACTTTGAGCAAAGGTACCGAAAGCACTCACCATCTTTTGGAAGGGACTTGATGAATTGCTTAATGAGACCCAACTTAATGTGGAGAGGTGGTAATAGAATTTTATCACGAGGTACCAAGCTCTCATGAAGAACATTTTTCTCACCGGGTCTCAAATACTCCCGAATTGGCCAGTCTTTTTTCCCCCAGTGTAGGTCGCGGGCCCGGCTATCCCACAAGCAAAGGAAGCAGGGATATTTGGTGAAACCGGATTGCTGCCCTAATAGCATGGATAGAATTTTAAAGTTTCCACAAATCATCCACTTATGCTCATCATAACGAATCTTCTGAAGAATCAGGGCCAAATTCTCGTATTTTTCTTGGAGAATAACAGAGTGAGCAATAGGAACTGAAGCGAATGTGTTGCCATTATGAAGAAGAACACCTTTTATGCTGTCTTTTGACGAATCAATGAACAGCCGCCATTCAGCAGGATCATACTTGAGTTTAAACTTTTCCATCACTCCGTATATATCGTTGCAAAATACCAAATCTTCCTCTTTGCTTAAATACTTCAAAAATTGTGTCTCGCGGTTGCGGTACCAATAAAAAGTTGTTCCTGGTGACAATAGATTTTTCTGTTTAAGCCGAGAACCTAGCACCTAGCAGTTGGGCAGCATCTTTTGGGAGTCCTAAATCCCGGACTAAATCATTCAATTCAGCTTGAGAGAAAAGTTCAGGTTTCGGATCTGGTTCAGTTTCAAACTCGGAAGTACTGGACTCATCGGGAAAAGCCATCTGATGAGTCTCATCATGATCAGAACCGTCCACACAAATATGATCCAAAGATTTTGGTGGTTCAGGCACAGGTACTTCGTTGCTATGAGGCATAGGCCTAATTGCTGAGGGAAGGTTGGGGTAACATTACGTTCTTATTTCTTAAGTTGTATCCCTTCACAATGCAAGAGCAAAAATAGCAGTCACTGCTGTGGTCTCTTTGTTCACGCCACATCATAGGTATTCCGAAACGAAATGCTTGTTTTTTACCTTTCATCCATAAGCGTAGATCTTCCTCACATGTCTTGCACACTTTGTGAGGAGCCCACGGTTTGTCTTGATCGCCTAACTTCAAACCGAAATAGGCGAAATATACTTTTTTAATAAATGCAGAAATGTTCCTCTGCCGCTTTTTCACGGTATATTCCCCACAAATAAAACAAAAACTGTCCGGAGAGTTGACGCAACCTCTGGCTCTGTGAGCCATCACAAATACACAGCACTGCAAGCTACAACTGTAGTGAACCACTTCGGAATAAAGCTGGATTACGACTGAGCAAACAAAAGGTAATAATGAACTTGCAAGAAACTGAAATTTGACAGGAACGTTCATGTCGCAACCACCGTGTTTGAGCGAGCGAACGAGGCGAGGCGAACAGGAAAGAACATGCGCCAGCGCGAGTACTGGATTTAGCCCCCCGCCTCCCAATTGTCTGTTAATGTATAAAATGAATACAAAACACTCTAAAATATCATGAGGGAGTGTTTCTAGTTAGTTAACCATTACAACCTCTATTTTGGGCCAAGAAAATAAACTGCAGTCGGCTAAAAAGAAATTATGTGAACATTCCTTATATGGGTAAGAAATCTAATTTTGCAAGAAAACGTGACGTGATGGAACATTTTGGCTATTTTTCCTGGATTCAGCACCCCAAAATCTATAGGAATCAGTTGCAAAACTGGAGGCAGTTTTTTGGTAGTGTACCTGTGTAATTGTCGGAGTGTACACAAGAAAAGGTCATTGATGTGAACAGCAGCGCTAGTAAAGATGGTGAATTTGAATGAACCCCTTTTAACAAATAGCTGCGTATGTTTTAACTGAGACCTTAGTACACAATTGCAATATGTCCTACTAGTTTCAAGAGGTGAATATTCGAGTAAATAAATATTTTTGTTATACTCTAGTAGTAATTGTTCGTGCCTGGAGCAGGCCTCAATTTATACGCGATGCCGGAAGTCTGTGACATTTGTGAGATCAGACGGGATGTCCAGGTTCTTGGGAATGCCCCAGCTAGGCCTCCACCACGTCCCTGTTCAGACTTGGATGTCGTCATGCTGGAAACGTCCCCAGAGCCTACTTTTAAAATGGTTCTGAAGGACATCTCTATGCCTGTTTTGGGCTGTCCAAAATATGAATAGGGCTCCCAAAATGACTCTCTTGAGGACCAAAGATGCAGCGTTGTTGAAATGCTCCTTCTTGCTTGTCTGAACCATATGTCACCCCTCTGCTATTCCTTTATTTTGTGCACTCATTAAAATCTATAAAGAGTGCTATTTAATAGGCGTTTTTCACTTACACACAAAATAGGAGAAAATATTAGGGGCCTACTTAGCTAAGCTGCAGTAAGGTTTTCAGGGCCAATGTCAAGGGTATTAGGTGCCCTAGGGGAAATTTCAACCTTGTGCACCCTGGCAATTAGCTTTTAGACCCCTGGCGCTCCCACTCTTAAGATTTAGACGATTAAGCTCAACTGCAATCATCTAAACATCATCCCTCCCAAACAGTCCTATAAAAATGCATATGTGGACATCACACTTTTAAATATTAAACTTTATTTTGTAAATTATATACAGGGTGGCCCAAAAAAAGTGAGAACATCTCGTAAATTAAAAGCTTAAATAGTTTACTTATTTACCTTTTTTAGCTATATAACGTCTTTATTTCGACAATTTCCGGTCACCATCTTTGTTTTTTTAAATTTGTCAATTGTTTACATCTGTCTTTTTTAATTTTTAAATAACTTATATGCTACGAGATGTTCTTACTTTTTTTGGGCCACCCTGCATATAGTTGAGTGGAGGAGGAGCCTAATGGTTAGAAAACCGTCTTGGGAACCAAGAGACCAGGGTTTGAATCCCACTAGCGCTCCTTGTGGCATTGGGCAAGTCAGTTAACCCTCCATTACCTCAGAAAAAGAAATCCAAGTTATCAACGTCCCTGTTTAATGTACATTACCAAGTTAAAGTTACAATGTACACCGCTTTGACTGAAATGCTGTATAAATGGGTGTAAAAATCCTGTTAAATAAATATTGAGGGAAATTCACAAAGCCACATATAAGGATAAATGGACTAACTGCATATTGCCCTTTCTTCCTGCAGGTGGAAATACACACCAATGACTCTGAGTTTGTGCTGCTGCAAGAACCCATTGCTTTGCTTTCACTATAGCTGCTCGCTGCTGCCTTGGTGTCCACCTGGTGGTTGGGCTGGCCCCAAAGATTTTGCGCCTAATGTGTGTTAACAGTCAAATTAAAGGCACATTAAGCACCAAACCTCTATTAGTGCTGGGAATGCCCCCAACAGTTTTGGAGAAGCCAGCTGTGCAGTTATAGAGGGTAAATATATAAAAGGCCATATAGATTTACGCACAAATGTGTGTACATTTAGGTATTAGTCATGTACACCCATAAGTGGCCATCTGCAGTCCCTGCAGATGCCCCACTAATACAACACCTCTGAGAGGAATTTTCCATAGTAGCTATATAATAGTGCAGTTAGCACATGCTAACATTAATACGGCATTGTGCTGTTAATGTGTATTAAAAGCCATGTGAACCACCTAACGCAGTTTAGTAAATAGATCCCTTAGTGAATGGACCCCGTCATGTTCAAGCTGTTAACCTTTCATGTATAATCACCTCTGCTCCTATCTCTTTCGTCCTTTGTCTCCCATGCAACTTTCCCTTCTAATCTCTCCTTTTTTCCAGATTTTATTTCTCTCTTACTTCTTTTTCACTTGATTGTAAACTACTGTGAAGCATCCTTATGGACCTAATGGTGATTTATCCCATTTAATTCTGTTAAACTAAACTAATTATCATCTTGGTGGTTCCCTCCATCTTCACCATTTCACTCTTCTCTCTGTTCCCCAGGCTAAACAAGCCACCTCTTATTTTTCAAGGCTTTTCACGTTGAGGTTCCAGAATAAACGTCTCCAAAAATGTCCAAGATACCACCAGTCTATCTTCAGGGCTAAGCTTAAAATCCACTTATTGCTCCTTGTCTTTAATGATCTATAACCGTCTGAGCTTCTGTTCAATCTACAATATAATTTTGAACCATCTTATAAGTGGTGCTTGCTCTGCCTAAGGTATTTTGACCAGAGCATCATGCAGAAACCAAAATGTGTTCTTAAACCAATTTCTGATGAGCAAGTGTTATGAATTTGACACCGTAATTCTTCACAGATGCTTGTTTTCTCGATACCCTAAAGCCTTGAACTCCAGGAGCTGTAAATTATGTAAAACTCTGCTTTACCCTTAAATTCTATTCTCTTCATGACAATATCTTAACCATTGTGAAATCAAGCTTTGATTAACAGCAGCCCTGACCTTTCCTAAGATCTCCCTGTGGAGCGGAATGAGCTAATATTCCCTAAAACAAGAGCATTGATTGTTCAGATGTCATCCTCTGGTTAAATAAATGCAAGAGAAACCAAAGCATGAAAAACATAAAGAGCCAGCAGTCCTAATTGAAAAAACATGGACAATTAAAAAAAAAAAAAAGATTATGGATTTCCATATACCAACTAAGAAGCCTCACATTTTTGATCTGTGCCAAATTAGTTTGTAGTAAGTTTCAATGTTAATCATTGAAAGAAAAAAAAAGACATAGGCAAATCATTTTTTCTTAAAAATGTGAAACCGTCATTGTAAATGGCCTGGAAGACAGGTTGGCTGGGATACATTTTCTGTTCTGTGAAATTCATAGCTCTGAACAGTGAAGAAGCTGGAAATTGCATGCTAAGAGTTGCACAAAGATGTGCTTCACTGATTGCGTGAGTGGGTAGGTGGGGTTTATATGCGATTCAGTGAGTAGCAGTTAGGTGTAGTCAGGTGGGTTGTGAGTGGAGGCATGTGTTTCTGTGAGGGGAATGTAGAGGTGTGCTTTCTGTACAGTTTAATTTTGTTCTACTGTTATTATGGTGGTCTGAACGATCTCTTCTTTATTTTTTTTACCTCAAATCTCTAAAAGTGTCATTTAATAAGAAGACCCTTATACAAAGTGTCCAAAAGCATGCCTGTTTTATAAAGGCAGCCTAGGTGCCTATTATAAAATGTGATCTCAGAATTCTCAAATTCTCTCGCACAATTACAATTACTCTGAGGAAGCTGTAAATGTGTGGGTATACTGTATGCTGTACCCAGGTATTTTATAAAACATGCATTGTTCACAACTCCCCCTTCGCCTCCACCCAAACTACGCTCCCAGGAATGCCTATGCACAGTATACCTTTAATGTGTATGTTCTTGTACGCTTCTGCTTAGCTATGCGGTTCCATAATGGTCATTTTGCATGTGTAAAATGTTTTATATAATGACCCCCTAAATGGATGGATTTGGTGTTCCATGGAAAACTGTCATGGTGATAACGTTACCTGGATCTGTGTCGTGGGAATGCACTGCAGGGAGATGAGGGTGCCTGCGAGTTATGGGTGTCTATAATTGGTGTATGAGAGGCAGGGGGATGATGGGTAGGTGATTGGTGTAAGTCAGCTCCTCCTCCTTGTCTTTATCTCGCTTTCCCTGTCCCCCCTCTTCCTCTTTCCTCTGTTTCTCCGGCTTCCTCTATCCTTTTGCCGGCTCCTCAGTTCACTGCATTACCATGGTCGTGCTGCATCTTCATCCTGCAAGAGACTGGAATCTCACCAGCTCTTGAGTTCATTAATCCTGCTCTAGGTTGCTTCACCCCTGACCCCAGCTTTGTTCTGACAACTTTTTCTGCAGGCGGGGAGTGTGAACCTCTGCTCGCACTCTTGGCGATGGCTGCTTCCTCCCAGTCTTGTCTGCTATCCCTCTTTTCCAGGGGTGCCAGCTCCCAGCTCTTCTCTGCACTGCATAGATAGACAGGCAGGCAGATATACCCTCCCCAACAGGTGCTGTCACTTGAGTGAACTGCATCTAGAAATGACAGACTGGTCATTCTTCTAGATTAAATGGTTTGTTGAGACATGAGCATATGAGATGCACTAGGCATGTTTCAAACTGGAAATGACATGAAATGAAAACAGTGTCACTATAAACACCTGCATATTTGGGTTTGTCTTTTCAAAGGTCCCACCTGATCTACAGAATGAAGTTCTAATCAGCCTGCTGGAGACTGACCCAGACGTAGTTGACTATTTGTTGAGAAGGAAAGCGTCTCAGTCATCGTAAGTATGGCTCGTTTTTCATCTTGCTGCTTCTTAGCAGTTTTTGTTCCCTACTGTCTGTTGTAAGTTTTCAAAAGGTTCTAATTTTCCATGTTATACTATTTTGTTTGTATGGCTTTATGGTTTGTATAGTGTTATAGCATAGAATGTTCATCCACCTCTTCACGTTTTTAAATGTTGGTAAGATCAGGAATTCAGGATTCAAATGGCTTAAATTAATTACACCTTGCCTGTTTTAGGCACACGTCACACAGGCGCAGTGCCTATTGTCGAGGGTTCAGGGGGCTGGGCTAATATCTGTACATAGGCATATGCTAGCCGCCAATTTGACTGCAGCTCCTGAAACATGGCTTTTCATACCTCTCCCACCGTGATAAGCTATGTGCATGGTTGAGCCACACGGTGGAGGAAGTTCAGGATCTCACTGTTTCAAGTCTCGCAAGATGCACACGGACACACATGGATGCACTCCCCGACACTCCCTTTGATACACACATGGACATACACACACACCACCCTGATACTTCTGTGAGACTCTCATATCAACCCCCGAAATGCCTGATTCTGCAAATGGGGGAAAGGTGCCCTTGTGTCATCCTGAAGTGTAGACTTTTCAACTTGTTTTGGAGCAGTAGTAATTTGAGGGCAAATTTTCTTACTACCCATATTGCTGCAGTTCAGACTGATTTTCATTGGTTCCTTTTTTCTGGTTCATTTCGCACATTCATGTTAATAAACATTTTTTAGCCTGAACTAGAGTTTTCAAAACGCTGAAATAGATTATATACTGGTTAATTTGTAGATCAATGAGCACTTTTTCTCAAAGCACACGTAACAATTTGAATGCACACTAACAAACGCACAACTCTATCACAGGCGCGAGCTGCTTATGCTGAGCGGAAGGAGGGAAGGCGATGTCTGCTCCTCTGGTATCTCCCAGCTGGCAGAAGAGCAATGTCGAGGTGCAAATACGCAGAGACATTTCCTCTTCAGCAAATATGCCCCCCTATTGTACGTTTGTCCTAATATAGAATGTCTGAGTAGGAGGCACAGTGATTATTTGGCCATGAGAGTTTCCCCTTCATGTTGTTCAAGTACATATAGCATGATGGATGCGCTTCAAGCCACTAAAATATGAGTCGAGTCGAGTCATCTTCATATGTTCTCTCTTCATCTTAGGCCCATCATGTACAACGATTATTCAGAAGACACCAAAATCTAAGTTATTATCAGTGGTGCACTTTGAGACACATTTCGTAATGGGATGGCCAAGTGCAATCTGGGACAGCAAAGCCAGAACGTCTGGGGGGGAAAAAAAAGCAGGCACAGGCATGATTTTGGAAATATGGATGTTCCCGATATGCACGTATATCAAACGTCTATATAGACGTCACCAGGAAAGCATTTCAGAACCAAGATGTCTAATAGCATAATGGTTAGAGTAGTAACTTAAGAGCAGGGTAGCCAGGGTTCAAATCCCAGTGTGGGCCTTTGTGATCTAAGGCTAGTCACTTAATTCTCCATTTTCTCTACACTTGCTGGATGTTTTAAGGTGAAAACAAGCACTTTCCTGATGCCTATTCATGCCCGAAGCAGCTATAAACATGGACATGCCTGCAGATGTCTCCACCTTTTCTGAGATCAAACGGGTACATGAAAGTCCATTCCTCCTCTTCAGTCATGCCTCTGCCACAACCCCAAGCCACCTTAGATGTCCCTGCACCAGAGACATCTGCAAACATCTGTGGAATGGCTATGGAGACGTGTCCATGATTTCAACATCCTCATGCACGTCTTCAGACATCCAAATCACAACTAAACCTTTTAAAATGACCCTCTTTGTTATTGAAACCACCAGTACTATTTAAATTCACCTTTCAAACTGATTTGATAGCTCTGCTGGTTCCTTTCTTTTCCTAACATGAGAAGAAGCTTTAAATGTTGAATGCAGTGCCTTGCGAAATCCTTACATCTTTGTACATCTTTCACATTCTGCCGTCTAAAATGCACAATTCAAAATGTATTAAAGTAGGAGTTTGTTTCACAGATTGACACAGAATACCCTGCCATTTCCATCTGAAAGGACTTTTATAAGAAGATCCTAACAGTAACTAAGATTAAGAGAGCCAAAAATCATGGTGGTTATTGCTACCACTGTTTCTGCAGCACTACTAAACATGCAGGCCTTTTGGCAGAAGTGATTGGAGTAAATAAAATAAATGACATTTTCCTGCATGTGTGGCAGTCTACCCGGGTGGGGTAGTCTGACCTCACCTGATGCATCCCAGGATGCACTGCGCAGGGCCAGGCGCCACCATTTTTCAAGATTGCGGACTCAGAGTAGGAGCACGTAGGTAGCGCTCCCACTTATTTTAAGTTATTGGATGGGAGGGAATTGATTTAGGGGCCACTAGACCACCAGGTTATTTTATTTTAGAGGGGGGTGGGGGTTTTAGGGACTGCTAGACCACCAGCTTATTCTATTTCAATTTGTGGTGGGTACTGGGGTCACTAGACCACCAGGTAGTCACTTTCTGTTGGGATACTGGCTCCTGACAATATCTTGATGGCATCGGAGGCTTTCCCGATGCCGCAGTCATCCCCAGTGCCTTCAAATTACTGTCGGGAGATGGGGGGATCGGGTCTGTTGGGCCACCAGGGATTCTCTTTCTGTTGGGGAACATGCCCCCGTCAGTGTTTTGATGGCATTGGGGGCTTTTCCCTATGCTATGATCGTCCACCGCTGACTTCAAAATACTGTAGGGAGCCTATATGCAAATTAGCCATGTGGTGCCCGTTTCTCTGGAAGAGCATGCCAAACTAGCGCCGACTTCTTGTGCTCATGTTTTTGGCTTGCTCTCCTAGTTTAACACTGCCATTCCAACTCATACTGCTAGACCAGTCCAGACAAACGGGTTGTGTCCCCCTGCCAGTAGATCTTGGAGACAGAAAACTCTACCAGAGCTGTGATTGGCTGGTCTCTGGTGATATGGATCTACCCCTAGGGGTCCTCCTCAGTATTTCTCGGTTTCCAGCAGATCTGGTTGCATTTCTTGTTTTCTCCTCAAAAAGATTTAATTACTGGATGTACCCAGAGTATGCAGAAAGAGTACTCCTCTGGGTTTCCCAGGACAAACTTCTAAGTTTAGATCAAGGTGTCCTGAGCTGAGCTCCTGATCGCTGATCAGTTGAGCTTGCTCAATCAAGCAATCTCCAGCATCTTGCCACGAGGGCCTGCCTGCTGGAAGAAGGGCTCACTGAAATCAATTTCCTAATTGGATTGATTTTGTGTTATTTAATTAGACTTGACACCTGTATTGTTGGTCAGCCCTTTGGATCCACTGCACAGACCGGCATTGTAAGTGACAGCTTTTCTTTTTCTGTTCCCGCCTCCCTTTGTGCGGCGACGAAACCGGCTCCTTGTTTTCTTTTACCCCCGCTGTCAGCTGTGGTACCTTTTTCCCTCCGGTCACTGTCGGTCAGGTCCGAATTCATTGAGATCACCAGAAACGGGGTAATCTCCTATATCTCCCGCTGCAAGTCTCCGGTTGCCGGCAGCCATTTTGATTTCACAACGGAGCTGGGGTTTTTTGCGGGAAGGGGTTTTTTCTTCTTCGGCTCCTCTCAAGTTTTCAGGCCGCAGTTAGTGGTCCTCGGCAGCTCGTTTCTCAAATCGGACTCTACTTTATGACTAACGTGTTAGTCAGCTTTCTTCCTTTGTAAAAAAAAAAAAAAAAATTAATTAAACTATGCCCTCTTCAGTGCAGAGGTGCTTAGTGTGCAATAAAAAAGCAGAAAGAGCTTACAAATAGGCTGTGCACAGCTTGTTTTTCCCACCCAGGGGAGTCCCTTCATCACTGCCAGATTTGGGTGCCAGTGCTTCAGCTCTTCCCGCCTTGGATGGTCCGCTACTTTCTTCTTCAATAGAGTCACAAAGTGCTCCGCCTTTGACTCTTCAGCCTTCTCCAGCCTCCTTACAGCCTGACCTACCCTCTGATCACCGTCTCTTGGCGCTGTTCTGCCAGGCATGGACGCTGTGACATATGGAGTCCTCTGGAGCCGCGACGGGGCAGCTGCTGGTTGCAAATGACCCCTACCTGCAACTACAGACCATAAGTGATCTCGGAGCTCCATGGGCCTCAAAGGGGGACGTTCCCCTAAAGGATTGTCTTTGATCCTGGAGAACGAACTGGACCCTGAAGATGCTACATCCTCAGCTGACCGGAGCTGTGACTCCTCAAATCGTGAGGATGGCGAATACTCCCCATCTGACTTCTCCATCCCACTACAAGACGACTCGCAGGATATACGATTCTTCTGAAAGGAGGAATTGTCAGCCTTGATAGGGAAGGTGATAGAGGGGCTCCGCCTTACGGATCCACCAGAGCCGCAGACTTCTCACTCAGTCTCAGGCAGACCCCATTTTACAGGGCATTCGTAAACTGTCAAAGTCTTTTCCGTTCCCGCCAGAATTGCAGCAAATGGTATCCCGGGAATGGGATGCCCCGGATATTCCTCTGCATACAGCTCGCCGCCTGGGTCAGTTATACTTATGGTCTCCGGCAGAGCTGGAGCGGTGGTTGGCTTATCCTAAGGGGATGCCTTAGTAACAGGAGTCACTAAACACACCATCATTCCGGTGGAAGGAGGGGCAGCACACAGAGACCCACAAGACCAAAAAGTGGAGAGCCTTCTCAAAACAGCCTTCTCCTCATCGTCTCTCTCTCTCCAGGTGACGGTGTATGGTGGATTAACAGCCCGTGACTTGCTGCGCTGGATTCAACGCTTACCAGAGGATTCGTCTCTCGGGCGTCTGGAATCAGCTACAGCATTCTTAGCGGATGCTTTTTATGATTTGCTGCACCTTTCGGCTCGCTCGGTGGTGGCAGTAACAGTAGCCAGAAGATGGCTTTGGCTCTGTCAGTGGGCGGCAGATGTCGTTTCAAAGGCAAGACTCTCCAAGTTGCCCATTAAGGGCAGACTTCTCTTCGGTGAGGAGCTTGAAAAGCTAGTGAAGGATCTTGGGGAGGTTAAACCTCAATGGTTGCCGGAAGATAGACCGAAGGCAGCTTCTCGTCATGCCTCTCGTATGCAGGCTTTTCGGCATTTTTCTAGATACAGAGATTCCCGGAGGTATCGTTCCTTCAAGCCCACTTTGCCCGCAGCCCCTCCTAATCATTATGGGCAGAGAGTGCAGTCCTTTTGCGGAGCCTGCAAAGGCACAGACTCCTACTCCGGTACAGGAAAGTTTTCAGGGACCGCGCGCTCTTCCTGCTGACAGGACGGGCAGCTCACATGAGGTCTTACCGCCGGTAGGAGGTCGGTTGACTATGTTTTCTTGAAAGTGGGCACAAATCACCTCCGATCAGTGTGTCCTCAACAGTGTTTCTCGGGGTTATTCCCTCGAATGTTGTCGACCTATTCCTGATGCCTTTCAGATCTTTCCAGGGGGATTTCCCCAGAAAAAAATTATCATTCAAGCCACTCTTCAGCGTCTTCTCCTCTTGAACGCTATTTGTCCGGTCCCTCAGGGTGGGCCCAGAGCTGCATCATGGAAGACCCGGCTCCTTACTCACTTATGGCTTGGCTCTTGAACGCCGCAGGTTAGCTCATAAAGGTTATTCGACTAAGGTGGTGGTGACACTGCTCAGCGTGTGTCAATCTTCTACGTCCTTGGCTTATGCTCGCGTGTGGCGTCTCTTTGAAACATGGTGTTCTCAGCGCCAGGCCTCTTCCTGGCATTGCGGGATTCCAGAGATTCTCTCCTTCCTACAAGATGGGCTTGATAAAGGCTTAGTGCTCGGAACCCTACGGGTGAACATATGGATGCTGGCAGAAGGTAAGTCATGCAACAGAAATTTGAATAGACTGAAGGGAAGAGAAGGTTGTCCAGTGGGAGACCTGTGAGCTTTAGGTTGCAGTAATCGGAGTGTGAATGTGGATAGGAGGTTTGGTAGTGTGTTCAGAAAGAAAATAACTGATTTTGATGATTGATATAGAAAAATAAATGACAGGTATTAGCAATCTGTTGGATGTGTGTAGAGAGAGGCATCAAAGATTCCTACTACTGAGGGGACTGGGAGAATGACACTGTTATCCAAAGAAATAATGGGAGAAGGGGGAGGGGAGGCAGGTTTATGGGAAAAATTAAGAGCTGTGTCTTGGCCATGTTAAGTTTCAAAGAGTAGTGGGACATCCAAGCAGCAGCGTCAGACAAGCAGGCTAATATTTGGAACTAGATTCCTGGTGAAGTTTCTGATGTAGAGAGTTAGATCTGAGCATCATCAGCATTTAAGATGATATTGAAAGGCATGAAGGAGATCAGAACAGCAAGGGAACAAGTATAGAATGAAAAGAAAAGAGGCCCCTAGACAGAGCCCCGAGGTATAGTGGGAGATAGCAGTGGAGGAGGATCCACCAGAGCGTACACTAAAAGTACAAGAGGAAAGCCAAGACAGAACAGACTCCAAGTAAGGACAGGGTCAAGGAGGACATGGGGATCAACAGTGTCAAAAGCAGTGACTAGGTTAAAAGTGAAAAGAATAGTGAAAAGAAGGATGCAGACCAATAAAGACCCTTGAATTAGGCTAGAAACAGGTCCCTGGAGACTAGGTCTGAATGTAAGCGTAGGCAACTGCCTCAGGCGCCAACTTCATATAGGTGCCCAAGTGCTGCTGTTGCTGCCATGTTTCAGTCCAAAATGGATATTAAAGATTCACTGCAGGCCGAGGTATGCAAGACCTCACACGCAGCACCCCTTCTCCTCCAGTCACACATATCCGATAGGGCATGGACCACCACAGGGCCTGTCCAGAACACGAGGGCTTGCACGCCCCAGCCCACACCAAATCTTACAAATCCATTTTCTACTGCTGCTGCTCCAGGACTGAGTGAAGGTGAGAGAGCATGCCCAGGGTGCTCCACCCCTCCTCCCCCCCTAAACACATTGGTAAAGGGCAGTAGCAGGCTTGGGAGGGGGAGCAGAGCACCTTCCTTGTCCCCTTGCCATGGGCATTCAGCAATCCAGCCCTGCTAGAGTCTTCAACAGGGGCTCTTTCTATTTATTTATTTTATTTAAAAGGATTTATATACCGCTTTATCCTGGAATCAAAGCGGTTTACACATCAAACAAATCACGAGGTTGTGTGCTTGGGAGTGGGCATGCAGTGATTGAGTCGACAGTGTATGTGTGTGTGTAATGTAGCAATGATTTCAAGATGAGCTAGATACACTTTGAGCTATGTACAAGAAACTATATACAAGTTGAGGAGGGGGGAGGCTGAACGGGTCTGGAAGAGAGCTGAACAGGCTGGGAGACCGTTGGTCACTTGATGTCCTTATGGTGTTCTATGAAGAGCATCGTTTTGAGCATTTTCCTGAAGTCCTTGAGGTCTACTGTTGATCTCAGAATGTCAGGGAGTGAGTTCCAGAGCATGGGCGCAGCCAGGGACAGCGCTCTTCTTGAAGTATCTTGTCTTCTATAGAATAAAGAGGGCAAAAATCAGATTGGAGGGGTTAAAGACTGGTTTGAACTGGGAGAAAGTTGGGACCGTAGTGGCGAACTGCTTGTCTGAGAGTTTGGATGTGAAAGGGAAGAAGTGATGGGATGCTAGTGAGCAGGGCAGGTAGTGTCGGTGAAGAGTTCCGAGGAAAGGTGTGACGCAGTGGTACTGAACACCAGCTCCTTATTAATTGCCTTTTAAAACTGACCCATGGTCCTCGTGTCTTAATGAAAGAGCCTTGCATGTGAGCATTGGCACCTTTTTTTCTCCCCTAAGAAAATGCCTGGGATGTGATGACAGCACAGCTGCAGTAGAGAGTGAAGACTTGGGATATGACTGATAGAAGGGGAGATAGAGCCGAGGAGCTGCGCGGGAATGGGATTGGAGGGAACGAGCAGAGAGTTTGCAGGGGGGAGAGATGATGGGCAGTTTACTCCTGCATGATATTAGAACAGAAAGAAAGGGTGGTGGGGGTCAAAGTAAAGGTGCGGTCATGAAGTGGGAAGGAAATGGAGGCGACCGGACAGAGAACTCAAGTTAACCTTGTGAACTTTGTCATTGAAGTAGTCCGCCGTGGATTTCACATTCGAATGCTGAATTACACACATGCCCAGAAAACACTGGAAGAGTAGCACCCAAAGGAAATGCTGCCCTTTCTTGAGCACATACCAGATTTTTGTATCATAAAGCAGAGCTTTTTTTGTTGTTTCTAAAGAAAAGTCTAAGCTTCCAGTCCCAATATGTCTAACGAGTAGATGTCACAGCCTGAGTCACTTGGAGATTAATCAGTTCATCTAGTGATACCTCCAGCACCACACTGACATTAGCTCTCAATTCCGCTGCCACTCTCACTAATTGTGAAGAATAATATGACGTTACACCTTGAAAACATATTGGAGAGATCAGAGTATTTTCCTTATAATGCTCTTCAAGGTTATGTCTCGTATATTTCTTTTACTGGACTTTTGAATCACGATGTCCCATTTTAATAGAAAGCATAATGTGCCAAAATGTTGAAAATTTGAAAGACATGTTTGCTGCCTCCTTAATAGAATAATGCAAAAAAAAAAAAAAATAATTGCTGATATGCAGTCATCTCCTCCAAGCAATATACTCTGGTGCATAAAATCTTTCTGAATCTTTTACTGTATTCTGCTGCCATCTGGTGGCTACTGTTAGCAGAACTGTACTTCAAATCCTTACTAGTTTTAAGGGAATAGCACAGAAATTTAGATTGGGAGTTTTGCTCAGTGATGCTGTAAACAGCATGCAAACGAGCTATGTGCAAAAGTCTGCATTAAACAAGGAGAGCAAGCCAAGCATATGTATGCAGGGTCTGTTTTTAGCGGTACCTATATCCAGGGACGGCCCAACCACTAGGCAAACTAGGCAGTCACCTAGGGCAACAACCTCTGGAGGGCAGCAAAAGCAAACTATTCAAAGCTAAATAATAGATTTTGACATCTCTAGGGCCAGCCCTGCCTATATTCTGCGCACAAAAGAAAGAGTTTGACACTTGTGCATATGTGCTGGAATGTCATACAATGCAATACCAGCAATATTCTGTGCAGAATAATATTGCTGTTTTTACACCAAACAGCATTCCCTCATGTGCATACCATTGTTGAAGCACACTTCCTCTAGTGTTTTTTTTTTCAACACTCTCAGCAAATCCAGAAAAACATTGGGGGGGGGGGGGCTGTACGCCAAGAAACAGTGCTGAAGTCTGGCATTGGGAAGATCTGCAATATTTCTAAGATAAGCATCGCTTTTAAACCTTTCATATTTAAAACAATAGAGTAAAACCTGATTACTGCCACAATTTAAAAAGCAAGGCATTGGGTCATTGATGCAATAGCGGGCACTGAACCTAAACAAATATGTTGGTTCTATAAGTAGCCTTGTTCGAGTCTGAGACCCAGTTGCTACTCTTAAGAGCTGTTTGGTAAAGGTATTTTCCTTGGAAAATTATGTCATTTTTCAATAGCTATAGTGCAGGAGTAGCCTAGTGGTTAGAGCACTGGCTTGGTAACCAAGCAACCAGGGTTCAATTCCCGCTAGCACTCCTTGTGGCCTTGGGCAAGCCACTTAACCCTCCATTGCCTCGGAAGAAAGGCCTGGCAATCTACTTCCGGTGACACTGCCAAGAAAACCCAGGAGCTTCTGGGTTGCCAGGAGTCAGGACTGACTCGAAGGCACACATTGCATTTTGCATAGTTTCAAAGTTGAATAGTGGAGCTGACCTAGACAAAATTACTGTGAAGTTCATGAAGCTCTGAAAAGGTGATAACATATTGAGATTTTAAAAACAGAAGCTTATATTCTATTTGAAAATTATCTGGTAATTAATGTAACACAATTAAAATGGGTCACATGGTAGGACTTTGAAGTCCTTTTAGCAGCTTTGCTAAAGTATTCTGCATTAATTGAAGCACATTACATCTTAATGAGTGAACAGTGTATGACAGTAATCCATGTATGTGACGACATTCTCTTAATAGCCTGCGTTGACAGATTGACCCCTGATCTTTCTTCAGTTATTGATGCCCTTAATGTCATCTTTTTCTGGCTGCTCAACAGTGCTCTGAAACTCAATCCATCGAAAACCCACAATTACCTGGATCATCGGTTCCCATGCTGCCCCCCTCTCTTGGTTCATCCCCTGTTACCTTGAACTTGTCATTTAGATATCTGGGAATCTTCATTGACGCTGAACTATTCTTCTCGATGCATATTAAACAGTTCACCGGACCCACATTGCCGCTTTTCACCAGTTTAGAACCCTGCGCCCTCTCCTTGATCAAGCAGTTCAAACCACTATCTTTCTTAGGACTGTCATCACACACCTTGATTTTTGCAATGAGATCTTTGCAGGCATTCCTTACAAATGCATGAACAAGTTGCAGACTATCCAAAATACAGCTGTTCCCACCCTTGTACATGCCCAGATGTTTGATTACATGACCCCTTTTCATCCACCACCACTGGCTTCCTATACCTCAATGGGGTCAATATAAAATCCTTACCCAGATCCATAAGGCCCTGCACGATAGGGCCCCCCAATCTCTCGTCCCTTATAATTCCTTATTTGCCCTCCCCTCCTGCTACTTACTCTCCATCCTGGACAACAGATTAGTCCTTCCCTGTCCATCCCTGACCAGACATGAATTGACAAAATATTCAACATTCTACATTGTGGCCCTTAGTCTTTGGACTTGTCTACTGGTCTGTATCCACCTTGAACTATCTTTTCCTAAGTTCAAAGCCTTCATGAAGCCCTACTTGTTTGAGTAGGCCTTCGTCCCAGATGCAATCTAGGCACACTGCATTTTTGTTTGAGGAAATGTTTGTATGATACTGCTCTGATATATATGTTATCCCCCCCCCCCCAATATGCTTGTTGTATGTCTCCTTTTCTGTCTCACAATGAAGTTCCTTTTCTTACTTTTACGCTATGTGCTTTTATTTTAATTATGTAAACTGCTCCATATGGTCCCACAAAGGGCGGTATATCAAAAATGTAATAAATGATAGAAGTGTCAGTTTCAAGTGTTCATTCAGTAAATTGCATGGAGATCCTAAAGTAACAAGAAAACGTGACAGAAAGATACAGAAATATTTCCTATTGTATTGGGAGCGACAGGCTAGATAAAGAAGAATTTCCAAGCACATCTTGACAAACTACCAATAGATGTTACATCTTACAAACTCCAAAAGGAGGCTCTCTTTGGCACAATGCAGGTACTGTAGTAGTAGTAGCATTAGCAGTAAATTTGAGAGACTGCGATCATACTCCACGTATCCTGGCTTAGAAGTGAGGTTCATGACTGCCATGATATGCACAAAACTAGCTCATTTGGAGAAACTGCCCCTTTATAGTTAATTTTTGTTCTGATAGCCAGTGTGATATTGCATTGAAACAATTTATTATTGCTGAGTAGTGGGGTTTTATGGTGGAGAAAGGTAAGTAAACCATAATGTCGTTTATGTAGAAATGGTCGCATATGTTGTGAGCCTGTATGATTTTGCATATTGGTTGGATGTATATGTTAAATAGCAGTGAAGAGCATGCAGAACCTTGAGGGACTCCTTGCTATTGAATGTGTGGAGCAGATTTGCGTGTCCCCATCGTAATCTGTTATCTTGATTTGCAAGTCAGTTACAGGTGAGGAAGATTGTTTGGATGATGTGAGCAGAGTTAGGAAAGAGTATTGATTTTATGCGCTGGAAGGAGGGATATTAATGACCTTGCACTGTGGTCCACACTAAGGGACCACGGTGCAAGGTCCCTTAGCGTTGACCACAGAGTACTGACTGACAATAACCGATGAAAGAAATCTATTTAGAAGTCATTTAGTGCCCACAGCCTTGCTTGCCGCTCATTAAGGCGAGGACACCCCGACTGAGATCCTTAGTCATTTACATAATTTTATGGATTTTGCTTTATTATGATGGAGTGGTGTTCCTGTTATAAGTTTGTATGTAAGTTTGATTTTTGATGTGTCTCACTTTGGATGGCTATTTCTGAATGAGCACCATTTAGGGAGTTTTTTGTATTCGTATGTGTATATTCAGCAACACCATTTACCCCCTGTCGAGGCTAATTTTATTAAAGGGTGCCTATTGTGAAAAGTCCACAAAGATGCCTGCATTCCAGTTTCCAAAAGACAACATAGACGCTTCTGTGCCTTTGTAAAATAGGCTTGTCCGCTGATCTGCAGTAGTGTACAAAATCATACCTACTTTGAAGAAGGTGTAAATGTGCACTTGTACTCATATTTATATAAACTACACCCAGAAATCACAGCTCTTCCCAGACTCAGGGCTGGGAAGACCCGCACTCGGATCACACACAACTAGGTGCAGTCTTGCGAATCGCCACTTTTAAAGCAAGTATACCTGTTCCTGATTTTTCCACAGCCTTTTTCCACAGGTAGAGGGTCATTTCATAAGGGGCCACCTAGTTTTCCATGTGTACACTTTTCCTAGCCCTAGACTTGGTGTAAATGTGCATTCATAGATTTCTAAAGAATGCACGCAGAAGTTATAAAATACTATAACTTAATGCACATAGTTTGGCTCCGCCTCTGTGCTCGCCCACTCTGAAAGTATGCACCATTAGCCTCATGTGCATACTTACACAATAGCAACCACCTAAAGTACACATGTACGTGCCTCTCCACACATGTTAGTCATGGAACATGCATGATTTATGTGTGTGGATGGTACCTAACATTTTGTGACTCATTTGGAAATTACCTTAACACAGCACACTCAACAAGCAGAAAATGCTTCAAAAGTACTCCATGGGGTCATTACATATTTATTTTGTTTATTTGGCTGATCTTTTATACCACATTTTGCGGAGGTGAAAGCGGTGTACATAGAACTTTGAACAGGTTAAACAATGTTTACATGAAACATTAACTTTATACAATAAGGGTTAAAGAACAGAAACTTTTTATCATATGTTTAGGCAGGGGCTTGCTGCCTTTAACTATATACAGTATGTTCTTCGTAGTGGAGGAAGTGTTTGGTGGGGGTGGGGGGGGGGAGGTAAGTGGAAGTGGGTCTGAAGTGGAGGGTGAACAGGTGGGTTTTGAAGAGTTTGTGGAAGATGCAGAGGTCTTTGGTGTTTCTTATGGCGTTAGGGAGGGAGTTCCAGGATGTGGAAGCATAGAGCTCAAAGGATCTGGAGCATGCTTGCATGGTGCTTTTTATTATTGCTTGGGGGATGGCTAGGGTGTTCCTTGTGGAGGATCTTTGTGGTCTGTTTGTCTGCAGTGGGGCAATGAGGGTTTGAAGGTAGGGGGATGATAGGTGGTTGAGAGTTTTGTATGTCATAAGGAGAAATTTGTATTGTATTCTCTGCAATGGGAGCCAGTGAAAGTGTTTGAGGATGGGAGTGATGTGGTCATGTCTGGAGGTACCTTGGATGATCTGAGCTGTTGTGTGGAGGGCTGTTTGCAGAGGAAGGAGCATTGATTTTGGTAGTCCATAGTATATTGAGTTGCAATAGTCAATATGTGGCATGATGAGAGCCTGGAGGCTGAGCGGAAATCTGCTGGAGAGAGGAGAAGGTGAAAGTGCTGAAGGGTTTGGGTTTCATAGTAGATTGATCTTGCTGTGTTCATTATTTGTGTCTTCAGAGTGATGTGATGATCGAGGGTAATGCCCAGGTATTTCACTTCAGGTTTGACTTGGATTTCTGTGTGACTGAGGGTGATGAATGAGGGTGGGGTGAATGATTAATATTTGGTGACAAATAATGATTCCGTTTTCTTGAGTTTTATGGATAGGTGGTTTGTGGACAATGTCACCACTCACCCTCCCAGAGGCATTTAGCGTGGGCAAGGCAAGTGGGTAGTTGTGTTTCTTATACTGTGAACTTTAAATGGAGGTTTTGGGAAAGGCCTCCTGGGTAATGTAGTCCTACAGTAGTAAGAATGAGTCCAAGTTGTGCACGAGTGGTTCAGGTTAAATTAGGATTTATTGCCCCTCCCGGGGTTGGATGTTGATGACCATGAACAAAGAATATATTTACAAAGAAACCATACTCCTGATGTGAACAAAAATAGGCAACTTAAATAATGCTTATCTTCAGCTGTTACGGAATCAAAAAGATTAAAACAGTTTCCCTCCAAAATACTTCTTTTGGCTGTTTTTCTTCCTTCAGCAAAATCCAGTATTATTAACAAAGGGACTGCACATTGTCTGCCACCATATAAGAGCAGTCCATAAACACTTCGGACTCAGGGGGTTGATAAGGGTCCCACTGCATAAGATCACCTTCTTCCTTAAGGTCTCTTAGAGAGGGTTCTTCTGCCTGCCACGCAAACCTCTCCGTTCCAATTACAGGGTTCCCTTCCCCAACCTGCTCTGTGAGTCTGGGTGTTTGGCTTCCTGTGCACACAGCCCTCTGTAATTAAAAGGATACACGTTTCCCTCTTCTGTTTGGCTACAGGGAATTCTGTGTCTGCCTTTAGAATTGCTTTCTCCCAGGAATCTCCCTTGGCTACAAAAGGGTTGGTAAAACTTTTCTCTCCCCTTTGATAAAAGCTTGGTATCAGGGAAATAAGCTTTACCTGCAGGCTGTCTATTGTGAGCACAGCGTGGTTGTCTTTTCTGGTTCCCAGAATAAACGTCTCTGCTTTTTGGATAGTAAAAATCCCCAGTGCTTTTTGTAGTTAAGCACTGCTCCCTAGGAACTGGACTTGAATATCTTCCCCAGCTCTCTTCCTCTGAGAAGTTCCTCCGAGTGGAATTGGGATTTCTTTCCCTTTTCCCTTCTCTCAGCCACAGACCTTGGCTGCCCTCGGAGTATCCATCTTTCTCTGGTTTTCTCCTTCTTTCAGCTTTCTCCACGCTTGCTGTGCTGCCTTTTCCTTCTGTCTCCGTATCTGAGACTATGTCTGTGACTTTCTCCTTCCCCTTCTCTGTCCTATCTTTAACTAAAGGCTTTTTATCTAAGTTTCTTTCTCCGTTGTGCTGAGCCACACCTCCCACCAGGTGTTCCCACTTCCCTGATGAGGCAGGAGCTAGCTCAGGGGATGGGCGTTCCCTAACACTCTGTGATGTTCTTTGTTTAGGGTTTCCATGCCAACCCTCCATGCTTGTTTCAGCACTGACAGTTCTGGTTTCACTTTGCAGTGAATCCTCTGCCTCCCTTGGTTCTGAACCCTGTACTTCACGACAACAACCAGTGTAAGATGTCTGTGAAGCGCTGTTGTAGTTCATGGTATGAGGATTTGTTCAGGATGAATGGTGCATATAGCATGATGTTGCCTGCGTAGATGTGATAGTTGATGTTGTGTGATTGGATGATAGTGCAGAGTGGTTGTATGTAGATATTGAAGAGAAGTGCTGAGAGGGTAGATCTTTGGGGGACATATTGAGTTTGGGTGGATGAGGTTGATAGCTATCCAGTCCTTATCTGATGGAGCCTGTTATGTACAGTAGATAGGCTTGTAACCATTTTAATATGGCATCTCGTATTCCTATTGATTATAGGCATTGTAGAAGGATGTTATGGTTGATGGTGTTGAAGGCTGCTGAGATATTGAGGAATGTGTCTGAAACCTTGGTGAGTGTTCTGAATTACTTTTGTGAGGTTGTTAGAGGGAAGTTAAGAGGGTTTCCACTCCATGGCACAGTCGGAATCCATGTTGTATATCAAGCAGGGCATGGGTGTCAAGGTATTCCTGCAGTTGGTTTTGGATGGTCTTCTCAATTACTTTAACTATGAATGGTAGGCTTGCTATGAATCTGTAGGAGGTGGGGTCAGAGGGGTCAAGGTGGTTTTTTTTTAACAAAGGGCAGATTGAGGAGGTTTTTAGACAGAATGGTATATTGCCATGCAGTAGGGAGCTTTTAGTGATTTTTCAAGGCATGGGAAGAGCTCAGATTTTGTGGTTTTCATCAGGCTGACTGAGAAGGGGTCTAAGGGGAATGTTGTAGTGTTGAGGGATGAGATGATGCTTTCTATGTTCTCGGTAGTGATGTGTTCGAAGGTGGTCCATGAGTGTGTTGGTGGGGTAGGTTGTGGTTATAGGCTTTTTTGGGCTGTGGGTTGAGGGTGGTGAGTGGCGTACTAGTCATCTAGTTGTCGTGGGGTGATTGAGCTGTTGGATGTATTGTTGCAGGGAGATTTCAGGAGTTTTTATTAGGGTGAATAACTCTCTTGGGCAGTTGAGTGATCTTTGAATTAATTTGGTGTGGTAGCTTTGCTTGGAGCAGTTTGTGGCGTGGTTGTATTCCCTTAAGGGGGTCATGTAGCAGGATTGGTCTGTGGGTAGGTGAGATTCCCTCCATTTGCATTCTTGTTTTCGTAGTTGTGATTTTAGTTTTCAAAGATCTGTGGTATACGATGGGGTCCATTTGTGGCAGGGGTCTGTGGGTGGGTGAGGTTGAGGCTGATTCACTGATGGTTTGGTTCCAGGTGGTCATGGTTGTGCTCAAGTCCAGAATTTTGGTGTTGAACTGCGGAGATGTGGGCAAGGAAGGATTCTTTGTTGAATTGCTTGAAGCGACTCTTGTGCAGATTAGGAGATGAGGTTCGTTTTTGGGAGGCACAGAAGGGGAGATGAGAGATTATGATGATACCAAAATCTGCAATAGAGTAGACACCCAGGAAGGGGTAGATAACATGAGGAGGGATCTAGCTAAGCTTGAAGAATGGTCTAGAATTTGGCAGCTGGGATTTAATGTTAAAAAATCTAAGGTCATGCATTTGGGCTGCAGCAATCCAAGGGAGCAATACAGTATAGGAGGTGAAGTACTTTTGTCCACTAAAGAAGAGTGGGACCTAGACGTGGTTGTGTCTGATGATCTTAAAGTAGCTAAACAGGTAGAAAAGGCGACAGCAAAAGCTAGAAGGATGCTTGGGTGCATACGGAGAGGAATGGCTAGCAGAAAAAAGGAGGTGATAATGCCTCTGTATAAGTCTTTGGTGCGACCTCATTTGGAGTATGGTGTGCAATTCTGGAGACCGCACCTTCAAAAGGATGTGAACAGGATGGAGTCGGTGCAGAGGGTTGCTACTAAAATGATTAATGGGCTTCATTATAAAGCATATGAGGACAGACTTAAGGATCTTAATATGTACACCTTAAAGGAAAGGCGGGATAGAGGTGATATGATTGAGATGTTTAAATACCTCCGTGGCATAAATGTTCAGGGAGAGAGCCTCTTTCAATTGAAAGCAAGTTCTGCTACAAGGGGACATGGGATGAGGGTGAAGGGAGATAGATTCAGGAGTGATATGCGGAAATATTTCTTTACGGAAAGAGTAGTGGATCCATGGAATAGTCTCCCAGTGGAGGTGGTAGAGATGAGGACGGTAACTGAATTCAAAAAAGCATGTGACCAACACAGAGGATCTCTAAAGGTAAAACGTGGACTGTTGTAGTTGTTGTTATGGAAGGACAGACTAGATAGGCCATGTGGTCTTTTTCTGTCATCATGTTTCTATGTTTCTAATGATTTATGGAGTTTTCCTCTAGGAACCTAATCCAAAACCTTTTTAAACTCAGCTACACTAATAGCTTTTAGTACATCTTCAGCAACAAATTCCGGAGTTTAATAAAACACTGAGTGAAAAAATATTTTCTCTGATTAGTCTTAAATGCACAACTTTGTAGCTGCTTCTCAGATACGTTCCCTAGTCTTTGTACTTTTTGAAGGGATAAACAATCAGTTCGTGTTTGCTCACTCCATTCCATTCCAGCTCCAGCAGATCTCCTCTTAGCCATGTCTTTTCCAAGCTGAAGAGTCCTAGCCTTTTAAGTCTTTCCTCATAGGGGTATCCTTCCAGTTCCTTTATCATTTTGATCACCTTTCTATGTTTCTATGAGGCTGTGGTCAGACAAGGGGACTGGGAGGGTCTGGATTGATGGGGGTGGATCGATGTGAATGAGGTGGTTGCTTGTGAAGATGAGATTGAGGGTGCTGTCTTTGTTGTGAGTGGGGGAGTTTACATTTGTGAAAAGTCCATTGCTGTCATGATTTCCAGGAAGGCTGTCGCTTGTTTTATTGGGGCTGATTGGAGGTTGAGGTCTAGTAGAATAAGGTCCTTGTGTTTCTTGTTTTCAAGGGTGATGTGGAGTAGGTTGGCGAGGTCGTTGGTTGGGGCGGATGGAGAGGGGTAAGCCAGGCAGATGTTAAGTTGTTTGCAATGGAGAGTGTTCCAGGGTTGCGGTGCTTTTTGTAGCTAGTTTGTTGAAGTTCAGAGATGTTTTAGCAAGGATAAGAATGTCGTTCCCTTTTCTGTGGCTACGTGGGAAGTGAAAAAGGCTGTGGTTGGGGGGGGGGGTCTGATTTGGTTTAGGAGGTTTTTTGGTGAGCCAGGATTCGGTGATGCATAGAATGTCCAGGTTTAGGTGAAGAGGAGGTCTCTTATGGGCGAGATTTTGTTCTTTGCAGAACAGGTGTTAATGAGAGCGCAGTTAAGGGATACTGGGATGGATGGTTTGTGTGGGAGAGCGGGGACTTGTTTGTTGAGATTCGGATGAAGGTGTTGCTTGTGTGGGAGGAAGGGAGGTAATTGCATGTTATGCTGATAGGAGGTGGAGGGTATAGTTTATGGTAGAGGGAGGAGGGCATGATGGAGGGGTTTGGGTAGGGGTGTAGGAGAGAGTTTTTGGTGGAGGTGAAGATGAGTAGGGCAAAGAGGGGAGTATAGGAGGGGATAATGTTTGAGTATGCTGAATGTCCTGTGGCTTCAGCTGATTTTGTAAGTTGGTGGAGGAGTTGTGATGGCATTGTCCATTCTAGCTGCGGCTAGAGATAGCTGATTTGGGTCCATGTGGTTTTTGGTGACTCTTCGGTCCCCACCTAAGGGCCACGTCAAAGGGCCCTCTGGTGAGGTACGTGGGCGCACCTGAGCACACCCTTTGAATTCAAGCTGACTGATGGGTCCTGATTGGTGGTGGTAAGAGCAGGGAGGTGCTCACCTTCCTGCTTCCTGCTGCTGCCGCTGATCGGGCTGGTATTATGTTGATAAAGGTACACGCTAAATATTTACATCTATAATCTTATCACCATCTAATTAGAATAGTTGTTTGTTTCTCCTGCAAGCCATTGCTTACTAACCCGTACATGCATCATCCGTCATGTTGTGTGGATATTACAGTACCTATCATATTGACTCCTTGAACAGGATGTGACTCTCTACCTTTCTTGTCAGGAGCCCAGAGCTGCTAAGATCAGAACGCCCTTTCTGCATTGAAGGGAGGCACTCATCTACAGATTCTAACAAAGCATCAAGTGGTGACATTTCCCCGTATGACAATAATTCTCCCGTTCTGTCTGAGCGACCATTACTTGCCAAACCAGAGGAGGATGCCATGAGTGCAGATAAGCTTTTCAAGGTACCCGAGCAGTATGCATTGGTTGGCCACTTACAGCCCAAAGCAAGGGATGTCTCAGCTGGACTGTGGGCTGGGAAAGGTAAGACAGTCTGTGTGTGTGTCCTTTTTAATGAAGCTTGTTCAGATTTATAGCATGATTTATAGTGCCTGTTGCAAAGAAAGCCATAGAGATCTTTGAGCATAAATGCAATGCTATTTCTTTGGTTCTCACAATGGGAAAATGAGTGTTTTTCAGGTTACACAACTGAGTCTTTCACTTTTCAGCATGCATCACTATGCATTTAGTAAGTGACGATCCCTTTAGATAGTAGTTATTTCAGTTCACCCGGAGCCTATGTACTAAAAATATGCTAAGAAAACTGTAAGAAAAACTCCACGCATGTTACTTACTGTGTGCATTAAAGCTTTAGTACTCAAGTAGTAAAGTAACAAAATGGAAATCATACTGTTAGCTCATAGGAACATTACTCCTTCAAAGAGTAGAAAGACTAGGGGACCTGCAATGAAGCTACAGCGTAAAATTTTTAAGACTAATTGGAGAAAATATTTTTTCGCTCCATGCATAATCAAACTCTGGAATTCGTTACCAGAAGATGTAGTAAAAGCTGTTAGTATAGCTGGGTTTACGAGGTGTGACAAAAAAGAAACAAGACTGTCCCATAGATGTTTTATTACAAAATCTACACAGAGATTATGCATTGTCCCCTTCAAATTAATCCCTCCAGAGTTAATGCACTTCTGCGTTCGCTTCTGTCACGTATGGAAGCACTTGGTAAAGGCCGCCTCCTTGAGGTGCCTCAGCTCTCTCATCACAGTGGACTTGATCTCTTCTACAGAGGCAAAATGAGTTCTTTTGAGCACAGTCTTCAGCCTGGGGAAGAACCAGAAGTTGCACGGTGCGAGATCTGTGGAATAAGGAGGGTTGTCGAGAGCTGTGATCTGTTTGTTGACCAAGAACTGCCTCACACTGAGTGCAGTGTATACAGTGCATTGTCAGGTGGAGCAGCCAGAAGTGCTGGTTGACTATATGACCCTCAGGCACAAACTCATGATGGACCACTCCCTTCTGGTCGAAGAATGTGATCAGCATGACCTTGATCCTTGATTTGGACATGTGTGCCTTCTTGGGTCTGGGTGACAGTCGAGTCTTCCACTGCAGGCTCTCTTGCTTTCAGGGTCATACTGGAAGACCCAAGTCTCGTCTCCTGTGATGACTTGGCCAATGAAACATAGAAACATGATGACAGAAAAAGACCACAAGGCCCATCTAGTCTGTCCTTCCATAACAACAACTACAACAGTCCACTTTCTACCTTTAGAGATCCTCTGTGTTGGTCCCATGCTTTTTTGAATTCAGTTACTGTCCTCATCTCTACCACCTCCACTGGGAGACTATTCCACGGATCCACTACTCTTTCTGTAAAGAAATATTTCCGCATATCACTCCTGAATCTATCTCCCTTCACCCTCATCCCATGTCCCCTCGTCGCAGAACTTGCTTTCAATTGAAAGAGGCTCTCTCCCTGAACATTTATGCCACGGAGGTATTTAAACATCTCAATCATATCACCTCTATCCCGCCTTTCCTCTAAGGTGTACATATTAAGATCCTTAAGTCTGTCCTCATATGCTTTATAATGAAGCCCATTAATCATTTTAGTAGCAACCCTCTGCACTGACTCCATCCTGTTCACATCCTTTTGAAGGTGCGGTCTCCAGAATTGCACACCATACTCCAAATGAGGTCGCACCAAAGACTTATACAGATGCATTATCACCTCCTTTTTTCTGCTAGCCATTCCTCTCCGTATGCACCCAAGCATCCTTCTAGCTTTTGCCGTCGCCTTTTCTACCTGTTTAGCTACTTTAAGATCATCAGACACAACCACGCCTAGGTCCCGCTCTTCTTTAGTGGACAAAAGTACTTCACCTCCTATACTGTATTGCTCCCTTGGATTGCTGCAGCCCAAATGCATGACCTTACATTTTTTAACATTAAATCCCAGCTGCCAAATTCTAGACCATTCTTCAAGCTTAGCTAGATCCCTCCTCATGTTATCTACACCTTCCTGGGTGTCTACTCTATTACAGATTTTGGTATCATCCGCAAAGAGGCAAACCTTACCCGACAGCCCTTCCGCTATATCACTAACAAAGATGTTAAAAAGAATCGGACCAAGGACAGATCCCTGGGGCACACCACTGGTAACATCCTTCTCCTCAGAGTGAGCTCCATTTACTTGTACTCTTTGTCGCCTCCCACCCAACCAATTTCTAACCCAAGCAGTAACTTTAGGGTCCATCCCTAGGGTGCTCAGTTTGTTTATAAGTCGCCTGTGAGGAACAGTGTCAAAGGCTTTACCGAAATCTATATACACCACATCTAGAGCTCTCCCTCGGTCCAACTCCCTGGTCACCCAGTCAAAGAAATCGATCAGATTTGTCTGACAAGACCTGCCTCTGGTGAATCCATGCTGCCTCGGATCCTGTAATCCGCCGGACTCCAGAAACCTCACTATTTTCTCTTTCAGCAGCGTTTCCAATAATTTACTCACCACCGAAGTTAAACTAACCGGCCTGTAGTTTTCAACCACATCCTTACTTCCGCTTTTGTGTAAAGGCACCACATGAGCCTCTCTCCAGTCCTTTGGCACCACTCCCGACTCCAACGAGGCATTGAAAAGGTCAGTCAGTGGAGTTGCTAGAACGTCCCCAAGTTCCCTCAGTATTCTAGGGTGTATCCCATCCGGTCCCATCGCTTTGTATACTTTAAGTTGAGCTAGTTTCTCACGAACACAGTTTTCTGAAAATTGTTCAAGATGTCCCTCGCTTCTGTTCTTATTTGTGGGTGTTTTCTGAGGTCCTGCTCCTGGTTCTTCATCTGTGAACACAGAACAAAAATATTTGTTAAGCAATTCCGCTTTATCCTTATCAGCTTCTACATATTCCCCCCCTGCACCCTTGAGTCTGACAATACCACTTTTGCCCTTCCTCTTCTCACTAATATATCTGAAAAATGTCTTATCCCCCCTTTTTATTGCATTGGCTATTTCCTCCTCCTTTTGAATCTTTGCCTTCTTGACTACTTTGCTAGCTTCTCTAAGTTTTTCCAAATACAGATGCCTGTCTTCCTCTCTCTGTGCTCTCTTGTATTTCATGACGGCCTCCCTCTTTTTCTTCACTTTTTCAGCTACTTCCTTCGAAAACCATAGCAGTCTCCTTTTCCTTTTGCCTTTATTTACCATTTTAACAAAAAGGTTGGTTGCCTTTAAAATACCCCCTTTCAGTTTTGCCCACTGTTTTTCTACATCCCCCAGCTGTTCCCATCCCACTAACGACTCCCTGAGGTATTGGCCCATCTTCGCAAAGTTAGTCTTCCTAAAGTCTAAGATCTTCACCTTGGAATGGATTCTAACAGCCCTAGTCCTAATACTGAACCACACCATCTGGTGGTCACTGGATGCAAAATGATCTCCCACTACAACATCAGAAACACTCTCACCATTGGTAAGCACCAAGTCCAGTATGGCCCCTTCACGTGTGGGGTCTGTTACCAATTGCCTGAATAGTTCTCCCTGTAGAGAATCCAGGATTCCTTACTTCTAGATGATACTGCAGCAGGAATGTGCCAATCAACATCTGGCATATTGAAATCTCCTAGCAGTAGCACTTCCCCTTTCCTAGCAATGCTGCGTATGTCTTCAATTAACTCTCTGTCCACCTCTTCCTCTTGTGAGGGAGGTCTGTATATCACACCAATGCAAATAGATTTCTCTTTCCCTCTTTCTAGTTTAACCCACAATGCCTCCCCTCTCCCTTTTAAGCTCTGTAATTCCAAAGCTTTAATAGTAGTTTTTACATATAGTGCCACTCCTCCTCCCCTTCTTCCTACCCTGTCCTTTCTGAATAAAGTATAGCCAGGTATAGTTACATCCCAGTCATGGTTTTCTGTGAACCATGTTTCTGTAACTGCCACTAAATCCAAGTCAGCCACTCCCACCAAGCTTCAACTTCAGGGATCTTATTTCCCATGCTACGGGCATTAATACACATTGCTTTCCTTGTGTTACCCCTGTTACCCATTTCCATAAAGGTATTTAATGTATCACCTACCTGGGGGCTTTCACTTTCCTGGGGGCTTTCTTCACCCATCCCCAACGAATCTAGTTTAAAGCCCTCTTCAGTAGATTAGCCAGTCTACTACCTAAGATGCGTTGACCTTTCTTGGACAGATGGATGCCATCTCTGCTCTGCATCCCTTGGAACAGCATCCCATGGTCTAGGAAACCAAAACGCTCTTGAAGACACCATCCACGCAGCCATGCATTCATCTCCAGGATGCGAGCCACTCTGCCTTGGCCTTTACCCTCAACAGGGAGGATTGAAGAGAACACCACCTGTGCACCTACCTGCTTCACCCTCTGTCCCAGAGCCATGAAGTCACTTTTGATACGTTCCGAGGTATACCTGGCAGTATCATTTGTTCCAACATGGATTAGCAACATTGGGTAATAGTCAGTGGGCTTGATGAGTCTCGGCAAACTCTCCGTAACATCTTGGATCTTGGCACCAGGCAGACAGCACACCTCTCTGGACATCAAGTCTGGTCGGCAGATGGACGCCTCAGTATCCCTCAGAAGAGAGTCTCCAACAACCACTACCCTTCGTTTCCTTCTGGTCACTGATTCCGCAACTATGGGGTACTTGAACTCTGGATCTTCTCCGATCTTCTCTAGCAAGTCTCGACAAACATTGACCCGGTGCTCCTGGTTGTCCGATAAAAGCTTGGGCATCATCTTGGTGCACACCTTCCGCATCCCCAGCTCCTGCACCAAGATGGTCCGCACTAACTCCCTGTTCAGGCTGAGCTCCTCAGCTATCATCCACACTGTTAATCTGTGATCACTCCGCACCAGCTGGTTCACTCTGTCAATGTTCTCAGCCGTCTTTGTCATGGAAAGCCGTCCTGACTTGGGTTCATTCTCCACCTCCTCGCAGCCAGTCTTGAAGCGTTTGTGCCATTCGAAGACTCGTGGCCTTGACATTGCATCTTTTCCATAAGCCTTTTGGAGAAGTTGGAGACACTCAGTTGGGCCCTTTCAAGTTTATTCTTTGCTCCATATTTCTGCCACCTCCATTTGCGTGACCAATGGAGCAGTGTGCTACAAAAAAACCTGAAAAATAAAAACAGAGATGAAAAATATTATAGCAGAATAGTGGCGAGATGTTGCACAACACAGTGACATAAGCGGTTAGCCAATTGGCATTGAGTCATGGACGTGGCTGCCACAGTCTCGTTTCTTTTTTCACACCTCGTAAAACAGGCTTGGACAATTCCTGAAGGAAAAGTCTATAAACAATTAAAGAGGACCAGGAAAATCCATTACTTACCCCTGAGATAAACAGAATGGAATCTCTGTACCTTTTTGGGAACCTAACAGGTACTTGTGACTTGGACTGGCCACTGCTGGAAACAGGATACTGGACTTGCTGGACTCTTGTTCTAATGCAGTATAGCATATCTTACGTTTCGTGTGTCAAAGTGAAAGGGATATTTAGCCTGGGGGAACATTCATCCCTCTTCAGAGACAAAACACAGGCACACTTCATTCAAGACTCTTCCAGAGGTCCACCCAGTGCCAGACTACACATACTTTAAAGTTCTTTGCACTGTTAGGCTTATGGAGTTGGTGGAAGCTACCAATTCTTCTGCAGGTTTAGTATGAAGAGATCTTTGAAAGGGTCCTTGGTAGAGCTGGTAGCTTCTTTAGGGAACAGTTTCTTAGAGAAGGATGGATGTCTGTAACACAGTCTCTCCCAAACTAGAAGTGTACAATATCCTCGGATATTTAAAATTTACTTCCTAATACTATGGCCTCAATAGATAAACTGTTAATGACTAATGAGGTCATTAACATTCTATTTAAATGTTCAGCATATGTGGTGACCTGCATTCGCAAGTGTTAGAGTGCATTTTGTCTTTAAGGACCTACTACTATAAGTGAGTTAATTTGAACATGCTTTTTAGTACATATTCCAACAATCAACCCCAAATTTAGCAGGTATTTATGTGAACAACTTGCAAGTCTATCTCCCCACCTTTCAATTATGTTTGCTGAGCTTTCAACTCCCTTCTCTACAGTGTCTGCTTGGATGCTTACTGCTGAATCCCAGCAAATCTAAAATTCTATATTTTCTACAGTAGTTTAGAGGGACATTCCTGGTCTTCCTTTCTCCCAAGCATTGAGTTGTGCTAGATAGCAATGTATTTAGGTTTTTTTAGTTTTTTTAATTTTGTGACATGCACAGGTTCTGTTGGCTTCTGTTCACATAAAATCTGACTGAGGGTGTCTAAACTTTTGCATACAACTGTATATGCCTTTGTAAAACAGCTAACTAGAACTATCCCTAATGAAGATCATTCCAGAACAAGAATAAGCCCTTCAGACGTGCGGCGTAAATGTTTTTCTAGAGAAAACTTCTATGACCATATTCTGAAACCCCCATGGCCCTGCACGTACATGGAGCTAGCATGGGGATCTCAGAACATGGGTAGGAGGGGTTAGAATGGGAGCATGTTCAGCAGCAGAGACGTTCAATGCATATTCAGGAAAGGCCCGTGTATGTTCTGCCTGTTTCCTGTGGATGTTCATGTTATACCTGTGGAAATGCGGAATAAGGCAGGACTTGGAAACATTTCTGCTCTGCTCTGTAATGCATTCCAAACTGATGAATGTCTGTGACAGATGTTTTGAAACCATTGTTTCTCCAGGAGCAAGTGGGACGTTAGTCCTCACATATGGGTGATGTTGGCACCAATGGAGCCCATGCGGTAACCTCTCCCCAGCTTTCAAAGAAAGCCTTTAAGAGATCCACCATATATGCATGGTTGCCTTCCTGCCCAAAGGTACCATCTTGCCGCAGTCTCCTTTTTTACACAGAGCCCATCGAATATTTGTCTGTACCCTGGAAAAGGTTGATTTTTTTTCTCTTTTGCTCATCCTCATTTTTTCCTTCTCAGGTACGTACTGGTGCCTTCTTGCCCTCCCAGATCCGCTGCTGCCTCAGCGCCACATTTTTCTTGGGTCTTTTTGCCCTTCGGGGTCTTTTTCTCTGTGCATGGGAATTCCTTGTGCCCTCCCTTTCCAGGATGCTTGAGTTTGATCTCATGGGCACTGTCTTCCCCTCTATGTCCTCATCCAGTGGGTTCGAGCAATGTGACCACTGCAGGCACACCATGTCCTGCCTAGACCTGTACAATTGCTGTCTTCATTGCATCGGTGTGGACCACAATGACGACTCCTATGGGCTTTGTCAGCAGATGATGAGCAAAGGATAGAGGAACCATGCAATGCATTGAGAGTCCATGTTTGGGAAGACCTTCATATCAGCCCTTGTGTCGCTTGCGGAGCCAGCGCCCTTGGTTACCTCCATGTTGGCATCGGCCTCATGTGATGGCCGTGCCCGTTCTGAGCCCCAAGGTTGTGGACCATCAGACAGGGGATCCTCTTCTGAGGGCTGTTTCTCTGAACAGCTGGGCGGGATCGGCATTGTCGAGAGATGATGCCGAAAAGGCATGGGTAAATCCCACGGTCACTAGCATTGGAGCACCCAGCCAAATTTCAAGGGTGATGGCCAGGAGCAGCCCTCCAAGCTGCCCCAGAAGGAGAAGGTGCCATCAGAATCAGGATTTCGACTCCAGCCTCCCGAACCCATCTTTTGTCAAGGACACACCCTCAACTGAGCCAGTGTCGTGGCTGAAGCCTTTGGTATCCACACTGGTGGCTGCAGAGCCTCCTGGTGGCCCTTGAGTGCAGTTTTGTTGTCTTCTTAGCCCAGAAGCAAGGACCAATGGCCAGTTTCTCTAGGTCATTGATCCTGACCACTGGCCCCTCCACCGCACCCTAGACTCTTGTCCGAGGGATCGGAGAGGGAGTGGCCCACCAAAGTCCCCTGCAAGAACTTGTCTTTGGATTGGCCTCGGCCACCAGAACCTAACCTCCTTAGGACTCCCCCTCGGAGGAACTGGTATCGGCCCCAAGTTCCACTGCATCCGCACCCATGGCAATAGATTCTTCTAGACTCGAATCCAGAATGGCGGCCCTGGAGTGCAATCTCTCTGCCTTCATGGACCAGCACCGGGTGCTGTTTTCCGGTACCACCACCGGTTTCTCCGCCCAGATCTCCGGGCCGTCCCCGGAGGCTGAGCCGATCCTCGAGGCCATTCTGCCCCGAGTCGATCCTTGGCTGAGGTCTCGATCTGGTTCCTGTTCTGCAGGAGTGAGGTCCTCCCCTGCTAGTGCACCCAGTGCCAGCCACGGGGCCTCTGAGGGATGCGGGTGGGGCTCAGGCCCAGAGCTTGCAAGCCATCCTTCCCTCAAGTCTTCGACGGATTATTCTGAGTGGAAGACCAAGGATGAGTCGCTGTACACCTGTTGCCATCACATCTCCTCAGACTCCCCCCCCCCCTTTGGAGCCCTGGCATCAGTCCCCACCCGAGGACATGGCTTTCCTCGACTTTGTGAGGGGTATCTCCAAGTCCCTGGTGCTCCCTATGGAGTTGGAGGAGGACTCTCGGACAGAGGAGCTAGAAATCCTCCAATACAAGACCCCTCCAAGGGAATTGCTTATGGTACCCATCCTACTAATCCTGGAATGGCTAATGCTCCATATGTGGGAGACACTGGCATCGGTGCCAGTGGTGAACAAGTGGCTCGACTCAATGTACTGAGTCCGCCGGAGCCCAAGCTTCCAGAAAACACAGCTGCTGCAAAACTTCATGATGGTAGAGTCAGTCATGCATCAGCTAATGAGCCAAAAGACGCACTCATTGGTGCCCCTCGGTAGGTCCACACCTTGGATGCCCTCGACAGAAAGTGCTAGCAAGACTTGATGCTCATCGGCCGGATCCAGGCCCACCAGCTGTACATGGGCATGTACCTGAGAGACCTGGCGAAGGAGCTCACAGGGTTCTCAGCTGGTCTCTCCATGGAACCCCTTCAGGGAGGGGCAGCATTTTATTTTTTTTTTTTTGAGAGCCTGGTCCTCGTCATGAACTTGAACTCAAGCTCAGCAGCCTTTTCGGTCATGGGTTTGGCCAAAGCCATCCATGAATGCTCCAAGTTTGTCTCTAGCAGCCTATGATGGCTTTGAGTCGGCGGCTTGAGTAGCAGCAGTGGGCATTGGTGCCAGATGCCAGGCCTGGCTATAGTCATCTGACCTCGGGCAGTGGGTTCAGGACAAATTGGTCAATGTCCCATGCCAAGGAGAGAATCTTTTCAGCAAACCCATGACTGAAAAGGCTGCTGAGCTGGAGTCCGAGTTTATGGCAAGGACCAAGCTCTCTAAAAAGACTGCTGCCCCGCCCTGATGGAAGGGCTTGGGTAAAAAGCCCTTTTACCCAAGAAAAGGTCTGCTTAGAGAAACTACCCACATTTTCAGGCCTCCCTCGCTCCCCAGCAGGTCAGGATGCCATGGGACATGGGCAAAGCCCTCGTAATCAGAAGGCTCCCAAGCCCCAGGCATTGGCTCCAGCCCAGCCAGAGCGGAGCTTTTGACTCTTTGGGCATAGCCTCTCCACCCCAAAGAGATTAGCAGACCACAGGGGATTGTCTCATCTATTATGCCCAAAGGTGGCCAGCCATCACTACCGATGCCTGGGCACTCCAGGTGGTAAAGGAGGGCTACCTCCTTCGTCTCACTCAGCTACCCCCTATCTTTTTCCCAGGAGAGCCCCCCAGGCCTCCCCTTGACCGGGACCTCCTAATGAAGGAACTTGCAGGTCTTCTCAGGGATAGAGTGTAGAACTGGTACCCTACCACCTCAGGGGCAAAGGGTTCTATTTCAGATACTTCCTCGTACCAAAAGGAGTCTAAGGCCCATATTTGACCTGTGCAGTCTGAACAAGTTCCCGGTGAGGGAGAAGTTCAAGATGCTCTCCACTGGATGACTACTGCCTTACCTCCAGCAGGGAGATTGGCTATGCTCCTTGGATCTGAAGGATGCTTATACTCACATTCTCATTCACCCCAATCACAGGCAGTACCTGCTTTTCATGGTAGGGGATGGACACTTCCAGTACAGGGTTCTACCCTTCAGCTTGGCCTCCACCCCAAGGGTCTTCACCAAGTGCTTGGCAGTGGTGGCCAGCTTCCTCTATCTCCAGGAGGTATTTGTCTTCCCTTACTTGGATGACTAGCTCATAAAAGGAAGCACGGCAGCAGAGGTGCAGCAGGCCTCCGCATGTACCATAAAAGTTCTCCCGACCTAATCTCTGGAGTTCAAAGGGGCAAGACTAGACACCATCCAGGTGAAGGCACTTCTCCCTTTGGACCAAGCCAACCATCTAAAGGCGCTGGCCACAGACGTACAATGCCATCCCTCAGTGTCAGCTCGTCTCCTGCTGCACCTTATCGGGCAAATAGCCTCCATGGTCCACGTCACCCTGGATGCCTGCCTGCAGATGTAGGCCGCACAGTGGTGCCTTAGAGACCAGTAGACACAGGCCATGAGCCGTCTCCAGGACAGAGTGTTAGTGACACACCAGCTGGTGGAATCTATAACCTGGTGGCAAGACCCCCGTCACCTCGAAACTGGGATGCCCTTCCAAACCACAAGCCCCCAGAGGGGTCCTCATGATGGTTGCCTCTCTGCTCAGATGGGGATCCCACTGCAAAGAACTTTGTACCCAGGGCAGTTGGTCACAGAATGAGAGCAACCAGCAGATCAACCTCCTTGAGCTTTGGGTGATATACCTAGCCCTCCGAGCGTTCTGCCACTTCCTGCAGCACCAGCTGGTGCTGGTCCAAACAGACAACCAGGTAGCGATGTTCTATGTGAACAAGTAGGGGGGGGGGAACAAGGTCTCACACCCTTTGACGTGAGGTGATAGCACTCTGATCCTACGCAGTCCAGCAGGGCATACTCCTATGGGCAGTATACCTTCCGAGCCAGGACAACTCTCTTGCAGACAGATTGAGCAGGATCCTCCAGCCACACAAGTGACAAGCTGGACCCCAGAGTGGAGAACCATCTCTTACGCCTCTGGGGCATACCTTTGGTGGACCTTTTCGCCAACTTGGACAACCATTAGTTGCCCCGCTTCTGCTCCCGGCAAGCCCACCCCTCAAGGGTGGCAGCAGGTGAATTCCTCATCCCCTGATCAGAGGGCCTAATGTATGCCTTCCCTTCCATGCCATTAATTGCCAAAACGCTATTTAAGATCCTCCGCGATAGGGCCTCACTGATCCTGGTGGCCGCTCGGTGGCCCAGGCATCCGTGGTTTCCACTGCTCCTCAGACTGGCAGTGGAGACTCCCATCTCACTGGGAAACTCCCCAGGGCTCCTGTCTCAGGAGGGGGGCTCTCTCCTGCACCCCAGCCTGAGATCCCTGTCTCTGTGGGCTTGACTACTAAAAGGCCCTTCCACCTCTCGGAGGAAGTGGAAGAGATTCTGCTGGCCTCCCACAAGGCCTCCACCAGGAGAGAACATAAGAAAATAAGATATGCCATACTGGGTCAGACCAAGGTCCATCAAGCCCAGTATCCTGTTTCCAACAGTGCCCAATCTAGGTCATAAGTACCTAGCAGTTTCCCTAAAAGACACAGGTTCCACAATGTTTGTATTGGGTCAAGCAGTGATATCCCAGGTCCCTTTTAATTTAATTTAATTTAATTTAATTAGCGAGTTTTTATATACCGCATCTTCCATTGATCAGTTGCGGTTTACATGGAACAACAGTAAACAGACAAAGCTGCTTTTACAGATAACATTGTGAAACTACAAAGAAGTTTAATTTTACAATTAACAGTTTGTTAACTATATACAAAGAACCCAATATTAACTATGTACAGGTATGTATGTTTTTGAAATCGTCGGTTTGGGGTTTTCTAATAATGGGGGTTTTTAATAATGGTTTATGGACCTTTCCTCCAGGAACTTGTCCAAACCTTTTTTAAACCCAGCTACACTAACAGCTTTTAATACATCCTCCAGTAACAAATTCTAGAGTTTGATTACACGTTGAGTGAAAAAATATTTTCTCTTATTAGTCTTAAATGGGTTATCCTGTAGCTTCATTGCACGTCCCCTAGTATGCTTTCAAATGGCGCAGATTCTCGGTCTGGTATGCGGAGCAGGCATGAACACCTTCTCCTGCCCGGTGCAGCTAGTGCTGCAGTATCTATAGAAACATAGGCCATGTTGTCTTTTTCTGCCATCATGTTTCTATCTAGTCTGCCCTTCCATATCAACCACTACAACAGTCCCCTTTTTCCCTTTAGAGATCCTCTGTGTTTGTCCAATGCTTTTTTGAATTCAGCTACTGTCCTCATCTCAAACGCCTCCACTGGGAGACTATTCCATGCATCTACCACTCTCCCCGTAAAGAAATATTTCCGCATATTATTCCCGAGTCTATCCCCTTTCACCCTCATCCTATGTCCCCTTGTAGCAGAGCTTGCTTTCAATCGAAAGAGGCTCTCCTCTTGTGTATTTATGCCACAGTGGTATTTAAGCATCTGTCATATCTCTATCCCACCTTTCCTTTAAAGTATACATATTAAGAATCTTAAGTCTGTCCTCATATGCTTAATAATGAAGACCACTAACCATTTTAGTAGCCACCCTCTGTACCAATTCCAACCTGTTTATATCCTTTTGCAGGTGTGGTCTCCAGAATTGCACACAAAACTCCAAATACAGAGACACTATCACTTCCTTTCTTCTGCTGGCCATTCCTCTCCCTATGTATCTAAGCATCCTTCTAGCTTTTGCCGTCACCTTTTCTACCTATTTGGCTACTTTAAGATCATCAGACACAATCACACCTAAGTCCTGCTCTTCTGTGGACAGAAATACTTCACCCCCTATACTAAATCGCTGCCTTAGATTGCTACAGCCCAAATGCTTGACCTTGCAGTTTTTAACATTAAATCTCAGCTGCCAATTTCTAGACCATTCTTCAAGCTTAGCTAGATCCCTCCTCATGTTATCTACACTTTCCTGGGTATCTACTCTATTGCAGATTTTGGTATCATCTGCAAACAAGCAAACCTGACCCAACAGCCCTTCTGCAATATCACTAACAAAGATGTTAAAAAGAATCGGACCAAGGACAGATCCCTGGGGCACACCATTGGTAACCTCTTTCTCCTCAGAGTGAATTTCATTACCTATACCCTTTGTCACTCAACTAATTTCTAACCCAATCCGTCACTTTAGGGTCCATCTCTAGGGTACTCAGTTTGTTTAAGTTGCCTGTGTGGAACGGTGTCAAAGGCTTTACTGAAATCTAAATATACCACATCTAGGGCTCTCCCTCGGTCCAACTCCCTGGTCACCTAGTCAAAGAAATCAATCAGGTTTGTCTGACAAAACCTGCCTCTGGTGAATCCATGCTGTCTTGTATTCAGTTATCTGTTGGACTCCAGAAACCTTACTGTTTTCTCTTTCAGCAGCGCTTTCAATAATTTACTCACCACCAAGGTTAAACTAACCGGCCTGTAGTTTTCAACCACATCCTTACTTCTGCTTTTGTGTAAAAAGGACCACATGTGCCTCTTTCCAGTCCTCTGGCACCATTCCCGACTCCAACAAGGTATTGAAAGGGTCAGTCAGTGTTGCAGCTAGAACGTCACCAAGTTCCCTCAATATTCTCGGGTGTATCCCATCTGGTCCCATCGCTTTGTCTACTTTAAGTTTAGCTAGTTTCTCACGAATACGCTCTTCTGAAAATTATTCAAGATGCCCCTCACTTCTGTTCCTGTTTGTGGGTGTTTTCCGAGATCTTGTTCCTGGTTTTTCATCTGAACATAAAACAGAAATATTTGTTAAGCTATTCCGGTTTAGTCTCATCAGCTTCTACGTATTCCTCCCCTTCACCCTTGAGTCTGACAATACCACTTTTGCCCTTCCTCTTCTCACTAACATATCTGAAACATTAAATATCCCCCCATTTTATTGCATTGACTATTTCCTAGGTCATGTGGGCCTAGTCCATTGGCACCGCACAAGCCGACAAGTCAGCATAACTATCTCTAGCCGTGATGCACCAGGAACATCTCTGTTCTACCCCAACATGGTTTATCATGATAGCATGGGGTTTTTAGTGTGACGCCAAAACTGCGTGCTAACCCTGTGCTACCCTGGTAGTGTGGTTTAGTAAACATCACCTTTAATGTGTATGGATTGTGTGGTAGTCCTGTGGATTTGTGGCCTTATGGCATGAGAAACTGATCAAAAAGTATCAAGACTTGTAGAAGTATAATACTGACTGTTATTGCACTCGGTCTCATTCAAAGTAGTTCCCTTCTGATAAAACACACTTCCTCCAGCGTTCCTGCTACTGCTGAAACAATTTTGAAATGCCTCTTTCATTATGCTGTGAAGCTGCTGTGTCAAATTTTGCTTCCTGGTCTCCAAGTCATCGAATCTCCTTCCTTTCAGTGGTAATTTCAGTTTTGAAAACAAGAAAAAGTCACACAGTGTGAGATCAGGTGTGTATGGAGGCTGACTGACTTGCTCAATTTGGTGTTTGGCCAAGAATTGCTGGACAAGATGTGATGCGTGAGCTTAGGGCATTATCGTGATGAAGCAACCATTCACCATTCCTGTGCAACTCTGGCCTCTTATTTATTTATTTAAGAGTTTTGTATGCCACACTTCATGTAATCAAAGTGGTTTAAAATTGAACAGAAAAAAAACATTACGTTAAAACATTAGAAACGATTACAGTATGACATGATTGGTGAGTGAACAGATGACAATCAAGGCAATTACAATGATTACTAGGGTCAGAACTTTCTTATATACAATGCAGTGTACAATATGTTGAAGGATGTGTCTCAGTATCTTAGAGTAAAGCTTTTACAGTGCAGGTGTTAGTGCTCTGATATGGTTGAAGGCTAGGTCGAGTAGAGTTTTCCTGGAATATGTGGATCACCAAAATGCTCAATGGACAAGTGAGTCTTGAGGATTTTTTTGAATGTAGTTAAGTCGGTGATGGCTCTCAATCTTTCTGGAAGAGTTCCATAGAATAGGAGCATTAAGTAAAAAAGCCCTATTACTTGTGTTATGGTTTGCTTTCCTATACTTTAGTGGAACACATGGAGCCCGATTCCGTCCTGCATGTAGATCCCTTTGGGCGTCCGGTCTGAACTGGATGCACAGAGGGGATCACGATCCTGCGGAGCACATCTAGCCCCGCAGGATCAGATTCACGAACAGTCCTGCAAGTTCAGGCCGGGACTGATTCAGTCTGGCCTGCACATGAAGGACTGCCCCCCCCCCCCCGTCTAACTCAATCAGGGTTTTTAAATGGAGCCACAGCGTCATAGCGTCATGTTGCCAAGGCACCGCGGCTCCATTTAAAAGCCACGTTGCTGGCTGCCTGAAAAAGGGGAGGGCTAGGGTTTATTCCCCGCAGCCCGACCCCTGATGTGGCCTCCTAAGGTCAGGGTTGGACTGTCGGTAATAAACCATGGCCCCCCCCCCCACCCCATCCGTGCCCTGGGCAATTCAAAACACACCCAGGACATTCCGCCAGCCCTAGACATACAAGGCTGACATTAGAATTGGCCCTGTATATCTAGGGCTGGCGACCACCCCGGGCCACTCATTCCCTGCTCCCATCTAATATTCATGGCTCAGAATAACCCCCATAATATATTTTGAGTACACCCTCTTCTAAGCCTATCATTCGGGTTTGTGTTTAGTAGTTTGGATAGATATGGTGCTGTCTCTTAGGAGCTTGAAAAGTATTAGTAACAGCTTATATTTCATTCTACTCTGGAGAGGCAACCAATGGAGATTGTATGGTATTGAGGTTATATAGTCAGATAGAGGTGCTTTCCGAATAATGTGCCCTGCAGAGTATTGAGACATCTGTAAGGTAGGCAGTGATTGTTTAGGAAGTCCCTGGAATATGCTATTACAATTATCTATATGGGGGATACCATTGCTTGCATTACAGTTCTGAAGTCAGAATGAGATGATAGTGGTCTTAACTGTTGTAACATTCTCAGTTTATTGTAAATTGCTCTAACAATTAATTTTATGTGGGATGTGAAGCTGAGGGTCTGGTCAGTTGTGATGCCTAGATACTTGATTTTTTTCTTTACTTCTAGGATGGCCTCTTTGACATCCAGAATAGAGAGAAGGTGGATTGAAGCCTTGGTGTCTAGTAATAAATAGGACCTCTGTTTTATTATAGTTTATCTTTAAGTTGTGGTATTTTAGCCATTATGAAATATCATTGAAGCATGATATTATACTTTCAGTTAGGGTTAATTAATTCAAAAGGCATGTATAACATTATATCATCGCCGTATAGGGCTTACTCAACTTTATATTTTTGCATCATATGGCATAGGGTTTGTAAGGATATGTTAAATAATGCAGAGAGAGCTGATCCTTGTGATAGTCCTTGTTGCTGTCTATATGTAGTGGATGTTTGGTTAATTTTGACTTTTTGTGAGCGGTCAAATAGGTATGACTGGAACCAAGAAAGCATTGTGCCATATATACCAATCTGAGTCTTTCTAGGAGTATGTGATGAATGATGGAATCAAGTGCAGATGCAATACCTAGGAAAATAAGGATTAAAGCTTTTCTTGAGTTATCTATACCCTTTATCAAATTATTAAGGAGGGCGAGCAAGAGTCTTCGTGCCATGGTACAGCCTGAACCCATATTATTGATCATCTAGAGGGGCATGTGAGTCAATGTGATCTTGAAGTCGGCTATGGACTATTTTCTCATTTATTTTGGCAAGAAATGGGAGACTGGCTATTGGCCTGTATGAAGTAGGGGATGATTTGTCAAGTGACTTATGTTCAGTATGGGACAGATTATTGCTTGTTTTAAGTCTTTAGGCATGTGACCTTGAGAAAGTGACATATTTACAATAAGTATTATTGGAGCAAATTTAGCATGGGTTAATTTTATCCAGCTGACTGGGCATGGGTCCAGATTAGATGTGGTAGTATTGATGTTTGATATAATCTTGTGTAAATAGTCAAGGGAGACTTGATGGAATTCCAAACATATCTCAGGATATGATAAGCTTGGGATATTATTAGATGTTCATCTGATATTTTAAGTTTGTTTTCATAGTAATTTATCAAAATTTGGGGGTTTATGTTTTGGCTGTTTGAACATTCCTTCGGGGTATTTGTTAGGGATTTGCAATTTCAAATAACTCTCTTGGTCTGTTCAGAGAATACATTAAGATGTTCATGTGGAATTCCTTTTTTTTATTGATGGTAACATTTATTTATTTATTTATTACAGTTTCTTATATACCGCGCTATTTAGAATCAGCGCGGTTTACATCATAACAAAACGACCATAACGACAAACTGTCAGGTTTTACATTGAACAGGAGTACAAACTTGGATAACTGGGTTAACTATATACATAAACTATCTACACTGCAGTGTGAGGGCATTTCTAGATTGGGTCATTTCTTGGAGGGGATATCTAGTTCAGTTGCTGTCTGGGAAGTATTGGCAGAAAAGGTATGTTTTGAGAGCCTTCCTGAACTGATATAGATTGGTAATGGCTCTAATGTCAGGGGGTAGGGTGTTCCAGCATTTTGGTACATAAAAACTGAATGCCCTGTTTGTGGTGTTCGTGTTGGACTTTGTTGAAGCCTTTGGTAAGCGATTTGGAATTTCTCCATGTGCACTCTATTTTCCTCAATTGTCTTTTGAAGTCTGTGACCCCACAGGTCCCGTATAGGCCTTCGCCTAGGGCCCTGAGGTTATAGTTGCCTCCTATCTTGTAGAACAAAATAGTCTTCAGTCGAGTGTTAAGGCAAAACAAAGATAAGGACTTTATTCCCCTTCTCTCAAGGATATCTTTTGCACAACAAAACATGGAAAACAAAACAGTACTTCCAAAGAAAAATCTGTTCTTTTTCTTTGTAGCTTACAGATCTTCAGTGCAAGGATTCAACATCATCCAACATGCATAACGTACAGTCCATGGGAGCACATTCAGGAATATTATTACTTTCCCACTGCATCAGCTCGCATTCACCAGGTGTTACACTTGGGTTTAAATCCTCATAGCTGTTTCTGTACAAGCCTCTCTGAGAATTCAGTTGGACTACAAGGGTACAGTTCTAAGCAAGCAGGTTTTGGAATACCTGTTACTGCAGTATGTCCTCTCTGGCTCTCTTCCTCTAACCTCCAATGGCTAGGAATTGTTTTATATCTTCCTGTAGTTATTTCATGGCCTGTGTGCTGCTCTGGCCCTCTGGTACAAACAGGTACCACCAAAAAAACAGCATTCTGCCACGTAGGCAACCAAGGAAACAGTCAGGAGACGTGGCAGATAATAGGCTTTTATTATCCCACGGATCAAGCGTGCCAACCCGACACTGGCCGTGTTTCGTATTACACTTCCTCAGGGGTTTACGGCTCACTATGAATAAACACATATAAAACCAAACACACCACAAATAAATTACTATTTAATAATGTAAAAAACTATTAAAAAGATAAATTAAGCTCATAACATATAAAATAAATTAGATAAAGCATAAACCAACCAAATAAACTAGAATAAAACAAAACGTGATAACCAATGATAAAATTATCTCAAAATTTAAAACTATAAATACATAAATACCATGCACTATCTAAAAGACAATAATATATAAGTAAATATCTAAAAGACAATAATATGTAAGTTAATAATATATAAGTTATACATGTTTATTGAAACCGACACCGTTGACTAAAAATCAACTATTTTGGTATAACTCAATTGAACTAAAAGGAGAGAGAGGAGGACAACAGACATAAACTCCCTAAATAAACAAATGACTAAACAATTATATTAAACTAAACGGATGAATGGATGCTTATAAAACCTTCAAGGCATGTGACCATTAAGTAAGACTCAATTAAAACATAATAAATGTGACATGGAAAATGTGCATATTAAAAATATTATGTACCCATACCGCTTTGGCTTCCCGTGCAACACGGGCGTGCTCCTGATCTTGCTGAGACACCAGAGAGTTCTGGTGCACATACGGTATGATTGGAATTGTCTAATAGAGTAAATAAAAGAAATTTATATAATTATAAATATGCACATACGATATCTAATTGGTCATGACTTAAAAAAAAATGAAAAAAGAAATAAAGAAATAAATGAATCAACCGCCCATGTGTTAAAACGGGGATAAATATAGTACACTAGGGGCCTGCTTTAGAACTTTGAATCACCGAAAATAGCGAAATGCTATAGATACTAAAACAGACAAAATGTAAAAATGAAAAAATGAAAAATGTTGTATTTACAGTTTGTTTTCTCACTTATCTCCAATCATTATACACTATACACTCGAATCTGCATGTGATCGTGTAAAGCGATCCTCTCAATGAGCCACATCTTTGACCCGCGATCTTGAATTGTTATATAAATCACTGTGCAGGCTCATAGTGATGTATTTACCCGACCTCCCGGTCTGTTATCTTAAAAGTGGAATTGGCCCTATGTCAAGTACATAATAAACAGTCTGGTCTAAAAAATAAATAAATAAATATGTAAAACACATTTGTCTCAAAAGACAAATATGTAAAACACATTACTAAAATGTTCCCACGAATCTGACAAACCATTAATATTATGTACTATGGCCAAGGAGAGGAAGTGATTTGACAAGGGACCCACTTGTTAAAAAACTCCTCAAAACCGGCAAAAGTCGACAAGGCGCCTACTCATTAAAATAAACTCTTCAAACCCGGTAAAATCGGAGAAAAGACTATATCGCTTTTATACAACATATAATCCGAAATCGTAACATCATCGCACTATGCCAAACTATTTCGTAAAAAAACTAACAATTACAAACCTGTAAAATATAAAGGGAACCCTGCTCGCAAGCGGATTGCCAACTCATACACATTGAGACGCCCGCACATGCGCTATGAGGTTTTAAAGCTCGGCTTTGGCGGGAATTATAGTAAATGAAACTGTTTGTCCCATATTTATATAGCAACCATCTTCTATTAAGACCATCCTAAAAACAAATTATACTTTAGCAATATTTGAATAAAAACTGTAAAATTGTATAAACCATGTGTTGATCTATTGGTGAATGCCAGTGAATGAGATTAAAAGAAAGGACAGCTCCGCCGAGCGAACTCGGGACAAATTATATGACCGGATCGCGCAAACAACTATATGAGAATAAAAATACCCCTATTAAAAAATGTACCATAATTATTAAGATAAAAATACCCTTATTTAAAAATACACCATGATTGTTAAAACCGGGCTTCAACTCGCTAAAAAGGAAGGAAGCAGAAAACCACTCGTTAAACACACTAGAGGTCATGGGTCCCTGTTAAAAATAATTAAAAAACATGAATATGATCATAAAAAAACGGATAAATCTAAATCCAGATTTAGTCCATGTGGAGTCATGGTATTAAGTAAAAAAAATGAACTTTTGTTCTAACCTAAGAGTTGTTTTAATTAAGTCACCTCCCCTCCAATTCTGTTGGACTTTCTTTAAAACAAAGAATTTTATATCTGCTACAGTGTGGCCCATGTCCAACCAATGTTGCACTAATGGTTTTTCTATCAACTTCCTTCTAATACAGCTCTTGTGTTCGATGATACGTGTGCGTACACACCGGTTCGTTTTGCCAACGTAAAGTTTTGCACAAGGACATTTAATAACATAGATGACATTAGATGTCTCACAATTAGAAAAATCATTTATATAAAATGTCTTTTGAGTGTCTGGATGGACAAAGGAATTACATACTGGAAGAACATGAGAACAAACTGAGCAGTGCCCACACTGGAATTGCCCCTTATATTTAGATAGTCTCTTGCGCTCTGTAAAAGCAGAAGGAACTAGGAGATTCCAAAGATTAACATTCCAAAGATTAACATTCCTCTTATGGGCCACTATCAATGAAATGTTGCGAAACTCGGGAAGGGACTGAACAAGTCGCCATTCTCTTTTAAGTATGTTTACAATTTTATGTGATTGTAGTGAACATATTCAACAAGACAAAACAAGTAGTTCAATAACTAAACTATAGCTTACAGATCAAAAGCATTCCAGAAGAAATACGCTTTTAGACTTTTACAAAATGTTAAATAGGTCAAATCGTAGACAATTTGAGAAAATGAAATCCAAGGCAATGGACCCTGACCAATAGAACACATTTCTTTCTCTGTAACATCAGCAAAATTTGCCCATTCCTTTCTGAACACACAGCTAAGACCCTTATCCACTCTTTAGTCACCTCCCGTCTAGACTATTGCAACCTCCTCCTTGTCGTTCTCCCTCTGAATCATCTCTCTCCTCTTCAATCTATGCAAAACTCAGCAGCACGCCTAATCTTCCACCAGCCTCAATATGCTCATTATAACCCCTTTTCTTGAGTCGCTTCAATGGCTCCCTATCTGTTTCCGTATCCAGTTCAAATTGTTCTTACGAACCTATAAGTGCATTCATTCAGCTGCTCCTCACTACCTTCCCTCTATTCGCTCTCCCTACATCCCTGCTTGGGAACTCTACTCTTCTATCTGTGCCCTTCTGTTCTACTGCCAACTCCAGACTTTGATCCTTCCATGTTGCTGCTCCTTATGCCTGAAACAAACTGAGTCTGTACATCAGGCTTCACCTCTGACCCTTTACAAATCCAGGCTGAAGACTTGCCTCTTAAGGTCACTTTTGGATCCTGATCCACATAATCTCCTGCTTTCCAACTGTGTTTTCTTACCATGTCCCTAAACATATCCTTGTCCCCAGCTGTTGTGATATCTGTCTTGAGTATATTATAAGCTCTGATTATCAAGGACCGTCTTTTGCATGTGACTGCAGAGCTCTACATACGCATTGTAGCACTATACAAATGATCAGTAGTAATAGTAGTATGGGTACCTTCCATATGCACCACTGGTACAGAAGGGACGCAAAGTAATTCTTGAGGGGAGAGTGCAAAGCATGTCCAGGAAAATAATGCACCAAATTACAGAACATATCAGGAGGCTTGAGAGAATGTAAAATCTTATAAACTAGACACATGCATTTGAAATGTATTCTAAAGATCAGGTTATCAGTGAAGTGGTCTTTATTAGCCCAGAGAGCTCAGGCAAGCTCTATGGATAGCCTCTTTATAACACCTTAGAGACTAACTCGTTTACTTGTCTCTTAAATATTGCCCTATTGGGAGAGATTATCTCAAATTCCTTGAGTGATAGCTGTCAAACTGCAACAAATTAAGGTCAACTGTCTTCTTATAAATGGTAATATGCACCATCCTGATCATTATAAACACATGTGGCCAGAAAAATTATTTTACAAGCATCATATTGTATAAAAAAAATTAAAGTGAGGGTGAAACGAGTTTAACTAGTCAAAAAACAGCTTTAGAGATTCTACAGCAGCTTTGCAGATGAAAAAAAATCTGTGTTTTCAGATCATTCAAGAATTTTTGAAACCATTCAGATGCATACAGAAAAGTCTCCTCAAATATTATTGTCTTTAGACACTAAAAAATGGTCTTTCTACAGAGTGTGAATGTTCACTAATTAATGGTCTTGTACACTCAAAAATTAACCACAGGCAGTCGTTAAAAATTTTTTCAAATCTATACTGCTGTTGGTTAAAGCTATAGATAAGCTCAGTTAGTTACTACAGAAGGTCTCAGACTTACAAACATTGAGCCTCTAGTCTACACGAAAGCTCACACATTCTCTTAGCATCAATGACCTTCCTGATACCCTAACTTCACTTAACTTTCTTAAATCATTAATTTTTTTTTTTGGAATGTTTATTTTCATTTTAGCAAAGAAACATACCAACAAACCATAACAATTAAACAGTACATAAATGAAAGAAAAAACCCACCCCCGCCCCCTCCTCTAGGACAGGACAATCGTGTCAGAAAAACAGATGCATTTCTGCACTCTATCAAAGTTGTTTAAGGCAGCGATTAGGGTCCCGGCTGACCAGCCCTAAGTGACCCCGCTGAACATTTGGCTACATTTACAAAGTCAGTCAACATTTTCCACTTAAGCATGTGAAGACTATTGTGGGGAAGAGCTCTCCGAGGCATCTGTTCATATTTGCTATACAGGCATACCTGGTTCCACCACTCCTGCATGCTGAGATTGGTACAATCTTTCCAATTCCGTATAACCAAGCAGATAGCCAGGCCCATCATGAAATCTAGCAAGAAGCTACCATCCTTAGGCAAGGATGGGAGCCCCGCCATTGATCAGAGTCCCACCACCCTCCAGCTAAGAGGCTCGTTAAATTTGAGAATGGTTTGTATTCGTTCCCAAACCTGCGTCCAAAATAGCTGTAGCGCTGGGCATTCATAAATAAGGTGAGCCAGAGTACCAATTTCTTTTTTACAGGTCCTACAGAGATTACTAATATTCTTATCCCATATTGCCATTTTATCTGGGGTATACAAACACTGATGTGTAAAGAAAAAGAGCGTTTGGGTAATGGAGGCGGACCTGGATACCCTGACCAACTTACACCAAACTCTCCTTCATTGTTGCTCGTTCAGGGTTACCTTCGTTTCTCGTTCCCATGCCTGCTGATTTTTGAGCATCCTCGAGCCGTCGCTCTGACTCAGTATTTTATAGAAGCTGGATGCCACTCCTGGCGTGCTCGCTATCACGTGGACTAACTCCGCCATCCCACCCTCACCAGTGTCTGCTCTCAGATCGACCTGGGCGCTCTTGAGATAGTGTCTAAGCTGCAGCCATTGGAAATAAAGCCTAGATGGGAGGCCAAACTCTTTGTAACTCACTGAAGTCTTTCCATCTATTTTTCTGTAAACAGTTGGCTAGCCATCCACACACCTCGGAAAGACCATTGGCTCCAGGCAGCCATTTTATTTTGAATTTTAAAAAGGGGATTATGCCAGAGTGGGAGCCGGCATGGGGGACATACTCTCTGACCATTAGCTTGAAGGAGGGCATTAAACGCCACAAGGGTGTCAACGATCATACGCGGGCATCGAACACCCTGCGTGAGCTGCATACCAGGCAGGTTAGGCAACGGTATCGGGGCGGTGAGTTCCTCCTCGATTATCAGCAGAGGTCTCTAGCCAGCGTGAGTCCTGCTTCAACAGGAAAGCTCTATGGTACGATAGAAAGTCTGGGAATCTAACCCCCCCAAGTCCTTTATCGAGTTTCAGCTTTTGTCTTGCTAATCTCGGCGTTTTGTTTTGCCATAAGAACCGACTAAGGATGCCCTCTATCTCTTGATAAGTTTGTGGAGGTAATAAACACGGTATCATTTCTAGTATATAGTTCACTTTAGGAGCAATCATCATTTTCACAGTCTCAACACGTCCCCACCATGATAGGGCAAGGGGGGACCATCTATTGGTTAATTCTCGCACTTTAGACACTACTTTCTTAGCATTAAATCGAATTGTATCTTCCAAGGGGTAACAATAATGGACCCCTAAGTACTTCACCATAAGGGGTTGCCAAACAAAAGGAAAGGCTTTCATATCCTCCCTGTGAACCCAATGGTTAAGTGGGAAAGCAACAGACTTAATCCAGTTGATTTTGTAGCCGGAAAGCCGCGAGTAGCAATCGATCTTTTCTAGTACCATTGGAACCGATGTCGGTGAGACAAATAGCATCAAATCGTCTGCGTATGCCGACAGTTTGATCTCCCGGTTGGCAATTTGCACCCCCCGAATGTCCACACATTGCCGAATAATAAGGGCTAATAGTTCAAGCGCTAGATTAAATAGCATGGGAGATAGTGGACACCCCTGGCGCGTTCCACGTTGGAGACTAAACTGACGGGATTTAATGGTATTGACATAGACACTAGCAGTGGGTTGAGCATACATTACTTCTAGGTGTCGAAGAAAACCAGCGCCAAAGCCAAACCATTTAAGAGTCGCAAATAAGTAGGGCCATTCTAGGCGATCAAAAGCCTTTTCAGCGTCGAGGGAAAGGCCAACTAAAGGTTGCTCTAAGTTTGCTGAGCCCGCCAGCACATGACACAAAGTCCTAGCGTTATCAACTGTAGATCTACCAGCTATAAAGCCGCACTGGTGTGGATGGATCAACATGGACATTTTCTCTGACAATCGGGTGGCTAATATTGTTGCAAAAATCTTATAGTCCACATTTAGGAGAGATATGGGGCGGTAGTTAGCTGTTAACGTGGGATCCTTCCCATCTTTTTCAAACACCACTACGTTCACCGCGGAAAAGGCTCCGACTCGGGAATTGGCCGCAACGAGGGCGGTATAATACTGGCGTAATTGAGGGACTAGATCTTTAATGAAAATTTTATAAAATTCAGCCGGGAGGCCATCAGGACCCGCGGCCCTCCCGGCAGCCACACGGATAATCGCATGTTGAATCTCATCGTCAGAAAAGGAGCTATCCATAGCCTCCCTATCTTCGACAGATAGTGTCGGCCGCTGTATGCCAAAAGTCAATTGCTCGAAGCTTTCTTGTGCGAAAGCGCTCTCCGACTGATACAACTGGGCATAAAAGACCCGAAAGAGTTCCACGATCTCTGTATCTTTCGTAATCGTCCCTTGCCCCTGCGGATCCCGGAGAGCCGCTACCCTTTTGGCCTCCATTTTGCCCTTGAGGGCATTGGCGAGCAGTTTCCCGGCTCTGTTGCTTTCCCGATAAGTCCCCCGTTGTGCCTTAATACTCTGCGAGGCTGCTGTAGATAAAATCGAATTATACTGGAATCGTAACCGTTGTAAACGTAGCAGAATGCATGGATCCGTTCTATTAGTTAATACTCGCTCCCCTGCTTTGATTTGTTGTTCCAACATTATTAGCTGTTGCTTTCGTTGTTTCCCCAGTCGGATTTGAAAGCTGGTGATAACCGCTCTTATGGCGGCTTTAAAGCCTTCCCACCAGGCCCACCCCGCAGTGGCTTGAGGTAAGTTAAATTGGAAGTAGTCGTGAATGGCTAGCCGAACCTCTGCCAGAAATTCCTTATTGTCTAGTAACGTTCTATCAAAAAACCATTCCCCCAATTTCTCTCCTGGTTGACCATCTTGCAATATAAAGGAAATGGCAGCATGGTCTGATATGTGTAGAGGGTGAATCAACACCTCCTCCACACTAGAGACTAGCGTTTTGGATACGAGGAAAAAATCTATTCTCGACTGAGATTGGTGAGGAGGTGAGAAAAATGTAAACTCGAGCTCAGAAGGATGCAACAGCCTCCAAATATCCACTAAGGCTAACTCTTTATTCATAGAGGCTAACATGAGGTGGCCTTTAAGTGGGCCGGAGGTCCTGGGAGGCTGTCTATCAATCAAGGGGTCATTTACCTGATTAAAGTCACCCCCTATGATCAGGGGAGTTCGGGCAGCAGCTTGGGCTTCCTGGGCTATGGTTGCAAAGAATGCAGGATTATCAACATTAGGCGCATAAAGACATATACAAGTCACTTCTTGGTTCCCAAACCTAAGCAACACTCTTGACCACCTGCCCCCCACATCAGAGCATGTATCCATGATAGTAGCATTCAAGGATTTTCTTATCAAAATAGCTACCCCACATTTTTTTGAGACGGCTGGAGAATAGGCGGCCACCATGTAAGGTTTAATATTAAGTTTCAGGGTTTCCTTCTTGTTTAAGTGAGTTTCTTGTAATAACACCAGATCAGCTTTTTCGTGCCGCAGATAGCTAAGGATTTTTTTCCTTTTAATCGGGTTATTTATACCCTTAACATTTAATGATAAAACTTTACATAGGGCCATTTACATAGAATGTGACATTCAGAGTAAGTAAGCTGTTTATAGAGCTGGGCAGCAAGAAATCCCTGTATCACATATACACTGCACAAAAATTATATAGTAGACCATGCATCCATTCTTATAAGTTGATCCCCAGTGTGCCCTAGAGGAGAAGCAATACCCCAACAGACTATGGTGAGCTTGTGCCAGCAGGGTAGGCCAGAGAGGACCTTCTTTCCAAACCGCAAGATTCTGCTCTGCCACCCAAAGCACAGCGGCCCAGTGATGACATACTATTCTAAACAGTCAGCCCGGTTCAAGATAGACATGCCAGTCTTTGGGCTACCGTTATCCTGACTGCAGTTGAGAATGCTGGTAGCAAACGTTACCAAAGCGCATACAGTGTAGTCATATTATGTTCTACCCCGTAGGACCTCAGCGCATCTGGTCTGTCTCTTTAGCTTCCAGGTACGTTGCCAGGGCTTCTGGATCATCAAATGTTCTGGTCTGGTTGTGCAACGTTACACGCAGCTTAGCTGGATACATAAGACCATAGCGAGCTTGCAATTGCTGTAGACGTGGCCAAAATTCCAGAAAGAGCTTTCTCCGCTCCACCGTAGGCTTGGCCAGATCTGGGTAGAAAGATATCCTGTGGCTCTCGAATTCTGTGGGACTTCTCACACGTGCCGCGATCAAAATCTGCTCCACATGTTGTTAGCGAAGGAGCCAAAAAATAATGGGCCTCGGAGCCTTACGGTTGAGTGCCAGGCTTGTGGGAACTCGATGCGCCCGATCTATTTCAAGATCCCTCTCAAAAGTAATTTTCAATACCGAGGGGAGTAACTTGCACAAAAAGGCCTTCATATCAGTACCCTCTGCTCCCTCGGGGATACCGACGATCCTCACATTATTTCGACGGGCCCGATTATTTCCTTCCTCCACCTCTCGCTGAAGCGCACGTAGCTGCCGCTCAACTTTGTCCAGCTTTGCTAAGCGAGCGCTATGTGTGTCGAGAATTCCCTCCATTTTATCTTGCAGCAGGGAAATCCCTTCGAACTTGCTTTGCAGCATGGCTAGGTCTTCACGGACGGCCCGAAGTGACTCACCGTTGGTTTGTACGAGGTCTTTCACCCCTCGAATCTCGGCAAGTATCTCCTGTAGTCCCTCGGGCCCCTCATGAGCAGCGGCCATTTTCTGGGGGGAGAGAGGTTCCGTTTTCGAGCGTTTGCCATGATTGCTCATCGAAGTCGAATAATCCAAACGAACTGGTTTGGGCCCCGCCATCCTCCTGGTCCCCTGTGGCAGTCTTAAAAAACTGATTCAGTAGTTTATTGCTGATTTTAATCAGGATTCCTGACAGGCCTCTCTGGAGCCTCCACGCTATGCGACCGTCCCGCTGGACATCAGGCTCCGCCCCCCCAAATCATTAATTTTTTAACGACTACCTGTGGTTAATTTTTGAGTGTACAAAGACCATTAATGATTTAGGAAAGTTAAGTGAAGTTAGGGTATCAGGAAGGTCATTGATGCTAAGAGAACGTGTGAGCTTTCGTGTAGAGGCTCAATGTTTGTAAGTCTGAGACCTTTTGTAGTAACTAACTGAGCTTATCTATAGCTTTAACCAACAGCAGTATAGATTTGAAAAATTTAACGACTGCCTGTGGTTAATTTTTGAGTGTACAAGACCATTAATTAGTCCTCAAATATTATAGCATACAAATTGGCCACAAAGGGCCCAAGGTAATACCATGTGTTTGCAGAAAGAAATTTATGAATGAAAAAATAATTTTTGTCCATTACTAATTGGGCCAAAGCAACTGGGCACCATAACTACTTTTTAATATTTGAAAAAATTTGTGAGACTGATGAATGAAATAATGAGTTTTTGACGGCAACTTCTAAATTGCTACAACTGGTGGGATTTTTTTTTTCAGATTGTTCCTGCTAAAAAAAGAAAAATAATTCCCCTATGGTATCTGGGTGTTTGTTCCGAGCCTTCATAAAATAGATGCCTGTTTGGACTTTCCACTTAGGTGCCTGCTTAGACCTGAGTGGGGATAATTCTGTAAAGATTTTTCCATGTATCAAGCCAGTTTAACATACAAAAAAGGCCTTTTCTAAAATGTTGCAATGACATGCACTTTTAGAGGCTCTGTTTTGTTCTAGTTCTCTTTTTACTTCACTCTTCATTCTTTAGTGTTTTTTCTAATGCTTCTTACTCTTCCCCGATTCCACTCTCGGTGTTCCCCTGGAGTCCATTTTAGGTCTGCTGTTCTTCTCTCTCTACACCCTATCCCTTGGCTCTTTCATTTCTGCACATGGCTTTCAATACCATTTCTACACCAATAATTCTCTAATCTATCTGTCCACACCTGCCATCTCCCATGCATTGCAGGTCTGTATTTCTACCTGGATTTCTGATATTGCCATCTGGATGTCTCACCGCCATTTAAAACTTAATATGAATGAAACTGAATTGCTTATTTTTCCTCCCAAACTCTCTTTTCTCTTTCCTTCATTCTCCATCTCTTTTGATAACACTCTTCTTCCTGTTACCTCAGCCCATAACCTTGGTGTTATCTTTGATTCTTTTTTCCTTTTCTGCACATATACAACAGACTGCTAAAACCTGCCATTTCTTTATCTATAATATTTATAAAATTCATCCTTTCCTCTCTGTTAACACAACATGAACGCTTGTCCAGTCTTTAATTACTTCTCGCCTTGACTATTGTAACCTTCTTCTTACTGGCCTCCCTCTAAGTCATCTCTCTCCACTTCAGAACTCTGCAGTGCATCTTATCCTTTGCCAGCTTCGTTTTTTTTCACATCACCCTCTTCTCAGATCACTTCATTGGTTTTCCCTCCATTAACGTATTCAATTCAAACTCCTCCTTTTGACTCCGCTCTCTTTTCTCCCCTCATCGTGATCTTTGTTCTTCTTCAAGCCTGCTCCTGTCTTTGGTCTTTTCTTCTTCTGCTAACTCCAGACTTTGGTCCTTTCACTTTGCAACTCTTATGCTTGGAACTCTCTTCCTGAAGCTGTTCGTCAGGCTTCATCACTTCCACTCTTCAGATCTCTGCTAAAGACTCACCTCTTTAAGGCTGCTTTTGGTTCCTAATCTTCTGTTCCTTGTGTCTCCTTTGTTTGTCTCCCTCCCCTACTCCTCGTTTGTCTTGATTAACTCTAACGAGCAGGACCCGTCTTCATCTCTATTTGTATAGCACTGTGTGGCGAGTGGCGCTCTATAAATGTTGAACAATAATAATAGAAATACATGTGCCAACAAGATTGCGTGCACTCGTGAATGTGTCAAGTATAGGCATTCTGGGGGTATCGTTGGGACAGAACAGTGTTAGACCTGCCATGCTCATGCATTTACACATGCCTGGTAAAAAGGTATAAGTGTGTGTGTCTGTGTTGGTATTTGCACGTCAATGGGGCTGGATCTGATACCCTGTTTTATAATTGCACATAGACTTAAAATAGACATCTTTTTGGACTTCTTGCATAAGTGTCCTTTTACAATGACCTCAACAACCTTTCTCTGTTCTGTCTTCATACTTTCTGTATTGTTCTGAAGATAAACCTCCAGATGTGGATGCAACATTCTTGATGATGTTTCTACTACAGATATATACAAAAATATGAATACCTTTTTCTTCTACTGGTTATGCTGCTCCCTATGCATCCTAACATCTCTCTGGCTCTGGCCATCACCTAATCATATCAGACAACAGACACAGTAGGTTATCAGATTAGTGATGATCTGCAAACTGCATAAAAGTTAGGCAACAAAAAAAAGCAGTCCTGACTTTCTGAATATTGCCACCATTCTGGAGCTGATTATCCAGTTTCACTTTTAAGTGCCATGGCTAGTGTTTAGAAAACACTGAAGAGTTGCAATATCAGCCTGACTATTTTTAGTTTGGATTTAGAGCTGTTTTCTCAATTTACTCCCCTGTGCAGATGTTCCACAGGACCACTTTGACATTTGGGGCACTTGGCATACAACACTGAAATCAGGCTCTAAAGATCACGGAAAGTCAGGTAATATCTTTAACACTGTTCATTAAACATTGAAATTTGTGTTTTGTTTTTTCTTTTTGTTCTCGCTTTCTTTTTCATGAGATGTGCGGCGCTCCTGCCCCGCCTTAGGGCTAAAGACAGGAGCGGGGCCTATTGCCTCGTGAGGAAGGAGTTTAAAACCTATTCCCCTGGAATGCTGGGTACTGTAGTTTTTCTGCTCCTTTCACTCCGAAATAAAGTGTAGTTGTGCGCCAGAGACGGTAAGGCTTATTTGCAAGTATTTTTATTATGGTTAAGGTTATTCTTCCATCGCATGACAAATTCAGAAATATGAACAAAACAGGTGCTTTAACACGAACAGAAAGAACTCAGGTATAAAGTCAACTTAAAGTAGAAATTCAGCTTTACTTCTAAGCAGTTTACTCAGCTCTGCCCCAAGAGGTCATTCACTTTAAATGCAGCCTCTTTTCTCACACTGTTACGTTCACAGTGCTGGGTCACTTCAGGTGCAGGTAATTAAAGCTTTCCTAGCATGGCAGCAAAACAGCTCCGTAGTATTCAACTCATACACGGCATAACCAGTTTTCTTCAGTTTGGTATTTCCACACAACAAATAGTACAGTCCATGCTCTCACAGTCAGGTAAGTCAGAATTATCCTGCATTAATTCCTCAGACTGTATAGAATTATTAGCTTCCTGCAATACTGGCTGTCTGTTTGCTCTTAGCTTTAAAAACTCTTTAAAATCCTGGAGAAGCAATTCAGCCTGTTGTCTGCTAGATAAGGAATTGTTATCAGTTATTAAACTTCCCTCTTGATTAAGGCTGTTTCCCTTTTCCTCTCTCAGGTTAAGTGAATCAGAGTAACTCTTAGGCTCTTTTGTTAAGGTTTCAAATATAGGAGAGTTGGGTTTACCTTCACTCTGGAAACTCTTTGGCAAATCGCTTACTTGTTGCCAAGCCCCTCTTATCCTAGGTGGCTCAGACGTCCTCCAGCTGTGAGAGTTCCCGTGCCTCTCTGGGCCAAACGGTAGTTCCCAGAATGAGTTCTTTTTCTCTCTTGCCTGCCGTGAAGGCTTCCTCTCCCAGGGCTCTGCCTTCCTCCAGGTGTCTATTCCAGGGCTAGGTCCACTTTCCTCAGGACTTCCATTTATTGCCTCTGAACAGATTCTTGCAGGACTTCTTCTACTGCTTCGGCTCAGTCCTTGGCTGCTAGCCTTCTCTCTCTGACTGCTGCTTCTCTGACTGCTCACGGTACTCTGACCATTCCCTGGGCTCCTTCTCTTCTCCTTCTCCTTCCACTTCTCCCTCTCCTTCCAGCTCTCCCTCTTAGCAAAGCCATACTCCGGTTTAAAACCAGGTTCTCTTCTAGACACGCCCCTTTCAAGCACTGGGTGTGCCCAATCAGGACTGCACGACTCCTCCCCTGGGCTGGTATCCATGCTCAGCTCAGCAGAACGAAGTCTCTCTTTCTTTCCAGCATTGACAATCTGACGTAAATCCTGTTGCACTAAAGGATTTTCATCGCTCTCCATAGCCACAGGAGGGCGCTCTTCACCACAGATGATGAATCCTACATGAATTTCAGCTTTCCGATCTGCATATTGTTTCTTCAGTCGTATCTGAAAGGTCGTTCCTTAATGATGAGTTGCTGCAATATGAAAGCAGCCCAAATCCATTAGAGGGGGCCCTGTGGTATCTAAAAGACATTCGGATGCCCACAAAATTGGTCAAAAAGCTGTTAAGAAACAGAACAAAATAGTTTATGTAGTTATTGAGGATATTTATTAGATATTTTTATTAGATATTTTATTTTCTAAGTCGCTACAGGCTGGATGGTAGAAGCATCTGCTGAGCATAATGAAATGAAATAAATTCACCTTTAGGAAGTGGCATCACTGGGATTTCCACGTCACCTCAGGTCATCTGAACAGGCGGACTCGGACCTAATTTTGCATCATTGCATACATGAGTTGTAGTTCGGATGGTAAAATCAGAAAGACAAGTCGGTGACTTACAGTAGGGAAAACCAGACCTGGATCAACCTATTCCATTGACATGGGGTGTGCTGGCGACTCTAAGTATCGTAGCCGAATCCATATGACTGGGTAGGAAATATTTCAAAAATGCCATGGAACTGGATGAAGGAGCAATTTTATTTATACATTAATGTTGTCCAAGGAATTAAAAAAGGAAAATAAATATGTTTAAAGGGACATTGCTTGCTTGAACACACACAGATGTGTTATGTATGTGTGTATTAATATCCTGCCTCTCATTAAAGGCATGAGGGCACTCCTGGAACAGATAAAAACTAGGACAATTTAAAGATTAAAGGGTCGCTTTACTAAAGTATGCTAAGAGATTAGCAAGGTCTATGGTAATGACTATCACTTGATAAAAACAGTCGACCTGGTAAAATCCCACACTAACTAGTTAGCACATTTGTGGGACAGGGACTGGGTGTGCACTGCACATACAGTTCACACATGGTAATTTACCTTGTAACAACTGTTACAGCTGCCGATAGCATGGGTACACCACGCTTCTCCTCACCCACCCCCAGCAATATCCCATTCTACTCCCCCCCCCCATTCCCCCCTTCTGATACAAGCATTCCACAATGTCTCGCACCCAGATCCCAGCATTAGCCAAAGCATCATATCTACTCCCCTGATTGCCTCCTCCCAGCATTGACTGGAACGTTTCCCTAGTTGGTTAGGGAGAGGGCAAGAGCGATTCCAGGATGCTCCTGCCCTATTGCCACTTGAGCTATAAATGGTCACTCTGACTGCTAGCGGTCCTTTTTGGCATTAATGCCTACTGCTACTTTATCATTTATGGAGTGCTGTACAAATACATGTTAGAAAGAGTCCCTGCTCAATAGAGACTACAATCTACTCAAGACAAGCACAACAAACAGGAAACTAGGATAAAGCTAAGGAGGAAATGGTTATAACATACATGGGTGGTAAACAGAATAAGAGGATCAGGATCCAAAAATAGCCTCCAAGAGGTGGGTTTTTAGCCTGAATTTGGACCTCAGATGGAGCTAGATATACACACTTGGGTCATTTCCAGGTATACAGTGGAAGAGAAGGTCACAGATAAGTGATTTGCCCGATGAGAAGAATTCCCGAAGAGGAGCATAGGGATAGATAAGAGAGAAAAGGTATGAGAAACCTTTCAGCGCTATGCCAATAAGTAGTAGTCGTAGTGCTAGAGGTAAGTGCAGTATAATATATACCATGCTCACATCCTTCCTATACCTACAATTTCAAAATCTGTTATGCCCCAAGGGAAAAGGTAGGGATTGCTCCTTAAACCCTCCATTGAAATCCACACCCTCCCTGCAGACCCACCTTGGATACCTCTCCAATCTCCCTTTCATTGCACACCCTACCATTCCTGCAGAATAATTTTGGACACCTCTTCCAGGTTCTGTTCCATTGCACTGCAAACCTTCAGACACTTCCCAAGTTTCCCTCCACTATGCTCTCGAATCTTCCTGCAGACCCACCTCAGAAACTGCCTCCCGCGCCCACCATATCAGAAGCCCTTCTCAGATCAGGCCTGCCCATACCCTTGCTGTACACCCAACACCTTCTCCTTGGTTCCCTACACACACACCCTACACCTTGTCTCACCCTAGAAATCCTACATTGAATGCTTCACCTAAGTTCACACTCACACATTATATCGCCACTGTACCTCTGAGATATACACGCCCCTACTTCCTCCCCTACCTACAGACATCTTGCCTACAGTAATGCACCCCCACACATCTGTACTTTCTATGTGCTCCCATGCCTAACTACAGTCCTGCACACATCTCCTCTGATCCCCTAATACCATCTTTACATACTCTGCTCTCCTAATACCATCTTTACATACTCTGCTCCAGGTATCCCTCAATCTCCATACACACCCCCCACCTGTGTGGAGCTCAAAGTATTCTCCCCCCCCCCCCCCATCCCCTCTATCTTAAAAAAATGATGGTATAGGGGCCCATCATAATTTTTCCACCTGGGGCCTAGTCAGTCCCAGCTATACCTTGCACACAATGAATTTTGCACTTAACATGTGGTAAGTAGAAAAGTTACTGCACTCTAGTAAAAACACTCCTGTGGGTCATGGCAAATCGGGTTTGTGAACACCCCAAGGCCCAACCTAAAATGAGAAAAGAAATATAAGCACTCAAAATCAAGAAAAATACTAGTCCATACTGCCATGGTATCATTAAGTAAAACTCCATTTTTGGTGGGTCCCCTCAAAAATAGGCATCTCGAGGAAACAAGCAGGCAAAAGAACAAGGGAAAATAATAAAAAAAAGTAGAACTCAATCAAAGTCCACACGAGCATCCCTTTTCAAGTCCTCAGAAATTAAAAATAAATAAAGAACTTGCTCTCTGCTAGCCTCACAATTTAGACCTCTTATGGCCTTGTCAACTCTCTGCTTCACTTTTTCTCTTCCTCCTGTGTTAAGCGTACCCAGCTTAGCGGGTAGAATCTCTGGCTCACCTTCAGGAAGACAGCTCTTGGGTGCCAACTGCTGAGTCTCTCCTGGAGCTCCTGTGGAGGAAGCCCTTTGACACCCCCAAAGACAGGATCTTAATACTTTCTTTTAAAACAAAGGAAGTGACACCCTATAAGCAGGGGCAGCTCTATAATGAGGCCAAGTGAGGCGGTAGCCTCAGGCAGCAACGTTTTGGGAGCGGCAAAAATTGCCCCCAAAAAAGACCGCCTCACTTGGCCTTCAAGATAAAAAAAACAAAACAAACCTCCATCTTCGGAAGCTGCTGTTGCTGCTACATAGGCGGCAGCAGCAGAATGAACTGCCCCGCAGCAGCCCCCCCCCCCCGCCTCCCTGGAAGAGCGCAACGTTTCCCCTCCGTGACAGCTCAGCTTTAACAGAGCCGCACAAAGGTGAAATACTCTCCCTTCACGTGGCTCTGCAAAGCTGAGCCATCACGGAGGGGAAACGCTGCGCTCTTCCAGGGAGGCAGGGTAATTCATGCTGCTGCTGCCAGCAGCAGCAGCTTCTGAAGATGGAGTTTTTCTTTTAATTTCCCTGGGCAGGGGGGGGGGAGGCTAGGACTGGAAATGGGCTGACTGGGGGGCTAGGACTGGAAATGGACTTATTGGGGGGTTAGGACTGGTAATGGGCAGATGGGGGGCTAGCACTGGAGTGGGCTGATTTAGGGGGATAGGACTGGAAATGGGCTGGGACTAGAAATGGGGAGGAGAGTGCAGATGGCCCTGGAAGAAAACTAGGGGCTAGGGCCAGGGCCGGATTTACCTTGAGTGAGGCCCTACGCCAACAAAAATTGTGGGCCCCCAGCAGGGGCAGCCCAAGGAGGGTGCGGGGCCTCATTTGCATAAATATTTGCATAATGTTACCATAAACTAACTTTTAGTAAACGTGCCTCTTAATGAGTGTATGGATAAAGAAAGACTAAAAGATTTCTACATTACTATAATCCAGTGCCAACTGCCAGACACATTAGGAACTACTACAAACACTGCTCATTTAGAACCCATAGCAAACCAGCCGTATCCTAACAGCACTACCAGGACTCACAAAGCACCATACTCTACCAATCAAAAGGCAACACTGCAAATATTAAACCAATACATTTCAGAGAACAACAATACATGACCTACTGGGGAAAGAGAACAAGTGGCAATGTCAAATAGGAATTATATAAACAGAACACCTCAGCTCAGTTACACATGCAGAACATAGACCATCACCATCACCAAACAAGTAATCACAATTTAGAAACAGGAAGACAATAATTAAACTGAATCCCAAAAGCCAAACTTGGAATGTACAACACTGTAGAAATAAAACTATACATTAATTTGCTCTTGTACTAAACAAAGCGCAGACGTTAATGATGCACATTTACCAGAGCTGACATATTCCAATTAATAAATTCAAAATAAAGAGATATTTTTCTACCTTTTGTGCATTTTTTTCAGCTGCAATTGCTCCAGCCACTTTCTTCTGGTTTCTTCGTGTCTTCTGCTAACTCCCCATCGTCTGCTGTCCATTTGTCCTTTCTTCTCTCCTAGATTTTTTCCATTCTCTCTCTACATCTGCTTTAACATACTAATCTTTCTCCTTTTGCTCTTTCCTCATTCCTATTTCATCCACTCAAATTTTACCCCTCTATCCTCAATCCCCACTTACTCTCCCAATACCCGGCCAATTGTAGATTTTTTATCCCTCCCACACAAAATATTTTTCCCTTCTCCATTTTACTCTTCCAGCCCCATCCCATTCTAATCCTCCCCCAACATCAGCTCCCTTCTAGTTCCAGCCTCACCCAGCATCCATTCCCTTCTAGTCCCTGCATCAGCCCATTTCCAGTCCTAGCCACCCATCAGCCCATTTCCAGTCCTAGCAACCCCCCAACCCAATACCAGTCCTAGCCCCCCATCAGCCCAAAGCCCATTACCAGTTCTAACCCCCCCAACAGCCCACAGCCCATTACCAGTCCTAACCCCATCAGCCCACCTCCAGTCTTAACCCCCCCAGCCCATTTCCAGTCCTAGCCCCCCCATAGCCCATTACCAGACAGCCCCATCAGCCCACAGCCCATTACCAGTCTTAACCCCCCCATAGCCCATTACCAGTTCTAAACCCCCCCAACAGCCCACAGCCCATAACCAGTCCTAACCCCATCAGCCCACCTCCAGCCTTAACCCCCCCCCAGCCCATTTCCAGTCCTAGCCCCCCCATAGCCCATTACCAGACAGCCCCCATCAGCCCACAGCCCATTACCAGTCTTAACACCCCCACAGCCCATTACCAGTTCTAAACCCCCCCAACAGCCCACAGCCCATTACCAGTCCTAGCCCCATCAGCCCACCTCCAGCCTTAACCCCCCCAGCCCATTTCCAGTCCCAGACCCAGCCCCCCCAATAGCCCATTACCAGTCCTACCCCCCCCCCCATCGGCCTAAAGTAAAATTTAATTTAAAAAAAAAACTGCTGGCTGCCGCCGCGGGGCCCCCTCTGCTGCCACGGCAGCATGGACTGACCCGCGGGGCCCCCTCTACAAGGTGAATCGGTCAGTCCGTCCGTCCGTCCCTCTCTCCCTCCGTGCAGGCTTTGAGAGGCGCGAAGGGAGAGTGTCTCCCTCGCGTCTCTGTTAAGCCCGCAGGGGCTGATGGGAAATTTCCCAACAGCCCCTGCGGGCTTAACAGAGACGCGAGAGAGACACTCTCCCTTCGCGCCTCTCAAAGCCTGCACGGAGGGAGGGAGGGAGTGACAGACGGACCGACCGACCGATTCACCTTGCAGAGGGGGCCCCGCGGGTCAGTCCATGCTGCCGCGGCAGCAGAGGGGGCCCCGCGGCGGCAGCCAGCAGTTTTTTTTTTTTTTAATTTTATTTTTAAAAAAAGCTAATTAGTTCGATTTTTTGTGGGCCCTTGCCAGCTGTGTGCCCTATGCCACGGCGTAATGGGCGTATAGGTAAATCCGGCCCTGGCTAGGGCTACAAATGGGCTGATGCAGTGGGATGGTAGAATAGAACTAGAAGGGAGCGGATATACCAAGAGGGTCTGCCATGGAGGGAGGGGTCTGGAAAGGAGATAATACCTGGGATGTACTGAAGGGAGACTGGAAGGGAGCTGACACTTGGGGATGGGAGTGGTAGGTGGCCGGTTAATGGGGAGGAGGCTGGAAGGGAGCTGACATGCGAATGGCACTGGAAGGGAGATGGACAGAGGGTAGTGTGACTGGAAGGGAGCTGACTGGGAGGGTGGCACTGAGAGTGGACCTGAGCTGATACCTGGGATGGTATTTGGACTAGAAGGGGCTGGCCAGTGGGGAAGGAGGGGGGGACTGGAAGGGAATGGACACCAGTGGCAGTGGTGGGAATGCAAGGTGGTTGACATTGGAAGGTACTGAGAGGGGAGGACTGGAAAGGATTGATATTGGGGAGGGTTACTGGAACTGGAAATGGGCTGATGGAAGGAAGTGAAGAAAACAAAAGAAGAGATAAATGGCAGATGGACCATAGTCCACAGAGAAAGAGAGCTAAGAGAAGACAGGAAAGCAGAAGCCTCGGATCAGGACCACCATGATCAGAGAATAAAATGGTCCGACAACAAAGGTAGTAAAAATAATTTTATTGAATTTTAGTGATTGGACTCTGCTATTTTTATATTTTATACAGTATTGGGGAACTGCATTTCTTATTTATCTGATGTTGCACTTCATGTGGACTCTAGCTTCTTGGAGTCTCAGTTTGAATTTTGTCTACATATTTTTAGTTTTACTATAGATTGTGGTTACTTATTCTGTTCTTGGTGAGGGTCGATGTTGTGAGTGTGACTGAGGTCAGGTGTTCTGTTAACATGGAGTTTGTACACAAGGATCTATACTGTACTATAGTAATTTGACTTGTTCAGCTTTTCAAATAAGTGTATGGATGTTCCAGGGCCCACTGTAGTATTTACAGTGTCGCTTTTTTTGGATTTGCTCCTTATGTGAATTTTGGAAGTTTGTGCTGATATGGTATGGTATGGTAGGTTTGCTGTTTGTTGTAGGGTTTTGTGGTAGTTCACAATATGCCTGGTACTGGAGAATAGTGGTTGTTAGTGAGATGATGAGAACTAGATTTTTTTTTTTTTAGATATTGAGTTCTTCGGGTGAATGTCCTGGTTCTGCTCTGCACCTACTGTGGATTCAAAATATGTTGAAAAAGAAAAAACAAGAACCATAACGCAGTTTATAACAAAATAAAAATCAGTTATAATTTAATTTTATGAACTGCTGTTGGTTCTTGCTGTCTTTTAGTTCCTAGGTGTGCAAATGGGACCGTACCTAGCCCTGTGCAAGCAGTGCAACCACACAGGGCGCAAAGACTTGGGGGGGTGCATTTTGGCTGTCTGCTGTTGCCCTTCTGCCTCTGGCAGGACAATAGCTGGCAGCCGAAATGCGCCCCAAGCCTCTTCATAGAACTTTAAGCAGGTCTGGTCCCTCCCTCCTCCGACACGATGTCAGAGCAGGGAGGGACAGATCTGCTTAAAGTGCCGGCATCTTTCAGATTGGGCGCATGCCCCCCTCTTCCTCCCAATACCTCCATCCAGTGCTGCCTGCTCTTTCCCTGCTGCCGGCGCCGCCATGAAAAAAACAGGGGGTGGCAGCAGCAGGGAAGGAGCAGGCGGCAGCGCTGGACGGAGGTATGGGGGGGGGGAGGGGGGATGTGTGCCTGAGCTGCAAGTCGCACAGGGCACAATTGCAGCTCAATATGGCCCTGTCTGCAAACATCTTGCATTTCCTCCATATAATTTAATCGGCTTTTTGGTTTGGTTCAGTCTCTGATTGGATTTCTGAAAAAGCCCTGCCCCCTCTAAGGTTGGGGAGGGGGTGCCATCTCATTCTTCGCTTCAGGCAGCAGATTGCCTTGAGCCGCCCCTGCCTCTAACCATTGAAGGTCACACAGGCCCATCCTCCATTAGCTTGCACTGCATGCATGGTAGATTTAGGAGCGGGAACTCAAAAAGCTTCTTGAAAACAGGTGAAGATTTGGGTGCCCTGCTACAGTATATCTTCACATGAATAGACATATGATGTGTATATGTGTGTGTGTATGTATATTAACATGTCAGATTGTTTTGTTATGGGAAACAGTACTGACTTTGATCTCTGTAAATAAATTATTTGAAGGAACAATTGGTATATGTTCCAACAGACTGCCGATGACTCAATTAAACCTTCTTATAAGCAATGCTATTGCCTGTTAATTTTATCTCTGAATATTTTGTCTTCCAGGTTCATATGGAAACATTTATGAAAGCCATGCCTTGGACCAAGGGCAGTGCTCTCTTTCCCAGGGCAACCTGTCACGGAACTGCCCCAGATGGCAGGGTGTCCCCGAGGAACTGGATAATGGAAAGCCACTAATACGAAGGATTCATACTTCAGCTGCCATCCCTGAGCACCGGCCTCACCTGCCAGTGGCTCGAGTTAGTAGCACTCCGCAGATAGAAACTAATCGGAGCAGCCTGGACCAGCCTTGTTCAAAGTTTGAGCAGCATTTGACTTCCAGTAGTGCAGAAGACATTACAGAGCAGGAAGTGGAGGTGTCGTGTTTTCAAAATAAAGCTAAAGCTCCACATGTAAGGCAAGGAGATGTGAATAGGAATGATGCTAGGCTTCCCCCTCCCTATCCTGGCTCATCAAGGCAAAGCTCCACAGTGCCACTTCAACCAACCATGTCTTCAGCAGAGCAAGCTCTGTGGAGTCTGCAAAGAGCAGGGCCAACTTCAAGGGCTGCAGAGGAAGGAGAAGAAGCAAGGGCCGTATCTACCAACTGGTGTGCCTTGAGGCAGGGCAACCAGATGCCTCAGAACGAGATGTATAAATCCTATTCCATTCCCGCCAACAATCAGAACACTAAAAAGTTGGCAGAGCAAGACTGGCAAGATTGGCAAAGGGAACGATGGCAAATTTGGGAGCTTCTGTCTGCGGATAATTCCGATGCCCTCCCGGAAACGCTGGTATGATCAACCCAGCGACACTGAACTCTCTAGAACTCTTCAAAGCTTGAATAGGAATACAAAACTGTTCATTAGAATACTTTTTTATTTGTATTTACACCGACAAAACTGGTTAAACTTTTTTTTTTGGGGGGGGATTTTTTATTAATAAAAAAAAAAACTGTGTTCACTTTAAAATGTAAGTAGCACTGTTGGAAACCTGCTCCTTATTCCGCCTGCTTGGGTAATGCAGAAAGGAGATGGAATTTAAAGTCTTCACAATTCCATATGCATAAGCTATGCTGTGTAATATATATAAGCATTGCCTTGGTATAGCTCTGTGGTATTTATTCTGTACAATATGTACGCAGTTCTGATGACTCTGTATTGTAATGGGTTGCATATGATACTTATAGTCATATACTCGGCGTTCGCATAAAGGAAGTAAAAGGAACAATCTTTAGCTGCTTTCCTTTCATTGTTGCACTTACCTGCGTTGCCATGATAATCGTTAAAATCCTGTAGAGTGCACAAGCTGGTTTATGTGCTTTTAAAGAACATTGGGTTGGGATTGGGAGGGGAGGGAGGGAGGAAGGAAGGAAGGGGAAGCCTTCAGTACACTGCCTAAGAAAGACACTAAAATATAACTAAACATGAAAAGCCATATTGCTAGTTAATGTTCATAGTGAAATTTAAAAGCAAGAAATATATATACATATATATATTCGCATATGTTTTTTCTCATATAAATATACATCTGTGAAGAACAGATTATTTTAAGAAATTATTTTTTAGATGCCCATTTTAGAAAGCCGTTTGAATTGATCACTCAAGAGGGCTGCGCCTATGCAAAGCAAAGAGCAAATTCTCCCCTCCCCTGCCATTCTAGTTAAATTAGAGCTTTTATGTGTACAATATATATACATATTTATAATGTATGGTTTCATGTATTGTTTGCAAGCAAACTGGAATCCAAAGAGCCCTAGACAAAATATACATTCAATGTAATGTAAATCCTAAAACAATATGGCTTTTCCTTTTACCCAACAAAGCTTCAGTATTGATAAAGTAAGACATTGAAATAAGTATTTGCACATATACACACAGGGGTGTGTGCATGTTTGCATGTATTTTATGTGTGTGTATGTGTTTAAGAATGTGTGTGTGTGTGTGTGTGTGTGTGTGTAAATATATATATAGATTATTCACGTGGAGTGTTCCTTGAATACGATAAGCCTCTGTAGATTTGTGCCAATGCTTTGGTAAAGTGTTCTTGTAATAATAATGATGTTAAACTGTTATGACTGCGATGTTCTAAAGGTTTTTTTCAGTCTTACAGCAGTTTGTGACCAGCAGGTGGCTACACGTGTCAGTATTCTAAGACGTTTTTCACATGGTTAGGGGAAATGTACAGTGTAACGGACATTTTTATAAAGTACATTAGTTTTAATGCAAATCAAGTTGAAGACTTTTTCTGGTAAAGGTGTCATCTTTAAGTCTCTGCCATAATAATGGAATAAAAAATAAAGATTAATTTCTTTCAATGTGGTTTTTAAACAAAATGTGAATTGGAAATATGGATGTCAGAAATTTCTTCGTCATCTGTGCTGCTACTTTGTGCCATTGTGTTCTTTTGTAAAGCAATAGTGGCAGGACCGGCCCGTCCGCTAGGCGGTTGCCTAGGGCTGCTGGCCTGGGTGGGTGGCAGCAGCCGTACACATGATGGCCAGGCCACCGCCCCCCCACAGATGCTGCCGTGGCTGCCCCACCCCCCAGCTGCCACCGATTCCATCTCAGGAGCGGAAGGCGGGCAGCGGCAGTATTTCCAGAAGTGGTGGCTTTTTGCTGCCACTTTCTTGCCTGCAAAAGCAGCGGCCAAAAAACACCACTTTTAGAAATGATGCTGCTGCCCACCTCCCCGTCCCGAGAAAGAATTGGTGGCAGTTGGTGGGGTGGCAGCAGCAACTGAGGGGGGGGGGGGGTGGCAAGGCCAGGGTTTCTACCTAGGGCAGCAGAAACCCTTGGGCAGCCCTGGGTAGGGATGTGTGACTTTTTTGCAAAAAGATTCCACAAGCTAATTTGTCAAATTCATGGCAAATTAGCAAATCTGTCAAACTGTCTTGTGCAAATTTTTTTTCTTAAAGAAATGGAGGAGTTATACTGATGTCCATAGTTGATCCACAGAAATTTGCTGGCAGGGATTCTGAAAATCTTCCAGTGTTATGAGGGAACAGCCTGGAACTCAGTTCTACCACTTTCCAGACTGACAGCAGCAGGGATGTTCTGCTCCAACCCCTTCCTTCTAAGCAGCCTGTAAGGAAGAGTTGGGGAGTGGATGAGTCTGGAGCAGAGATTAAACAGCCATGCTACTCCTTGGACTGGCCCGTCTTCTCCTGTTGCTCCCGCCCCTGGCTCCACAGTTCAGCTTCCTTTTTGGTCTACAAAGATAAGCCCTGATCGGCAGGGGCAGGGGCTGGGGGGAGATCCAACTTCAGTCCTTGTGAGCTACAAACTGGTTAGTTTTTCAGAATATCCCTAATTAATTTTCATGTAGACGGCATGTGTATGCAAATCTATTACATGTATATTCATTAGGGATGTCCTGAGAACCAGTTGCCCCCCCCCCCCTGAGTTGGTTCAAGGTATTGGCGCCCTAGGCAGATGACATTTAGCTTTGACTTTATTTATAAGCTTTTCTATACCGCCCCTTCCAAAGATCAAGGGCGGTTTACATTGAACAGTGAACAGGTGAATTACATTATAACTTAGAATAACGAATACACATTAACTGCTAGTCAGCTATTTACAGATGAGCATATTTTATATTCAACATATATACAAGATAGCTATGGTTAGGAGTAATCAAATGTGGGAAAATCTTGGATAACGATTAGGTTGATTGGAATGGGAATGTGGAGTCCTGCGTTAAAACAACTGCTATGAGGGTTAAGTTTCATTATTGCTGGGAGAGTTACCATAATGTTCAATGAACAGGAAGGTTTTGATTTCCTTACGGAACATTTGGAGATCTTTAATAGATCTTAATTTTTCTGGTAATGCATTCCAGAGTACGGGTGCCTCGCAGGGGCGGCCCAAGAGGGGTGCGGGGCCATATGCAGAGACTCAGTGTGGGGCCTCATTTGCATAATGGACCTCGTTTGCATTAATATTTGCATAATGTTACCATACACTAACTTTTAGTAAACATGCCTCTTAATGAGTATATGGATAAAGAAAGACTATAATCCAGTGCCAACCGCCAGGCACATTAGGAACTACTACAAACACTGTCCATTTAGAACCCATAGCAAACCAGCCGTATCCTAACAGCACTACCAGGACTCACAAAGCACCATACTCTACCTATCAAAAGGCAACACTGCAAATATTAAACCAATAAATTTCAGAGAATAAGAATACATGACCTACTGGGGAAAGAGAGAACAAGTGGCAATGTCAAATAGGAATGCACATTTCCCAAAGCTGACATATTCCAGTTAATAAATTCAAAATAAAGAGATTTTTCTACCTTTTGTGCATTTGTTTTTCAGTTGCAATTGCTCCAACCACATTCTTCTGGTTTCTTCGTGTCTTCTGCTAACTCTCCATCGTCTGCTGTCCATTTGTCCTTTCTTCTCTCTTCTAGTTTTTTTCCATTCTCTCTCTACATCTGCTTTAACATACTAATCTTTCTCCTTTTGCTCTTTCCTCATTCCTATTTCATCCACTCAAATTTTACCCCTCAATCCTCAATCCCCACTTACTCTCCCAATACCCGGCCAATTGTAGATTTTTCTTCATAAAAGAGGACACAGCCGCTGAGGTACAACAGGTCATGGACTGCTCCATCCACGTCCTGCAACATCTGGGAGTTCGTGATAAATCACACCGTCCACCTCCTCCCAACAGAGTATCTGGAGTTCATAGGGGCATGGCTAGACACTTCAGGCTAGAGTCTTCCTGGCCTCCTGCAAGACCTCCATGAGGCATGCCTATGCCTTCAAGTGGTGCAGGTTCTCAGTATAGTGTGCAGAGCGACGGGTTAACCTGTTCTCCTGCTCGGTGCAACTTTATTTATTTTTTATTTATTTAAGTCTTTTCTATGCCGCGCTCTTCAAATCAGCTCGGTTTACAGATAACAGAAACTTTGTCCATGAGTAAGGAGAAACCATACTGGACTTACATAAAACAGGGTAGAAGAACTTGGGTTGAACAGGGGAAACTATCTACATACTCTAGGTTAAGGCAGGTTACCGTCTTAGTTTGCTATCTGTATGCATCTGCTGGGAGAAAGTGGTGCTATTGTGTGGTGCTGGTGTAGTGTGTGGTAGTTGGAATGGGGTGACTGAGGGTGACTGACTGGTGTCTGTGGGAGGGTAGTTGCTGAGTGGTACCGTAATGCAGTAGGAAGAGGTGGTGCTTGAGTGCTTTCCTGAACTGGGTGAGGTCTGTGATTGCACGGATGTCAGGTGGGAGTGCGTTCCAGCATGAGGGAGCATAAAACATGAAAGCCCTCTTTCTTGTTTGTGAACATTTTGTGATTTCACTAGGTATAGATAATGTATTGGCTGTGACTGATCTTCGGGTTCTGTTTGGCGGGGTGGGGTGGATGAGGTCGGTGATGGAAGGGGATGTGAGACTGTTGATGGCTTTGAAGGTGATGAGGAGGATCTTGAAGGTTAGTGCTGCAATATTTGCTTCACCTGTCGCAGGCTGGATTCAAGTCCATCTCTGTCGGGGTGCACCTGAGTGCTTCCGTGGTGCACCACCACCCCATCGAGGGCAAGCCTCTCTGTACAGCCCCTCATAACCTGCTTCCTGTGGGGCCTCTTGTTATCCAAGACACCATCCGCCCACCAGCAGCAGAGTGGGACCTCAATGTGGTTCTATCACAGCTCACTGGGCCACCATTCGAATCCTTGGCTACCTGCCATCTGTGGTACCTCTCTGGAAAGGTCATCTTCCTGGGGGTGCTCACATCCGTTCGCAGGGTCATTGAGTTTCAGGGCTTAGTGGCGGAGCCACCTTACACCAGGTTCTATGAGAACAGGGTCGCATTCTGCATGTACCTCAAGTTCCTTCCGAAGGTTGTCACTATTCCACTTCAGTCAGGAGGTGGTGCTCCCCACTTCTTTCTATGGCCTCACACCAGTAGGGTGGAAGCTGTCCTTCATACTCTTGACTGAAAGAGGTCCCTGTCCTTCTACCTTCAACATACCCAGGGCAACCACAAGGCTTCACAGCTTTTCTTCTCCTATGACCCCAGTCGACTGGGGGAAGTGGTAACCAAGCGAACTCTGTCTACTTGTTGGTGGACTGCATTGCCCTCACCTATGAGCAGGCTGGGTTCCTGCTGGAGTGCCGGATCACAGCGCACAGCATCATGGCCTCTGTGGCGAACTTGTGTTCCGTACCTATGATAGAAATTTGCCAAGCTGCCACCTGGTCCTCATTCCCCATACCTTTGCCGCCCACTACTGCCTGGAGAGAGAGTCCCAATGGGACAGCGCTTGCAGCCAGGCCATACTCCATCATCTGTTTGGGGTGTAGGCAACTCCATCCCTCCAACCCTTTTGTGTTCAAGCTACTGGAGTGCCAGTTCTTACTGGACACGTGGATCTCTCGAGAGTCTGTTTCCTTAGGACTCAATTGCTACTGCTTACGGCTCACATTTCCTGGTCACCCATGGTGTTTTTACAGGTTTTTGGTAGCCTGTATCTAGGGAATCCCCTATGTGAGAACTGACTTCCTGCTTGTTTCCGGAGAAAGCATAGTTACTCACCTGTAGCACTGTTCTCCAGGGACAGCAGGAATCAGTCTTCACAATTCTCCCTCCTCCCCATGGAGTTGCTTCTTTGACTTTTTACTTTTGCCGTCTTAGCTATATCATTAGACTGAGGCAAGTTGGCACTCTTGAGTGGAAAGGGGACCCTGCATCCATGGTGCATCTCCCAAAGGCTGTCTTTGAAAGCTGGGGAGAAGCTTCCACGCAGGCTCCTTCGGCACCATCACCCATATGTGAGGACTGATTTCTGCTGTCCCCAAAGAACGCCTATTACAGGTGAGTAACTATGCTGTTAGCCCTGATGTCCCTGTACAATATGCACAAGCCTCTTCATCTCTTTTCAGTTACATGAATCCATTTGTTGATGTTGCCATGCGGAAGAAGCAAAATGAACCTGTTTCTATCTAATATTCCTGTGAAGCTGTATGAGTTCTCCACCATGATGTTGCCAGTGGGGGGGAGGAGCTGCAATATCATGGTTTTAGTCACAAGGAGAGTGAGCTAGAAACATAATTAAAATGCAATATTGCAGCATGGGTGGAAGACTCCAGCATAACTTCACAGAAATGTTGATTCTCTTGATGATGGTACAAAAATAAGCCAATCCATGAATAATGCTTTCTCATGTTTCAGCCACCACACTCTTTAGAAGGCAACAGAGAATAAAAAGAAAAGAGAAGAAATTTACCATCCTTGATAAGGAAAATGATGCCTTAAGAAGAAGGAACCCACATCTATGGGAAGCAGGAAGCTCACATCTGTGGGAAGAAAGTTAATAAAATACGCCACTGGTTTTATATACTTTGCATTGTGTGCATGGCCTTATTCACAGCGCTTTAGAACAAGAAAAAAACATTACTTTTATGGACACACAACTCCTTTTATACAACTTTAAAGATTCAGGCTTTCGTCCCTTCTTCAGTAGTTTGGCCTGCCAGCTCGTATCTGCACTATGCAGGGAGCCTTGCAGAGGAAGAGAAAGGATGCCTGATAACTCATGCAAGGTAAGTGTCTCAAACTCAAACAATTCATGGCCTATAACATTTAATATGGGGGATGAACAACTAAAATACACACAGTGTAGAGACATACCTCACATTGCAGCACACCTGTACTTTTTTAAATCACGCGATGTTTGGTATCGTGTAAAAACAGGTCATCAGATTTATGATGAGTGAAAAATCGAACTGCGAATTTGAATTAAATTCTGCCATAAACTTGGAGATTCGTTCAAAGAGACTTATGACGTTACAGCAAGTGTATGATGATGAACGCATGAGTTGTGCTCAAGTTTATGGTTGGTACAAATGATTCCAAGAGGGCCACCAATGTGTTGACAATGCCAAATGTTCTGGAAGGTCATGCACAAGCAGGGATGAAGACAAAGCTGAAACGGTGCATGCTACAATACACTCAAATCATTGATTGACTATCAGGGAGCTTGCTGAGGACATGGACATCAGTTTTGAGTCGGTACAGTCCATTCTTACTGTCAATTTTGGGATGAGACGTGTGTCTGTGAATTTCGTGCTGAAACTCCTGTCCCTTGACCAAAAAGAAGATTGACTGTCTGCAGCCAGGGAGTTGTTGGAATGCATTGAAAATGACTCAGATTTCATCAAAAAGATTATTACTGGTGATGAATCATGTGTTTATGGTTATGACCTGGAACCTAAGGCTCAGTTCTCACAATGGAAGACCCCAAACTCTCCCAGAAAGTCCATCAGGTGAGGAGCAATGTCAAGGAGGTGGTCACAGTTTTCTTTGATGACCAGGGTATTCATCATGAGTATGTTCCAAAAGGCCAAACCATCAATAAGGAGTACTATATTCAAATTCTGATTCTTTTGAGAGATGCAGTTCATCGTAAGAGGCCAGTGTTGCACAGGAATGGTGAATGATTGCTTCATCAAAATAATGCCCTAGCTCACGCATCACATCTTGTCCAGCTGTTCTTGGCCAAACACCAAATTGAGCAAGCCTGTCAGCCTTCGTAATCATACCCTGTGACTTTTGCTTGTTTCCAAAACTGAAATTACCACTGAAAGGAAGGAGATTTGTTGACTTGGAGACCATTAAGCAAACTTTGACACAGCAGCTTCATTGCATAACGAAAGAGGCATTTCAAAATTGTTTCCAGTAGTGGCAGGAATGCTGGAGGAAGTGTCTTGTATCGGAAGAGGACTACTTTGAAGGAGACTGAGTGCAATAACTGTCAGTGTTGAACTTCTTGTGTTATTGTACAAGTCTCGATACTTTTTGATCACACCTCGTAGGTTAAATAATTGCTTCAACAAACTGATGGGTATTATTACAATGAACAATGAACACCAGAGATATTAATTAGTACATAAACGGAGATACAGTTGTGGTCAACATTATTGGCACCCTTGCATATTAGGTATGTTGTGTACAATATCTTGAGAAATAATTGGAAATATTCCAACTGTATGTCGTCATACCTTAATAGTATGTTCAAAGGTATACAACAAAAAAAGCTGTCTGTGCAACTTAGATGTACTAATTTCTAAGAAAACAAAATATGACCTGGACAGGATTAATGGCACCCTTCACTATTATTTGATTGTATAACCCTTGTCAATGATGACAGCCTCCAAATGATTCTTGTAGCCATCTATAAGTTTCTTATATCTGTCTGCTTGTAGTTTCTCCCACTCTTCAACTGCAGTTTGTTCCAGCTCATAAATGTTTACAGGATTCTTTTTACAATTGGCAGATTTCAGCTTTTTCTAAAGGTTCTTGATTGGATTAAGATCATGACTCATTGCTGGCCAGTTTAAAACAGTCCATTAGTTCCTTTTTAACCATCCTTCTGTACTTTTGGATGTATTTTTTGGGTCATTGTCTTGCTGGAGGACCCATGGCTTTCAACCCAAACCTAGCTTTCTGAGATTATGTAGCAGAATTTGCTCCAAAAGACCTTGGTAGTCCTCTGACTTCATAATTCTCTTAATACATTCCACACCTTCAGTTCCTTAGACAGCAAAAAACACCATAACATTTTAGAACCTCCACCTTATTTAACTGTAGGAAGGGTGTGTTTTTCCTTAGAAGCTTCATTTCTCTGCCTGTTAATGTATCTGGTCTGCATTGTCAAAGAGCAAAGTTTGGTTTCATCTGTCCACAGAACATTTTCCCAGAAGAATTGTACTTTTTCTCAAGGTGGGTTTGGGTAAAGAATCAGATGTGTCTTTTTATGTCTGTCTTTGAGGGAGTGTGGTCCTCCTTGGCCTTTGCCATTATGTCCTCCTTTGTTTATTGTGTGGTGTATGGTGTGGGTTGAAACCACCACTCCAGATTTCTCCAGGTCAGCCTTAAATTCTTTGGATGTTGTAAGTGGTATTTTTTCAACAGTTTGCACTAACCTTTGAAGACTTCTTGGATTAATTTTACTTTTCCCATCACCACATCCTGGGAGGTTCTTGAAAGTTCCATGAGCAGAAAACTTCTTAACACAGTGAACTGTAGACATAGGAATTCCAAGGTGTTTGGAGATGGCCTTGTACCTCTTTGAAGTTTGATGATTGGTGATAATGGCTTTTCTGATGATCTCAGGCAGCTCTCTTGTCTTTACCATTGTGAAATATGGAACATGGAGTGAATGTGGCCATTTTAAACAGAGCCATCATTCATTAGTTGATTCAAGTCATGTGAGTACTGACAATAGATCACAGGTGTGTCTAGGTTTCCTGCAGTGCTAATGTGGCTCTTCTGTTCAATCTAATTTGAATTGTTTATAAGGGTGCCAATAATCATGTCCTAATACAAAAAGGTAGAATCTCAAAATGAGCAGACCACTATTTCATCCAATTTTTGTCGGAAAGACTGTACAGGCGCATTGGATTGAAGTGTGAGCATGGGGCCACTAGACACCTTAAGCAGAGCTTTTAAACAACAGATATCAGCTTGAAACATAACGCATGTCTTGCATGTGGGATACCCCGAAGCCTGCTCCACTAGCACTTCTTCAATCAGGTAAGTGATTTTCTATACAAATTTTGTATGCAATAAAAATTAAAAAGGACAGTCTGTTATATGGGCAAGTTTCGCTCTCCCTTCCAATTCAGCCAAAAATTAAATTGGATGAAATAGTAGTCTGCTTATTTTTAGAATCTGCCTTTTCGTATTTGGATTACTATAGCAGTAGATCCATTAACCCTTTGAAGGCCTACTTTAAATTTTTAATCCACATTGTTCATTGTCGGATTCTGTTTTGTTTTATGTAAACCGCGCTGATCGTAAATAGTGCGGTATATAAGAAATGTAAAATAAATAAATAAATAAATAAATTCTGCAGCCGGGTTAATTTTTGCATATTTCAGGAAAATTGTACCCGTCTTATTCAATATGTTCTGATAGTGATTTTCCTTCTGCTTTGGTCATGTACTATATACCATTTGATAGGAATATTTAGTCAGAATTTTGGATCCCAAGATTTTTGGGCTCGGCCTGAAAAGGGTTAAGGTTTTTCAACTTGTGAATAATCATGTCCTGACAATGTCCCTGTTTTTCTACTATTTCCTTTTTAATTGGTCTTGTTTTATTTGATTCTTTGTGTCAAATTTGTGTGCATATATAGTCCAAACCATTTCACTGGCCACTTTTTTTTAGGAGATATTGGACATTAAGGGGTTGACCTGCAAGAGTGCCAATAATATTGACTAGAACTGTAAGAACTACAGAAAGAGAACTCATTCTAACCTGCAAACATGCAACAGAAGGAACACAACTACTAATACAGTACTCACATCACATTTTCCTCACAAGGACTTGCTCATTCCCCATTGTGATGAGAAGAGCCCTGCTGAACTGATGGAAATAGGAAAAGATAGTGAATATACCTTTAAGGAAAGAGACATTCCTGAAATTCACAGGTTCCAGACTGCAGTCAAAGAAAGAAAGCACGGAGTTGATAGAGCCAGTTTGCCACACCCAAGCTCTGCTGACGTAAGTGCAAGCTTAGGGGGTAATGGCAAACACCTGTGCAGAGACAGAGAAAGGCTAGCTAAGAAGCAGCCTTATAAACCCTGCTCAGAAGGAGAGAAGGAGGATCGGGTTCAGGATCAGGTTGCGGTTCAAACTGTTTGTTCCAGTTCCAGTCCAGAATCGTGGACAAGTTCAGAGAGTTCAGCATGTTTCAGCAATTCCTGGAGTTCAGAGAGGGGAACTCAGAGGAGGAGACATCAGAGGAAGGAGAAGGACATAGAAGAAGCCTGAGAGCCAAGAAACCACGTATGCTTTGCTTAGAGAAAGAAAGCAGGGAAGTCTTCTACCTCGGGTCTCAGACCGAAGGGTTCAAGCTGCTCAAAGATGGGTGAAGAAGGCTATAGCTAGAAGTAACCAGAATACAACCTGGAGCAAGGAACTGTGGCTGAACAGCAGAGAGGAACCAAGGCAACTGAACCAGGGAGAGATATCCCATACTAGAGGTACAAACATTCCTTACCGGGGAAAACAGTGCTAGAGGGAGGTTCCGGGATTTCCCCCGAGCATTCACCCAGGAGCAGATTGTAGGAGTTTAGAGCCAGACGTATATGCTTTAGAACAAGAGGATATGCAAGTGGAATGTGCTGAGCAAAACTCCACCTCAGGTGAATTGCCAATGGATTGTACCTTATGCCAGACAGAAGCTATAAAAGTCTGTTGATAAGAAATACTTAATAAAGAAAGTTTTTGAGAAGCAGTGTGAATTAGCCTAGCTTTCGTCTGCTAAGAAATACTTATTAATTCAAGAGAACGTTGCCAGCTTCTATATTTGTGTTCAAAGAAGCAGAAGGTAAATGAGGACATTTAACTTTGCTTAAACAGAGAAGCTGTATTCTGTTTTGCTGATTACTTTATGAAAACAACTGCACATGTTTTAAAAGCTTATGAAGCTTCCTCAGTTCCAGTTTATGTATAATTTCTGAAGTATTGCTTGGAGAAGAATATTCTGACGTGTGTTTGAACCTTAGTGCATTTGGGGAAAATAAACTTTTGTCTTTGCCTTTAACCCTTGGCTTACACGACTATTCTTGAACGAGGAAAAACTACAAGTCCCAGAATGCCTCACTGTGGACAAGAATAGTGTTCAATTCCTTTATTAGAGGACTAAAAATGGCAGCCCTATGCCTTTAGGCCCTCGGCCGGGGCTGGGGTCACGACACCATATACTGAGCGAAATTCTCTCCAAAGGAATACTGGCACATCAGAGGACCCAGAAAATGTATCCATCACATGCTCACCCGGTATGTGCAACACAAAAGATTTATAATGGTGAACCTCACCTTGCATGCTGGGAATGGATTATAAGTGGTGGTGCTATTTAATGTGAGTAGGTGTGGATGAGATCTAATGTTATATTTCAGAATAACAGTACGCTATGACTCTTTTGTTGTCTAGGCAGATTGCTGGGTCCCGTTGGTTGGTTGTGTTTAGCCAAAGGGAAGCTTCTGCCAGACAAATTTGATTGAATTCTGTCGCCAAATAGGTTTGGTTTACATATATCATGACAGTAATGAAACCCACCCCTAATCCCCAGGCTATGTAGAATGTGATCTCAGTCTCTCTAATTTACCACTAACACTCACCATAGTACGTACTTTGAGGGGAATTTTGGGAGATCCATCCAAGTGCTATCTAGGACATAGAAGCCAGAATGTCTGTGTAAAAAAAAACAACAAAAAACTGCAGGCGCATCCAGGTGCGGACATGATTTCACAAACCTGGCCGTGCCAGATATGGACTTTGGGGGGCACCTACCTAGATGTCTCCAGAACAATATTACACAACCCGGATGCCTAGGATCACCTAATGGTTAGAGTAGGGGCTAGGAACAGGGCAGCCAGGCTTCAAATCTCACTGCTGCTTTCGTTGGTATTCTACTGAGTATCACAGATGTGTGAGTGCATTTTTCTCTACATCCTCTGGATTTTCTGCTAAAATGAACTTTTCAAATGCTTGTTCATCGCTATTCATGCTCGGAGCAGGTCTAGAGTTAGACATGATGCCAGACGTCCATGATGTTTCTGTGATCAGGCAGAGACGTCCCAGTCCCTGAGAATGTCCTAACTACACCTCCAGGTTCCTGACCATGTCACTTCCATGCCCCCATTCAGATTTGGTTGCCCTCACGCTGGGGACGTCCTAGAGACAGCTTTTAAAATGGTTCTGGAGATGTCTCTGTGCTTTGGATATCTGTCTGCTTTCAGATGTCCAAAGCATGAATAAGGCTTCTAAAATAACGCCCATTATGTCAGAGAGCTTCCTGCTAAAAAACAGACAATGTAATATGCATAATAAACGATATGCTTATTGATGAGGTAACAAAGATGGTGAATCAGAGAGGGTGTGGTATTTGTTGCCTATCTGGACTTCAGTAAGATTGACATACTGATGCACATAGAAGACTTGTAAGCAAGCTGAAGGATATGGCAGTAGGCGAGAAAATGGTAAATTAATGAGAAACTGGTTGAGCAGCAAGATGGTAACTGGTACTGACTATGTCCAATGTGGACACATTTATCAGAGTTAGTTATCAACTGGGTTTCCTCGAGTTTGGAATTAGGACTGGTGCTTTCTAAACTATTTATTAGCAACATTGTTTAGGAACTTCAAAGAAGATTTACCATTGATGTTAAAAAAAAAATTAACAGAGTGGACACACCAGGAGGAGTGGAAAATATGATAAGAGATTTGAAAAACATGGAAGAACAATCAAAGGACTGGAGTATGAGCTTCAGTGGGAAAAGGTGTAAAATCATGCAAATATCCATTAGCCACATATCCCTAAGGTTAAGAACTGGGAAATGTTAAAAAAAATCTAGGAATCTTATTTCACATGGCCTGAAGATAGCCAGTCAATATAATATTTGGTATTAGAAAAGTAGAGTTATCAGCAAGATAAAGTAATATTGCCCTTGTACAGGTCACTAGTGTGACCCCACATTAAGTACTGTGCTCAATTTTGGAGGCTATAACTAAATAAGAACACAGAGAGAAAGGATGTTCAGAAAGGAAAAAGAATTGGATTTAGCTCATGCCGTTCTCCGAAGAATCAAGGCAAGATACATTCTGGCACCTGAAGCAATGAAGGGTTAAGTGTCTTGCCCAAATCATAGAGAGCAGCAGTGGGATTCAAACCTGGCTTCTCAATCCACTGCTCTAACCATTAAACTGCTCCGAAAAGGATGCCTATAAGATAAGGCCTACCATACTAACCCTACAAAGAAGACTGAGGTTTATTGCATTTGATCTGCTGCCTTTTGTGTTCTGTGATTAGACTATAAGCTCTGATGAGCAGGAATTTCCTCTTAGTTGTGCATGTATAGTGCTGCATCTGCCTTGTTGTGCTATAGAAATGTGAAATAGCAGTGCTAAACAAGCCAGTTTACAAGAAATATCAAAGCAACAAATAATATTACAAAGAAAGGATAGCCATCACACTCATACAAAAGGAGGTAAAAACAAAAAAAGAAACATTATACAGAGGACATGGTACATAAGGTTAATTTAATATAGGTTGATAAAATTGTGCTTTGTCATACCCTTCACATCAACCCATCCCAGCACAAGAGATAAAGGCTTAAGACACTCAAAATGTATTCAGTGTTTGAAAGAAGGGACGAGGAGGCATGGCAGAAACGCACAAATATTTGACAGGCTTCAGTAAAGTAAGGGAAGATTACATTTTTCATAGAAAGGGAAATATGAGCTGCAGGGAGGAAGGTACAATAGATTCTCTGGAAAAATTCTTCAGATATCTGCAGAGGTAGAAGCAACCAAAACCATGACAGAATGTAAACATGTTCAGGACAGACTGAGCAATAGTGGTAAGGACAGGCACTGGGAAAGGAGAGGAAAGAAGTGAAGATTTGGGCTTGCATTTTCCTCAGTCACATAAAACCTTGGATGGCCAAAAAGGGAAAAATAAAAGTCAGTGAGAACAGAATGTTGATAAAACTGCATCAGGTTTTCAAGAAGTTTGAGGAAGCCGTCAGGGAGCAGTTGTGACTATAGTCCTAGTGGCATGCAGACACAGTTCTTACAACCCTAAAGAGAAGTGGTATGGCTGCATCCGGCTTCGGAGAAGGCTGGGGGAACTTGCATGGAGTAGAGATTACAAACCTATCAGTACTGGTAAACTATATTTTGCTTCCAAGAGAAGCAGGAATGACCAACGTTACAACCAAAACTTCAGTGAGAACATGGTAAGAGAGCTTTCATAGCAAAACAGAAGAGGGAGAAAATGATAGCAAAAAGATAAGAGAAGTCACACTTAAACATTTCAAAATTTAATTCTGCCATTCTTTACATGCAGCAAATTTATTTGCCTCGCATGCCATGGTGTACAAGTGAGATCCTTCTGAATTGACCCTGAAAATAGTCAATGGCAAGAGTAAGCTTTTTATTCTGTTTCTGCTCTAAATGCGTGATTCCTTACATAATACCGGTCAACATTTAAAAATCATCACAAATAATTTCATGTGTATTAGATAATGATGAACAATGTTCAAAACCTATTTTGTTTTTGTTGTATCACATCAAGTTTGAAAGCTGATAGTGTCAAACATTTTGTTATAGTAGCCAAATTGACATATACTGTGTCAGTGATTACTCTACCAATATTGCTTGGTATTTATTTTGCTTTTCAGGTTAAGGGCCCTGGCTTCCGCTCTCTGGGCAAATGGGGAGCAGGACAATAACATGGCTGAGCCCGCCGGCCATCCATTCACCTGGGTGGGGGCAGGGTTGAGGGCGACGAGAGTGAGCGGGCAGGAAAAATTCAGAGGCAGAGTTTGGGGCAGGCTTGGCACGCAGACCCACCGGTCAGTGTGTGGCGTGCCGGGCAGGGTGGGCTAGCCGGTGTCAGAGGAGGATTACGGGACCTCGCGCCTGTCAGAGTGGGTGGAGTCTGGTTCTTTGGGGGGCGGGGCGGGAACATCCGGGGAGGACTTCTGTGTGCGAAGTGGACACACGAACAAGATTCCCCCTTTGGATTGCCATGTGTCCCGGAAGCTGTGGTATGTGAATACGTTTTCGTTATTGGCCTGCAATCAGGATGTCAGAGATAAGAGGAAGGGGAAATGGACTAAGGAGAAGAGTAAGAAGGGGCAGTCTCAGGTCCCAAAGACTATTAGTAATTGGTTGTTGGCGTTCCATGTTTTTACTGCTGTTCTGGGTGAGGCTAAACTGGCCTTTACCCGGGACTTTTGCATTATTCGGATGTGATAAATCAAAGGCTTGGGGGTGTTGGGATGTGGATATTTGGTTGGCTGAGATGACGCCGTGAAGGTCCCTTTTTGTGAGACAGGGTGGGGGGAGTGTTTCTGGGCCGTTGGGGGTGGGTGGTGGGAGGGGCAGGGGGCTGGAGGTCGGAGCTGGGGGGTGGGCAATTTTCCCATGTTGGGGGGGTTTCAGAGCTCTTGGGTTGACAGTGCCTGTTTTCAATTCAATGCAGGACGTTGTGACCGCCCGAGGTGCCGTTTCAAGCATAGATGCTCGAAGTGTGGGGGTGGACAACCCCACCTTCTGCTGTTAACTGTGGGGTGGGGCCCACGTTAGGGGAGGATAGCCCAGATCTGTCGGCGAGCCAGGGGCAATGGTCCCTGGCCAAGGCCCTGTCGCCCATTAAGCTGGAGGTTTTGGAGGGCTATAGGGTTGCCTGGATTCAGCAGCGGCCTGGGTATTGCTTGAGGGTTTCCAGGAGGGGTTTGTGATTCTGTTTTAAGGACCGCATTTAGCTCACCAGGCTTGTAATGCCCTGTCAGTGAAGCAACTACAGGGCATTTATCACCTCTAAGCTGCTTAAGGAGCTGGAGGTGGGCCGGATAGCGGGCCCCTTTGAGTGTCTGTCTATTCCCAATATGGTCATGTCCCCATTGGGTGTAATGCTGACGAAGGAGCCAGGCAAATATCGGCTCATTCACACCTTGTCCTATCCAGTGGGGAGTGGTGTGAATGCCTTTGACCCGTCATTGTGTTCGGTGCAGTATGTGTCCTTTAACTCTGCTGTATGCCTTCTTTGGAGTGCCGGGCAAGGGACATTGATGGCCAAGGTGGATGTGGAGTCGGCCTTCCATTTGCTCCCTATTCATCCCAGCTCTTTCTATTTATTGGGCTTTCGTTTTCAAGGGGGGGTATTACGTTGACAAGTGTATGCCTATGGGATGTGCGGTGGTTTGTGCCTATTTTGAAGCTTTTTCTTCCTTCTTGTATTGGGTGTTTCAGAGGGCAGCTCTGTCTGATGTCATGGTCCACTATCTGGATGATTTCCTCATGGTGGGGGCAACGGGATCCCCAGAGTGCGGCTGCCTGTTAGCGGTCTTCCAGCTGTTGGCGCAGAGCATGGTGGTGCCGCTGGCAGAAGAGAAGACAGCAGGGTGTACAACATCTCTTGTTGTCTTGGGCATTGAGTTGGATTCGGTCTGTATGGAATCACATTTGCCTAAGCTGTTGGGCTTGATACAGCGGGCATTGGACCACCCTAAAATGACATTGGGGCAGGTGCAGGAGCTGTTAGGGCATTTATGTTTGTTTATGTTTGTTTATTGTCTTGATTGACCGCCCTTCATTGGTAAGCAGAGCGGTTTACAAAAATAATTCTTCATTGCAATAGGCACAAGGCCGGAAAAAGAAAAGAAAGTTACAACTCAGTAAAAATAGAGAAGCAAGGACAGGAGAGGAGGGTCAATAGAGGAAAGGAGAGGCTAGGAGGGAGAGAGGTTGAAGGCAAGGGAGAAGAGGTGAGTTTTCAAGGCGTGCTTGAAGGTAGAATGGTGGGGCTCCAGACGGAGAGTAGAGGGGAGGGAATTCCAGAGGGCCGGGCCTATAAAGAAGAAGGCAGAGGAGCGGGTGGATTGGAGATGAGCATGTGAGGGGGGGGAAGAGTGAGGCGGTTGAGGTGAAAGGAACGAGGGGTGTGCCGGGGGGTGTGAAAGTGGATGAGGTCGGCAAGGTACTGTGGTGTGGAGTTTTCCGTGCTGAGTGATTCCTATGAGGAAGGTATTTAAACAGCAGTTGGCATCCCTGACCAGAGGGGTGCGGCAGAAGTACCACTTTGTTCAGATAACTAAAGGCATATGGGCTGACCTAGGTATGTGGTGGGAGTTCTTGCAGGATTTCAATGGAGCATGGGTGTGGCCCTGTCCGGAGGTGTCCAATCTGATCTTGAATTATATATAGACGCTGCCAGGGGGTTGGGATTTGGAATATACTTTGGAGGTGCCTGCTGTGCGAAAGCTTGGCCTGTGGCATAGTGGGAGAGGGGTTGGTGCAAGAACATTACTTTTTTAGAGCTATTCCTGGTTTGGGTGGCTTTCCTGCTGTGGGACAAGCACCTGCGTAATCGGTCAGTTCTCTTCTGTTCTGACAATATGGCTGTTGTAATGGCGATTAATCATCGGTCTGCCAGTTCCCCTTTGGTCTTGGGTTTGCTCCATCAGTTGGTGGTGTGGTGCTTACAGATTAATGTGCGGTCGGGGGCAAAGCATGTGCTGGGTGTGGATAACTCAATTGCAGATGCTTTATCTCATTTGTAGTGGGCCCGATTCTGTGCTTTGGCGCCTGCCATGGATGCTGTTCCTTCCAGGATGCCGATGGACTGTTGGGATGTCTTTCCTCATCACTTGGAAAATTGTTGCGGGCGGCCTTGGCGGAGAACACTTGGAAGGCTTATACAGTGGGCTGGAGGCATTTTGTACAATTTCTGCGCCCGGAGGTGGGGCAGATTACCCAGACAGACATCTTGCATTTCCTGGAGTTGGCACTGGAGCATGGCCTGTTGTCTGCTGCATCAGTGGCCTTGGTGAGTGTGGCTTTTGTGTCCCGGGTGCAGGGGTTTCCAGACCCTACGGCATCTTTTCTGGTCTGGAAGTTGTTGAAAGGCTGCGCTAGAGCACAGACAGCTGTGGAGTTGTGGCCGCCACTCAACCCATTCACCATGAGATATTGCTGGCCCTTTTTGCTGTCTTGCCTCGGGTATATGAGTCTCCATTTGAAGTGCGGTTGTTCAGTCTGGCTTTTGTCCTGGCTTTTTATGCCGTGCTTCGGGTGGGGGAGTTAATGGCTGATTCCAAGTCCTCAATGGGGACTCGGGGGGGCACCGGGCTGACAATGTGGTCCTGCGGACGCAGGAGTTGCTGCTTCATATTTGGCGCAGCAAGATGGATCAGCAAGGGCGTGGAATGTGGGCATGGCTGAGGAGCATCCCATGCTTGGTCACCTTTCCAGTTTGCTGTGCCCGGCTATTTGGGCAGGTGCGGCCTGGGGAGGCCTGTTTTTGACTGTGCCACGAGCAGGGGGATACGCTCACAGTTGTTCTGAAGCGGGGTCTCGCCGTGGTGGGTTTCCTACCACTTGAGTTTAGAACGCATTCATTCCGAATTGGAACAGCGACCTTTGCGGCAGCACGGGACCTCTCACACAGGTGATTCAGTACTTGGGTAATTGGAGGTCGAACGTGGATAGGTGAATATGTGCGGTAACCGATTCTTCCATTGAAGGGACCCCATACTATCCTCTTAGTTTTGTTCCCAGGTTGGCAGCGGCATGAGTTCCTGGTGTGGATGTGCAGACATTCCTTTGTGTTCTGGGCCAGGAAGAGGGCAGCGGATTCCAACTGGGGCTGGGGACTGAATTTGGGCCTGGCAGTATCGGGAGTACTGCTGCAGTGGATGAGCCTCTGAGGAATATGTTGGTCTCAGTAGCTACCTGTGCTGCTGAAGGCTTGGCAATATAATCAACCTCATTGTATTGTGGTTCATTTGGGGGGAATGACCTGTGCGCAGTAAAAGGAGTTGAACTTATCCGACAGATGAAGAGAGAATTTTTCCTGATTTGTTGCTATTTCCTGGCAGCGAGAGTTATCTAGTCACAGATTATTCTGCGGCGCTTTTGGTGCGATGCCATTTGCCTGCAAGCAGTGGAGCATTTACAGAGATGGATGAATGTGGAGGTCTCTAAGTTTGTACACCGTTTGCACGGGCTCGTGATGGCTCATGACTTCTGTTGATTGTCCGGGCCTGTTTCGCCCGGATGGAGTTCATTTGATGGATATCGGTCAAGATATTTTTCTTAGCTCAATACAGAGTGTATTGGCAGGGTGCAGCAAGGCATTTCAGGCTGCAGCATGTAAGGGGAGGCGGAGACATGCAAGATGCAGCCTCCACCTGTGGCAGAATTTAGAGGTGGCCAACCTTACTCCCTGGGGTAATTCCTTACTCCATATGACCCCGAAAGGGTGGGAGAGGAAAGGGAGCATAGGGGACTGCCTGCAGCATGGGCATCACCACCATCTTGGGTCTCAGACATGGAGTCTCCCATGGGTTGAAGCATATCTCAGTCTGGTGTTACCGCAGGTTGGGGAGTGGGTGGGAGGGGGCAGAAGGGGGAGTGTACTGAAATATGGAAAAAGAGAGCTATGATGATACCATCTAGCCTGATCTGGTTGGAAATTGATTGATGTCAATTGCTGTGATGTTTTTGTTGAATAGTTTGATGTTTAATTAAAGCTGTGGCCGATGATTTTAGTGTTTCGGTGTGAGATGGGTATATGAGTTTGATGTAGGCGAATGGATGGTGAGTGCGAATGCCTGTTATTTTGATTATGTATTTGGTAATAATAAATAAAATAATCATGCCACGACAGAGTAGAAATCATTCTGATATTTTGTATTATCTTTGTGTTTCATTTGCTACTGTATCTCAGCATCGTGCCATAACGTCAGATCTTTGCAAAATATACAAGTTATATTTTGGATGCCCACTGGGTGACCAGGATAAGTCATGGGCACCTCACAGCATTTGCAGTGCCTCTGCAAATGGACTAGGTGATTGGTTAAATGGAAAGAAAACTGATGCCATTTGCTGTACCGATGATATGGAGGGAGCTGAGAAACCATCATGACGACTGCTATTTTTGTCTGGTTAATATCATGGGATTCTCTGCGAAGAACAAGCACAACATTGTGTATCCAAATCTTATGTCTGCAGTGTGACCAGTCCCACATGACCAAACATTTCCTGTTCCAGTTCCTCCACAGGATGAACTCTCTTCTGTACCAGACAAAATGGAGTTAGATGAAGGTGCAAGTGACAGTCAACCTAAAGAGTCAGAAGATGCAGACTATGTGCCAGATGAAAGCAATGGCAACCCTGAGACATTCGGCCAAGAAGAACTTAGTGATCTTATATGAGACTTGGTACGCTCAAAAGATAAAGTGGAACTCCTTGCTTTAAGGCTGAGGGAAAAGAACTTACTTCAAAAGAATGTTTTCATTTGCCACTATTGTAATTTAGTGACATTCTTTAAAGTAAACTGTCCAATGTTTTATTGCAACGATATTGACGGACCTTTTGGAGCCCTCGCCCATGTACACAGACTGTCATAATGGCGGTTATTCATTGATTCTTCAGCAAAAAGTCTCAAGACTTATTCTTAACAGCAACATAAAACCATCCATTCCAATTGCACACTCTGTCCGCCTCAAGGAGCTATGATAACTTGCAGATATTGCTCCAAACTATATGCTGTGACAATTATCAGTGGAAGATTTGCAGGTATCTTAGATCATTATGCTGTTCACGACTGGCCTTTAAGACCTGCCTATAATCCAGGAAGCATTAGTCAATCCAGCAAACATTTTGTTTCCTCCTTTGCATATAAAACTGGGTTTAATGAAAAACTTAGTGAAAAGAATGGCACAGACATTTTAAAAAGATTTCAGTATCTTTTCTAAATTTCCAAAGATCACTGCTGCAAAACTGAAAGAAGGCATTTTTTGTGGGGCCACAAATAAGACAGGTGATGGAGGGTGAAGAATTTGAAAAAATGCCTGGATGCTTTGTAACTTGGAGCATGGCAAGTCTTTAAGTGGCTCTGTAATTATTTTGGTATAAACCAGTGAATTAGTTTTTGATAAAATACACCGTAGACCTCTATAGTATGGCTCAATATAACGCGAGATTACTTATAACAGTCAAGGCTTGGCCCTATTTTTTTCTTTTGCTATTCCATAATATACCGTAGACTCAATATAAAGCTTGGTCAAATATCTTGGACGCCAATATTAGCATTATATGGGGTCTATAGTGTATTTTTCCAAAAAATAGCTTGCCAGAGAAGAAAGATATATGCTCTCATTGGCATCATCATTATAGTCAAAGACCACTAGTCTTTCCGAAGCCTGTGGTTATTCACTTTATTTCTGTGATCAATTGTTTGAAGCAGTAATGGACTGGTGAAGCAATTAAAGTGCCAGGACTACAGGGTGGTCTTGGGGGCAGAGGATAGGGGGAGAATGGTCAGATGATAGTGCTCTTCTGAATTACGGCAGTTTATTTCTTCCTTGAGACTTCCCTTTGCATGTTCCCTTGTGCCCTCAACTATGTCTGCTCATGGAGCTTGGAGATTCTTATTCCCCCCTCTCTCTCTCTCTCTCTGTGACCTTTTTATTCTTTGGTTTCTCAAAGCTTTGGTTCTGATTTTTCTTTCTCAAATGTCTTTGTTTTTACTGTACTGAAGTTAATGAAGAAAAAAGGGGTAGGAGGGCCAGGAGGAATAGGAATGTTGTGAAGTCACATGGACGGGCGATCCTGAGAACAGTCGAGCCGCTAGTAAAACTAGATAGTGGGACTTGAGCCAGGGTTTGCTCTTAAAACTGCAGCTAGAATTTCAACTGTGTTAAGGATTTTGCTTTATTCTGTTTTTATATTTATTATTGACAAACTCATGGTACTTGCAGGAACAAAACAGAATGCAAGAAATATTTACATCATAAATGGAGGCAGGCAGTTGCGGCACGAGGGTTTCTGCCATCCTAGCCAGACCCCCAAAAGACTGCACCTCCGTCCTTCTGCCATCCGTCCCCACCTTGCGCTGAACCACTGCTTCGGGCCTTAAAGTGCCTGCACACATGCACGCTCATGGTTCCCCCCCCTCCGATGCAACTTTTTTGGAGAGCAGACCCGAACTATGTGCACATGCGCGGGCATTCTAAAGCCTGCCACAGTGCTGAAGTAGCAGATCAGCTGCTGCTTCCTGGGGTTTGGGTTAGGATGCCGTCCACCAAGGTCTGCTGCAATGCAGCTGCCTAGTTTGCCTAGTGGACGGGCCTGCTCTGACTGCAGGGAAGTGTGCACAGTGTCCTCTTGCAGTTAGTGCAAACAAGCCGCACTTTAACGTGGCGAGTGGTGCAACTAACACCACCGACTGAGGGATCATATGATTTTATTAAAGACTTTTTCTGCATTTAAAATTAAGTGAAAAATAAATCCATCCTTCTGTAAAGCTGACAGTTTGCAAATACCATCCTTTTAAAATATTTCATGGTGTGCAATGCATTTAACTCAAAATCTCCTATCATGCTGTGTATTGTGTGAAAATGCACTGCTGGCTGGAAAAATGCTTTGGTGCATGGAACTAACAAAACCCACTGTGAGAACCTGCAGCAGAGGCTGGAATGGCATCTGGCAAAAGTGCAACAAAGTCACGGAGGGCCAAGAGGGTCAGTGTGCATGCTTTCACAGAGCTGTATACTCAGCTGGATGGAAAGTGAGAAACCAAGCATGGTGCTAGCCGTGGACAATGTTTATGTTTATGTTTATTTGAATTTGATATACCGCTCAGACCAAAAGCAATATGCATAATATCGCCTGTATCGCACTCTGCCTTCATACCACCCAAACCACCCGCCTAGAAAAGTTGGGCACAGCCATCACATGAAGAAGGCACATGCTTTCTATGAATGTACTTTTTTTGCTTGTATGGGGCCATACAATTCTCTTAAAAGCTTTTTCTGCATGTAAAACCAGATTTACATGTGCAAAAAGCTTTATAAAATTACCGCTTTCAATGACTGTATATTTCCTTTTTTTTTTTTTTGGTAGATTTTAGCCATCTGAATGTGTATTAAGGATTTTCTATAACCCAAATGACAAACTTCAAGGGATCTCAAAATTTTATTTATTTATTTCAAGGTTTTGTTTTTTTTTTATACCGCTTAATCCGGCAGTCAAAGTGGTTTACAAAGAACAAAAACTTGAACATTTATATTGAACAGGGATAACTATGTACATCAGATCAGTGTTTAGCAGTGAATTAACTATGTACAGTATAATTACTTGCATATACAGTGATGTTAGATAGTTTTGTTATGATCATACAGCCATTGAATATTAACTGAGCAATTGGTCAGTGTGCAGTGTATTAGTTGTGATTCATCTTCAATGGATATTTACAATTCGGTTAATAGTAGGAATCAATTTTACTGTTAGTAAAACATTGATTGCTTTGTTTAGCTGGCCATTTATGTTGTGTGTGCAAAGGGGTCAGTATGGAGTTGTCCATAGTGTTCTGTGAAGAGTAGTGTTTTGATTCTTTTTCTGAATGCCATAAGATCTTTTATTTCTCTTATTGTTGATGGGAGGGAGTTACATAATGCTGGTGCATAATACGAGAAAAATCTATTGCTTGTTTTGTTTGTTTTGTGGAAATCAGTTGGGGTGGCTAGGGAGTTTTGTGTACATCCCCTTCTCAGTCTGGTGTCTGGGGTTTTGGCTATTACGGTAGGAAGGTGAGATGCTGTGTAGTAGTTTGAGTATGATGACCAGGTTTTTCTATTTGCTTCTACTGGAAAGAGGGGGCCAATGTAGTTGTGCAAGATTGGGGTGATGTGCTCAGATCCAGAGGCTTTCATGATTACCCATGCTACTGTATTTTGTGCTAACTGACGGTGTGCTAGTGTTTGTTTGGGTCGTCCTTGTAATATGCTATTTCAGTAGTCTATATGGGGGTTAATCATTGTTTGAATGACTGTTCTGAAGTCTGTCTGTTCTAATAGTGGTCTTAGTAGTTGCAACATCTTCATCTTTCTATAAATGGCCTGGGTGGACTTATTTATGTGAGGTGCTAGGCTCAGGGTTTTATCTAGGATAATTCCTAGGTACTTTACCTCTTCCCTTACTATTGTTGCTTCTCTCAGTTGAATGTGTGGTGGGGGTGTGAATTCTTTGTCCCTAGTGATGAATATTGTCTGTTTTGTTGAAGTTTATCTTCAGACTGTTTGAGAGCCACTGAAAGGTTTCATGGAAGCATGTTGTGATTTGTTCAAGGTTAACTTTTTCAGTGTTAATTGGGAGGTACATCATTATGTCATCAACATAATGTGATAATTCAATTTATGCTTGTGAAAGATGTTGCATATTAGGTAAATGTTAAAAAAATAGGGCAGATATTGCAGAGCCCTGTGGTATTTCTTGGTTTAGAGTAAATGGTTTTGATGTGTTTTGACCAATTTTCCCCTGTTGGGTGCGGTCCTGCAAGTATGATATGAACTAGCTGAAGGCAGTTCTGCAAATTCCAATTTGTTGTAATCTTGATAAGACTATATTGTGGTTGACTGAGTCAAATGCTGAGGCAATGTCAAGGAATAGCATTATGAATGCATTCCTGGGTGTTTCTATACCTTTGAGTCTATCAAAGAGGGCTAGGATGAGGGTTTCGACCTCATGTTGGATTCTGAAGCCATACTGGTGTGGATCCAGTGGGGTGTAAGAATCTAAGTGCTCTTGCAACTGGTTTTGAACTATTTTTTTTCAATTATCTTTGCTATGTAAGGTAGGCTCGAAATTGGTCGGTAGGAGTTGATTGTAGTTTGTCCAATGTGTTGCCTTTTAGAATTGGGCATATCAAAGCCTGCTTTAGTGTTTTTGGCATGTGTCCTTGGGTTAGAGAAAAGTTTACTATTTTTAACATTGTGGGTGCTAATTCACCTCCCAAAGAAAGCCCACGGGCCATACCTGGCCCGTCCAGACCCCCCCCCCCCATGCGTCAGAAAGGGTCACTATGGCCTCACTTGACTCTGGGACCCCCCATTCTAAAGATGGGCTCTCTACGGCCCTTTCTCTGCCTCCAGTCCCCCTTCTGTTTCCCTTCTGCCATTGGGGAGAGAAACTATAGCAGTTGCCATCCTCCCTGATGACAGGAGGGAAACTCCAGCTCCTCCTGCTTACATTGGGGACAGCCGCGTAAAGCCGTGGCCCTCCCCAATGCCCCCAGGCTCTCCCACAAGTGATTGGGGCAACCATGCAAAGTTGCTGGCTGCACCAATCACTGCCGGCATGCCTCCTTCACAGTTGGGGTCAGTCGCGAAAAGCCACGGCTGCAGCTTACTGCCAGTCTCCTGGCTCCCCCATCTCCGAATTGGCCCAGGATGGGCCAGAAGACCGCCATGGCTATTTCAGCCACTCCTGCAGCCAGAAAAACTTCAGCCGCAGGCAGCAGCCACCACCACCACCACCCTCTGGGAGCCCGCGGACCTCCCCACTCAGCAGGTAAAAACCAATTTATTTAGCCTACTGGCAGGGCTGATGCAGGTTTCTGGCTGCCCTATGTGACTTCAGAATTTGGCAAATGCCCCCCCCCCCCTTGCCCAACACCACCATTGTTGATGCTTTCCCTCCTCCACTGCTGATGCCTAAGTGCTTCTACTGCTGCTGACATGCCCTCTTCTCCCCCACCCCCAACTGGGCTTCCATCACTGCTAAGTTAAAAGGAACTGGAATGGAAACTGGCAAAACTAAAGCAAAGTCACTGAGTGCCATAGAAATATGACGACAGAAAAAGACCACATGGCCTATCTAGTCTGTCCTTCCATATCAACCACTACAAAAGTCCTCTTTTTTTCCTTTAGAGATCCTCTGTTTGTCCCATGCTTTTTTGAATTCAGATACTGTCCTCATCTCTACCACCTCCACTGGGAGACTATGCCATGGATCCACCACTCTTTCCGTAAAGAAATATTTCCACAAATCACTCCTGAATCTATCCCCCTTCACCCTCATCCCATGTCCCCTCATAGCAGAACTTGCTTTCAATTAAAAGAGGCTCTCCCCCTGTACATTTATGCCATGGAGGTATTTAAACATCTCAATCATATCACCTCTATCCCGCCTTTCCTCTAAGGTGTACATATTAAGATCCTTAAGTCTATTGTCATATGCTTTATAATGAAGACCACTAACCATTTTAATAGCCACCCTCTTTATCGACTCCATCCTGTTTATATCCTTTTGAAGGTGCGGTCTCCAGAATTGCACACTATACTCCAAATGAGGTCGCACCAAAGACCTTATACAGAGGCACTATCACCTCCTTTGTTCTGCTAGCCATTCCTCTCCGTATGCACCCAAACATCCTTCTAGCTTTCGTCGGCCTCCAGAAAGTGACTAGGTGGGGGGGGGGGGGGGGATGCCCGATGTGCAAGTCGCACAGGGCGCAATTCACGCTCAGTACGGCCCTGGGTATAATTGGTCCTTGAGTTTTAAAAAGCAGCTTAAAAAATCTAATTTTAATAGAAATGGATAATTCTTATAATTGAGGCTATGAAAGGGTATTTTATTAGGACAAATAGTATTATAAAAATAAAAGTAGTTTGGATCTCCTAAGAAACTATTAAAGAAATGATCAGACAGTGTAGGGATCTCTATTCAGTGCTTTTACAGTACTTTATTTTAGGCACGAAAAATAGGTTCTGATGTAGTGAGGCACCAAAATGATTATTTAACCTAAAAGCAGAAAACTTCATAGGAAAATTTATAGGAATATGGTCTTATGGGGAAAAATATTTTTGGAGAGAATCCCTTGGATTTCTATTTTAAAAAAAAAAAAGCTGGCAAGGGAGAACTATTTAAACTGTAATGGTGGAAGAGTCCTTTGTCTGCTGCAGTTGGAATCCTAGTTAGGAGGCAGAGAATCTGACAGTTGGGGAAAAGACAGATAAGAGAAAGATACTGTGTATGTTGGCTAATAGACTGAAAGCTGAATAAAAGATTTTTGTGAGGAAGCTAGAATAAAAGAAAGGTTGCCTGGAAGAGAACTAATGTGAATTAGATTGTTCTTAATTCATTTTAGTGTCAGTTTTGGGAAATAGAGTTATTGACACTTTAGAAAAATTGGCTGTCAGTCTGAGAGAAGTTTTATGGGAAAGGTATTCCTTAAAAGGAAACAATTCCTCACCCTCATCCTGATGTAAAAGCTAAATCACTTTTGAATTGTGAACTGAGGATTATCTCTTTAAGGAGAAATATTTATTGAAAGCCTTTCATAGCTGAAAGAAAGATTTCATTTATTATATCCTCTCATAAAAAGATGAAGAAGAAGAAAACATATCTCCTTAATGTGAAGTGAAGCTGTCTGAATTTAAAGGACAGATATAAATAAAAAAAAAGATATACAGGGTGGCCCAAATAACGTGAGAACATCTTGTAAATTAAAAGCTTAAATAGTTAACTTATTTACCTTTTTTAGCTATATAACATCTTTATTTCGACAATTTTCGGTCGCCGTCTTTTTTTTAAAAATGTGTCAATCGTTTACATCTGTCTTTTTGAATTTTTAAATAACTTATATGCTACGAGATGTTCTCACATTTTTTGGGCCACCCTGTAAATAGATCTTTTACTGAGGGGTTTATTGGAGCTATACTCTGGAATATTTAAACCTAGTTGTTTTGAAGCTTGATACCTTAAGAGATTCAATCAAGTAGCTGAATCTGGGAGAATCTTATTTTGGAAGCTTTTAAAAGAAATCTGGTTAGCTGTGTCTGCAGCTGTGACTCCATTGTATGGCTGTGGAATGTGTGATAGTGAATCTGACAGCCTGATTGTGTGAGAGAGAACTGTGCTTCAAATAAGGGAAAACCTAAGATAGGGATAATTCATTACCCTTTTATTTCACCTAGTTAGGGACAGTAAAAGAAATATATATATATTTGTCTTTCTTTCCCCTTTCTTTACTAAGAAAGGTGAGTTTCCCCCACAGAAAATTAGACAGGGTTTTGCTTTATTAAGTTTTTTTTAGACAGGCAGTAGGTCCAACACTGATCACCAGAGGACAACAAGGCAAGTAGGAACTATATAAACTGCATCCACAGGATCCAGGATACTGAGAAGAATCCAAGAAGCTGAAGAATTTTTTCACAGGGCCCCAACGAATTTGACTGAACTTTTAAAGGTACCACGTAAATACACAACAGACACACATTTAAGCTCAAATACTTAAATTAAACACACTCTAGAAACATTTTAAAAGCTCTTACCTGTTAAAAAGGTGAGCAAGAAAAGAAATTCTGTCAAATAAAAATGGAAATTCATCAGAATAGAATTATTCTAAAGGTTCTGAAGAGAAAAAGAGAGAGTATTTGAATATAACTTGTCTTGATATTTGGTTAAGACACTTGAAAGAAAAGTGAAATGAATTAAAAGGAATTTTAATATTTTGTAGTAATTTTGGAAAGAAAACCAGAAGTTAAAGTGTTTATTACTTCTCACCTGTTAAATAAGTGATGTTCTGAGGAAAGGCAATTATCCTGGAAAGAAATAGCTGTTAAAAAGTTGTCTACTGTAGAAAGAAAAACATTTATCTATTTCTGCTGCAATTTTTAAATAGAAGTTTACTATTCCTGTATGCACAATTTTAACAAAGATATTTAATAAATTATCCTAGGACTTTAATAAATTGACTAAAATTCAAATTAACAAATTTTAATTGTTTTATGTCACCTTGTGGTAAGGAGTAGACGTTTTGGTGTAACCTTCCATTGGTAGTGGGTACCATTGTCAATCCTTGATTTAGTTTTCTTTCCTCTTATATTTTTCCTACAGTTGCACAGAAAGAATAAGACGTGGGTAGTGTCTTTCTGATAGCCCTTACCTGTGAGACTAAGAGCTAGACTCCACGGTATCCCTTGGTCCATAGACCACACTGGTAATATTTATAGGAGTGACTTGTAGATTAATACCACTCTCTCCAGGTGGGTGGGGCTACATAATGAAACAATTGAAATAGTTTTACAGCTGGGGACATTGAAGTGCCCCTTAACTTGTGTCACAGAGAGAGCTAGAGAAAGGGTTAGTATCAGTGAGCAGTAAGATGTTTTTTTCGTTTCAAACTTTGACTGGACATGCTTCATTCGTGTTTATCTGTCTTGGTTTGTGCCTGGAATATAATTTTCCTGTTAAATATATCCACAGGGATGGAATTAACTGAAGAAGACTGGAACATGATGGCCTTAACTGAAACAACTTTTCTTCCTCCTTTGCTTTCTTGCAGGCTAAAATTATAAGACTAAATGAAAGTGAACATTACAAATCTGTAGCCTGGACACCTGCTTCCCTGAGTGCTCCCCATCTCCTCAAGCCCCACCCCCCCACCCGACACCTTGCTCTCCAACACAAAAGACCACACACTTAATTGGTAAACAAACAAGGTCGTAGTTTTATTGAACAAAACTTTGTTAACCAACCCGAGCCAACAATAACAAATAACTCATACCAAACAAATTCCATTTCTCACCCCCAACCAGATGATGCCAATCCTCCACCAGCCATATCATTAGCAAAGTGGCACATCATCCACCCCTGAGCCCCGTCCCCCCTTCACCACCACCACTGCCAACCTCGCCATATTATTAGCAAAGGCTGGCCCTTACCTCCCATTTCTGGGCGAAGATCCCCACAGAGATCTCCGCCCCTCCCCCCCCCCCCCCACCAGGAGCCTGCGCTCCCTTTGTTTTTTGCCACCAGCCATTAGGCCTCGCTGTCACAGTGGCTGTTTTTTTTTATTTAACAGGTCTTCTATACTGCTTTATCATACATTCAAAGCAGTTTACATGGAACAGTTACAGCAACGAGCTTTACATTTAACAGGGATATATACTGTAACTTGGAGGTTAATTGGGATATTACAAGTGGCTAACAATTGTTAACTATATACAAGAAATCGTTAGTGTTTACTATATACAAGAAATTGTTGCAGTGTTATGTAGTCCATTCCGTCAAGGTTCATCATCTTCTGGGGTGGCTCCATAGTATTCTATGAAAAGGTGGGTTTTTATTGCCTTCCTGAAGTCAACTATGTCTTCGATTGCTCGTATTAAGGTGGGGAGATTGTTCCATAGCTGGGGTGCAAACAGGGAGAAAGCTCTCTTGCAGGTTGATTTGCTTTCCTGAAGTTTATTGGGGTCTCTAGGTTGTTGTTGTCCATTCCTCTTCTTGTTTTGGTTGGGGGTGTCTTCCTGATCAGTGGTTGGAGGGTTGCTGGGGAGAGGTTGTTTTTTTTTTTTTTGAAAGTTTTATTTATCATTTTCCAGAACAAAACAAACCAAAATATTACATTAACAACATCAAACTACAATGAGCATTAGGCTATTACAGACAGGTATAGCAATAGTACTCAGCGTTCTCGAAGTACAGAGACCACAGGGGGGAAAAAAGGGGGGGAGGGAGGGGGAAAAAGGGGGGGAAGAACCGTGAACGTCATATCTACTGTGTATAGATCTTCTGTTAACAGACATTACGTCATGTAAGGGTGTCCCATTTTTTCAGTAAGTTTCTAAAGGCGGGGTTTTGTTGAACGTAAGCTATCTCACAGGATCTGTGATAGCATACTAGGTTCCACCAGTACACTACACTTACTGTACTAAAGGATTTCCAGTGGCTCATGATAGCTTTCAGTGCCAAACTCAGCATTAAATCAAACAGTGCGTATTGCTCCTTGGGGAGGTTTGGCACATCTGCTAGCGATTTATAGATGATTATATGGAAGGTCAAGGGTGTGGCGATTCCGCAAACCTTCTGCACTTGCGTCCAGACCCCTTGCCCGATAGGTGAGGACAGTAGTAAAGCATGTGCGCAAAAGTGCCCGCTTCTGAAGAGCAGGACCAACAGCGGTCATTTTCCTGCGCCTGCCATTTGGAGACTTTAACAGGGGTTAAATAGGCACGATGCGCTAGAAAATACAACATCTGTGTAAGCGAGGCTGATCTCGAAATCCTTGTTTGGGATCCCCAGAAGAGATTCCACTTATCCGGAGTTGACAGAGGGCCAGCTTCAGTCTCCCATACCATCTGTGCACCTTTAGGACTACGGCCGTCCACCGCTCTGAGGAGCTCCACATACTTGGAGATCTGTCTTTTCCCTATTCGAGTTTCTAACACCCTCTGGTAGGATGGTCGTCCTGCGGTCATATGTAGGGGGGACACACCTGCTTTGCTTATAACAGTGTCGCAGCTGACCCCATTGAAAGAAGCAATTGTAGGGGAGTTGATATTCCAGTTGTAGTTCTGCAAAGGTTTTGTATCTCCGCCCACTAATCAGGTGTCCCAGTGAAAGAACCCCCTTCTTTATCCAAGTGGCCCACGCAAAGCTGGTCCCTCCAATCCTAAATCGCTGATTGAACCATAGCGGGGTGGCTTCTGTACAGTTCTGTTCATCTTCCAAGAGCGGGATCAATAAACTGAATGCTTGTTGTGTGGCTTGCAGGATCCCAACTACTTTAGGGGTGTGGTTCACTGTTGCCCCAATACGATAGCGAAGCGGGAGGGGGCTACTCATTGCTGCCTCCACTTGAAGCCAAATGGGTGCGTTAGGATCGTCTGATTCTTCGGCCCACCAGAAGCCCTGCCGTAGGATTGCTGCGACATGATACCAGTAAAAGTCTGGGAACTGGACTCCACCCTGTTTCTTGGGAAGCTTCAGCTTCCAGGCTGCTATACGCGGTGTTTTTTTCCCCCATAAGAAAACTAGCAGCTTCTTCTCTATCTCCCGATAGAAGTTCTTATCAAAAAGCACAGGGACCATACTAAGTATATAGGTGAGCTTTGGGACAACTACCATTTTAATTGTTTCCAGGCGACCCCACCAGGACAGATTCAGAGGTGACCACTTCTGGAGACATTCTTGTAGGATTTCGATACACCGGGCCGTAACACATGAAGTTGTATCCCCTAGGGTAGTTCCATAAGGGACCCCCAAATATTTAAAGGCGGACTTTTCAACCTGAAAGGGATATCGTCGTAGCATATCTTCCGTAACTGTAGTCGTAAGTGGTATACTTATTGTCTTATCCATATTGAGCTTGTATCCAGAGATACTGGCGTAATCTTCAATAATGCGCAAGGCTTCGTCAACCGAGTTAACATCCAGGAACATCAGTAAATCATCTGCATAGGCTGAGACTTTACATTGATATCCTTCCAGCGGCATGCCCTTTATATTGGGTGTCTGCCGAATTTTAAGAAGCAGGGGTTCCAGGGCGAGATTGAACAATATGGGGGACAAAGGACAGCCTTGCCGGGTCCCTCGCGTGAGGTGGAATTCTTGAGAAGTAGTACCGTTCGCTGCAACCCGAGCTATCGGTCTGGTATATAATAGTTGCACACTCTGCAGGAAGCTATTGGGGATACCCATCCAGCGCATAGTTTGAAAGAGATAAGAAAGCTCAACCCTGTCGAATGCCTTCTCAGCGTCCAATGCAAGGCCAACTGTGGGCTGGTCTACCTCTGGTGCTCTCCGTAGGATATGGGCTAGAAGCCGCCCATTATCGACCATGGATCGCCCCGGCATAAACCCACATTGATCCGGGTGAATGAGTGTCTCCAACACTTTGGTTAGCCGAGTAGCAAGAATCTTGGCGTAAATTTTGTAATCTGCGTTCAGAAGGGAGATAGGTCTATAATTCCCCACGTTTTCCGGGTCTCTCCCCGGCTTGGGGTGTATAACTATCGTCGCAGCCGCAAGGCCACCAACCTCCGGGCACTCCTTTCGTACGCCGTCATAGTAGAGCAATAATTCCGGGAGCAGTAATTCGGAGAAGGCCCTGTAGAATTCCACGGGTAAGCCGTCCGGGCCACTTGCTTTGCCTTTGGCTAGCTGCTTGAGCGCAGCGCTCGCCTCTTTACTGGTTATTGGTGCTGCTAGTAACTGCTGCTGTTGGTGCGTGAGCTGTGGCCCCGTGATTGTAGAAACGAAGGCATGAAATGCTGATTCATCACATGTGACTTCGGACTGGTAGAGCTTGGAATAGAAGGCCTCACAAATCGCAAGGATCTCTCTGTCCGAGACTTGTAGCACTCCTGCAGCATCTTTCAGACCAGCAATCCTAGTCACCGCACGCTTTGCTTTTAGTGTGTTCGCAAGCAAGGTACTCGCCCGGTTGCTATCATGGTAACATCTGCCCTGCTGCATTTTAAGAGAGTCAATGACCCCCGTCTGTAGAAGAGCGTTATATTGGATCCGGAGCTGTTGTAGGCGCAAGAGGACCGTTGGATCAGACCTTCGGGCCAGAAGTCGCTCACCAGCTTGGATCTCCACCTCCAATTCCATTCGTCTCTTTACTTCCTCCTTACGTTTGCGAATCTTGTAAGCTGTCATGTGTCCCCGGGCATAGGCTTTAAAGGCCTCCCACCAGGCCCATGTTGAGGTATCCCCCAGCTGGTTTATTGAGAAATATTCCGTAATCACTTTCTTCATGGTAGTGCGGAATTCTTCATCTGCCAACCAGGCTTTGTCAAAGTAAAACCGCCCCTGCGACTTCTTTTCGGGTCCCACATTGAGATCAAGCAGGACCTCAGAGTGATCTGAGACTGTACATGGTAGCATACCTGTGCTTAGCACTTTAGGTATCAATGTCTTGGAAGTAAGGAAGTAATCTACGCGGGTTTGTGTGTTGTGAGGCAACGAATAAAAAGTATATTCTTTGCCATTGGGAAAGAAGAGTCTCCAGGGGTCGAGGAGTCCTAGCAGATCTTGTGTAGTCCGCAGCTCCAGCGCTGCCTTAGGCTTATGTTGCGGTTTATATGGAGTTCTATCCAGTAGGGGGTCAGGGATTAGATTAAAGTCGCCCCCCAATATAATTTGCGAGGAACCGGCGCTTAGGAGCTCCTGCGTAACCTGGGTAAAGAATTGTGGATCATCCGTATTGGGGCCATATATCGTCATAAACGTGTACGCGTCTCCATCCAGTTGTGCAGAGATCTTGGCCCAGCGCCCAGCTTGGTCCGTCTTAGTATCTTTGATTTCTAGCGGAAGAGATCTCTTAGCCAGTATGACTCCTCCCCCCTTCTTCCGGAGGGCTGGAGCTGAGAGCATATTCCGGTATATTCGATCTGACACTTTGCCGGACTCGAAGAGGGACAAGTGAGTCTCTTGCAGGTAAACTATATCTGCATTCTGGTGCTTACAATAAGTCAGGATTTTCTTTCTCTTTAGAGGGTTTGAGATGCCTTTGACATTCAGGGATAACACCCGTACTAGACGACTAGCCATACGGTAACTTACTGGGATGCATTCTTATGACGTTCACGGCCTCCCGTCCCCAGGATAGATTATTAGGATTACATTGTTCTGTGGTCCTGTGACCTGGCTGCAATATACCACTAACTAGCACAACTTGCGTAGCGGGGTCCCGGCCGCCCAACCAGGCCCAACCTCCCCCTCCCAACATTAAAGAAATACAAGTTAGGAATTGAAGACAGACAGCAATTTGAACATGGTGCATCATTACTAGGTACTAATCTAGGCCATCAGGATGCCTATGTCCGAAATTGCATGATCCTGACAGGCACATTATTACATGTTTACAGTATTCCATAATGGGGTACATATTGGCTATGTAATTAGCATGCTTCTATCTTACAACCCTGCAGTGCAAACCAATTTAGTAGATGCCGGGAAGCTGGATATCCTCTCCGCCATAGTCCCAGCTTACTCCCGATACATTGCAGCACCGGTGTTCTGGCTACGCTGGTTCTGCTCATGTCCCCACATCCATCCGGATTCGGATTCGCTCTTGTAGGAAAGAGCGCAGCGCAGGAGCTTCCGTAAAGGTGTAGGTGCTGTTATCCAGGGTGACCCTCATAGTTGCTGGGTAGAATAGGCCGAAACGTGCTTCCACTTGCTGTAGCATTGGTCTGCAGGTCAGGAGCTCCTTCCGTCGCAAGGCCGTCTGTTGAGATCCGGAAAAAAGGCAATCTTCTGCCCGTCGACTTGCACATTCTGTCGTCTTTTTGCCGCTTGCATAATTTGCAGCACGTGATGGTACCGAAGCGCTTTCACTACGAAAGGCCGAGGTCTCGGAGTGTGCGTGGACGGATGCGACGGGACTCGGTGCGCCCGCTCAAATTCTAGAGGCCGGTCAAATGTTATTCCCAAGATCTCCGGGATTGTTTTCTCGAGGTATGCTATCGGATCCGTCCCCTCCCGGCCCTCTGGGATCCCGAGGATTCGGATATTACTTCTGCGCGCTCTATTTGCTTGATCTTCCGCGTGCATTTCTAGAGCCGCCACCCTCTTGATCAATGGGCCCATCTGAGCAAGAACTGAGGACTGCCGGTCTACCTCGGCCTCAACCCCATCTATGCGCCTGGTCAGATCTCCTAATTGCTCTTTCACTGCATGCATGTCCTCTTTTACCTGCGCTAGCGTCCCGGAGTTGGTAGTAACGATTTCCTTTACAGAACGCAGCTCTTGTAGTATCTCCCGCAGCCCCTCTGAGGTGGTTTTGTCGGGCGCCATTTTCTGCGGGGAGAGGAGCTCTTGCTTGGCTCTCTTATTAGACTGCCCCGTTGGCTGCTGAAAATCCAATTTGGCAGGTTTTAACGTGGCCATCTTTCTGCCGTCCCTATTGCACTCTGACTCACATGTGCAAGGGGACTCGCTGACAACAAGTGCTCCGGATTCTTTAATGCTGAGAGGGAGCACCGATTTATGCGGCCATCTTCAACCGCGGCTGACTCCGCCCCCCGGGGGGGGGGGGAGAGGTTGTTTAATGTTTTGAAAATTATTATTACGTTTTTGTATTTGGTACATATGGAGATCGGGAGCCAGTGTAGTTGATGGATCGTGGGGGTTATGTGATTGTATTTTGCTGTTCCAGTAATGATTCTGGCCACAGTGTTTTGCCCCAGCTGTAGTGGGGGGAGGGGGGGTAGTTTTTCTTCAGGAGGCCATAATGGATTGCATTACAGAAATCAAGTATAGGCATTATTATGGCTTGGCATACAGTTCAGAAGTCGCCGTCGGGGAGTAGTGGTTTGAGTTTGCGTAGTATTCTGAGTTTATGGTAGGCTGATCCGGTCATCTTTTTAATGTGAGGCTGGAAGCGGGGTTGCTGGTCAAAAATTACACCGAGGTATTTGACTTCCTGTTTATTGATTATGGTGTGGTCGAAGATCTTTGAGTCCGGTGGTGAGAATGTAGTACTCCTGGTAATGTGCATTAGTTCAGATTTTCTGTAATTTATGAATATGCTTTGATTGTTGAGCCATTCAGACATTGATTCAAGGCATGAAGTGATTTGTGTGTAGTCTGGATGTTTGTTTATGGGGGTGAATATCATAATGTCGTCTGCATATATTCTGTAATGGATGTTGAATTGTTTTATAATGTCGCATATTGGCTGAATGTAGATGTTGAATAATAATGCTGAGAGAGCTGAACCTTGTGGGACGCCTTGGTGTTGGGTGAAGGGTTCAGATTGCTGGTTATTGTTTCTGACTTGCTGTGTATGGTGGGAGAGGTATGAGAAGAATCAGTCCAGTACAGTGCCATTTATCCCCACGTCTGAGTCTCTGTAACAGGGTGTTGTGATTCACCGAGTCAAAGGCAGCAGTGATGTCTAAGAAACATAATACAAAGCCATTGTGTATGTTGTCCATGCCTGTTATGAGTGTGTCCAAGAGGAATGTAATTAGCGTTTCTACGCCGTGGTTTTGTTTAGTCATATTGATGTGGGTCCAATGGGGCATGGGTGTCAATGTGGTCCTGTAGTTGATGCTGTACACATTTCTCAATTATCTTAGCTAGGAAGGTGAGGCTAGATATTGGTCGGTAGGACTGGTTCATTTTTGTCAAGATGATTGTTAAGGATTGGTCTGATGGATGCTTTCTTGAGTTGCTGGGGGAGGTATCCTTGTGTGAGTGAGGATTCAACGATCATTTGCAGATGGGGTGTTAGGTATTCTTTTGTTTGCTTAATCCAGTTAACTGGGCATGGGTCAGTGGGGGAGGTTGCTGTGTTTGTTGGCTATGATGGAGTTGAGTTGTTGTCTTGATGGGATGTGGAATGAGCTCCAGGTTTCATCGTTTATGTGCTGTATGTCAGATTTGGTTGGTTTCTTGAGTGGTACCTGTGTGTATTTGTGTTGTATATAGTCGGCTAGGTCTTGTGGAGAAATGGGGTTTGGGTCATCTTTCTTCGTTGGATCTTTCATGAGATTGCTTACTATAGTGAAGAACTCCCTTGGTTTATTAATTGATTTCATTATCAGGTTTGAGTGGTATTCCTTTCTGTGACTGTTTATCATATTATGGTATGTGGCTTGCATCTTGTTGTATTTTGTCAAGATGTTGTGGCTTTTGGTTCTTCTCCATTGACCTTCTATTTTTCTCAGTTGTTTTTTGTTCATTAATTTCCTTTAAATACCATGGGGCGTAGTGTTTTCTTTTGTTGTCATTGGTTAGCTCATTTGGTGCTATCGCTGCGTTATGTAGCGTTTTGTTCCATTTGGTGATGGTATTGTCAAGGTCTGTTGAGTTTTCTTCTAGTTCTGGCAATACCTCTTCCAAGAATTTGTCTTTGTGAAAGGTTCGAAATCTCCTTTATTCCTTGATGTTTGTTGCAGTTGTTCGGCTCAACATGGGTGTGTTTATGGAGAATTTGATCATGTGATGGTCTGACCAGGGGATTGGGGAGACTTTTAGTTGTATTACCAAGTCTTGTTGGGTTGGTGTGAATACAAGGTCAAGAGTTCCCCCCATCTTGTGGGTTGGGGTATTTATTAGTTGGGTGTACTGTAAATCTTCCATTGTTTCCTTGAAGGTATCTTGATTCTGGGAGGATAATGGTGGGATGTTGGGGTCTCCGAGGACTATGAGAGGTTTGTTTTGGATTGCCAGGGAGCAGATCTGTTTCAGTATGGTGGAGAGATCGTCTTCATTTGAGCTTGGGGCTCTGTAGATGAGGCAGAGTGCAAGGTGTTTATTGGAAATGGTTACTACATTACTTCCTGTGGTTTGGATGTTGGATGTGGTGCTGAATTGTAGATGTGACTTCGCAATAACTAGCACACCACCGCCTCTATGTGTTGGTCTTGTGGGGTTGTGTATCATATATTGTTGGGATGCCATTTGATTTATGAGTACATTGCCTGTATCAAAGAGCCATGTTTCGATGATGCACGTGATGTCTATGTCCTGGTTTTGTATGAAGTCCATTATTGTGTGGAATTTGTTTCATATGGACCGTGCATTGACAAATGTGCAGGAGAGCATGGTAACTTGTGGTATTATGATAGGGGGTGATTCTTCATTGCTGGTCTGAGTTATGGGTATTATTCTTCGGGGTCTGTTGTGGTGGTTTTGATTCGTAGTTGTGTGTATCTTGTATGTTGCATATCTGCCTGTTTGTATAATTGGAACCTGGTGTGTGTGTGGTACATAGACGTCTCCAGAATGGGAGTATGCATTTTTAAAGAGTAGGAAGTGTAGGAGTAGTGCGAGTAATATCTTCTTATTCATTTTACTTGTCCTTGTATGTGTTGAGTGGATGGCGATAGGTTAGGGTTGATTGTCTAGTGGCTATTTGGCAGGTAGAGCGGCTTGGCTTTGTGTGTAATTAAGTTATACATGGATGTTTTGTTCAGCCGAGTGCTGTGTTCAGGGTTTATTCACAATTCCTTGTACTCTGTCTTGATTGTCATTTGTCTGTGTCTGGTTTTGAGCTTTTGCTTCCCTTGATGTCTGAGCTGGAGTCTTCAGGGTGCTCCTTAGTTCCGATCGGTGTAGTCTGCCGGGACTGTCCGTGCCTAAGGCCCTTTGCCGGGACTGTCCGTGCCTAAGGCCCTTTGCTGCCTTTAATTTAAAGGTTCCTTCTGGGGGCCTGATTGGCCTTGGGTGCAGGGAGCAAGGGGAGGCTCCGATCCTGCTCCCTGTTGGCTTGGGACTCCCCCCACCGGCACCAGGTAGCCTCTGCTAATCTTGTGCCGCTCCCCATAATGAAGTCAGCTGCAATCCCCAAGCCCCCATGGGTAACAGCCTCCAAGGCCTCTTGCCAATCATTCAAAAGGAGACCTTGCCCGATCGGAGACAAATGTACCCCATCTGCAAGGTACAAACCCGCGCAGCCCACCTCCACCCATGGGTGCTGCACTTGTACACCTCCCGTCTGCTGAACCCACCACCCTACCTGGTGGTTCACCTTCGAAAGACTGTGGGACCATCTTCCCTGAGACTGGTAAGCCGGTCTTGGGATAATGTCTGACCACACTATGGTCACCTCCGGCAATAAGACATAAATGACAGTCAAGTCATGATGCGCCGCTCGGATGAGCTGCTTGCAAGTCCATTGCCTCCCAAATGCATAATAATCTGGCAGCCACAGCAACAAACCTTCCACCCCAGAGCCCCAAGCCATATAAGCCTGCAAGTTCCGTACTGGACAGGTGAGCAGCCACTCCGCCCTACATAACACCACCCACTCACCCCTACCAGATTGATCCGTCTGAGACTGATGTATCAAGATACGGACCTGCGATGGTCCCACTGTCACATATTTCTTATCTAAACCCTCAGCTGCGCCTGCCTTCCCTGAGCGTGGAACCAGCTCGTTCACTCTGAACGCTCCGAAGAAGGCAAGTGAAAAGGCCGCCTGAAATAACTGAGTCTCATACGTGGAGGCTGTGATCTTGTGCAAAGCCTTCTATATCCAGATTAATATATTGTAAGACATCCTTGTTAACTGTGGCCACCTCTTTCCCACCCTGTCAACAAACGCCAGACCACAAATGAGGTCCATGGATTGCCCCACCCTGCTCCTTACTGAAAAATGAGAAACCGGACAAGGATGATCTTACCACTGCTCTGGACCAGCCCTCGGCCTTTGCCCGAATGATAAACAGTCCTTGCATCTCATCCATAACCCTGCCCCCTGACCAACCCAAAGTTGACAGTAACTCACCCACCTTCCTATAGCCCCGCTGATGAGATAGCCAGGTCGCAGGCACCACTGAGGACTGCAGTAATGCCATTACCTCGGGATTACAACCTGCCAGAGGTGGGCGGGCACCTTCACAGCAACTGCATCCACTTCTGGCGCCAACTGACGAAACTGTGACCATTGGAAATGAGATAGTGAATCAGCTAGGCTGTTGAGCACACCTGGTATATGTCGCACTCTAGTGGTCACATTGAGTTGCAGGCAATAAAGGACAAATACACGTATCAGAGCCGACACTTGGGAGATTGTTTGATGATAACCTTGACCACTGCTACATTGTCGCACCAAAAAAACATCCTCCTGTTATGCAGCCACTGGGGCCATGCAGCCAAGGCAACGACAATGGGAAACAATTCCAAAAAAGCGCTGTTGCGAGTTAATCCCGAAGCGTGCCAGGCCTCTACACACCACACCCCTTGGCACTAAACACCAAAACCTTGACCCTCGGCTGCATCAGAAAACTGCAATTCAGCTTTGGAGACTTCCTCCAATTGCAAGACAGTGCAGCAGTTATAATTGGCCAAAAATGCATCCCACATGTGCAAGTCTTCTCGCATACCCTTAGAAACCTGAATGTAGTAGTGAGGCTTACATATGCACCTAGAAAAGGGGCACCCCATCAATATAACCTGGCACCCGAAATTGAGATGTCCTACTGATTGCATGACGCACAATGCTACTTTCCGCACTTAGCCGACCTCATCTTCTAAACTTAACAATTTATCTATCTTCTCGTGTGGCAACCATACCTCTAGCACCACAGATTTGATTTCTATCCCTAAAGAAGCGGGAGACCGGGCCTATTGTCTTCTCCACCGCCAGAGGCACCCCAAAGTCTGAAGGCATTTCCCAGAAGGTCCTCAACAGCGTTGCACAAGTATCTGACTAGTCAGGTCCCACAAACAAAAAATCATCCAAATAGTGCACTAAGCTGGACAACCCATCTTCTGTTCTATTACCCAGTGCAAAAAATTGCTGAACAATTCAAAGTATGTGCACGAAATAGCGCAACCCATGGGCATGCACTTATCAAATTAATCCCCGCCCTCAAACTGAAAGCCCAGTAACTGAAACGCAGAAGGGTGCACTGGAAGGAGACAAAAAGCAGACTCAGTATCCACCTTTGCCATAAGGGTCCCCACTCCGCATTGCCGCACCAGCACCACTGCGCATGGTACAAATCTCAGGAGGTATGTGATCATTCACAGAGTTCCCCGCCAGGGAAGAAAAATTGTGTATGAGTCTGAACCTGCCCGGGTCTTTCTTCGGTACTGTCCCTAAGGGGAAAATAAAAAGATGAAAAGGACGTTCTTCAAACGGTCCTGCAATCTTGCCAAGTGCACACTCGGCTGCAATCTTTACCTTCACTACCTTCCAAAGGCGTTGAGCTGATGCCACATTCAGAGCAGAAGTGTCCCACATGCACCCTTTAAAGGAAATAGAAAACCCATGCTCAAAACCCTCCAACAGCTGCCCACCCTTTCCCAGTTCCCCGTAGGCCCGCAGCGAGGGCCACATGGCCTCCACACTCACAGGAGTTGGAGCCAGGCGTAACAAATGTTGCTGACTTACCAGGCAGCGGGGCCTCTGTCATGCCTTTCTGGCTGCATTTGATTGCTGCATGACTACCCCCACAAAGGGAACAGGCATGCCTAAACTTTCACTCCGGGAAAGGGCAGGACAACTTGTTGAAGCACTACCAATGTCCGAATTCCCTGCACTTGGTTTTGGGGAGCCCATCCTACCAGCCGTGCTGCAAATGGACTGACTCCCCCCCCCCAAAAGCCCCTTGGGCTGTACCTCTGGCAACACCCATTCCACTCCCTGCTGGCACACGCTTAGCAGACATCTGCATAAGCCAAAGGACGACATCCTTCATACCCCATGACAACTGGACATTCTCCTCCATGCTGTCCCAAAAGTCCTTATCATAATTCAGCCAGGCAAAGCCTTCATGTGCCTGGGATGCTGTGAGTATGGCATCCCCATAAGCCAGTAGCTTCCCATATTGTACTGGAAACCTTTTGTACCCTCCTGCCTTTTCATCTTCCTTCCGCTTCTTACGACTCTTGCCCAACTGCTTCCACCCTTCTAATAACCGAAAAATATTGATGTACTGCTGCTGTTTTATCTCATGTGGTAATTTTCATGGAATTCCTTCTCCTAACACCACATAAGACACCAAATTAGATACACCCATCTGATGTTCCACGTGCTTCGCCGCCGGCGGCAGTGGCAAGGACAAATCAGACGAAGTAGAAGATGCCAATGAAGTAGATGCATGCCAACACCTTTGCGAGTGCTTACACTTCACCTTTGTCTTTTTTCTGACACTCAACACTACCAGCTTACCTACAGAACCACACCTCCCAGCAGCCATATGCTCACCTGCTAATGGAGACCCCTGACGAATGTCTTCCGGGGCCTGGACAACCTGGGTCTTGCCTTCTGGGGCCTAGACATCCTGGTCCACCATCCCTGTCCACTGCTGCTGTATCATGTCCATACGGGTTCACACATGCCCTTCCCCTCTGCTGGGTGGCTCCGGAGCAACCTGTGGGCAAAGAGAGAAGTGCAGTGCCAAACACTGCACCTGAAGAGGGACCCCAGTTCACATAGGATGGTCCCTGCCCACCCGCATCCCAGGAACCTGCCCAACCAGGTACCCTAGTTCCCAAACCGTCAACCCCCACAGCCCGCCACCCACCATACCCACTGTCCCACTCATCAGGGCACCCTGGGGTCCATGGCCCTTGCCAGAATTGTGGAGGGAGAAGCGCCCCAGGCCTGCCAGCAGGCCATCCACCAGCCACACTGCCATTGCAACCCAGCACCTCTGGCATCCCCAGTGTAGTTACACCTGTTTCTATCTATCTCCCCACATGGCCCCCTGCTCCTGTCCCTGGAAGAATGTGCATACCCTACCAGCCCACCACTGTCCCCCTTCAGTGCCCCTCCCAGTCCAAATGTGCCTCCATTCTATTCTGCTCTTCCTCCGCCTCCTCACCTGAAGCCCGGGCAGCTACTCTGTCCTCACTTCCCTGAACGCCAGCATCACCTGCAGGAGAATCCCTTTCTCCAGTCCCCCCACCCCACCAAGCCACAGCCCCCTGCCTGACACTGCATCCTGTACCGCCCCCCTGAGGCCCCCTTCATTTCCTCCCCATTATGGGAACCCCAGGGCACTATGATCTCCTGCCTCCCCCATGCCTCCTGCTGCCACTGCATCTCCCCTGCCTCTGCCCTTACTCTGGTTTCCGGCTCTGGTTATCTCTCTTCTCCCATGCAGAGCCCCTCCCCCCATCTCTGCAGCTTTCTCACCTGGCCCATGCTGTTCAATGTCTTGCCCATGGGTTCTGCCCCCCCCCCCCCCCAACGAATGATCCGTGCCTGTTGTCTTCCCTCCCTCAGAACCTCTTGGCCCTGCATTCCTCTGCCCAACCTTTATTTATATCGATATGGCCTCAAGCTCCTGCCTAATTGTATTCCTGGGGATGCCGCCCTCCACACCGCCAAAGCAAGTCCCATCCATCCCTCGCCACTGCAGAGACACACTGGTTGGGCGGGAGCATAGAACCTTGCTCTTGCCATGCCTCCTCCTCCAACCAGTGCACCCCATGCCACTAATGAAATTGCCTTACGCACTAGCGCAGGGAGATTTCAAATGCCGCTGTGCGCCTCATCACCAGGCAATGCTCCCCTCTCCTCCTCCCCCCCCCCCCCACTGCCTTGGGCCTACTCCATGCATCAGGCCGCAGGAGCCAGGGCACCCGGTTACCGATCAGCTGCTGGGACCCTGGCCCTGCAGCCTGCTTCTTTTCTGTTCGCATAATTTGTTGGGAATAGAGTAACCGCCTAATGGTTAGAGCAGTGGGTTGAGAACCAGGGAAACGTGGTTCCAATCCCACTGCTGCTCCTTGTGATCTTGGGCAAGTCATTTAAACCCTCCTTCGCCTCAGATACAAACTTTGATTGTAAGTCCTTTGGGGACAGGGACATACCTACTGAACCTGAATGTAACTCGCCTTGAACTTCTGCGAAAGGCATGAGCTAAATCCAATTTCCTTTCACTTGCATATGGAGTTGATTGAAAACCAATACAAACATGTTTGCCATGTTTTTCCAGCTCTGGTTGAATCGGCTCATGTAGCAGAACAAAGGAGCCAGTTCTAGTGATGATCAATATCGATACTTGGAGATGTTTTTGCCCACCCAGAATACTCTGGCTTAAGATCACAAGCATGCTACATGACGAAATGCTCTAAAAGATTTTTTGTTTAATACATGTCTTGCAACTATGCAATCAAATTAATGTAAATAGTCTTGAGGCAGATGCAAACTTTTGTTATTTCTTGTTTCATTTCACCATGTGTTCTGATTCAGTGCATGCAATTTCTTTCTTTCATCGTGACAGATAAACATTCAGCTGGTATTATAATTTATTCAAAATGTGATGCTAATAATTCACAAGTTGGAAAGATACCAGTCCTGTGGAGAAATACAGATGTGCTTTCCTGGAGAGCTGTGGTCCTCCCATTCCCCTGGGCTACTGCCTGAGACTGTCCCCCATATTCTCAACCTTCCTGTGCCGCCTCCACTACACTCTACCAACTTTCCCTAGTGACCTGATTACAGGATTGGCATTTACCTCATTCTCGCTCGTCCTCCACCATCAGGGTGCTGTTGCTCTGTGAGTGCAGCAGTATGGTACCTACATGTCTTATTCAGTTTGCATCACACATATTGTCTTTTGAATATGAACATAGAAGAAGGGTTACAGATTGACTAGTGGACAGGACATGATTGAAGATGTTCTTTTTATTTTCTTTCTCAAAAAAGAACATGTGAAAATTAGTTAATTCTTGATAGGATGAGTCATTGCTGCTGTGACATTTCTCAGCCTAGATATTACCATGCAAGAGATTTGAGTATGGTTCTCAGTTTATTACCTGTTGCTATGCACCTCATCACCTCATATACCTTAACGACCAGATGCCATACCAATTGCAAGAATCAGTGGCAAGTTTAAAGTGCACTTAGTCCTGCTGACTTGTCTACAGAATGTCACTGAAGTTGGCAGCCAACATTAGGAAGCCACTGTGCTAAAGTGCACTAACACTGGACCTTATCATATGTCGATTAGCTTGCGTGATGCATGGCCTACAGTTGATATTTTAAAATGTGTAATATTTACCTTTATGATTTTTTTATGTACTGTTATAAAGCTCTTTGTAGACTGGTCAACACAGCTCATAAGTGATTTTCAAATGTTGATAAATGAATATTTTATGTAATTGTTTAAATTGTTCTAAACTATTTGATAGCTCTTATTGGAAAAGGCAGATAAAAAATTGTTAAATTTATAAGGAAGATGTTTGCATTCATTTATGAATGTTATACTTAGCAGAATAATGTGGACATTATTGTAAAACCTTTTCTGCATTAATTTTTAATTTAATTCACATACTTAGTCTACTTTACTATTACAAGGTCAAGGAAGATTACAATATAGTCATAAACAAACATCTTCATAAATTACAATAAAACCAGTTTAATAAAATCAACCCTTTTAATCAGAGCAATAATCCAACAAGCCCTTACCTACCAAACATATGGAACAACCACTTTTTTAAGAGCGCGTCAAAGGGTCTTGAAGGACTACCCAAAGGGACTGTCACAGTGGAAAATAGATCTGCACTTGTAAGTATTCATCTTCTGGAATATACTCTAAATCTTGGGGAAAAAGAGAATTCTTTCGGTTAAAGCTGATAAATCTGTGTATTTAAGAATTCAGTGGTATTGCTGAGTCAGTCAGGTGTTAGTACCACCAGAGAACATTTCATTTAAATCAAATCGGAGTATAACTTAGCATAGAAAATAAAATAGAGTAAACAGACTCTAAAATAAATGTGTTTCTAGAGAGCTGTTCATTTAAATCAAATCAGAGTATAGGTATATATTAGATATAGTTGTATTAGTATAAGTATCCCCAGCAAAGCTGAGTAAGAGCGACCTGCAGGCCATGGGCCGCGCTCTTGCCCCTCTGGTTGGACAGAGAAGGATCATGCTTTTCCTTTTCTCCTGCCTGGTATCCTTGCCCTAGGAATTGCTCTACTTACTGGCCATCCTGTTAGGGTAGGAGCTTGGGCACGGGCACATGGTTCTGATGCTTCTAAGAAGGTGAGTTCTTGCTTCTGATCGATATTTATGGCCAGGGGGAGGACAGTGCAGGAGAACACATGGCCAGCCATGTGGCTGGACAGTAGCCTGGGAGCCAGGGATCAAGTAGGAACATGCAGTCCTTAGGCGAGGTGTGGGAGGAGTGAGAGCTGGAGCAGGGAAGGCTGATAAGGCTGGCATTGGCTCTCACTTAGTGCTGTTTGCTGACACAGACTCCCCCCCCCCCTCCTATTGCTACGTATTCCTGGGAACCTTCCCAGTTGCAACAGAGGCCATTGGGGGGAGGGAGTAGGCCAGACAGCATGGTCCCCATTGAGGCTGTGCACGGAGTAAGAGGCAACTCACTGCTGTCGGGGTGAAAAGGGGCAATGTGAACATCCATCTGGTTTGTGGGGGAAGTCAGGCAGCACTCAAGGGGGCATGGCAGGCACTGGTGGTGTACACAGGCTTGGGTTATTTAGTGTTATTGATTTACTACCATATATATATGACCCATGAAGCATTGTTTTCAAACTCGTGCCGGGTTTCCTTTTCTCATGACTCCTTCCTATCCATCTTAATAGGAATCTTCCTTTTAAAATGGGACTAAATAATTTACCTGAGCCCAGAGCTGCACTGTGGACTTAATTCCACAGAAAGCTTTCGGATCTAGTGTTTATGAAAGTTCATCTTACTGCATTCTGAGATAAGTTAATTAAAAAAAATTCTTTGTTTGGTGTGATGTTTGGAAACGCTGCTGAAAGAGAAAATAGTGAGGTTTCTGGAGTCCAGCAGATTACAGGATCCGAGGCAGCATGGAATCACCAGAGGCAGGTCTTGTCAGACAAATCTGATTGATTTCTTTGACTGGGTGACCAGGGAGTTGGACCGAGGGAGAGCCCTAGATATGGTGTATTTAGATTTCAGTAAAGCCTTTGACACTGTTCCTAACAGGCGACTTATAAACAAACTGAGCACCCTAGGGATGGACCCTAAAGTTACTGCTTGGGTTAGAAATTGGTTGGGTGGGAGGCGACAAAGAGTACAAGTAAATGGAGCTCACTCTGAGGAGAAGGATGTTACCAGTGGTGTGCCCCAGGGATCTGTCCTTGGTCCGATTCTTTTTAACATCTTTGTTAGTGATATAGCGGAAGGGCTTTCAGGTAAGGTTTGCCTCTTTCCAGATGATACCAAAATCTGCAATAGAGTAGACACCCAGGAAGGTGTAGATAACATGAGGAGGGATCTAGCTAAGCTTGAAGAATGGTCTAGAATTTGGCAGCTGGGATTTAATGTTAAAAAATGTAAGGTCATGCATTTGGGCTGCAGCAATCCAAGGGAGCAATATAGTATAGGGGGTGAAGTGCTTTTGTCCATTAAAGAAGAGCGGGACCTAGTCATGGTTGTGTCTGATGATCTTAAAGTAGCTAAACAGGTAGAAAAGGCGACGGCAAAAGCTAAAAGGATGCTTGGGTGCATATGGAGAGGAATGGCTAGCAGAAAAGAGGTGATAATGCCTCTGTATAAGTCTTTGGTACGACCTTATTTGGAGGATAGTGTGCAATTCTGGAGACCGCACCTTCAAAAGGATGTGAACAGGATGGAGTCGGTGCAGAGGGTGGCTACTAAAATGATTAGTGGTCTTCATTATAAAGCATATGAGGACAGACTGAAGGATCTTAATATGTACACCTTAGAGGAAAGGGGGGATAGAGGTGATATGATTGAGATGTTTAAATACCTCCGTGGCATAAATGTTCAGGGAGAGAGCCTCTTTTAATTGAAAGCAAGTTCTGCTACGAGGGGACATGGGATGAGGGTGAAGGGAGATAGATTCAGGAGTGATATGCGGAAATATTTCTTTACAGAAAGAGTAGTGGATCCATGGAATAGTCTCCCAGTGGAAGTGGTAGAGATGAGGACAGTAACTGAATTCAAAAAAGCATGGGACAAACACAGAGGATCTCTAAAGGTAAAAAGGGGACTGTTGTAGTTGTTGATATGGAAGGACAGACTAGATAGGCCATGTGGTCTTTTTTTGTCATCATATTTCTATGTTTCTATGTTACCCTCTGGTGGCTCTAATGGCACATGTTAGTACTGTGGCTCAACCCACTGAGAATAGTGTGCATGTCACTGGAGGGTCACAGGTTCAAAACTTGGCTGTGGATCATGTATCTACCGGACAGTTCACATCATTGCAAGGGGCCTTCTCATTTTATCAAGTGGGCTGCTGGGGATATATATAAATATGGTGCTGGTGGGCAACAAATAAATGGCAGGACGTCTGGGTCCAGATGGAAAATAGATAATCCAGTTGGGACCAGATGAGTGATTTTGCAACTGTTTTAGAGGGAAAGCAGATAGCAGACAGTGATCATTTGGTGACTTAAAGCTTGGAAAAAGGCGAGATTTTGAGTTTAATTGGTTTTTTTAAAAAAAAAAAAAGCAAAACAGCTCTGTTTGCTTTAGAGGTAATAAATTAACTTAAGAACTTAAGAAATGCCATGCTGGGTCAGACCAGGGTCTATCAAGCCCAGAATCCTGTTTCCAAAGTGGACAATCCAGGTCACAAGTACCTGGCTGGTTCCTGAAGGTCATAGGCTCCACTGTGCTTGTTCGGGGGTAAGCAGTGGATTTCCCAGGTCCTCTTTAATAATGGTTTATGGACCTTCCCAAACATTTTTTAAACCTAGATTCACTAAGAGCTTTTACTACATCCTCTGGTAATTAATTCCAGTGTTTGATTATGCATTGCAGGTAAAATGTTTCTCTTATTAGTCTTAAATGGGCTACATTGTGACTTCATTGCACGTCTTCTAGTCTTTCGACTTTTGGATGCCATAAACAACCGATCTGTGTTGTCCCATTCCACCATTCATTGATTTATAGACCTCTAGCATATCTCCCATCAGCCTTCTCTTTTCCCAAGTTGAATAGTCCTAACTATTTAAACCTTTCCCCATAGGGGTATCCTTCTATCCCCTTTACCATTTTGATGGCTCTTCTCCATACCTTTTCTAATTCCGCTATATCCTTTCTGAGATCCAGCGACCAGATGGTTGACATTTGGGACTGGCACCAGGACGGTGATACTGCCCCCAGTATAATACCAGCAGCTGCACATGGAGCTCATGCAAGTCCCCCAAGCAAAGACAGCACACTGCCATGGAAGCAGCAGGAAAAAACCAGTCCAGAAATGTGGCAGTGAAAGGGCAAAAAACTTTATTGATCCTCGGTCAAGGAAGTTGCCAGAAAACTGTTTCTTGCAATTTCTTTGACTAAGGATCAATAAAGTTTCTTTTGCCCTTCACTGCCACGTTTCTGGACTGGCTTTTTCACTCATGTAAGTTCTGTCATGCCTGTTCAGTCTGTGGAGCTAGCCACTCAGGTTTGACATGTAGATCCACCAGTTAGGGAAAGCCTTTTAAGCTGCTGCCCCCGGTGACCCAGCAAAAGACATGGCTCCCTCGCACATCAGGCTTGAGAGCATGCATCCATAGCCATGGTCTTACCCTCACCACACATTACTGGATGGCTTTGGAGAAGGTTTCCCTATTATATCCTCCACCCCCACTTCCTTGCATACCATACACAACTCTCCTTCTTTCCTTCAGTACCTTCAGGTGGTGCAGAAGAAAAACAAATTGCCAAGAAAAACATCTTGGGAAGGGTGGCTGGTTCCTTCTGGGATCCCCCCTTTCCCGGGTCTGGTGGTATCCCCATTGGGAATAGTGCCAAAGAGGGAGCCAGGCAAATTCTGTTTGATACACAACCTGTACTGTCCCGGGGCGAGTCGATTGACCATATTGATTCTTCACAGACCTAGATGAGGCAATTGAAACCTGGAACTCCACCATCAATGCAGCAACGAAGGCTCCTTACTGCCCAAGTCTTGGAAATAGACAAGAAAGATCCAAATCTGCCAAATGATACTCTGATGCAATAAGAAAAAAACAAAAGCTTTGCCAGCTAGAGTGTAAATGGAGACACGACTGGTCACAAGCCACCCTTTTTCAATACCAGATAATGCAGAGAGATTACAACGACCTGATCAACAACCACAAATGAGAATACCACACCAACCTTACCTTTAAAAGCCAGCAACAAGCCTCGAGAGCTATTTTTTAATCGTCCGCACCCTCACGGATTCATCCCCCAAAGAAGACACTATCCATCCCCAAATCTTCGCAGATTTTCTCATCAACAAGAACAAACCTCCTCTAAGGACTTCACGATGAAAGGTTCCACATTAGGAACCATCACCCAGGAAAAAGATTTAGGCATCATCGTGGATAACATGTTAAAACCCTCCGCCCAGTGTGCAGTGGCGGCCAAGAGAGCAAATAGAATGCTAGGTATCATAAGGGAAGGAATGGAAAATAAAACAAAGGATATTATAATGCCTCTGTATTGTTCCATGGTGCGACCGCACCTTGAATATTGTGTGCAATTCTGGTCGCCGTATCTTAAAAAGGATATATGTATTTATTTATTTATTGTTTTTATATACCGCGCTTTTTAAAATCAGCGCGGTTTACAAGTACCATTCAAGCGTTATTAGAAAAGAGAAGAACCACCAAAATGGTAAAGAGGATGGAAGGATTTACCCCTATGAAGAGAGGCTAAAAAGGTTAGGGCTCTTTAACCTGGAAAAGAGACAGCTGAGGGGAGATATGATAGAGGTCTATAAATTAATGAATAGAGTGGAACGGGTAAACATAGCTCGATTGTTTACGTCATCACAATATAGAAAGACTAGGGGACATACAATGAAGCTACAGGGTAAGCTATTTAAGACTAATAAGAGAAAATATTTTTTCACTCAACGTGTAATCAAATTCTGTAATTTGTTACCGGAGGATGTAGTAAAAGCTGTTAGTGTAGCTGGGTTTAAAAAAGGTTTGGACAAGTTCCTGGAGGAAAGGTCCATAAACCATTATTAAAAGGGACCCAGGATATTACTGCTTGACCCAATACAAGCATTGAGGAGCCTGTGTTTTTTGGGGAGACTGCTAGGTACTTATGACCTAAATCGGCCACTGTTGGAAACAGGATACTGGGCTTGATGGACCTTGGTCTGACCCAGTATGGCATATCTTATGTTCTTATGTTCACTGCTAAACATCTTCAACACCTCAACTGCAGAATCCAACCTCAAACACAAATGAGGTGAATTTCACATTCCAACTACGGAGCAAATACTCCGCACCATTGTTGCCTTAAACACTAGTACAGCACCCTCTAACCCTGCCCGGTCATGTGGATCAAAGCAATCAAGGACGAAGTTGTCAACTGTATCCACAACATTATAAGTTTGCCCCTATCTCAAGGCTACATGCCCCCTGCTCTCAAACAAGCTACCATCCGACCCATCCAAAAAGCAACTCAACAGACAGCTCTGATCCAGCAACTTACTGCCCTATTTCCAGCCTGCCCTTTCTATCCAAAATAATTGAAAAGGTGGTGCAGAGACAACTACAAGACCATATTGTCCTGTATGCTCTTCTGGATCCACACCAATATGGATTTCGTCCTAACCATAGTGTCGAGACCCTCCTCATACATCTGTTTGACATACTAATACGAGGAATTGACAACATAAAAACTGAAGTCCTATTCGTCTTTGACGACATCTCGGCATTCGACACCATATCACACAGCATCCTCTTAAACCAACTAACTAACATTGGACTTTACAGCACAACCTTCAACTGGTTCCAATCCTACCTCAGCAACAGACAACAAAAAGTCAAAGTTGGTTCAAACACCTCCACTCCTTTCATCACAACACAGGGAGTCCTGCAAGGGTCCTCCCGATTTGCCTGCCTCTTCAACATATGTTTGCAGCATCTTCAAGCAGCACAAAATTAACTATGCCATTTATGTAGATGACATTACGGTCTATTCCCTATCCATCTCGATACACCAGACTCTACAGCTATCCCTAAATGCCTACAGGAGATGAGCAACTGGCTGGCTTCCAACAATCTCCAAATCAACTTCAAAAAATCTGAGGTGCTATTCATACCCCCCCCCCCACCCCCCATCATCAGTCTCCAACGGGGACACTAATCCCAGTAAAAGAAGAAATACGTTACCTTAGTATCATCCTTGATCATTTTCTAAACTTACAAGCCCACATCAACAGAACCTTCAGGAATGCATTCCAAAAGCTTGCTATTATCCGAAGACGAAAACCACTCCTCAGTCTGGATCACTTCCGCACGGTCTGTCAAGCAGTTATAACCCCCATGCTGGACTATTGTGACTCCCTTTTTCAAGATCTTCCAACTCAAACCACTCGTACCTTTCAACTAGCCCAGAACACGGCCTGGATGCCACTTGACTGGTTGAGTAAATTTAAATACCAAAACAAAATCTTAAAACTAAGTTGCAGACAGCAATAAGAGAACAAATGCAATAGCAAAAGTGAAATAGTAAAATGCCAATCAGAGAATGGATCGATGAATAAATTGGACGTATGATATATGCTTGTTGAGCACAACTAATAGCGATATAATCTGAAGAGACATGTTTCAGAAAAAAGTGCTGGTTAAATCTGAAAATAGTGGTGAACAAGAAATCACAGTAAATAATGAACTTGCCTGAATTTCGCCCTTGGCAGCAAATAACCCAAAGTAATGCGCAGCACTGCATGCCAACCTTTGAACTTTTTAAAACTCAAAGAAAGGACACCAAATGGACCAACCAATCAGAGTATAATATGTAAATATATGGGGTGGGGGGAGGAATGTGAGAAAAGGGAGGTCACAGAGAGAAGGGGAGGGGATACCCAATCCCAGCCTTGCCTTTCCAGTTTCTCCCTCAATTATCCACCCTTTATCTCCTCCCAGATAGCTCTGCTTTTCCAGCTTACCCTACCCTCTCTCATGTCTCCTCTGTCCCTTTCCTTTTCTCCCTCATTCTGCTCCATCCCCTTGTATGCTCTGTCCTTCTTCCCTTATTTCCAGGCTTCCTCCATCACCTCCCTTCTCCATTGATCCCCTTTTTCCTCTCCTTTCTTCTTCTATTGCATGCTGTTGACTATGGTTTCCCATTTCTTCATGGCTCTACTTTTCCCTCTCTTCCTTCCTTGTAATTTCCTGCACTTCTCTGTGGCTCTCCTCTGTTCCTCCCTCACGTCCCCCTGTTCTTTCTCTCCATCTTCTCCCTCCTCCTGCCTTATACCTCCTCTTTTTTGTTGATTTGAGAGAGAATTAATTTAGGTTGGGAAAGGGGGCATGGGGGCTTAAGGGGGAGGAGAGAAGTATTCAGAAAAAAGGAGGGTTTTGAGCTTTTTGCGGAATTCTGTGTGATCAGTACAGCCTCTTAGTGCAGGGGGGAGGGCATAGAGGGAGACGGTACGACTGCATATCATACTAATTTGGGGCATAGATACTGCCTAGCAAAAGTGTGACATTTTGAATCTTCGCTCTCATTATCAGATAATGCCCTCAGGATAACATATTAGCTGGAGAGATTCAGAAGGCATATCTCTGTGCACCAGATTGGCCACCCGGCCCTCCTGCCACCAGAGGATACAAAGATTGTTTCAGCCATCAATCTCTCTGGAGTTTAACATGATCTGCATTGTTTAGGTGCCTTTCCTGGAGCAATGTATCAGAGTAGCTCTTCTCCTTAAGGTTTGAAGCACTTTGGAACGTTTTATGGGAGACCCCCAAGACAGCCACATTTCAGGAAATTATCATCTTTAGCTTATAATGTTAACACATCTGTACATGATTATAACAATGCTTACGCTCCAAGCCCATGAGGGCTGCTGAGCTTCAAGCTCCATTCCTTCCCCAAATCGCCGATTACCTTATGGGCATGGAGATGTTTTCTTGCTCTTATATCTGGTCTTCAATGTGATCTTGATTTATCAAGACCTGTAACAGCCCCTCTGGAATGTAAGTTCCATCAAGAAAGGCTACAGCTATTGAAATTACGGTTTCGCTTATCAGCCATAGGACAAAGGAATATAGATGGTGTCAATGCTATGTTGACTTCCATTGTGGAAAGAAGATCCAGTGGGGAGGAGGAGGAGGAAAAGGAAGAGATTGCTGCAAATCTCAGCAAAATTTAATGTACGTTTAAGTCATCATATTCTAATGGTCCAATATTTACATTCCACGGAGAGCATTTTTTTTTTTTAAATCTAGCTGCAGCATTTAAATAAAATGTGTATATTTATCCCCACTATTTGGATAGTGGGCAACGCTGAATATACATATGAGGTCAGTGCCACAGTTATCTGAATGGTGGTGATATTTAGTCTGCTAACTTGACAACTTACGGCAGTCTTTTTTTCTGTCCTCAAGTTATCAGGATAGTGAACTGAATATATCACCTCTATCTGGACAATTTTCGGGACCACCCACACTTGACCCTCACGTGGTTCTGGTAAGCGATGATTATCAGTGAACAGACCCAGCTGACAGCACTTTTCTGGTCAGCAGGTGGATATGTGAGTCTGAATATCAGGCTGTAAAATTCTACTAGCACACAAAGGCTAACAAAATAAACCCGAGCCATGAGCTACGATGTCTGAATACACACATCAAGGGACAAATGTATTTGAGAAGATTTAGCTGAAGTGCACCTAAAGTCCTAAATGCCAGTCAGAGTTACTATTTCCAGCCCATCTGGGAGAAGGAAAGAAGAAAGCTTCCATAAAACCCTAAAGGAAACAATTTTCAGAACAGAAAGCATTTTCTCATGCAGAAAATAGTAAACATGTGCAATGGTATGCTAGGAATAGCTGTGAAAGAAAAACATGTTTTGTTCATCTAGGACAAATAAACCATATACAGTTCTTATTCCCTCAAAAATAGGGGCACAATTTCAAAAACAAATCTAGGGAAAGGCTGCCAAATTACCAGTAAGAGAGAGCTGCTTAGCCTGGAGCGCTCAGGCAGGTGACAGTCACTTGGCATTGTTGTTGTTCCTGAAGGGGAGGTTTTCTCCTCTGGTGGGCTCTTCTGGCTATTGGATGGAGTTCACAGGCTAAGGCAAGGTCAAGGGTGGGAGGTCAAGATGGAGGCAGGCCTGCGGACAGTGAATAAAAGGGGGAGAGCCAGGTGATTCATCCTGTTTTCTCTTTCCTACTACCATGGGTCACAGTAAGACCTATCCAAGTACCAGTAGTGTGTCCCACTTGGCGACCTCCGTGGTTCAGGCCTTAGCTGATCTCCTTGTGCCATGGATTTTCTCTTCCCAGATGCTTCTTGACACCCCCCCCCCCTTCCCATGTTTAATATATTTTCTTAAGCTGCTTTCTCCTGGCCAACAAGTGGGATGTTGGCTGCTGCCCTATACCCAACAAACGTGAGGCAAACTCAGTATGCTGCCACCTGGATTGTGGTGCCAGCAGGGGGTGAAAATATAGTTATTCATGGGTCCAGCAGGGATAGAGTTATTAGCTATAAACATCTCTTAAGCAACCCACCTTCAGCAGGGCTGGTGGACCTATCCATTCTTTCCCATCATGGCACTGCCTCATGACTGAGTACCATCACCTTGTCTACTTTTAGTTTAGCTATCTTCTAACAAACAGTCTTTTGAAAATCATTTTTGATATTCTCTTGGGGATACCTAGTTGTATGATTTGTGCCAACATGGTTGAGCAGCACCATATAATGGTCAATAGGCTTGATGAGTCTCGGCAAACTCTCTAACATCTCAGATTTTGGCATCTGGCAGACAGTACATCTCTGGGGACATCATGTCTGGTTGGCAGATGGATGCCTTGGTATCCCTCAGAAGAGAGTGAATAACCACCACCACTACCCTTTGCTTCCTAGTCGTCTCTGATCCAGCAATTTGAGGTCTATGAATGTCTCATTTTAGCAAGACCTTTTCTCCGTAGTTGGTATATTCAATGCTGTTTAACTTTAAATTTCTCCCACACTTTTTTATACCTTTAATACATGGAGGTACTCGAGCAGTTAAAACCACATTCAACTTTCTATTAAGAAAACATATTTATCCTTGTCTCATTTGTTCTATGAAGCCATTTAATGATGATGATAAAAGCAATGGGACATACATGGAATCTGCCTTTCTGTGATTTTCATTTCATGGGTGACTGTCTTTCTAAGCATTTATCCTATTCTGTACATATCATGAACTTCTCTCATTCAGAATTTCCATAGTTATGTCTATAAGAGTAGAGTTGAAGATGGCAAAACATGGAGCTATATCGTATATTGGTACGCTATGTATTGGATCTATTACTAGGTATAACTTTTACCTTTCTGTCTCTGCTTCTTCAATTTGGGTCAAGTTTGCAAAATGAAGTACCTATGCCTTGCCTACAAAGCAAGCTAAACAGGATAGTCATTGTATTATTCAGGAGACACGTGCCTGCCAGAAGTTCAAACTGGATCCATTGTGACTAAGACAATGTTGTATTCCTGCAGACATGAATGTGATGTCACAACACAACATGATGATTTCTTTGGCCACCTGCTTTACCCTTCAAATTGAAGAGCTCTCGTTATAAATTCCAGAGCTGGATTGAGTTAATTGTATGCTGAATGATATTTTTTAACTGTATTTAGAGAGGATATTCAAAGGATTTGCACAGTTAACAGACCGTGCCATTGAATAAGCATGGGTGCTACATGCTCCAATGCCAAGTGGCTAGCATCAAGGTGTGCTGGGGCGGCACCTGTCAATAACCCGGCAGCAGCAATATTGAGCCGTTGCATGGTTATTGACATGCGGCAAAAGTCAGTAAAGGCTGGCCTAACTTTCACCGCAGAAGCTAATCAGTATATCACTGCTCCTGGTTAGCTTCCAGCAAACAAGATATTCAGTGCTGAGGCACAGATATGGCCCCAGCATATTGGTATCTAAAGTTCAGCAGCAGTGGCTAGCCACCACCACTGAATATCTAGCCCTTAGTATTTAATTCATACCTTTCCAATAGTTCATACCTTTTCAAGATGAGCTACAATCAGGTATGGTAGATATTTTCCTGTCCCTGGAGGACTTAGTCTGTTTGTATTTGAGGCAATAGAGGGTTAAGTGACTTGTCCGAGGCCACAAGCAGCACCAATGGGATTCAAATACTGCTCTCTTTGTTCACCAGACCACTGCTCGAACCACAGAAACAGCACAAACACTACTAGTATCCCTCCTCAACACACTGATCATTGGCATACAGTAAACCTCAAGGATTCATCCTAGTGTTGTTGGACCTGGCACAGCCTTTGACTCCGTCATACACCCCCAGCTCATAGAACATCTACACAAAATTGGCCTGAGAGGTAGGACCATAAAATGGTTCCAATCATATCTATCAGACCGCTCCCAACAGGTCAGAGTAGGATCACAGACTTCAACCCCATTCAACTCCTCTGGGGATTGCCGCAGGGCTCAGTACTATCCTCCCTGCTCTTCAGCATCTTTATACAACCCCTCTGCAAGCTCATACAGGAATACAAGATCCTTTACCACATCTATGCCGATGATATCCTCATCTATGCCCCATTCTCCATCAGCAAGCCAGATTACTCCACAATCAGCCAATGCCTAGAGGCAGTCATAAGCTGGCTGGGCCTCCACAACCAATGTGTTAACCCCAACAAGGCTGAAGTCCTGTTTATAACCAGGTATCCTTCCCTCCTCCCCTCCAGCTACAATAAACCTTGCTAATTTAACTTTACAGGTAAAACAGCAAATAAAATACCCGGGCATAATTCTGGATCAGAATCTGAACTTCATCACTTCTATGAAGAACATAACCTGATCAGTATATCACTCTATCAGAACCCTACGGAACCTTAGACCACTCCTTGACCATACAAACGTCTGCCAGGCACTCATCACCCCCATCTTTGACTACGCTAACATCATCTACCAGGGCCTCCCAAAATCATCATTATGGTCTCTGCAGCTTGCTCAGAATGTAGCAGCCAGACTTCTCACAGGATGCAGCCATCATGACCACATATCACCCATACTGAAACAGCTACACTGACTCCCCATTCACAGCAGAGTAAGGTACAAGGTTGTGCTTAGAATCTTCAGGACAAATCCTCCAGCTTTCTACAGATTCCCAAAAGGTTCTGCTGGACAAACCACAATGCCTGAGATTGCACAGAAGCGCAAACCACTCTCTCCTAGCAATCACCCGCATCAGTGCCTCCACCTCCAACAGAGCTTTCCGTTTACCCCCAGACCTTCACTCCATTACAGACATTGGAGACTTTTACCAAAAGTGAGATACTCCTCTTCCTCGAGTTCTTTGGCTCTGACACTTAGAGGTATGTTTACTAAATGGCGGCAAGAGAGCAAGTGTGCCGTTTACATGTGGTAACGGCACACATGTCCCCTTAACTTTGCAAAAATGCTGAGTTTCTGTGCATAAAAGGCTCCTGCAGTGTAAAGGGAACAGGAGGCAGAGAGTGGGCTTGAAGGGGCAGTAACACCGTGTATTACTTTAATGCCTCTTGCGTTAACACCCCTAAGAGCCCTTAACACCTGTAACCTTACTGCAATATGAAACCTCGCAGAAAGGGTGTCTGCAGAGGGGAGAGAGTGTATTTGAATGTGAGAAGTGTGATGAAATGACAAGGGAGCAAAGTCTGTGATAGTAGTGCTCCATTAGCAGCAGCAGCATGGGCACAAGTAGGAAAGGGCACCATGCTGATGCTGCCAATGGGGCAAAGGTGATGGTATGTTGGTCATGCAGTGGTAGGTGCAGGTGGACATTGCGGACCAGGAAGCTGCCCAGGTGGCACATAGTGGTATAAGAACAGAGGATCTGCAAATATGCCATACTGGGTTAGACCATGGTCTGTCAAAGCCTGTATCCTCTGTCCCACAGTGGCCAATCATGCTCACAAGTACTTAGCTTGGTCCTTAAAATGTACCCATGTTCAACGATGCCTGTAGTGGGGCAAACTGTGGATCCGCAGTGCCCCCTGCATAATGATGCAATGACCTTTCCCCCGGAACCTAACCTAACCAACCTTCTCTAAGCACAGTTACACGAGGAGCCTTTATGATATCTTCATGATCAGAGTGCCAAAGATTGCCTACTCATTACCTGACAAACTATATGCCCCTATCAGTCCAGAATGCATTACACTGTAGCGGCATTGCCTGTCCCCTTGTCCCCCCCATTTTTGATGGCAGAAAACAACCGATCAACGTTTACCTATTCCACACCATTCAGTAATGCCTAGACCCCCAGCATATCTCCCCATAGCTGTCTGTCCTCCAGGTTGAAGGGGCCTAACCAGTGTAACCTCTGCACATAGAGGCACCCCCTCATCCGCACCATCTGTGATGTCCATCATGATCACACAGTGACTTTAGCAAAATACAGACATAATGGCAACTGTGGAAATGAGATCTGTCACATGGGCGGTCCAAGGGATATGGCACCCTAGGCAGAGATCCTGGTGGGCCCCCCTGTGGCGCCGCTGAACCCAGAAGTGGAGGAAGAGGCTGATAGTGCCTGTTGCTGTAGTGCTCCAGGTAGCTGGAAAACTAGCTGGAAAACGCAGGTGCCCAGGGAAATACCACAGCAGTGGCTGCCATCCTCCCCCCCCCCCCCCCCAGATGTATCGATGCAGCATGTGCCAAAGGCCAGTCATAGGGGAGCATGTCAGGAACAGGGGCTGTTATCCCCATATGGCAGTACTGTGGTGCAACACACATGGTCAGTGTGTACATGTGTGGAGGGCCACAGGTTCGGGTCCCTGCAGGGGTTTCTGTATTCCGTGTTCCTGTGGCCAAGGTTTAGTCAACAGTGCAAGCACAGCTCCAGCATGTTCAACCCCCAAGGAGGTGGCCAGCAAGGGTGGAAACACCCACCAGCTTCACTGACATCCACTTATCCACAGCCGGTTGGAGGCTAATAGCACACTGACCAGGCAGTAACAACGTGCGGTGAGGTCAAGGCGTGCTAATAGCGCCTGCACACAGAGCACACATTATCAATCCTTGAGCTGACATTGAGACAGGAGTGGCAAGCAGGAATGCCAACTATCCCCACTTCTGCACAGTGCACCAATGAGTGTATGCATATGTGTTTGTATGGCTCCCCTTTGTCCTGTGGCTTTCTGCACTTCACTTTGGCTCGATTTATCTGAGGTGTTCCCAGCCTTTGTTTGAAAATGTGAATAAGGCAAGGCAGAGGATTGTGGGTATCGCCTGAAACAGTGCAGATTTGCCTGGATGTGTCTGTCGCAATGGTAGGGTCAATGGTTGTGCCCATCTGCCACGTGCATTGCCTGGGTGGCCACAGCATGTCATGCTGAGATGACACACTCACTATGACCAAAAGGTGACCATGGCACGACTATGTATCCACATTGAGCTATTATAATGTCTGGCTCCAGTAATACAGATGCAATCTCTGGGGATAACAATCGCTGAGCAAAATGCTGGGTGTCAATGCTGAGTATCCCAAGGCAGGGTGCTCGTGGTTGCTCTAAGCACATGCCGTGCATGCTGACCAGTGGACCAACTGCAGTTGGTTTGTGCATGGCTGACACAGCCCAGTAAAGGAAAGCAGGGGCAGTCTTACTGCATGTGCTGTGGTCGATTGTTGGTCCTCAATGAAATGAGGCACCATATTCACCCTCAGGTGCAGCTGTTTATCCTCTTCAGGCATTCATTAAGGACCTGAGATTAATTAAGCTTTAGCTTAATAAAGTACATTAAACGTATTAGGTGTAGTTTTATTAGTATAAGTATCCCCACCAACCCTTCGTAGGTAAAGAACTTAAATACCTAAACACAACCTTAAAACTAAGATGCAGACAGCAGTCAAGCAGCAAGATGGGGGTTTTCCAGTCTTTTGCAATGAGTGTCACATGTATGATTTTCTCCCAGTTGGTGAGGGGTCTTACATGTGCACTAGGTTTAAGGAGCTCTTTGCTCTCAGGGAATGAGTCCGATCTCTGGAGGCTAGAGTAGCAGACTTGGAGGACATTAGGAAGACAGAGAGTTACATAGATGAGACCTACAGGGCTATAGTACTAAAGTCTAACCTCGAGTCTGGAAGCATCCCTGTTGCCATGGAGGAGAGATGTCACGTGTAAAAAGGGAAAGGTGATGGTAGTGGGGGTGTACTATTGACTGCCTGGCCAGAATGAACAATTGGATGATGAAATGCTCAAAGAAATCAGGGAAGCTAACAAAAGTTACAGCACAGTAATAAAATGGGTGATTTCAATTACCCTGCTATTGACTGGGTCAGTGTCACAAGACATGCTAGGGAAATAAAGTTTCTAGATGAAATAAATGACTGCTTCTTAGAGCAGCTAGTTCATGAACCAACCAGAGGGGAAGCCATTTTGGACCTAGTCCTTAGTGGAACACCAAATCTGGTGCAAGAGATAAGGGTGTTGGGGCCACTTGGCAATAGTGATCATAGCAGTAAGCTGCCCCACCATGGCCATCAAGGGTCATTTGCAGCAGTTAAGCATATCATGCACACCTCTCATGTGACTACCCAAATCAGGAGCATACTGCCTCCACACAGACGCTGTCCTGACTTATGGCATGCCACACACTGACAGTACATTTGGAAACATGTCCACACCTCACACACCCTAAAACATAGCTTGTGGCATGGTTTATCCTTTCAGGACCATCTAGGACTGCACACCTGTCACAGCACCCCCTGCTGCTGCAACACCTCTGCTGACTCCGCTGCCGCCACCACCCACCCATGACCCTGCCAAAACCCACATTGACCAGCATCACTAGGCAGCTGCCTATCTCGCCTAGTCAACAGCACAGGCCTGCTGTACTGTCAAGCATGCTCATCACATATACTACCACATAGCCAGGCATCAGGTGAATCAACTCCATCAGCTATCAACTGTGCTTGCATCCATACCTTCTCCAGTGGCTTCCCTGCCCCCCTTTCAGCATTTCAGAGGCTTTCCTGCATTAAGGTGCATGCAAGACACCTTAACGCAGCATGTCTTGTTACTGCCCGTTACGTGTCCTCTACCACCCCTTAATGCTGGAATGCCTCTAATACGCCCAGCACACTTACCACAGAGTAACCCCTGATTGCTGCCGTTGCCACTCAGAAAGACATGCTCCCTTACTGCTGTTTAGTAAACATACCCCTTAGCCACACCTAAATAGCTCCTCACATATAGAACAGTGACCATAGCAATGACCATAACTCTTAGTACCTGCTTCCAGACTCTTCACCAAGCCCACAAGCATAAGAACATAAGATGCCATACTGGGTCAGACCAAGGTCCATCAAGCCCAGTATTCTGTTTCCAACAGTGGCCAATCTAAGTCATACGTACCTAGCAGTTTCCCCAAGGGACACAGGTTCCACAATGCTTGTATTGGTTCAAGCATTGATATCCTGGGTCCCTTCTTAATAATGGTTAAGCACATCACCCTTACAGTCCACAGAGCAACCCACAACGCTTACCCTGCTGTCCCTACTTTGTATATTACTTTGTGCAGTTAGCTTTTATTACCAAAGGTTCCAAGGTCTGCATTCTCTTGTTAAATTGACCGTTCCTATCAGTTCTATGTAAACCGCCGTGACTAGTAGATATGGCGGTATTAAAGAGTTGTTAAATAAAAATAAAACAAATGGGCTGAAATATGCAAGTGCTGACTATAGAGCTTCAAAATCATTGCTATTATAAGAGCTTTCTCAAAACAAGTTAATATTGCATTCACCCATTATTTTTTTGTCGGATAAAGTCGAGGGAAGTCAAAACTGTACTTTAACTCCACCAGACGGCTACATCCATTTTATTCAGTAACCTGAAACGTTAGCATTTAAAAACTGGACTTAATATCACCAAAAAGTCTCTTATGAAGCAGCAGAACACGATCCATTCAATTGATAGCACGACGTGCACGTTTCGGGACCAATCTCCCTGTTTCAAGTGCAGTATCTCCCAAGCTGTATCTCAAAACCTGTGTTAACTGCCAAATGTCGCCGAGATCTTCCGCTCGGTATGTTTATATAGGGAGTTTTTTTCCATTGGCTACCAAAGGCCTTCCATCACTCGAACAATCCAATCAGAATGGCCGGGGTTACCTACTGATCAAGGAAAACCCACCACGTCATGGATGACATCACATAAGGCTTGTCCAATCCACTTCCTTATTTAATCCTAAGGGAATCACCGTATTCAATTTAAAAATCTAGGATTGTTCACGTTGCTGCAGTGTAGCTATTCGGTCACCCCCTCTAGGATTCAAGGGGACCTGATCAATTACAGTCCAGGAAAGCTCAGCAAACTCATGGTGGTATGCTAGACAATGATCAACAATTGGAGCAGATTGTACCTTGTTTCTCAACCGAGAAGCATGTTCTCCAAGACGGATCCACACTGCCCGAGTAGTTCTACCCACATATAGCAAGGGGCAAGGGCACAGCAAAACATACACCACGTATGCAGACTCACAATCTGTATTCCATTTGCGATAGAATTTCTGTCCCGTAGCAGGGTGCGACCACTCACGTCCCTGTAATGTTGCAGAACAGCAGTCACGTTTCCCACAGCAGCTATGTCCAAATACCTGTTCAGATGGTAATATAGGACGATCCACTACAGTGGTAGATTGAACCAAAATATCACCAATGTTGGATCCGCTGGCAAATGCTATCCTCAAAGGTTTTTTAAAACACGAATGTGATCCCAAAATGTTCCAATGTTTCTTCAACATACTAACTAAATCCGTGCTCAAAGTAGAATAAGGCAATACTCCTATTATAGCTTCGGGTTGCAAGTCAGTACGGGTTTCAGAAAAAGCCTCATCCAACAGCCACTCACGATGTACGTGAGAGGTTCGAAGATAAGCCATACGTATCACCCGCTCAGGGTAACCCTGCTGAGCCAACCGTATAGACAGTTCATTCGCATGACGATGAAATTCATGCTTTGAAGAGCACAGACGTCACAATCGGAGAAATTGTCTGAAGGGGAGACCCCTTCGTAGAGGACCAGGATGAAAACTACTATAATGCAGTAGGCTATTTCGTTGTACACTTTTACGAAATAAAGATGTATGAAAGTGACCATCCTCCTTAGAAATAAGCATATCAAGAAATTCCACCTGTTGATCATCAATATGTGCAGTGAATTTAAGATTTGATTTTAAACCATTTAACCAACATAAAAATTCATCCAGTGCAGAGCGAGAACTACTCCATAAAAAGATGTCATCCAGGAATCTTTTCCAAAAAACCACCTGACGAAAATGGGATGAAGAGTAAAGGTAGGTTTCTTCAAAATCCACCATGTACAAAGTGGCAATAGACGGTGCCACTGACGCCCCCATGGCAATACCAAATATCTGCTGGTAAAATTTCCCTTCTGTCAAGAAATAATTACGTGTCAGAACAAATTTCATCAAATGCAAAAGAAATGGCCGAGGAAGCCGAAGAGGTGCAAATTTAAACAACTTAGGTAACAACAACAGCACTTCAGCTTGATCGATATTTGTGTATAGCGCAACTACATCAAGAGTCACTAATATGATATTTTGCGCACAGGCTGGAAAGGCCATTAACAACTGAAGGAAATGAGTAGAATCCTTGATATAGGATTTCACCAAAACTGCTTCTTTCTGCAGGAAGATGTCGCAAAATTTCGATAATGGTTCTAACACCGACCCCCGACAAGAAACAATTGGTCTGCCCGGTGGAGAAATCAAAGATTTGTGGATTTTAGGTACCATTATATATAAAATAATGGGTGACTGCAATATTATCTTGTTTTGAGGGAGACTTTCGATAATTTTTTTGATATTGGATATTTTTAGTGTTATCGAGAATTGGGGTGAGGTGAATTATTATAAGAGCTTTAGCATTGATAACTGATTAAAATGTGGCATATGGAGTATAACTAAAATAAATTATTATTGCATTTCACAATGGTTTACTAATTACTTAACAGAGTGGAATTTTTTTTCTTAGTATAGGCACACCTCTAGCAGTCCTCAAAAACTATGAAAGTTTGGAAACTGCGATAGCAATGCTACTTAAAGGATTCCACAGACGTTAGAAGTATGTTTTACAAAACATGCAATGTAGAGGTTGCTTAGTATCAATAGTGCAGTTAACTAAATAGATGATGATAAACATCTGGGAATATAGAAAGCACAGTGATGACGACAAAGGGTGAAAAGTAGCCAGATGGGAAGGCTTCGGGTGATACTAGACAGTTTGGCTGAACTTCAGATATTGTACAGCTATTTAGATTCGTCAGAATAGTTTAAAAAAAATTACAATCTGCATTTATTTGTTTATGTGCTGCATAGACATCACCAAGACTCTTATCACATCCCTCTTCATCAGACTTTCTGTTGAGATGGAAACCTTTCAGTAAGAGTAATAGTGAGACAATAAAGCAGAAGCTAGAGAATATTAATGTAATTTAGAGGGGAATTTTAGAAAGGATGTCTAAGTGCAAAAAATAAAGTACGTCTAGGTACAAACATGATTTCACAAATGTGGGTGTGCCCGATATGGATGTCTGCGAGGGTGTCTGCATAGACATCCCCAGAATCGTATTTCAGGATAGTATATCCAGGAATAGCCTAATGCTTAGAGTAGGGGGCTAGGAACAGGGAAGCTAGGCGTCAAATCCCACGGCGGCTGTTGTGATTGTGCTGAGTAATGGGGATGATGCAGGGCGTTCTTCTTTATACCCTCTGAATGTTTTTCAGCCAAACCAAGTATGTTTTCAGATGCCTGTTTGTGCCTGGAGCAAGTCTAACCTTAGACGTGACTCTGGATGTCCAGGACGTTTCTGAGATCAGGCAGTGATGTCCACATTCTTGGGAATAGCCCAGTCACGCCTCCCCCACACCCCGATCAGACTTGGACATCCTCATGTTGCATACGTCCAGCTTCTAAAATGGTTCTGGAGACTTTGCTGTGCTCTGGACGTCTCTATGCCCATTTTAAAACGTTCAAGGCATGAATAGGGTGTCCAAAAGGACAAACCTTAGAGTTTTCACAACATGTTAACATTATTTGCTGATTCAACCTCATGATGACTTCAAGAGAATGTATGGTAGAAGCATCTGTTGATAGTAAGCGACTTTCCATTTCTGTTAAATAACATTAGATGCATGAAAAAAATGTTTTCTGTAAAAAAAAAAAAAAAAAAAAATGCTAATAAGCAGGTGTTGATATTAAGGACGTTGATATTAAGCAGCTTCTACTGCTTTTATTCAGAAGGGCGCAATTCCAAATAGACCTTGTCTATTTGTTGGAGAGAACAGAAACGAGGGGTGTGCATGGAAAATATTTTCATTTGGGTCTTTAGTTTCCTTCATTTCTTTTCCTTGTCATTTTATCATGTGCAAAAAAATAGATTTAGAGGTCCTTTTACTAGTGTGAAGTTTTTGCAAAACTAATGCATGTCCCCTACAGTTACTGCACAGAAACATTTTTTTTTACTGCACATTAAGTTCATTCACAATTAGAATGAATACACTTAAGTTCTTCTCTTGAAAGGCATTCACACCTATGCTAACTGCACAAATAACAGCGCATACTCATTACCTAGGGTTGCACATTGCAGTTAACCCAATCTGCACTAGGGCCGATGCTACCATTAGGCGAACTAGGCGGCAATGGCTCAAAAACACAATACAGTGCTTACCTAAAGGCTTTGGTGCTGCGTCACAGTTTCCATCTCCTCCCACCTGCTGCTTCCACCTCCCTTAGATGCAAATCTCTGGTTTATGTAAACCACAAGTCTGTGTCTGAAGGGAGTGGAAACGGCAGGTAGGAGGAGATGGAAACTGTGATGCTGCACCAAAGCCTTTAGGTAAGCACTCTGTCACAGGTTTTGAGCTTTTGGCACTGCTGCAAGTCCCAGAAAGGGGCAACAGTGATGGCAATAGGGGTGTGGGGGGGGGGGGGGGGGAGGGTGGAGTGCAACAGGATGGAGGGTCCACCTAGGGCACCTCCATTTCTTGCACCAGCCCTGATCTGCACACATTAACCATCCAGTCACTGCCCCATACCACACTAAGGAGGCAGTTACTAAGATGTGTTCAGTGAGCACACGCCTTAAAATGCAAAATCATTCATTGTTTTACCATTATGAACATTATTTTACCCCAATGCGCATCGCTTAATAATGAGATGCAAAGCATGCAAATGCATTCAAAACACTTCATTCTTATACAATTTGAATAACACAGCTTGCGTTGAACAGCTGTTTTATTCCTGGAAAAATAACACCATCTCAAAGTAGTAATTACACTTACCTGGTAATTGTAGTTCCTTGAGAGACGACAGCTTAGTCCTCAACGAATGGGTTGTGCACCTCCTCCTGCAGCATGAAGACTGGACCAATCAAATTTCAGCACCACTGGAATCAGCATACCAGCCATCTCTGGAACTCCAGTGAACTATTGTCAAAGCAAACTCAAAGAAATAGCTAACCTTTAAACAAAGTGTTTGTGTATGTTTTTTTTTTTTTTTTTATACACGGTAGCCAATGGCGCAAAACCAACAGACACAGAATGTCCCGCGCCTGCCACAGCTTAAGCAAAGAGCGAAAGAAAAAGGAAAATAGTGGAGCGAAAGAAAGAAACCAAGAGACACACTCACCTGGGAATACGGACTTCTGAACCCAAGGCGTGCCGAACCAAAAAAGGTATAGGGAGGGAAGGAGGACTAAGCTGTCGTCTCTCAAGGAACTACAATTACCAGGTAAGTGTAATTACTACTTCCTTATCGTTCCTCCAGCTTAGTCCTCAACGAATGGGATGTAACAGAGCAACCTAACGGGCGGGATTCTTCCAGCCGGCACGCAAAACCGCGGAACCAAAACTGGCATCGTTCGCCGCCAAGACATCAAGTCTATAGTGCTTACTGAAAGTGTGTAAAGAAGACCACGTTGCCGCCTTACAAATTTCCACTGGCGAGACCAAACTAAACTCGGCCCAGGACGCCGCCTGCGCCCTGGTAGAATGAGCACGCAATCCAACAGGCGGCACCCGACCGTGCAAAAGATAAGCCGAGCCAATCGCCTCCTTAATCCACCAAGCGATGGAGGCTTTCGCTGCCACCTCACCTTTCCGAGGACCTCCAAAGAGCACAAACAAGCGATCAGATTTACGAAATTCGCTGGTAACCTTCAAATAGCGACGTAAAACCCTCTTGAGATCCAAACGACTAAGACCGCGATCGGACGCCTGCTCCTCCGACGCGGGAAACACCGGGAGCGATACCACCTGATTCAAGTGAAAAGGAGAAGACACTTTGGGCAAAAAGGAAGGCACTGGCCGCAGAACCACTTTCTGAGCCGAGAAAGACAGGAAAGGCTCCCTGCAAGAAAGAGCCTGGAGCTTGGAAATACGCCGCGCCGAACAAATTGCCACCAAGAACACCGTTTTAAGGGTCAAATCCTTTACCGTACTCTGAGAAAGAGGCTCAAAGGGCGCCGCACTGAGAGTCCGCAAGACCAAGTTAAGATCCCACGAAGGCACAGAAATCCGGCGAGCCGGGCGAAGTCTAGAAACGGCCCTCAAAAAATGAACCACATCAGCATGGGCCCCCAGGGAAACGCCGTGAACCTTACCTCGGTAGCACGAAAGCACCGCCAACTGCACTCGCAAGGAACTGGCGGCCAATCCCTTAGCAAAACCGTCCTGCAAAAAATCGAGTACCACCGGAAGAGATGCCATAGCAGCCCGAACCTGACGTCGAGAGCACCAATCCTCAAAAATACGCCAAACCCGAACATAAGCCAGCGAAGTGGATCTTTTGCGTGCCTGTAACAAAGTTGCCACGACAGACTGGGAATAACCCCGCTTTCTTAGCCGTGCCCTTTCAATAGCCAGGCCGTAAGAGAGAATCTCCCCACTTGCGGCATGCGAAGAGGACCCTGACACAACAGATCCGAATCCAGGGGAAGCCGCCACGGGGATCCGTCCACCAACCTCATCAGATCGGCATACCAAGGACGTCAAGGCCAATCCGGCGCTACCAACAGCACCCGACCCCGGTGAGCTTCGATACGCTGAATCACGCGACCCAGCAGGGGCCACGGAGGGAACATGTAAAGAAGACCCGTGGATGGCCAATTCTGCAATAGAGCATCGATGCCTTTGGACATCGGTTCCCTTCGGCGACTGTAGAACCGAGCTGCCTTTGCTGAGTGCAACGTGGCCATCAGGTCCATGACCGGTTGGCCCCAACGCTGAACCAGCTGTGCGAACACCCTTGGGTGGAGTTCCCATTCGCCGGGATCCACCTGAACTCTGCTGAGAAAATCCGCCGTCACGTTGTCTTTCCCGGCAATGTGCGCTGCCGATATGGCCTGCAGTCGGGGCTCAATCCACTCGAACAACATCCGAGCCTCCGTTGCCAAGCCCACGCTTCCGGTACCGCCCTGCCTGTTTATGTACGCCACGGTCGCAGCATTGTCGGAGAGCACCCGCACTGCCCGAGTTGATATCAGGGTCTCGAAGCATTGCAACGCCAACCGCACGGCACGAAGCTCCAAGCGGTTGATCGACCAAGTGCTCTCCTCCGGGGACCAGAGACCCTGAGCGAACTTCTCGCCGCAATGAGCGCCCCAGCCCGTCAGACAAGCATCCGTCAAGAGAGGAACCCAGACCGGCTGTTCCAAGGGCATTCCCGCCTGGAGCGATGACGTCCGAAGCCACCATCGCAGATCCCTCCGAACCGCTAGCGGGCAAGGGAGGCGTTTGTTCAGGGAATCGGACTGGTTGGACCAGCAACGGAGCAATGCGCTCTGAAGCGAACGCATGTGAAAGCGAGCCCAAGGTACTACTTCCAGGGAAGCCGCCATCGTCCCCAGCAACTGAAGGTAGTGCCAGGCCGACGGAGCGGAGCTCTGCCGAAAACGCTGCACGAGAGACCGAAGTGTCAATACTCTGCGATCGGGAAGAAAGACCGATCCCACGCAAGTATCGAACCGAACCCCCAAATATTCGAGAGTCTGCGTCGGGACCAAATGGCTCTTGCGGGGGTTGACCACCCAGCCGAGAGACTGCAATAGCGCTACGACTTTGGAAGTTGCCGCCAGGCTCTCTGCATGAGACTTTCCGCGAATCAACCAATCGTCCAGATAAGGATGGACAAGCACCCCTTACTTGCGCAAGGCTGCCGCCACCACCACCATGATTTTGGTGAACACTCGCGGCGCGGTCGCGAGACCGAAGGGCAATGCTTGGAACTGGAAGTGACCCCACGGCAGAGCGAAGTGGAGATACTGTTGGTTGTCCTCCCGAATAGGGATATGGAGATAGGCCTCCGTGAGGTTGAGGGAGGTGAGGAACTTGCCCCTGCGGACGGCGACCAGCACGGACCGTAGGGATTCCATCCGAAAGTGTGGCACCCGCAGACAGCGGTTCACGCCTTTGAGATCCAGAATGGGGCGAAGAGCACCATCCTTCTTTGGCACCACGAAATAAATGGAATATCTTCTGAGACCATATTCCGCCTGCGGAACGGGAACTACCGCCCCCAGCTGGACAAGACGATCGAGGGTCTGCCGAACCTGAGCTGTCTTGCGAGCTCCCCGGCAGGGAGACGCCACAAAGGAATCGAGCACGGGTCTGGCTAAGTCCAGAACATACCCGTCCCTGATGATGTCCAAGACCCACTGGTCGGAAGTAATCTGGGCCCAAGCGGAGAGAAAGCGTCGAAGACAGCCTCCGATCACTGGAATCTCCACCTGGACCCGCAGCTCTTCATTGGGGCTTGCGGGCGGACGAAGGGGTGGCAGCCGCGAATCCTCTACTGGCTCCCCGAAAGCCACGAAAGCTCGAAGTTCTCGAGATATATCTGCCCCGCTGGAATCCACCAGAACGGGGTGACCGAAACCGACGAAAGTCCCGAAACTGCCCCCGAGCGGCCGGAAGCGACCGTCCTCGCTTCGGCCTATCCTCCGGCAGGCGACCGCCCTTGGACTCACCCAAATCTTTGACCAAACAGCAATCTACCCTTGAAAGGCAGTTTGCCTAATCGCGACTTGGACGAACCATCGGCCGCCCAATTCTTCAACCAAAGGGCTCTGTGTGATGCTACCACAGATGCCATGCAATTGGAGAGAGCTCTGATGAGATCATAATGGACATCTGCCAAATATGCCGAACCAGATTCCAAGCGGTGGAGCTCACCTAACATCTCGGCCTCCAAGGTGTGTGTTTGTTGAAGCCGCTGAACCCAGCGCAGACAGGCCCGGGCAACCCAGGCTCCACAAACAGAGGCCTACAACGCAATCGCGTCCGCCTCAAACGATTGTTTCAACAGACCATCCATTTTCCGGTCCTGTGGCTCTTTCAAAGCCGCACTACCTTCCACCGGAATCGTGGTTTTCTTAGTCACCGCGGACACCGCCGCATCGACCTTCGGAGAACGGAAACGCTCAAGATCATTGTCCGACATAGGGTAGAGCCGACGCATGACCTTTACCCCCTTGAGACCCGACTCAGGAGTATCCCACTGAGACTGAATCATCTGATCAATCACCCGGTGAATGGGAAAAACCACGTTAGTTTGACGTACCGCCTGAATAATGGGGTCCGCTCCGTCCGCCTCCTCCACCGGAGGCGTAGGTGCCAAACCAAGAGTCTGAAGTGCCTCTGAAACAAGAGCGGGCAATTCCTTGCGTCTGAACACACAAATAATCTTTGCTTGATCCTCCGGCTCAGGGAGTTCGCCCTCTTCCAAGGCCTCCCCATCCACCTCTTGGTCGAAGTCCGGCTCCTCTCCTGCCGGCCAATCCGCCTCCGACTGGAAGGACTCTTGCAGACGTTGTCATTTAGGAGCCCTGACGCCGGCCAACGGGCTCTCCGCCGTCACCCCTGGCACCGAAAGGGAAGTAGCGCCCATGCTCTGGCGCCTACGGCAGAACGCCTGATGCATCAGCAAAACAAACTCGGGAGAAAAATCCTCCAAGGGCAAGACTCCGCCTAGGTCAGACTGCGTCCCGAGGCTAAAGAAACCGCAGAAGGCATCCCCGATGTACCCTCCAGGGGCGACTCCAACTCCCCCGCTGCGGAACCAGGTTGTGCCCCCGCAGCCAAGGAACTCTCCAGGTGCTGCTCCATAGTGAGAGACACTGACATACAGCGTTGGCAGACGCCTGTCTCAGAAGCTGCGCCCCTCCGAGATCCACAAATCACACAAAGGGACCCTGCTGGCATGGAAGCACCCTGAGTCAGATTTGGAAGCGGCATAAACTGCCCCACAAAACTGAAAGGCAAAAATGATTAACTGACCCAGAAGAACCAGCACACAAACTGGGAAACTGGGCAGCTATTAGTCAACCGATAGGCAGTGAAGTAATGTAAGGAAAGAAATGCTGCCGTTCCCTTTTTCCCATTTTTTTTTTTTTTAAAACTCCCCAAAAAGCTGAGCCCGGGGTTTAGGAAATTCTAGCATAGCTGAAGAGGAACCGACAGCCCTGGAAAGAATAAGGATGAGGAGAGGAGAAGCCTCTCTCCCCCCCCCCCCTTAGCTGAGGGAGCTAAGTCCTCCGAAGGCAAGGGAACCAAAAATGACTGAAAACAACTGAAAAGAATGAAATGAGGACAAGAAAATGAACGAAAATGAACAAAAATGAAAGCAAATGAAATAAAATTAAAAGAAAACCGCCGCGTGATCCACACGCTGAAAAGAACCGGGAAGCTGAAAATGGCCGCGGCAGCAAAGAAAATTTTGGCGAGCTTTTGCTCCGCGCTGGCGAAACAGCCAGATAAACAAAAATCCCCGCTGCCGACTGACCACCGCAATCCGGGAACGCTAACGACCCGGCGGCCCCCCGAAAACAACAAATCAGCAGGGAACCCCCGACGAGCTTAGCAGGGAGACCGAGACTCTGAGGCAGAACAGGCTCCGACCCCCGTCAGCCGCCCGTACTTACCGGCACTCAAAGAGCAGGCTCTCTACCCCCCGGAGAGTAGCCGCTGCATAGCCGCCGCAGGAGCTCTGTCCCGAACAGCCCTGGGACAGAGATCCTAATTTAGAAAAAGCAACAGGGAAGAACAACACAAGCGGCTTAGGCTGGGCAGAAGAGAGACCTTCCTCCGGTCCCCAGGGGCGGCCCAAGGGGGGTGCGGGGCCATGTGCGGAGACTCAGTGCGGGGCCTCATTTGCATAATGGGCCTTATTTGCATAAATATTTGCATAATGTTACCATACACTAACTTTTAGTAAACATGTCTCTTAATGAGTGTATGGATAAAGAAAGACTAAAAGATTTCTACATTACTATAATCCAGTGCCAACCGCCAGGCACATTAGGAACTACTACAAACGCTGCCCATTTAGAACCCATAGCAAACCCGCCGTATCCTGACAGCATTACCAGGACTCACAAAGCACCATACCCTACCTATCAAAAGGCAACACTGCAAATATTAAACCAATACATTTCAGAGAATACTGGGGAAAGAGAACAAGTGGCAATGTCAAATAGGAATTACATAAACAGAATACATCAGCTCAGTTACACATGCAGAACATAGACCATCACCAAACAAGGAATCACAATTTAGAAACAGGAAGGCAATAATTAAACTGGGAACCCCAAAAGCCAAACTTGGAAGTACAACAACACTGTAGAAATAAAACTATAAATTAATTTCCTCTTGTACCAAACAAAGCACAGACGTTAATGATGCACATTTCCTAGAGGTTTCATATTCCAGTTAATAAATTCAAAATAAAGAGATATTTCTACCTTTTGTGCATTTTTTTTCAGTTGCAATTGCTCCAGCCACTTTCTTCTGGTTTCTTCATGTTTTCTGCTAACTGTCCATCGTCTGCTGTCCATTTGTTCTTTCTTCTCTCTTCTAGATTTTTTTTCCATTCTCTCTCTCTACATCTGCTTTAACATACTAATCTTTCTCCTTTTGCTCTTTCCTCATTCCTATTTCATCCACACAAATTTTACCCCTCCATCCTCAATCCCCACTTACTCTCCCAATACCAGGCCAATTGTAGATTTTTCATCCCTCCCACACAAAATATTTTTCCCCTCTCCATTTTACTCTCCCAGCCCCATCCCATTCTAATCCTCCCCCAACATCAGCTCCCTTCTAGTTCCAGTCTCACCCAGCATCCATTCCCTTCTAGTCCCTGCATCAGCCCATTTCCAGTCCTAGCCCACCATCAACCCATTTCCAGTCCTAGCTCCCCCATCCATTTTCAGTCTGAGTCCCTTCATCAGCTCATTTCCAATCCTAGCCCCCCATCAGCCCATTTCTAGTCATTTCCTAGCCCCATCATCAGCCCATGTCAAATCATAGCTCCCCTCCACTCAGTCCAATTCCAGTCCAAGCCCCCCCCCAATGAGCCTACTTTCAGTTCTAGCCCCTCCATGAGTCCATTTCAATTCAAGCCCCCACCACAGCCCATTTCCAATCTTAGCTCCCCCCAACAGCCCATTTCCAGTCCTATCCTAGCTGCTCCATCAGCCCATTTTCAGTCCTAGCTCCCTTCCCTCACAGCCCATTTCCATTCCAAGCTCCCTCCCCATCAGCTATTTGCAGTTCAAGCCGCCCCCTCCACTCAGTCCATTTCCAGTCATAGCAACCACCCAACCCATTACCAGTCCTAGCCCCCCATCAACCCACTTCCAGTCCTAACCCCCCCATCACCCCATTTTCAGTTTAAGCCCCCCCTATAACCCATTACCAGTCCTAACCCCCCCATCAGCCCACTTCCAGTCTTAACCCCATCAGCCCATTGCCAGTCCTAAACCCCCCCCATCAGCCCACCTCAAGTCCTAACACCACCCCCAGCCCATTAGCAGTCCTAACCCACCCCCACCCCCCAGCCCATTAGCAGTCCTAACACCCCCCCAGCCCATTAGCAGTCCTAACCCACCCCCAGCCCCAGCCCATTAGCTGTCCTAACAACCCCCCCCAGCCCATTAGCGGTCCTAACAACCCCCCCCAGCCCATTAGCAGTCCTAACAACCCCCCCCAGCCCATTAGCAGTCCTAACAAACCCCCCCCCAGCAGTCCTAACAACCCCCCCCAGCCCAGCCCATTAGCAGTCCTAACACCCCCCCAGCTCAGCCCATTAGCAGTCCTAACAACCCCCAGCCCAGCCCAGCAGCAGGCCTAACAACCCCCCAGCCCATTAGCAGTCCTAACAACCCCCCCCAGCCCAGCAGCAGTCCTAACAACCCCCCCAGCCCAGCCCATTCCATTAGCAGTCCTAACAACCCCCCCAGCCCATTAGCAGTCCTAACAACCCCCCCCAGCCCAGCCCAGCCCAGCCCATTAGCAGTCCTAACAACCCCCCCAGCCCATTAGCTGTCCTAACAACCCAGCCCAGCCCATTAGCAGTCCTAACAACCCCCCCCCAGCCCAGCCCAGCCCATTCGCAGTCCTAACAACCCCCCCCAGCCCAGCCCATTAGCAGTCCTAACAACCCCCCCCAGCCCAGCCCAGCCCATTAGCAGTCCTAACAACTCCCCCCCAGCCCAGCCCCGGGAAAATTAAATAAAAAGAAAACCTGTCTGCTGCCGCGGTCGGGGCCGCCCCGGCAGAAAGGAGCGTGCCGCGGGGCCCCCCTGTGCACGGCAGGGCCTGCCCTCCCCTGTAGCAGCTCTCTCTTTGGAGCTGAAGTCAGACGCGCCGGCTTGCAGAGCAGAGCGCGAGAGAAGAGTTTCTCCCTCGCTGCTCTGTTAAGCCCGCGGGGGCTGATGGGAACTTCCCATCAGCCCCCGCGGGCTTAACAGAGCAGCGAGGGAGAAACTCCTCCCTCGCGCTCTGCAAGCCGGCGCGTCTGACTTCAGCTCCAAAGAGAGAGCTGCTACAGGGGAGGGCAGGCTCTGCCGTGCACAGGGGGGCCCCGCGGCACGCTCGATTCTGCCGCGGCGGCCCCGACCGCGGCAGCAGACAGGTTTTTTTTTTTTTTTCAATTTTACTTTTCGAAAAGAATGTTTTTTGCGCGGGGCCCCCTGAAACGCGGGGCCCTGTGCAAAAAACATTCTCGCTCAATGGACGGGCCGGCCCTGCCGGTCCCCCCCTCCCACGGAGTGCCGAAATGAGAAGGGAAATTTAAAGGGACAGCAACCCCTAAATTAAAAAAGCAAATAAGTCCTAAGAGGACACAAAAAAAAAATTATTCAAAAGGTCAGCTAGAGCAAAATAACTAAAACTGAGTAACTAGTGAGCCCAGCTAGGCTCACTAACGTCTTCCTGCTGCATGAAGACTGGACACACTGGAGTTCCAGAGATGGCTGGTATGCTGATTCCAGTGGTGCTGAAATTTGATTGGTCCAGTCTTCATGCTGCAGGAGGAGGTGCACAACCCATTCGTTGAGGACTAAGCTGGAGGAACGATAAGGAAGCTGGCATTATATTTCCACTGAGGAGCATCAAACTGCTAATATGTGGTTTGATGTTCCTAGTTGCCTTCTTAAAGGATCTGCTGCCGGGATTACCATTGTGAAGTTTCCATCAACCCCCCAATCCAGACCCTCCGCTGTCCGAAGTCCATGCTGCTTCCCCCTGAAGAAGACCCCCTGCCCCAAGCCATAAGTCGCACATGTGTATCTTGAAAACCCCTGCTAATCGGGTAATAAAGAAATGGAAAAGCTTGTCAGTGGCGGTGGTGAAAACAAAATTACTAAGAGAAATCAAGAAAGCATAAACATTAGGATGTAAATATAAAGCTTGACACTGTGCAGTACTGTATTAGGAACTAGCAGACCATTTGGGCCTTGCAGGCCTTACTCATCATATTATATATTTCTCTAATGCACATGAGTATGACGACTTACAAGATGAACAGTGGGATTTTCAAGTCAAGACATCATGACAACGGAGACGAAGAATGAGGGCTTCTCTTATGCCTTAGAATGTGTGTTCCAGCCTTTACATGTATCTAATAGAACAGAGGTTGCTTAGTACTTGACAAAAGGAAAAGAAAATAGAAGAGGAATTCTGAAAACCAGACCTGACTGAGGGTCCTGAGGACCGTCTGTGGGAAATGTGGTCCCTATGATGATCCATTACAGAACATTAATGGTGTTGAGAGTATCATTAAAGAGCTTCATTTCTTATTATCTGAATTTACTGAGGATGATTGTTGATAATATTTATACTGAGAGCTGACCAGAAAGTGGTTTCTGATCCAGTCCCATTTCATGGCATGATTGCAGTCACTGATCTGGAAGTATTAACACAATAGCTTTTATGTTCTGTACATTTGTCTCAACAAGACTACTGTATTATCCTAAAGAAAAAATTCTAAGTATGTTATGTAGGTTCCAGAGGGACTTGCTGGTTACTCTTTTCCCATTTGACAGGCTTTGATCTTAGTTCAAATGCTGTCATTACCTGAGAAAAGCTTACCTGCATGAACATGAAATAGTTGACTTCTAGATGACATACTATGGAAAACATGCGTCAGTTGCAAAGGAGGATACTGTCATGTCATGCATAAAGGAGTGGGTTATCAGAAATTCCTAAAATCATTGACTAAAGCTTAGCTGGTGATCTTATGCACCTTTCCACCCACATCAATTAGCAGCTGAATTTTTTTTTAAATCTAGCTAGTTAACAGTAGACTGTCTAGATGAGGGAGAGCTATTTATGTGACTGGTATTAACTGCTCAGAATTAGTCAGTCAGTGCTGAAAATCATCTCTAATCATCTAAGGGCTCCTTTAACCAACACTTAGCACGTGCTATCTGCCACATAGCCCATAGGGATAAAATGGACCATGCAGCAGATAGTATGTGCTAAGTGTTAGTAAAACATGCCTAAATTGTAAGCCCTGGAAATATCTCTGAAGCTGCCCAATTTTGACCAATGGTTTAGCCATTTTTTGAATTTTGTTGGCTTAATTTAGCCACTCAGCTGGAAAAATTTTGAAAAAGTAAACGTTTTAACTGGCGAGTTCTCTGTATTCCAAGTGGTCATTTTAGAAGCCGTATTCATGAGTTGGAGATCTGAAAAATGGTCACATAGACATGCAAATCATGGAGATATCCCTAGAGCCAGCCATTTCAGAAAACTGGGTATATAGATATTCCTGGGGCGAAAATCTCCATGTAGCATGTCGGTATGGTAGAGGTGTACCCTGGTTAGAGCAAGGGAGAGGCACATTGTTCTGCTGCGATTTCAGAATGGCACAAGCATGCCTGGCCCTGGTTCATGTCCATGCCTATACCTGCTCCTTCTCACAAATAAAATGCAAAAAGATTTGCTTGTTTCATGGCTGCAACACTTCCAGGGGGAAGAGCAAAATGCACTCACTACAGTTAACCTGCAAGTTAATACAAATTCCAAATATCTTAATGGCCCAGCACAACACACCTGAATATCTGAAATGGCAGGAATGGACGTGCTATCCTTTTGAATCACCCTAACCGAGAAAACCCGTTTGAGGGCATGCAATTGGTGGATGTCCACCTTCAAAAGGATATAAACAGGATGGTGTCTGTCCAGAGGGTGGCTACCAAAATGGTCAGTTGGCTTCATCATAAAACATATAGGAACAGACTTAAAGATCTCAGCATGTATACTTTTAAAGAAAGCTGGGAGAGGGGGGATATGACAGAGATATATTCAAATATCTTCATGGCATAAATGCACAGGAGGAGAGCCTCTTTCAACTGAAAGAAAGCACTGCAAGAGGAGGCATAGGATGAAGTTGAAAGCAAATAGACTCGGGAGTAATTTATGGAAATATTTCTATACGGAAAGCATGGTAGATGCAGGGAATAATCTTCCAGGGGAGGTAGTAGAGACAAAGACTGTATTTGAATTCAAGAAAGCATGGAACAAACACAGAAGATTTCTCAAGAAAAAAAAAGGGACCGTAGAACTTAGTTGGTATATAAGGACATTCTGGATAGCCTGTATGGTCTTTATCTGCCATCATGTTTCTATGTTAAATAGCCTACACCTAATTTAATCTGATATACCACATTTCCAAGGGTCAATGTGGTTTACAGAGAACAGAACTTCAACATTACATGGAACAGTTTACATTTACTTTTATTTATTTCTTTTTTTATACCGCACTCTTTAGAATCCGTGCGGTTTACATGTATGCCAACAGGTACTTTTTATTCCCTTGTCCCCGAAGGGCTCACAATCTAAGTGTACCTGAGACAATGGAGGGTTAAGTGGCTTGCCCAAGGCCACAAGGAGTGGCCATGGGACTAGAGACCCCAGTCCCTCCAGCCTGAAGTTGCTTGTCCCCATGCGGGAATTGAACCCCCAACCTTCTGGCCTGAGGTAAACTGTCCCAACCACTGAGCCACTCCTCCCATTATAACAATGCAAAACTGGTATAATAAGGCTGAACAACTGTAACATTGCCCTAGATTAGATAAGGAAAGGAAAGGGAGCACATGGAGACTAGAGATAAAATAGATCAGTATTAAACTATATACAATATAGCAAGATGGCATGTAGCTGACTACTGTCCAGAGATTCAGCTAAAGCTAAGGGGCAGGAGGAGGGGGGGGAGGGATTGGGAGGGGAATGAGTGTGAGGACTGAATAAAGATGAGGGCCGGGTCATGTGATCCCATCACAATTTTCCTTGAACAGGTGGGTCTTTAGCAACTTCCTGAATGTTTCGAGGCCATGAGTCTTTGATGTGGTTTGGTAGGGCATTCCAGAGGCAAGGGTCATGTGCATGTAGGGAAAAAGCTCGAGGACAGGTTGTCTGATTACTCTTCGTCAATGCAGGAGGTAGGACTAGAAGGTTTGATGTATTCTTCTTTGGCGATTATCTGGGGTCTTTGTTATAATGGACTCTAAATATTGAGAGGATAACTGATGGATTATTTTGAATGTTGTCGTCAGTGTTTATACTTAATTTGACTGAGGAGAGGTAACCAATGTGTAGCTCATTTAGAATGGGAGTGATGTGGTTGGACTGAGGTGAACACATCAGAATCCGTGCAGCTGCATGTTGTGCAAGTTATAAAGGATGTAAGGAGTTCTTCAGGATATCTTGTAGGATGGCATTACAGAAATAAAAGTGTGGTAGTATCATTGCTTAGAAGACTGTGTCTTGAAATCATGTAGCTCAAGAAGGGGGTTGTAAGTGATGGAGTGCCATATCTTGTTGTGAATGCATTGAGTAACTTTGTTTATATGTGGTTGAAATGTGAGGCATTGATAGTAATGCCAAGGTATCTATCTTCATCTCTAAGTTGACATTGTCAACCTTCAAAGACTTTAGGGAGTGAAAAGACTGTTTTTTGGTGAGGAATAGACCTCTGTCTTCTTGAGGTTGATTTTGAGTTTGTGTTCTGATAGCCATTGGTTTATGGCATTGAAGCAGTTTGTAACTGTTGAGTAGTTTGTGTCTGTGGTGGTAAAGGGAGCGTATATCATAATAGTATACTTTAAATGAGTGTATGATGTCGCATACTGGCTGTATGTAGATGTTAAATAATAACACTGAAAGATCAGAGCCTGTATCTGGGTGATTTGATTGGAGGTCTTTTAGCCAATTTGCACATACTTGTTGCGATTTGTGAGGTATGAGCGGAGCCATTCTAGGACAGCGTCATAGATTAAGAACATAAGATATGCCATACTGGGTCAGACCAAGGTCTATCAAGTACAGTATCCTGTTTTCAACAGTGGCCAGTCTAGGTCACAAGTACCTAGCAGTTTCCCCAAAAGACACAGGTTCCACAATGCTTGTATTGGGGCAAGCAGTGGATATTCTGGGTCCACTTAATGGTTTATGGACCTTTCCTCCAAGAACTTGTCCAAACCTTATTTAAACGTGGCTACACTAACAACTTTTACTACATCCTCCGGTAGCAAATTCCAGAGTTTGATTACACATTGAGTGAAACAAATATTTTCTTTTATTAGTCTTAAATAGGTTACCCTGTAGCTTCATTGCATGCTCCCTAGTCTTTCTGTATTTTGGTGGTGTAAACAATCGATCTACATTTACCCGTTCCACTCCATTCATTAATTTATAGGCCTCTATCATATCTCCCCTCAGTCATCTCTTTTCCAGATTGAAGAGCCCTAACCTTTTTAGCCTCTCTGTATAGAGGTATCCTTCCATCCCATTTACCATTTTGGTGGCTGTTCTCTGTACCCTTTCTAATAACGCTATATCCTTTTTAAGATACGGTGACCAGAATTGCACACAATATTCAAGGTGCAGTCGCACCATGGAACGATACAGAGGCATTATAAAATCCTTTGTTTTATTCTCCATTCTTTTCCTTATGATACCTAGCATTCTGTTTGCTCTCTTGGCCACCGCTGCACACTGGGCGGAGGGTTTTAACATGTTATTAATGATGACACCTAAATCTTTTTCCTGGGTGGTGGTTCTTAATGTAGAACCTTGCATTGTGTAACCATAGTTTAGGTTTTTCTTTCCTAGGTGCCTTACTTTGCACTTGTCCATATTAAATTTCATCTGCCATTTGGATGCCCAGTCTTCCAATTTATCAAGATCCTCTTGCAATTTTACACAATCTTCATGGGTTGCAGTTTTGTGTCATCTGAAAATTTGATAGCCTCACTCGTTATTTTCATTTCCCGCTCATTTATGAATATGTTAAAAAGCAGCAGATCCAGCACAGATCCCTGGGGTATTCTACTATTCACCTTTCTCCAATGAGAAAATCAGCAATTTATCCCTACCCTCTGCTTTCTGTCTTTTTACCAGTTCCTGAGCCACAATAGTACACTGACTCCTATCCCATGACTTTTTAATTTTGCCAAAAGTCTCTCATGAGAGACCTTTTCAAAGGCTTTCTGAAAGTCCAGATACACTATATCAACTGACTCACCTTTGTCTACCTGTTTATTCACACCTTCAAAAACAACAGATTAGTAAGACAAGATCATCCTTGGCTAAAGCCATGTTGGTTGTCTTCCATTAAGCCATGACTATCTACAAGTTCAGTAATGTTGTTCTTTATGATGGTTTCCATCATTTTTCCCAGTACTGACGTCAGGCTCACCGATCTGTAGTTTCCTGGATCACCCCTGGAACCCTTTTTAAAAATTGGCACTACATTGGCCATCTTCCAACCTTCAGGCATTACAGATGATTTTAATGATAGTTCACAGATTACTAATAGCAGGTCTGCCATCTCATATTTCAGTTCTTTCAATACCCTTGGATGTATACCATCCAGTCCAGGTTATTTGCTACTCTTCAGTTTATCAAATAGTTGTAATACATCTTCCCGGTGTATGGATATTTCTTTCAGTTCTTCCACAGCATCTCCTTTAAATACCATTTCAGTCATGGGTAACATTCCTATATCTTCCTCAGTAAAGACCAAAGCAAAAAATTCATTCAGTCTCTCTGCTATGGCCTTGCCCCCTCTTACTGCCCCTTTTACCCCTCTATCATCTAATGGTCCAACTGACTCTCTCACAGGTGTTTTGCTACAAATGTGCTTGAAAAAGTCCTTATTATGTGTTTTTGCTTCCACAGCAAGCTTCTCAAATTCTCTCTTTGCCTGCCTTATCAATGCCTTGTATCTAACTTGCCAGTGATGGTGGTGTTTCCAGTTTTCGTCATTTGGCTCCTTTTTCCATTTCCTGAAAGATGCTTTTTTGGCAACAGCTTCTCTGACCTCACTTTTAAACCATGCTGGCAGTTTTTTGGACTTCCTTCCACTTTTCTTAAAGCATGGAATACAGCTGGTCTGGGCTTCCAAGATAGAATTTTTAAACACCCTAGCTTGATATAAATCTTTAACCTTTGCAATTGCTCCTATTAGTTTTTTCTTAACTATTTTCCTCATTTTATCATAGTCTCGCTTTTGAAAGTTAAAAGGTAATACTGTGGATTTCCTTACCATCCCATCATTTATTAAATCAAATGCAATCATGCTATGATCACTAATGCCAAATGGCTCCAACACCCTTATCTCTTGCACCAGATCTTGTGTTCCACTAAGGACTAAGTCCAAAATGGCTTCCACTCTGGTCAGTTCATGAACCAGCTGCTCCAAGAAGCAGTCATTTATTTCATCTAGAAACTATCTCCCTAGCATGTCCTGCTGTGACACTGACCCAGTCGATAACGGGATAATTGAAATTGTATAGACACTGCAGGAGGATGTCATGGCATATGGTGTCGAATGCTGCTGTAATGCCTAGAAAAATTAGAATGAAGCCTTGTTTAGGGTTTTCCATGTCCCTGAGAAGTCTGTTAGTGAGATTTCTACTCCATGGTTGTTGTGGAATTCATGTTGCTGCATGTCCAAGGGACCAGTTGTGTTAACATGATTCTGCAATTGGTGGAGGACTACTATTTTCTCAATAATTTTTGCAGTAAAGGGTAAGCTGGGGATAGGTCTGTAAGAGCTTGGGTTGTTCAGATTGACCTTTGGGTTTTTGAGGATTGGAAGGATGGATACTGTTTTCAAGTATGCGGGGAAATATCCTTGGGTGAAGGAAGTTGGTATTAGGTTGTAAAGGATTGGGGCAGGCTCAGCTTTTGTGATTTTAAACCATGTTGGGCATGGGTCTGATGGGGATGTTGTGGTATTGAGGCTGTGGATTATGTGCTCCAGGTGTTCTTTGGAGGTGGGGCTAAAAGACCATAGCAATGTGTTTGTGATGGTTTGGTCTGTGGGTTTGCCAGATCCTTAAGGAGAAGTCCAGTTGTGTGATGGTGTGGGGTATTTTGTTTGACGATATGCAGCAAATTCCTGTGGTTCAAGGGTATTTGTGTTGTGAGATGGCTGCTTTCTTTTACTAGTTTTATTAACTATATTGTACAGTTCTCTGGGTTTATTTTTTTCATTATCAATTTGGTGTGGTATTCCCTTCTTGCTTTGTTGGTCTCTGCCCACTATGTTTGAAGGATGTTTATCTATCTGTGCTCAAGTTTCCGCAGTTGCCGCTTTAACTCTTTGAGGCTTGGTTGTACCAGGGGCTGTATATGTGGTAGTGTGGTTTCATAGGTCTAGAGGAAGGTGCTGTAGCAAAGACTTTTATTGTGTTTTGCCATTTGTTCATTATGAGATCAAGGTCATTGATTTTTCTTGTCTAGAGAGGGAATAACTGTCAATGAAGGTAGATTTGTCGAAGAAACAGTGGTGGTACATATTGTGGATAGTGTTTGATCTTGGGATTGGTTGATGTGGTAGGTGGCAGGTGACCATGTAGTGGTCTGACCATGGGATTTCCATGAGCAGCGGACTGGGGATTGTATAGATTTCTAGAAGATGAGTTTGAATGAATATGAGATCCAAGGTGTTTCCTTTGGTATGCATTAGTGAGCGGATCATTTGCGTGAACTGAAGGTGTTCCATGGCTTCCATGAAGGATCTAGATTGATTCTGTGATGCAGAGGATAGGTTCAGGCCACCCATTTGTGTGAGGTGGGAAGATGGGTGTATATAAGAATTGACTATTTCTAGGATGGTCGCTAACTCATCATGCTTAGCTGTAGGAGAATGGTAGGAAAGATAGTGTCATTTGTTTGAGATTCATATTAAGTCTAGACCCTCTGTGGAGATAGTATGTGTTGGTTTAAACAGTAAGTTACTTCTTGCCAGAAAGCAGATGCCGCCACCTCTGTGGTCAGAACAAGGACAGTTGAAGATGTAATCTGGTGGTTTCAGCTGGTTGATTAGAATGGTGTCTCTATTGGTGAACCAAGATTCTGTTATGCATAAGATGTCTAGGTTGCTGTCAATTAAGTAGTTGCTGAGGATTTAGATCTTGTTTCTTGTGGAGGAGGCATTTATTAACGTGCTTTTTAGGTAGTGTGCAGTTTTTGCTGATTGAGTGGCATTTTATCTGCCATCATATTTCTATGTTTAAATATAGCCTACACCTACCATGCATATACCCAGTTTTGCTACTGTATCTGCATGGAGCCAAGCTCCAGAACTGGTTACTAGGACATTTATTTTTTTGGAATGGAGATGGAGTGATTTCAGAAGGCATTTATATGCACCTCCCTTCACTGCTGCCACTTCTCTGGATGTCTGGACATTCAGCTCTGCATGTCCCAAATTCATCCTAGATGTCCCTTCTAAAATACCCCTTCAAACCTCAGTGTCCTACATCTCATTCTGCATATTCCTAAAAGTCATGAATAATGCAGTTGGGAAAACGATCCTTGTATATCTTAACATGTCCTAGTAGTCATATAGATCAGTACAGGGTTTCTCAACCCACTCCCTAGATGCAGCCAACCAGTCTGGTTTCCAGGATATCCAGAATGAATAAATATGAGCGAGATTTATATACAGTGGAGGAAGTGCATACTAATCTATCCCCTGCATGTTCATTTAGTATATACTGAATACCTAACTGGTTGTTTATGTCCTGAAGATTGGATCAAGCAGCACCAGACAGCCTGAACTAATTTGTCTATTTGCTGTCACCTATTAGCTGCTTAGAAGTTTAATAATTAGCAGGCTATAAATGACATGGGAAGGCACAGTTTAGACAGGATGTGGAGAGCAGAACTGAGATATCGAGGTTAGGATGTATCCAGTTCTTATGGTATTTTAAAAACGGCTCTGCTAAATGTGGAACTGTTTCTAAAATGCACATTGACTTGCTGTGGGAGGAGCCATTTCGGAAATGTACACATGGGAAAATTTGACCGGGAAGGCCCAGGAGCATACATATGTAAGCACTGGCATTTCAGAATGAACATGCCAGCACTTACATGTGTATCTCGACATTTTGCAAACCTAGAGGTGAAGATGCTCATATTACAAAGGACTCTATCTTGACCTCGTGTCAAGAGGTCAAAAGCTGGCTGTAACAAGCACTTTTCAAATCCCTATTCGTGTCTGGAAGCAGGTATAAGGCCATAAGTGTCTAATTTCGGGCTTGCGCATGCATTTCCTATATGAAATGGGGAAATGAGATTTAGGTTTATTTACATTCTCTTATATACCGTGCTATTTTGCATCAGTGTGGTTTACATTGAACAAACTGAAATTACATTGAACAGGGCATTATAACTTGGAGATAACTATTTTACAGGGAACATGGGCTATGGAGGGTTAAGTGGCTTGCCCAAGACCACAAGGAGCACCTGTGGGACTAGAAACCCCAGTCCTTCTGGCCCAAGGTTGCTGTCCTCTAGTGGGATTTGAACCCCCGACCTTCTGGCCTGAAATACCTTGCCCCAACCACTAGGCCACTCCTCCACTCCTTGCGCCCAGACCACACCCCTGACACGCTGTGGTGCACTTTGGATGTGAATTGGTTATCCATTTGTAAATGGGACCCTTTCTAAAATGACCATTTACGAGTGGCTGTGATTTACACATGGCTGATTAATTATACATGTGTAAATCATGAAAAGGGCTTCTAAAATAACCCCCTTAATAAATAAATATTAAATATGCTGTCAGCAGAAATATTCTTTCCAAAATAATTTGCTTCAGTTTTCTTGTCCTAGTCATTTTTACTGCTCTTGTCAAACAAAGTGCCGTGTGACTGGAATAGAGTCCACAAAATGTCCCATATACATATTTCTCCCATCTCTAGATCATGATCTTGAGGTGAATTTTGTGTATCACCATTAATTTATGGCCTTATGCAAGATTAAACCAAAGGTTTCCAGTTCCCTTGCTTCCAAAATAGTGACAGTCTTCGATATATGAATACATAGGAATTAAAAGAAGTTGATAAATAAGGGCCTGATGTACCATGTTTGCTTACCAGAGATGTACAATGGGATAAAAGCTTTGGTAAATCATGCCCTGAGAGAGAAGACAGTCTAATTTCAGAAAGTCCCATCAAATTTTAAAGCGCAGAGTTTATTTTTTGTTCTGCAGGATAAAATTCATCTTAGACTTTCTTTAGTAGTGCATTCGAAGTCTGATAAAATCTCAAGTATCTCTAGAGGAATATTTATGTTTTTGGAAAAGGCTACAACAACCATTAAACACAGAAAAATTTATTTTGAAGCTGGTATTTGGTGCTCATTTAAAAAAACACTCCACATGGGTCATATGGAAGCCCAAATTGTATATAAGTATACAACTTTGTGATTATTTCTGATGTCTAGTGCCTAGTGTCAAGCAAGTAGACAACTAATGGCTCCATTCATCCTAAAGGTATGCTCAAAATACATTGACAAGTTCAGCAAATAAAAATTAATTTGGGATTGGGTGAAGAATTTGGCTTGTGGAAGACAAAAAGGTGATTTGATATTTGATTGCTATTGTGATGGAAATGTTTACCACTAAGAAGATTTTTACTACTGTTAATTCTGAAGTGAAAATTAGAATGTATTATTTTTACAAACAGATTGTGTTGAATGCTCTAGTCCAATGAGGGAGCTGAGGACTTGGCTTCCAGCGAAGTAACTATGAAGCTTTTGGTCTTCACTTTCCCCCATCAGTATATTCAGTACGTATAGGGGTATTATAAATGGTTTCTTTTTCACCTCATATAATACATCCAGCAGCTTTAACTGACTATAGTTAGCTTAAGTGAATATTACAGAATTATGTATTTCATCTTAAATTGCCGAATAGTTTGGGCTTTGATCTATTGCAAGCTCAAGCAACTTCTCTTATCAGAGTTTAGTATTCACTTAATATTAGAGTGCCCAAACAGAGTGAATGCGTTTGGGTACATGCCTGGTAGTACCATACAATTGATTTATAATACTAATCTTTGTCAAATGATAAAAATAAAAACAAAATCCAGCTATTATGTTCTGCTTGTGATAAATGAGGGCCTGAAGCCATGCTAACTTCATCCACACTTGACAGCAAGGTAGGCAAAGAGAGAATTTGAAAAAAAGCTTGCTATATTTTTTGAAAATGTGAATAAACAGGTAGAAAAAGTTGAGGCGGTTGATAGTGTATCTGGATTTTCAGAAAGTCTTTGACAAGGCCCCTCATGAGGGACTATTGGCAAAATTGAAAAGTCATGGGATAGGAGGCAGTGTACTGTTGTGGATTAAGAACTCGTTAAAAGATAGAAAGCAGAGGGTAGGGCTAAATGGCCAATTTTCTTAATGGAGAAAGTTGAGTAGTGGAGTACCCCAAGGATCTGTGCTGGGCATGCTGTTTTTTAACATATTCATAAATGACCTGGAAATGGGAATAATGAGCGAGGTGACCAAACTTGCAGATGACACAAAATTATTCAAAGTTGTTAAAACACAAGAGGATTGTGAAAAATTGCAAGAGGTCCTTGATAAATTGGAAGACTGGACATTTAAATGGCAGATGAAATTTAATGAGGACAAGTGCAAAGGTATGCACCTAGAAAAGAACAATCCAAACTATAGTTATACGATGTAAGGTTCCACATTAGGAACCACTGCCCAAGAAAAAGATTTAGGCATCATTGTGGATAACACATTGAAACCCTCTGCCCAGTGTGCAGCAGTGGCCAAGAAAGCAAATAGAATGCTCGGAATCTTAAGGTGTAGAATGGAGAATTAAACAAAGGATATTATAATGCCTCTGTATCATTCCATGGCCCACCGCATCTTGAATACTGTCTGCAATTCTGGTCACCATATCTTAAAAAGGATATAGTGAAATTAGAAAATGTACAGAGAACAGCCACCAAAATGTTAAATGGGATGGAGGAAAAGCTTAAAAGATTAGGGCTCTTCAACTTGGAAAAGAGCTGGCTGAGGGGAGATATGATAGTGGTCTATAAATTGAGTGGAATGGAACGGGTAAACATAAATTGATTGCTAATGCCATCAAAAAGTAGAAAGACTAGGGGATGCACAATGAAGCTACAATATAACCCATTTAAGACTAATAAGAGAAAATATTTTTTCACTCAATGCGTAATCAAACTCTGGAATTTGTTATCGGAGAATATAGTAAAAGCTCTTTGTGTAGCTGGCTTTAAAAAAAGGTTTGGACAAGTTTCTGGAGGAAAGATCTATAAACCATTATTAAAGAGGACCCAGGAAATCCACTGCTTGCCCCAGGACAAGCATTATGGAACCCATGTGCCTTTTTGGGAACCTGCCAGTTATTTGTGACCTGGATTGGCCCCTGTTGGAAAGAGGATACTGGGCTTGATAGACCTTGATCTGACTAAGTGTGGCATTTATGTTCTTATGTAAGGGTGAGCTTTCAAACATTGGTTTGATATGGCAACAGGACTGGCCAAACTTTAGGCAAGATTAAGTGGCTGCCTAGGACAGCAATTTTTGGAGAGTGGGAGCAGTAAAGAGCAGCAACTTTAAAAGCAGAACAATGGATTCTGTAGCCAGAGAAGCTCGGAACCATCAGCACATTCTTTTTCCTGCAGGGACAGCAGGCACACCGATACATATATAGCAAAGTTTAATATTTTAAAGTATGATGTCCAATTACATATTTTTGCAGGATTGTTGTTGGAAAAGTGCTGTTCAATTGATTATGACTGTTGAGTTGAATTTTCAGAATCTTAAGGGAAAGGGAGGGGTGTGAGACTGAAGGTATGCCCACGGCACGCACTATCTTGCTTCTACGCTAGGGCTAACCCTGCATGACAAAACATGGCAAAATGTGCATTATGAGACCACAGCATGCTTTATTAGAAGTTTCTAAGAGGATGACTGCTGGAGTTCAGGCACTTTTATGACTAACCGTGGTGATGTCTCTTTCTTTAAGAATTAAAAGAAAAACTGCATCAAAAGAAAAAGAGGGCATTTCAAATACATATCCTCGGCACTGTGCTTTTTGTCATATTTTTTCACTCAACTCATACTCAAACTCTGGAATTTGTTACCGGAGAATGTATTAACGTTGTTAGTGTAGCTGGGTTTAAAAAGGGCTTGGACAAGTTCCTGGAGGAAAGGTCCATAAACCATTATTAAAAAGGAGCCGGGAAATCTACTCCTTGCCCTGGGACAAGCACTGTGGAACCTGTGTGCCTCTTTGGGAACCTGCCAGATACTTGTGGCCTGGATTGGAAACTGTTGGAAGCAGGATAGTGGGCTTGATGGACCTTGATCTGACCCAGTATGGCATTTCTTATATTTTTATGTTGCTCATATCATAAATTTAAAAAGCTATTTTACAAGCCTTGTGCACGGTTTACAAGTAGAAATACCTGCATTTACATTTGAATCTGGTACCCACTTGGAAAGGGTGATTTTGGGATAGCTGCATTCTACAGATGGAAGAACCAGTGACTCAGATTTCCATGCTTGGAATAGAAGTGTGTTGGGGGCATGGTAGTGGTGCTGCTGAGGTGTGCATGTCTATAGCATATTTCACAAAGCCCATCAACATCAAAGGTGGAATTTTAAAGCATTGACATTTCGAACTGCTGTAAATCATGTACAAATGCTGACTTGGCTTGTCTTTTGGGACTGCTTGCATTGCTCATAGCTGGAGGACATCTGGTTGTGTTTCATTTACCTGATTCATCTGTGTCTATGTAGGTGTCATAGGCTACCTTTTATTCCCCTATTCAGTATTCTGTCACCATTCATCCTTGTACCATCCCCATTCAAATTCCCTGTGTCTCCCTTTCCCCAAGCCCCCTCCTCCTGGTTTTGTTCCTATCAAACACCCTGTGTTTGCCATTGGTTATGTCTGTCTAGGGGCAGCCTCTGGTGTGTGATTATCCATCTCATAGCGTGTGCCTGAGTATAACTGCACAGCTGAAAATAAAATTCCCTAAATATACCGTATACTTTTATGGTCCAATTTTTAAACTCCGTGGTCAGTGGTTTTTGTAAATGCTGGTCGCAGCATTTAAATATATTCAGTGCCGCTGAACGTTCACGAATAACGACAGCCAAAGGCAGGGTCTAGGTGAGCCCTCAATCCTGGTCTGTCCCCCCCCTGCTGCCGCCCCTCTACAGGAACTGCAATGGTACCAATGCCATTTAAACGACAAAGCAGCACTTTCCCAAATTCTCCGGTGCTGCGTTGCTATTCCACCTCTCTATGATGTGCCACTTCAGACCCCTCCAACGCAGACGTCCTGTACCAGAGGGGCAGAAGCAGCAGCTCATAGAAAAAATGGCGATGCAGTGCTGGAGAGTTTCGGTAAGGGTGCGTTGCCATTTAAAAAGCATTGCTGTTTCAGTTCCCAGAGAAGGGAGGCAATAGGTGACCTGTGAATGCTGGTGATCCAGGCGGCTGCCAAGAGCACCTATTGGCTCATGCCGGCCCTAGTTAAAGGAAGTATCCAGACAATAGTTGCTGCTAACCAGATATGTCCCTTTGATTATAAGGCCATTCAATTGTAACAATAGAACAGCTATTAGGCAGAGTCTTCCCACTGAACTAAAATAAAGTTTTAACACTCACATTTCTTCCTCGTTCAAATGAAATTCTAAGCGACCACGAGAAACGAATGCATGTTTTAATATAAGATGTGTAAATCAGAGTGAAGCTGAAGGCTGGTAATAGTATTGTTTGAATTGACAATTGAATTAACCAGAATAAATCTACAGCTAGCACTGTAGCTTTAAATATTTCTATAGTACAGTCACATTCCAGCTTATGCTCTGCTTTTCACGCTACTGTATGTATTGCAATGCTATGTATACTAATAAGAAGCAAAGAGGCAAAAAGGTTACTCGTTGCACTGTGGGTTTGTCACAAGCTCATTGGCTTTTCCAGGGGCCACTGTAAGATCCTTAATCGATCTCAGTGTTTTATGGACTAGAACAGTGATTTCCAAACGTTTTCGTCCTGCCACTCCCTTAGTTCCATAAATTTATTACAGCAGCGCCCCCCCCCCCACCCCGTCACCCATTGAGGCTATTACTCAAAAACAATCATTCTAAATTTTGATAAAAGTTTTTATTTAATTAAGAACATAAATAGTATCGTTTAATAACATTAATGATAGAATCAAAATTTTTATTTAATTTACAACACAAAAGCAAACATTTTTCAAAAATCAATTTTAATAAAATAATGTAGCTATTCTATCTATTGAACATGTTTAATGGGATGGATGGGCTTGATGAAGTGATATCAGTTTCTCAATGTCTGGTTTAAAGTTACCGAGCAGGAGCCTTAAATTCCCACGTTCAACTATTTGGAGTTGATTTCTTGCTGTGGGTAAAAAAATACTTTTCCCTGTGCCCAAAATGGGGAAGACAGGATAGAGAAGAGTCGAGAAGGGAAAGCTCACACACAGTTGTTCCCCAGCCAGTTGTAGTTTTGCAGGGAAACCTCTTTGAAAATGTGAATGCAGGCCTCCTGGTTGATTTAAAAACTGCAAGAAAAGGGATCAGGTGCTTTTAAAAATAAATTGCTAACCATATTTGCAGAGAATTTCTGGGAATTTATCAGTGGTGGTATAAAGGAGCAGTGTCTTATTTTAGAGAAAATATGACATGCTGGGACTATGGGTAAATAGTGAAAATTTGCATGAAACCTGCAGGCACGCCTTAGCATCTTTAGCCCCTTTAACATGAGCACACGGCTTCATGTTGCACAACACACTTCAATGAACAGTTACCCCTTAAAAATCATGTAAAAATTCCATCTTAAATTGGGTAATTGCTAATGGGAGAGATTCCTGCAAAGACACTGAACTGAACTGAGGCGGGAGTCTTGTTTTCAGAGCACTATTTATTTGTGATCTACAAGAGCAAAGCCCTTTTTTTGGGCATTTTCAGGAACTGGGGGATGCTTTTTTGGGACTTGGCATCTGCATTCAGATTGCATACCTTAATAAATCAGGGTCCCTGTCTGAACTGCTGAAATCCAGCTGCAAACATCTGGATAGATAGGGGCTCCACCTGTCTGGATGGCAGCTGTCATGATCCAATAAATCGCCTTGTATTTACTAAGAAAACTAAAGAGAGAAACAAGCTGAACTCTTCCTTCATGGGAGCAATGCCTTTGTTTGCCCACTAGATGCCACCATCAGAAATCTGGACGTAGAGTAATCTGAAATTTTCTTAAGACTATAAACTACTTTGTGAGCCCTGTTGCAGAGCTAAAACTACCAGGACTACACTAATTCTCAGAATCACCTTTAATAGGGTGACTAGATAGCTCCATGCCCAGGGCGACAAGCTTGGCCAGTCCATGTTTTACCTTATTACCTACAGGAAATGAAGCTCTGATTTCTCTATTGAGCTTCCCAAAAATGCCGTTCTGCATCTCCCTGCATGCAGTGGGATGAAACCAGGACTGGATCAGCTTGTCCCACTGGACATGGAGCTAAATGGATGCATTACCCTGTCACCCACATACTTATATGGAGAGATTCTGTTAGAAACAGACAATTGCACCATCATTGGTCCTGTGGAGAATAATTTTATAACAGGTCACCTAGGTGGGAAGGCCAAGCAGACACCTATTTTAGGCCTATTTTCTAAAGATACATAAATGCCTGTGTATCTTTATAAACTGCAAGGGGTAAACTGGCAGACGACATGGCTCAGTTGAAAACGTGGACATTTATCTCTGTTTGGGAGCAGGTATAAATGTTAGGGCAGAGGTGCCTAACATCAGTCCTGGAGGGCCACCATCCAGCCTGGTTTTCAGGATGTATCTCATGATATATTTGCATACAATGGGGCAGCACAGATATATGAAAACATATCTCATGAATATTCATGAGAAACATTCTGAAAACCAGGCTGGGTGGTGGCCCTCCAGGATTAGAGTTGGACATCCCGTGTTAGGGTGTAAAGTGTGCACATTCAGTACATGGTTCTTTTTTAAACTACATGCTTAGATTGCAACTCCACCCCCTGCTTTGGTCAAACTCTGTCCAGGACACGCTTCCATTTGGAGGTCATACTTATTGTGTTTAAATTATACAATCAACTTTCAACTGGCTATTTGCAATCCCTATATACAAGATGCCAAGCAATAGACCAGGGGAGGAGTAGCCTAGTGGTTGGGACAAGGTACTTCAGGCCAGAAGGTCGGGGGTTCAAATCCCACTAGAGGACAGCAACCTTGGGCCAGAAGGACTGGGGTTTCTAGTCCCACAGATGCTCCCTGTGGTCTTGGGCAAGCCACTTAACCCTCCATTGCCCATGTTCCCTGTAAGTATTAGTGTATTTGTCTCATATCCCCACGTGTTAAATGTATCCCCCACTTGTGTTGTGACCACTTTGATTGAAGGATAAGGCAGTATACAAAAACTGTCTAAATAAATAAATAGATGGCAAAACATGCAAACTACCCTCACTCTCTCTCCCTCTCCCAGGACAAGCACTCGGGCAGTATCAAACAGAGCCTTCTCACTCTACACCCCCAATATTTTAATACACTCCCACATGACATCTGGGCCACACAGGAACTCAGTCAATTTTGCAAGAAAATAAAAACTCATCTCTTTAGGGAATATTTTGGGACCTAATACTAAGCGCATAAACTGGATCCTGCTGTTACCTGTACCAATCTGCACTCCCTACACCATGACTCTCTGCAACGATCTCACACCCCCTCCTTATGCGGATCCCCAAACCACTCTACCTTCCCCACCCACCAAATTTGCTCTCCCCTACCCATTTGCTGTTCCCCTTCACTATCCCCATCCCCAACCCCAACCCCTCCTTCCCCAAGCTGTTGCTCACTAGGTTAACAAAGTTGATTTAGTTTATTGCTTGATAATTAAGCTTAGTCTTTCACATTGTAATGTTACTAAGTTCCTATGCAATGTTATATTGCCTCATTCCATGTAAACCTTAACATTATGTTCCAGCTTTAAGGTCTCGTTATCATTAGCATGTTCTCTGTAAATCGCCTTGACTTGGAGATAAAGCGGGATATAAAAAGTTAAATAAATGTGCGACCTTGTGATACTTCATACGGGGTAATTTTATAAAAGCCCTTTTATGTACAGGAAAAATGTATAAAATTGCTCCCTTAATAATGTTGATCATATGGGGATAAAACTCTGACAAAGCAAATAGAGTTGCCAAATTACCCATTTCCAGAACTGAGATTTTTTGCCAGTTCTGGTTTTAAATTTGCATTATAACACAGTATTGTATTTGTAGTCTCTGAGTTTACCCATTGCAATCAGTGCATGATGCATCAGGATGAAATTATCAGAAATCCAGGACTGGCTTAAAGTCTTACACCTGGGACTGGGTAACTGGTCAACTCTGTAAATATACGTTCATGCAAACTCTTAGAGCTCATTCCAGATTTTGTTGCTAATTAAAATGCAAGAATATATGTATGAGCTGAGTCTCAGAAATGCTAATGTATGATGTTGGAGAGGAAATACTAAAAGCAATCAGTTTAATATCAGAATGATATAATACAGTTAAAATGATATAAAGAAGGGTAAAAAGGATTGAAGGAAGGAGGACAGTGAGAAGGTACAGCACTGGCAAGATATGGTTTATTAAAAACATTCTACACCGCCCTTCAGAAAAACAGAGCGGTGTACAAAAGTAATAAAATCATATTAGAAAAGGAAAAAGAGCACCATTAAAATAACAGGAATGGGGGGGGGGGGACTGGGGGACTGTTTAAATAATTATGTACTTGCTGAAGGTTCAGGGCATTGTATAAGTGTACCCACAGCACCCTGAATATTGACTGACTTGTTAATCAAAACGTTGTTTGTCAAAAACACACTGAAGTGATATGCTAGGTCTAGGAGGGGAGAATTAGGTGGTAGTGGTGGTGGGGGGGGGGAGCAAAAATGGGGAGAAAATGCGCTAACAAATGTTACATAGGCCTCAATGACTTGCCTCTGCTGTTTTCGCTCATGGCCTGATTCTCTTTTATTCTGCTAGTTCAATAAACAGTTTGAACATAATGTAACAGGAAAAAACAGAGGAGAGAAACAGATGCAAACAAGATGTAACCATGAGAGGAGGAGGAGGAGAGAGATGAAGCAGAGAAGGAAGGGGTGGGGGGGGAGTGGAAGGGCTATACCTAGGAGGAAGAGTTGAAAGCCTGTTGAAAGAGAAGTCTTTGGGGTAGGAGAGGTCAAGATGGATATCCAGGGCCAGAGACTTCCACAAGCTGAGGCTAAGAAAGTAGAATGCTGAGTGCCTCATGGATTCATATCGCGTTTGGGAGGGTGGAAGTAGGTAAAGCTGGTTTGTGTGAATAGATCAAAGTACAGTAGATGAGGGGGGAGCGTGCAGGATAATGTGAGAGGAGAGATAAACGGGGGTGCCAGAGTGTAATGTTTGGTGAATCAAGGAGAGAAGTTTAAACTGAATACAGATCAGAATGGGCAACCAGTGATATTTGAGAGACAGAGGGCTAATGTGGTCAAATTTGGATGCGTGATGAAGAATACAAATAATGGTATTTTGGACAGTTTGTAAGCATTTGATCTGATAACGGAATAGACTGGAGTAGATGATATTACAAAACGGTACAAAAATGATGGTAAGATGGTACAAAGGAAGTGCAAGAAGAAAGGAGATTGACCTGATAACGATTAAAGGAGTCATGGAAAAGAAGGTAGTGCTAATGGGAGTTTAAGAAACAAAGGTGTATGGAAGGGTAAGTCTTATGTTTTAATTATTATATTTTTCTATGTGTGTGTTAATATGTTGTACTTAACCCTGAGCACTTGGAAAGATGATTTTATAAGTCTGATGAATGATGAAAAGGAGGAGAAAGAGAGGAAAGCATCAGGGAGGAGTGGCCTAGTGGTTGGGGCAAGGTACTTCAGGCCGGAAGGTCAGGGGTTCAAATCCCACTAGGGGACAGCAACCTTGGGCCAGAAGGACTTGGGTTTCTAGTGCCAAAGTTGCTCCTTGTAGTCTTGGGCAAGCCACTTAACCCCCCCCCCCCCATTGCCCATGTTCCCTGTAAAATAGCTATCTCCAAGTTATAATGCCCTGTTCAATGTAATTTCAGTTTGTTCAATGTAAACCACCTTGATATCATGAAAGGCAGTATATAAGAAATGTTAAATAAATAAATAATCTCACAGCTAAGGTAGAAGAAGAGTGAGGCAAGAAGGGACAGAGGAAGGGGAGTGAGACCAAGTCAATGAAAAATTAATTGGGTCATATTTGAGAAGATCTTAAGAGAGTAGGAAATGGAGAAAAAAGTGAAAAATAATATTGAAAAGCATAGCAGGGATAGGAAAACAGAGGATAAAAGATGCTGGAAGGCAGACAAGAGCAAGAAAGAGGCTTAAAAGCAGAAAACTCTCTGCCTAAAGATTCAACTAAGAGCATTCTGAAAAGCCAGAGAAAGCTGGAACATGCAACACAGCATTTAAAACATAAGGACAGAAGGGACCACCAGAAGGGAGGCTTTGAGAGAGAGAAAGTTACAAGTGAAAAGCACTGGTAAACTTATTATTTTAGTAGAAATTGTGGAAATAAAGACAAAATCATGAAAATGGCAGACAGCAGGTGTCTGCTCAAAAAGGAATTACGCTGCCGCACTGCGTAATAAGATTGCATTTCTTAATGCCATTTGCCCTGAAACAGCAGAAAGTACAGCACTGCATGGGCTATGTTAGTGCAAATCACAGCTTTCATTTTCTAGATGTTTGAGCCTTGTTCCTCCTCGCACTCTAAGGACATGATGTGTGCAGTACATATATGCTATACAATGACCTCACGAGGGCCTGGAGCTGTAACTCAGAGAAATAAAATGCAATTCTTCTTAGAACATCATTACATTAACCTAAACAGCCTGTCTGTATGCAATAGTGTACACAACCCTAAGCAGCATTTTCAGTCTCTTCTATCCTGAGCAGTTCTCTATTTTGCAGTAAAATTTATTAACTGCTGTGACATTCTGTTCACCTCTTGCAGTACACTTAATCCAAGCCATTTCCTTTCTCTGAGCCCTTCCACCTGCTCTTTATAATATTAGGGCTTTGGACGAATGAAGAACTCTTCACCTTAGTTATGTAAAAATAACTCTGCTGGCAGAAATATCAAGCAACAGCTCTTTTGTTTCCTCTTAGAAAATTCCTCTTTCATGAATTTCTTTATAGCCATCAAAGTAATGATGAGAACAAACAGCATGAATAGGCGAGCTCACACCAAAGCACCCAGGACATCCTGCTGGTTGGATGAAGAGTTTGTCGGCATAGATGTGCTGAGATACCGTGACTGGAACATATAGTTGATAGAGCAGAGAATACTGTCAATAGAACAGGTGTACACAGCCAAAAAAAGGAGAGTTCATGTTTTTTAAAAATGAGTTTTTAAAATCTTTGGGCATTTGCGTTCATTTAATCTATTTGTTTATTTTTTTAGGCACACGTTGTATGTATGCATGCAAGTGTTTAAAATTGTGCATGCATTAATTAGTAGGTATTCCTATGTACAAGCAATCTGCATGGTCTTTAAATGTGGGCTCACAAAACCACACCCTCAGTCAGGGGTGGCTCTATCATTAGAGAGGGAGAGGCAGCCTCTCAGGCAGCAAATTGTGAAGGCAGTGAAAAGTGCCTTATAGCACCCCAGTAGTGGCTGCCTCACGTTTGCCTGGTTAGTTAACACCTCCCCTGACCACCTCCGCCACCGCTTCTCTCAATGTCAGCAGCAATAAAATCAAACAATAAGAACAGGGTCTTTAAAATGTCTACATGCTTCAAATGCCCTATTATCCCACCTATCTGACACATACTTTTGGCATGGAGGGGATGGTAGGTCCTTTGAAGCAGAAGGGCATCTCAAAAATTCCCACATTTCTTGTTTGATTTATTGCCATCATTGTGCCGATCTTGTGAGAAGCGGTACTGCCAGAAGCACTGGGGAGGGAGAAGAGTGACTTGGGAGGGGGGATGCTGGACACAGGGGGAACATTGGGAGGGAGAAGAGCAAGAGAAATTTGGGCGTGCTAAATACAGTGGGGGACAGGGAGATGTAAAGGAGATGCTGAATGGGGGAAGGACACAGGGGAGCATAGGGAGCTAGAAGAGAGATGCCGGACATGGGTAAAATAGGAAGAGAGAGGGGGAAGATGCTGGACATGGGTGTGGAGGATAGGGAGGGGAGATGAGACGCTCTACACGGGGGTGAAACAGGGAGAGAAAGGGGGAGATGCTTGACACAGGGACAGAAACATGAGAGAGAAGGGAAATGGACAAAGCAGAGATAGGGAGAGAGAGAGATGTTGGACATGGGGAGTTAAAGAGGGAGAGGGAGAGAGAGGGGAGATGCTGAACACAGGGATTGAAGATAGGGAGAGAGGAGATAAAGAGATTCTGGACATAGCGGGAAGGGAAAGAGAGAGAGAGAGATTCTGAACACAGGGGTGAGAAGCAAATGCTGGATTTTGGTGTTTATAATTTATTTTTGCGTTATAAACTGTGCTATGGTTCTCAGTTTTTCTTTTTAATCCTTGGTGTGTGACCATCTTGCATCTCCTTTGTTTTTGCAGAATATATATTTACATTTGATACAGTGCTAGTCCAGTGTACAATGTTAGGAGTCAGTATGGTTTATATTAGATTCCCAAGCTACATAATTAAACTGCTACAATTTTTGCTGCATAAAAGCAACATTGCAACGTGTGTGTGTTTTTTTTTTTTTTAATTACATACCCTGGGAATATGTTGCTTTCTTTTTTCATGGGGCAACCACCTGATCAGTATTCCGAGTGAGGGGAACCCCTCTTCCCCAGCTAGAGCTCTGAGGATGCCACTGTACTTTGTGTGCCAGAGGGTGGCGCCAGTTCATCTTTAGCCTCAGGCAGCAGATTGCCTTAAACTGGCCCTGTCCGTAGTAACTAGCCACCCACTGCATGCATGTCAACCTTCAGAAAGGAAGGGATTTCCATTTAGCACATGCCTTTTCAGTAGTAACTCAAGGTGAATTACATTCAGGTACAGTAGATATTTCCTTGTCCCTAGAGGGCTTACAGTCTGTTTGTACCTGAGACAGTAGAGAGCTAAGTGGCTTGCCTAGAGGCATAAGAAGCATTGTGGGATATGAATCCTTGTTTCGCTGGTTCTCAGTCCACTGCACTAATCATTCGGCTACTCCTCCACTCGCAAATGAGAAATTTTGTTGAGAGAACAAAATGCCTTAATATGATAGTCTAGTGTATTAGTGTACAGTCATATTTAAGAGGGCAAAACGTCAAAAAGGTTAACAGATCAAATAAGAGGGAGAGTTGATGGATCTAAATATGGGATCACGAATGGGGGAATTATATTTTAGAACATCAGCTGTCTGTTGTATGAAGGCGGCAGGCTGTGTCTTCCTGACCCCCAAAGGGTGATTTCTGCTCACCAGACACGTATGTGAGGCAGTTTCAGGGCTCCCTGAAAAGAGGGTACCGACAGCTGCCATGGAATAGTGGCAATTATAGGTCGGATTTAGGATGCACCCCTGCCAGGTTTCAAAGGGAGCTGTGGTTTGTTGTTCCTTACGAAGGATCTTTTTAGCAATGACTGGGTTATAAATTTATTTATTTATTTATTTAACAGTTTTTATATACCGTCTTTCTACTATAAATTTATTTATTTATTTATTTATTTAACAGTTTTTATATACCGTCTTCCCAGGCTCCAGGGATTCTGCAGCCACAGGAGAAGCTGTATAATTAACCTGTTGCAAAATAATTTACAACTTGCCACACAATCATCAACTCTGAAATACCCTGCTGGTAATTCAGTCCTCTGATGGAAGCTGCATGGTGCCTTCAGGGCTCATTCTGCCTCATCCTAGCCAATCAGCATAGCCAGCATTTCAGAAAGACAAACAAGATTCTGTCTAGACCAGTGGTTCTGAACCAGTCCTCCTTGAACCCCTAGGCCAGTCGGGTGTTCAGGATAGCCCTAATGAATATGCATGAGATATATATGCATTAGAGATATCCTGCCAACCTGACTGGTTCGTGGCTCTCTAGGGCTGGATTTTTAGACCCCTGCCTTACACCTGTCATTTAAGATTGTGAGTGGGCAAGGTGCAGATCACCAAGACATCTAAAAGGTTAGATAGAATTTCTCACATGCCTCTTTGCTTCTCACCACCACCAAAATATTGTCTATTAGACAACTTTTGGTGGTGGTGAGAATTGAGGAGGCATGTGGCACATTCTATCTACCCTTTTGATGTCTAGGACATCTGCACCTTGCCCACTCACAATCTTAAATGACAGAGGTGTAAGGCAGGGGTCTCCAAATCCAGCCCTAGAGGGCCACAAACCAGTCAGGTTGGCAGGGTATCTCTAATGCATATATATCTCATGCATATTCATTAGGGCTATCCTGAACACCCGACTGGCCTAGGGGTTCAAGGAGGACTGATTCAGAACCACTGGTCTAGACCCATTATTGACATTGCTACCGCCATCTAGTTGTGAAAAAATAAAATTGCTTATTTTCAGAACTACACTTAACTGCTGATGCCCAGATGCCAGTCAACAGCTGTCAACAAAAAATTAGTTTTGCTACTATACTTTTTTTCAGGACTGGATTTAAGATGTTAATGTTGCAGGATCAGAGATCAGTGGGGAGTGGAAGTTGCTCTCCCAGAGATCATAGATAACCGAGGCAGGCGGCCCCGGCGCTTCGGGCCCTACCCTTTTCCTCCGCCACCCCCCCCCACCCAACCCCCCCCCCCAACATAAGACATCACACTATAACTTCATGGAACACAACTGGTCACATCTTTATTAACCATTAACAATTAGAACAACCAACATCAAACTTCCTAACCCCCCATTAGCGGAACCCGGCTGCACCAGCCATACCTTAGCAAAGTGCCCGCCACCGCTAATGCCATAACTTGCCTCCCAATAACAAAAAAACTAAACCCACAAAGTAAAACCCCTATTCAAACTCAATTTTTGTCAGAAGAGACTGGAGGAGACTGGAATGGACATCCAATCACACCAGACAGCCTTTTCTATTTTTCTTTTTTTGTAAACGCTAAAACATTTTTACTTAGCTCATCAGTATATTCCAGTGAAGTTTCCATGTGCCAGACTTTTCTCTCGAATAGCGGTCGGATAGTTCATGCCCCTCTCCCTGACTTCGCCATGCTATTAGCAAAAGTCGGCCGGGGTTTGACCGGGTCAGGGGCACCCCGCCCCCGCCCAAATGTAGCCTGCTGCTCCGGACCCCAGAAACCTCCGGGATCCCGCCACCGGCACAGAACCCTGTTCATGTGCCGCCCCCCCCAACCCCAAGCTGCGACCAGCGCACATCACGGACCGACATATATTCCAAGGCCTCTTGCCAGTCGTTAAGGAGCAGGTCCATACCAACTGGAGACAAATGAAACCCATCAGCCCGATAGAGCCCCGAACAGCCGACGTCCACCTAGTCATGCAAGATCTGATAACCTCCCCTCTCACAGACCCATCGACCAATATGTCGATTGATCTTAGTCAGGCCCCGAGACCACCGTCGCTGGTCCCAGCAAGCCGGCCTTAGAATGATGTCCGACCACAGCAAAATAACACCTGGAAACATCCGAATCACCACCCCCAGATCGTCCTGCGCTGCCCGGATCAGCTGCCTGCAGGACCAGGACACCAGGTCATTGCCCCCCAGATGCACAATCAGGACTGCCAGCCACCGCGATGTCCTCCCGTGGCACTGTAGCAAAGGCAGCAATTGCGACCAATGAAGTCCTCTCACGCCTAGCCATGTCACAGCCACCACCGACGGGTCCAGTCCCAAATTAACTCCGATAGGCCGAGCAGCCGCACGCCGTCCCGCCCAGTGGACAAAAGAGTGGCCAGCAACCCAACAGCCACCAGGCCCGACACCCCCATCTGCAAAAGAAATAAACAGTTAAAGTCCCCGACCCACAACCCAAGCCCCTACAGCCGCACATAGCCTTTAAAAGCCTGAGAGCGCCACCTACCTATGCCCTGAATCACCTGCCCAGGCAACCCAGCCGCTGCCGCGCTAGTGGCAGCCCCAATACGAAAGGAGTGCGGCGCAAACCGCTTAGGGTTCTCCCCCACCGCACGCAACGCCAGGCGCAGTACCGCCGTTACCTGAAAACGGGTTAAGACCCTTGCATCTGCGTGCACGAAAAAACCACCCGCTAGACTCGGACGCACCGACAAATACTGTTGAACCGCCCGAACCGGGCAAGCCCGCGGGTCCCCGACCTCACCCAGCAGCACCCACAATCCTTTCCCCAGCGGATCCATCTTGGATCTCGCCAAAAGGATCCGCAACCACCCACATGATGCTCCTGCAGCCCCCCAACACCCCCCCCCCGGCCGGAGCCCGCGACCAACTCACCGATTCGAAAAGCCCCAAAAAAAGGCAAGGCAAAACACCGCCCGGAACAAAGTTGCTTCGTACGCAGACGCCGCCACCCGCGATAAGACCCCACAGACCCTCACCAAGAGCCCATGCATAATGGGCAACCGTGAATCCCACGGTGTAGGCTGAACCCGCTCCCAACCTTGCAAAAGCCGCCATGGCAAAAAACCCCCAGCAGGCGAGCCCTAACCCACTGTGCTCGCAAAAAAGTTAAACCCTGCTAAGTGCCCACGCACCGCCGATCGAGAGAATCCGGCGCTCTTGGCCTCCACAATATATTGACCAATCAAGCCCGCCGGAACCCCTCCTGGCTGCCACCCATGAGCCACCAAAATTGCGACCACCCGGTCACAGCCCCGCTGATACGCAGACCAAGTCCCTGCAGACACCGAATTCTTCAGCAGATCTAGCATCTCCCGAGGCCAATACTCCACAAGCTCTCTGGGACCACAGATCCGTCCTTGTCCGCTTCGGGGGCCAGAGCCCAGAACCGTTCCCACTGAAAACAAAGAAAGAGCATCAGCGATCTCGTTAGTGCACCCCGGTATATGCCGCGCCTTCACCGACACATTCAACCGCAGACAGGCTAACACCACTTCCCGCATCAAGCCCGCCACCCTCAAGCACCTAGGGGAGTAGCGATTGACCACACTGACCACCGCCTCATTATCACACCACCAGAGAACCCTACGGTTTCGAAGCCGCTCCGGCCAGAGCTCCAAAATCACATGAATCGGAAGGAGCTCCAAAAAGATGATGATCCTGGTCAACCCCGCAACGTGCCACGACTCAGGCCAACGATCTGCGCACCAGACCCCACTGAAATAGACACCTAACCCCGCCCACCCCCCCACCGCATCTGTGTACAACTGCAAGGCATCACTGGACACCTCGGACTCCATCAAAACAGAAGTCCCATTGAAGTCCTCCAAAAAGCGACTCCACACCATCAAATCTGCCCTCATCACCCCCGTGACCCTAATCCAGTGGTGAGGCTTCCGCACCCCGGCCGTGGCACACGCCAGCCGACATGAAAACACCCTCCCCATCGGAATCACCCTACACGTGAAATTTAAAGACCCTAACAGCGCCTGCAGCTCCCTCAAGGAAATCTTATTTTTATTTATTTATTTATATTCTCTTATATACCGCGCTATTCTGCATCAGTGCGGTTTACATTGAACAAACTGAAATTACATTGAACAGGGCATTATAACTTGGAGATAACTATTTTACAGGGAACATGGGCTATGGAGGGTTAAGTGGCTTGCCCAAGACCACAAGGAGCACCTGTGGGACTAGAAACCCCAGTTCTTCCGGCCCAAGGTTGCTGTCCTCTAGTGGGATTTGAACCTCCGACCTTCCGGCCTGAAGTACCTTGCCCCAACCACTAGGCCACTCCTCCACTCCTTGTGGGACGACAACACGTTAGCCACCGAAATCCGCAAGCAGGCAACCTTATCCTGCGGCAAACGCGCCACCATCTCCTCAGAATCCAACTCCACCCCCAAAAAGGTCAACCGTGTCGTCGGACCCTCCATCTTACCCTCCGCCAATGGTACACCAAACTCCCGCGCCAGCCGCACAAACGCAGATAACATCTCTTGGCATTCCCCCGACTGCGCCGCACCCACAAACAAAAAATCGTCCAGGTAATGCACCACATTCGACAAGCCGGACGACTGAACCAGCACCCACTGCAGGAAGGTACTAAACATCTCAAAATAAGCGCAAGAGACTGAACAGCCCATCGGCATGCACTTGTCAAAATAATACCCCCCTTGAAAGCAAAAGCCTAAGAAAGGAAAAGCAGACGGATGCACTGGTAACAAGCGAAACGCCGATTCGATGTCAACTTTCACCATAAGGGCAGACCGACCGGCCACCCTCACCATCAGAGCCGCCTTATCAAAGGACGCGTACCGGACCGTACAAAACTCACGTGGAATGCGATCGTTAACAGAAGCACCGATCGGACAAGACAAATTATGAATCAACCAGAACCGGGCAGGTGGACCAGTTGAACCGCCAACACATGTCACTGCTCCCAGCCGGGCCCGCCTTTGGCGGCACCCTGCCCGCCCCCACGTGAAAGGAATGCAATGCACCACCCCGCCCCGCCACGCCACCCCACTACCTTTCCCCCCGCCCCCCCCCCACCGGCACTAGACCTAGCCGACATTTGAGTCAGCCACAGATTAATGTCCTGCGTGCCCCAGGAAAGTGATCTACTCTCCTCCATCTTATCCCTGAACTTTTCATCATAGTTCAGCCAAGCCCATCCGTCATGCGTCTGAGACGCCTCCAGGATGGAATCAGCGTATGCTAACATACCATACTGCCCCGGTTCGTGGTGACCCCATACGCTGGCCAACCGCAGAAAGGATCGCATCCAGTTCACCACATTACACGCCACCACCTTAACCCTAACGGCCTTCTCATCCTCCTTCCTCTTCTTCCGACTATTACCTGAACGTTTCCTCCCCTCAAGCAAGCGGAAGATATCTATGTAGCACCGCTTCCTAATCTTGCGCTGCAGCTTACACGGCACCCCTTCCCACAATTCCGGAAAAACCACCACCGATGCATCTCCCCCACCTGCACCCGAGCCCCCCCCCCCCCCCCCACCTTCCCCGTCCTGCCGACCCGGCTCCCCTCCTGACCCATCGGACGAACCACTCAAAGAGGAAGACGAGGACGATTCGGAGCTACGACGCCGCCAACAAGACCGCTTGTGCTTCTTACGCGAACCACCCCCCGCCTTCCCCTCCTGCGACCACACCCCCACATCGCCCGCACCCCCCAGCAACTCACCAGGCTCACCGCCAGCAGGCGCCGATGCCGCGGCCGTCCCATCAGCAACTGGACTGTCCTCACCACCGGCCCTCGCGATATCCACGGGCCGTCCCCCCGCTGACTCCGCCGCCGCTCCGTACTGCGTCGCCGCACCCGCCACCGGATTCAACCAGCTCTCGCGTCCAGCGGTGCTAGACGTCCATGTTGGCTGTGCCATAACCGGCCCCTGCGGATACATAAAAGGAAAAACGGGGGGGGGGGAACTGCCAGCGACCAACTTGAGGCCAAACCCCAGTCCGCCCGAGATGTACCCTGCCCCCCACTCAACCACTGCTCCCACGGTGAAGGCCCCCCTGGCGGACCATAGCCACCGGTACCCGGGAGCCAACCGGCGGGCACACCATAGCCACTGCCCCACTGGGCCCCATCCGGCTGCAACCCTCCCCCAGGCCCCTGTACCCCCAACACGCCCCCCGCTGGCCCCGTACCCCCCACCGGACCCACAGCACCTCCACCACCCCCCACATTCGCACCCCCCCCCGCCGCTCCAACCACTCCCCGAAGCCCCCCAACCACCCCCAGGGTTCCACTGGGGGACGGGTCACCCCTTCCACCCCCATCACCCCCCCTGGCTGCCGAACCCCTTTTGCCTCCCTACGCACCCGCACAGCACCCCCACCAGAAGCCCCATGACCCCTCTTCCCCCCCCCACCCCCAGGGCTGGGCAACTCGCTGCCCATCCCAGTCTCCCCACAAGACCGTGACCCCCCCGCCCCCGCACCCCCATCCCAGCAGCACCTTCTGGGGCCAAACCCCCTTTTCTCGCCTGACCACGTGGTGCAGGCCTCCCCCCCAGGCCCAAGAACCCCCTCTGCAAACCTTGACTCCCCAGGATGAGATAATCCACAGTGGAAGCCTAGGTACCACTGCTGCTTGGGCTTTAACTATTCTTTATTTATTGATATTTTTTTTTTTTTTTGCCGTGCAAAGCCCAGAACGGGCCACCACACGACCGCCCCACACTCCCCTAAATACAAAGACCCCCCACACCAAACCGCTGGCACACCCGAACTTGCCTTAGGCTGCCCAGCACTGCCCAAGTCCAGGAACCGCCGCCGAATGCGCTCCACCGCCGCCGCTTCTCAGCCCCGCAAAACACCGGCACCCCGAAAGCAGCCTCCGCTCCAACTGAGCACGCGGAGGCTGCCGGCCGGAACTCACCCCCCCCCACCCCCCAACAACAGCCCCATCGTTTGGCTCCCGTATGGCCATGACCGACGGGAGCCAATCAATTTGAATCACGCACTCGCGTGCCCCACCCGGGCCGCGCGCATGGTCCCCGCACCAGGCCACGTGCCCGGTTAAAGCCGGCCACCGGGACCCTGCCCGCGGCCTCGCGAATATGGTCCTAAAGCATGTAGAATAGGATTCTTCTTTAAGCCAAGGGGTATGTTTACTAAACCGTCTTAATGTGCGCTCTAAAACATTATCGTGCGATAAGGTACCTTATCACGCAATAATAGCGCTTTATCGGGCGCAGAGGTACCTTAGCATGCGATAACGTGTGTAGCGGTGCAAACGAGTGCTGAAGGCAGGGAAAGGCTCCCGGAGGGCGGAGGAAGGCTCCCCAGGGGCGGAGAGAGAGAGCCAATGGGCAGAGAATGGCAGGGGAGAGGCTCCCTGCATACTAACGCTGTGAAATTCGAGGCTGAAAACTAACACCAGTGAAACTCTGGAGTTAGAGCTGATTTAAAGGGAAAAGAAACCATTTCCGTCAGCAATGTACAGCAGAACCAGGGAAACCTACAAAAAGTGATAAGTGTGATACATGTGCCCGGAACAAAAGGGCAAATAAACAGTGAAAATGACCTGAACAAAATTGAAAAAAAACATAACCAAGCTGGGCAATAGTGATATTAATGGGAAACATCAACCCCCCCCCCCCCCGGGAAAGCTCCAAAAACAAGATATGAATTTTGGAAGGGTCTATGCTCCGTCCCCATACAAGGTGAATAAGCCCACAGTGAAACTGCGCTGAGCAGGGTTTTCCCTCTCCATTGGGCAGGTTTCCTATGGCGTGCACATGTTCCACAACAGCAGGGTGGGCATGTCGGAACAGGCATCTGGACAGATGCTTGAAAAGGGGACACAGAGGGCTGCAGGCGGCACATGCTGTGTTGCAGCTGGGCCACAGTGCGGACTAGGGTGATGCCTAGGTGGCCCATAGGAATGCTGAAACAGTAGAGCAGCCAGACAGCAACTGATGAGGGCCCAACATGGGCATGAGTGTGCTTCCCACAGTGTCACAGGGGATAGTACCCAGCAGGTACCCCCAAGGGCACAGAACATTGGCAGGCGGTGCTAGGGAGAAGCGTGGACAGCTATGCAGGCACCCCTACCCCAGAACCCGCACCATAGGCAGCCACCTACCCACACCCTGGATGGCCTGAGACTGCGCTCCACCAGCAGAAGGGCATGTCAGCAGGGTGGCAGAGGGGTACTGGTGGTGGAGGGGGCAGTGGCAGCTGCCCAGAGCAGACCATGGCCTAGCCCTGTGTAGGTGGGTGCCATGCACTGCAACAGACAGGCCCTGTCTGATGAACAGTCATGGTATCACCAGGGAATGCACCATCTCTATGGCAACAAGGTGGTGCAGTGCACACAGCCAGTGTGCTCAGAAGCAGAAAGTCACAGGTTCAAGTCCCAGCTGTGGTTCCTGCCAACCCAGTCCCCATATTTTACCCACTACTGAAACGTGCTAATACAGACAGAACCTTTATTTCAGATGACGTAAACATGCCCAAAACACCTACATTTTACCTTACAGAGCACAGACACCATAAACATGTGCATTACCTAAAGCAGAGTCTCCCAAATGCAGTCCTGGAGGGCCAAACACCATTCAGGTTCCATGCTGCCTCTAATAAATATGGCTGTGCTACATTTCTATGCACCACCCCCATGGTATGCAGATGTATTTCATGCATATTCATTAGGGACAGCATGAAAACCTGAACAGTGTGTGGCCCTCCAGGACTGGAGTTGGGAACCTCTGCCCTAGAGCAACGGCCAACAGGGGCAGACACACATGCACCCACAGGCTCCATTATCCGAAGCCGCCTGGAGAGGCAGGATGTTGGGCCCTGCGTGCATCTCCCAATACTAGCACTTGCATACCTTAGCAATGCCACCCTAAACATGGGAAAACTACACAGCTATCAAAAGGTTGCTATGATAACTGGCAGATAGCAATTCCTACGTTAAGCACAATTGGCTGATTGAGCTTTCACATAGCAACCTTTCTGATGTCTGTGGAGTGTGCCTCAGGTCTGGCGTCTGACAGAGTGACCCCAACAGTATTGCGTACCATAGCCATGCCTGCACTGTGCCCAGGACTGGTGTGGTGGCCAGGGCTGCCAAACACCTCTATAGTTGCACAATGCTGGCATAGGTGTGGGGAGTGTGTCTGTCTATCCAGTGTGTGGTGGCTGCTAACACCTTCCTCAGCCCACACTGCTAGCACTGTTTCCAGTATTGGCCTGCCAATGTGCATAATGAGGAGCAAGGTACCGTGGGAATAGCCTGGATAGGGTGGCCTGGCCTGGATTCATCTGTACAGAGCATAGGGCAATGGCTCGGACATTGTAGTGCCCGGCCACCACCTGCACGGACAGGGTGGCCACAGCATGTCCTGCTGGGAGGTCACTCTCACCCTGACTGAGCAGTAACCACGGCATGGCTAGGTTCCCCCATAGTGCTATATAGTATTTCTCCCATGTGATATTTATGGGTTCTCTTTTGGGGCCCAATCACTGACCTATCTGCTTGGTGTGTATGCTGACATCCCCGTTCTGGGTACATGCATCTCCTCCAGGACCATGCACTATGGACTAGCTAGCAGACTGTCTGCAGCTAGTATGTGTCTTGCTGGAACACCTTGCAGGGTGCAGCGGCTAGAGGCTTGCTGCTGGAGAATGTCAGATAGTGGTGGGGGGCAGTTGAGCATTTCCAGGCCTACTGTCTGTCTGCTATTGCTTTATGGATGTGTACAGCTCTGCATTGCCTGCCCTGTAGGGTGTCTGTTCCCCAGCAGGACTGGGGTTGATGGTCCCCTCTACTGCCAACATTGCAGGGAGGTAGAATGTGGATCTATTTGTGGGCGATCCTGTTTCCCACCCTGAGCCCCAGAGGGTGGGTTGTGTGGTGGTACATAATCTGCCTATGGGTCCAAACACCCCCCCACCAGCACAGGATATGCACTATTCTGGGTGCATCATAGCCCATAAGGGCTAAACATGACTGAGAAATACAGAAGGACACAGATGTAACCTAGGTGTGTCTGCAGGAACTACCTATCACACACACTAGCACTGCTGGGGATCTGCAGCATGGCGTATTTCAGCCATGAAAGGTGCTGTGGATCTGGTGCTGGGTGCGCCACCTCACCCTCCGGGTGGCACAGTACCCGCACAATGTGACGGTCTGTGGCTACTCTGTGCCAGTATCACATACGGTCAGTTCCCCCTACCAGGCCGAGGTGCTGTGGGGGTGCATACCCCATCTTGTGCCCATCTGTCGACTGCTGATTTGCATGTGCAGTGCATCATGGGTACGGGTGGGTTAACCCTATCCTGGTAACCACAGCAGACAGTTTGTGTGGTGACGCGCAGTCCTTCTGCAGCCAGCCAGGGGTTTGTTAGCAGCTATAGAGCTGTAGCCCACTGGTTACTTCACTGTCTGTGAAGCCAGGGGTCATGGGTTCAAACCCATGGTGGGGTTATTTGATAGGGCTGTCTGACACATTGTCTATTTTTAATGTACATTAGTGCTGCCAGCAAAAACACCCTCAGAGTACTGTAACCTTAAGGTGCCTCATAAGGCGCCCCACCTATCAAGAGCCTTATAAGGTGTCCTATAGGGGACATTATAGGGTGTCTTGGCGGACAGTGCACTTTATAATGTGCCCTATGGAGTGCGTTATGGGGTGCCTTATGCGGCACCTTAGGTTACGCCACTGTGAGGGTGTGTTTGCTGGCAGCACTAATTAAAATAAAAGTAAAATGCCTCAAAAAGCACTACATAAACATACAGGGTGATGCCTCAGCCAGCCTTATGCATTAGGCACACTGGGGGATCAAACTCATGACCCCTGTACCATTAGTCAGTGTATTAACCATTGTGCTACACCTCTGCTTCTATGTTTGCATGTCTGCGCGCCTACTTTAGATTATCACGCGTTAACGTGCTTAGCGGCGTTTCACCCGATAATGTGCGCAGCACGCGTTATCGCGCGATAATCCCATTTTGCTATGTTAAGATCGAAACGCCCACTCCTTTTATGGCATCCCGCATACTATCGCCGGGCGCACGTTAAGACGGTTTAGTAAACATACCCCCAAGTATTTGGTACCTTTAATATTTGGTGTTGTAGGAAATTACTTGTGTTGCCCATGCCAAATTCAGGCTTGCTATTTTTCTAGTTTTTATTTATACAGATAAATGTATTTTTATATGCAATATGTTTTACTCCATTTATCTTTATCTCTCTCTCTCTCTCTCTCTCTATATATCTATATCTATATCTATATATATATCTATATCTATATATCTATCTATATATATCTATCTATATCTATATATATATATATATATATATATATATATATATATATATATATATAATATGCTTTACAGTTATGGTCAATATTATTGGCATCCCTTGCATTTTAGATATGTTGTGTACAATATCTTGAGAAATAGCATAACAGCCTAATATGGTCCTAAGTACACTGCACCTAAAATCACCACTTACTACTAAACCATTCTCAAAGTCCCACATCCAAACAGAAAGAAAAGAGCTTACCACCAAACAGCCATTCACCCACTTGCCACAGTTCTTGTGTCCAATTCAAACACCAGCCTGCCTGCATTTATATATCCAACAAACATTAACCATTCACAAACAAACAGCTGATACCTTCAATTAAGCAATCAATTATTCAACAGCACCTACACATTCATAACTCACAACTGGCTTGAGAAGCTCCACACACCTAGCGTTACTAATCATCCTCACATTCAAACCAATGGGCAATAAGCAAAGAATCCATTCACCATACACAACACAGCTGAGACCAAACTCAAATCCAATCATTCTTAACCCATCATATATCAACACTAACGACCAAACCACTTCAATGGATGCAGTGTACTTAGGACAATATTAAGTTGCTATGGATTTATTGTGACCTTGTTTGATTCCTATAGATGAAGTTTTGTGGCTACATTCTGCCCCCCTGATGAAGCTAAAGCGAAATGCCGTATAGGCGTCAGCAGTGGCATTGGGGAGAATGAAAGATAAGTAATGCTTGCTGATTAGTATCCGCTCTTGCTATTTTGCTGAATTTCTGACAAAGCTGTGGATAAAGAATATATGAATGCTGCAGGTTGTGTGAACAAGGTCTACACTGAAAGATTCTGCTGAATTACATTGTTGCAATGAATGGAATATTGATGATTTTTTTTTTAAATGAGTATTCTTTAGAAGCCCGATGAGAGGGGATTTTTTGGATCCTTGATGTACTTGAGCTTGGTCTGAAGCTAGTGTGTTAGACCTGGATCTGAAATGCTCATTGGTTCCGAGATCCTTTTTCTCCCTGTGGAAGAAGGCATAAAGCACCAATTGTGTTTTGTTGTAGGGTGAAGCGTTTGATTTGGATAATAATCATGTCCTGGTAATGTTCCAGTTTTCATACTATTTCCTACTCTTTCCTTTTTTAATTGGTCTTGTTTTATTGAATTCTTTTGTGTCAAACATATGTGCATATATAGTCCAAAGCCATTTCACTGGCCATTTTTTTAGGAGAGATTGGACATTAAGGAGTTGAACTGCAAGAGTGCCAATAATGTTGACCACAACTATATATATATATAATAATAATAATATAACTACAACCACAACTAATATAACTATAATATAACTATAATATAACTATAACTATATATAATAACTAATATAACTACAACCACAACTATAATATATATATATAATATAAATAAAAAAACAATAACCTATTCAATAGGAGGAATCACTTATCCACAAACAGTCCCAAAACACCCTTTTCCAATCTAAAATGTTTTGCAGGTAGTATTCAAAGGACCTCAAATCACCTTTATCAGCCATATCAAGCCCAAATAATATAGGCTATTGGGCCAGATCAGTAAAGATTCATCATAGGTCCAATGGACAAATTACCAAACAATACACTGTTTAAATATTTTAGAAAGCAGCCAAATTACATTTTGCTAATCACTTCAATACTGTACACAAAAACAACATCCAACACAAAATTGTGCTTTGATTCATCTATCTGCTTCGGGATGCAGCATAAATCTCCAGTACACATCACAGGTCCTCAAAGAGGTGAGCATAAACCATTTCAGCAAACTTACAATATAAGGGCATCCCAACCACACCCCACAGGGAGAGATATCCAGTCAGCCAATGAAATAACAAATACATTCACTCAATAGACTAAAAACTGGCTAATCAGCATACATCAATTCAAACACAATAGTTTAATCCCATTGGTACCATACAAAATCTTCAACCAATCATCAAACACATTTAGCAAACCAATCAACATGCATCAATTCAAAACACAGTGATATAATCCCATTGGTACCGCACAGGGCCTTCAGCCAATCAGCATACACATTTTCCAGCCTCCATCCATCATTCAATTCAAACAAATACTTTGATCCTATTGGACCACACATCTCCAATCAACCAAAAAACATACTCTAAAGTCCTCATTCTCCAATCACACAATCACACAAACACTGATAATCCAATTTAGTCTAATAGTTGGCAATAATATAAATCAAATTAAAGTCATCTAATCGATTTCTTGATTCAAACCATGTGGTTCAATGGAACGTAGCCGAAACATACATTCACATTTCTTTCTGTTCAAAATGGATAACACATCCCCTCTCTTCCAGGACAATCATACACAGTCTATCATATGCCTTCTCAAATGGGAGAATGTATGACCCTTAGTGATCCAATGTGTAACCAAAGGAGCTTTACAACTTCATGAACAATCCAGCTCTTATGTTCATTCAATCACAAACAAATTTTATGCTTGGTGTGACCCACATATAATAAAGGGCAAGCACATATGATAATATAAATAACCCAAGAAGATTCACAGTCTGAATGAAAATGGCTATAATAAGTGCTACCCCAGGACATATCCATGATAGACCTGAAATAGTAGACTGACACCAAGAATAGTTAGGTGCAGTGTGAGAGAATGCTTTATTTGTTATCTTTATGGATTTCTTGAAATCTATTGGTATAGCAAGTTTATTTTTGTTACGGTTGCATTGAGTATGATTGTTTTATCACTGCGTTTTGAATTGATACGTGTTTTGCATATTGAGAAATGTGAAACTGTGCAAGTGCACATCTGCCACACAATTGCTCAGGGCTGACACTACTACTAGGTGGACTAAGCGTCTGCCTAAAGATTCACAATCCTGGGGTTGAGGCAGAACAGCAGCGGCACAATTGCAACTAGCATGGTATGAGTGTGCCTTTCAGCACGTGCATACTCAGGCTAGCTCAGTCTCGCCCCTCTCTGAAAAAGGAGGTTTGTAGGAGAGTGGTCACAGCAGGCCTTGAGTGTGCTCAATTTCCCATGCAATGCTGACTATCTTAGTGTGACCACTGCCAGATATAGTGTAAGACAGCAGCAGCAGCACCAGCAACGCTGAAGTGGCTAGGAGGGGGGGGGGGGGCAGTCCTGGCAAGAGGAAGGCCAGATGGGGAGCGAAGGGAAGGGGATAAGCTAGACTCTTTGAGTAGCTAGGAAAGAGGAGATGGGGGTAAAGAAAAGGGAGATGCTGGATAAGGTGAGAGGGATACAGGATATATGGGATGGATAGGGAAAGGGGGATTTTGGACTATTAAGGAGGGCCCCATAACTGCCCCACAGTGAGTGGGGTTAGAGCAGGTTCTGACTAGGCTACGATTTCAGTTGCAAAACAAATTACAATATAGAAACACAAATAGGAAGAACAATTTAGTATATCTGCCCCTCTGTTTGAGGTACGAGATTTAAATATCTTGCTCAGGATCTAGGGCTGGCCTGTCCACGAGGCAAGCTAGGTGGCCTCCTAAAGCTGCCAGCACAGGCATGCAGTGGCAGCAGCTGCACACAGGGCTGGCCCGTCCATTGAGCAAGAATGTTTTTTGCACAGGGCTCCGCGTTTCAGGGGGCCCTGCACAAAGAATACTCTGCATTAAAAGTAAATAAAAAATTTTTAAAAAGCTGACTGCCACTGCAGTGGCAGCAGCAGAATCGAGTGTCCCGTGGCCTCCCCACCCCTGCCCAGCAGAGTCCTCTCTCCCTGCATTAGACCCTTGGGCGCCAGCTTCAGAGCCGCGAAGGGAGAGTTTCCCTTTTGTGGCTCTGTTAAGCTTGTCGGGGCTGATGGGAAACAGGAAATGCCTATTTCCCATCAGCGCCAGCGAGCTTAACAGAGCTGCAGAGGGGAGTGATGCAGGGAGGGAGAGCCCTGCCTGGTGGGGGGGGGGGACCCGTGGGGCACTCGATTCTGCTGCTGTCACGGTGGCGGTGGCAGCAGCCAGTAGTTTTTTTTTATTTTAAGTTTTCCCTGGGCTGATGGGGGAGAGGGGGGTTAGGGCTGGTAATGAGCTATGGGGTGGGGGGGGGGCTAAGACTGAAAATGGGGTGATGGGGGCTTAGGACTGGAAGTGGGCTGATGGGGGTTAGGACTGGTAATGGGCTATGGGGGGGCTAAGACTGAAAATGGGGTGATGGGGGCTTAGGACTGGAAGTGGGCTGATGGGGGGGGGTTAGGACTTGAGGTGGGCTGATGGGAGGGGGGTTTAGGACTGGTAATGGGCTATGGGGGGCTAAGACTGGAAATGGGCTGATAGGGTGAGGACTGGAAGTGAGATGATGGGGGGGCTAAGACTGAAAATGGGGTGATGGGGGGTTAGGACTGGAAGTGGGCTGATGGGGGGCTAGGACTGGTAATGGGTTAGGGGTTGCTAGGACTGGAAATGGGCTGAGTGGAAGGGGAGGCTTGAACTGAAAATAGCTGATGGGGACAGGGGCTTGGAATGGAAATGGGCTGAGTGGAAGGGGGGCTTGAACTGCAAATAGCTGATGGGGAGGGGGCTTGGAATGGAAATGGGCTATGAGGAGAGGGAGCTAGGACTGGAAATGGGCTGTGGTGGGGGCTTGGATGAAATGGACTCATGGAGGGGCTAGAACTGGAAGTAGGCTCATGGGGGGCTTGGATTGGAAATGGGCTGAGTGGAGGGGAGCTAGGATTTGACATGGGCTGATGGTGGGGTTAGGAAAGGACTAGACATGGGCTGATGGGGGGCTAGGAAATGGATGGGGGGCTAGGAAATGGATGGGGTGCTAGGAAATGGATGGGGGAGCTAGGACTGAAAATGGGCTGATGCGGGGACTAGAAGGGAGTGGATGCTGGGTGGGGCTGGAACTAGAAGGGAGCTGATGTTGGGGGAGGATTAAAATGGGATGGGGCTGGGAGAGTGAAATGGAGAGGGGAAAAATATTTTGTGTGGGAGGGAAGAAAAATCTACAATTGGCCGGGTATTGGGAGAGTAAGTGGGGATTGAGGGTGGAGGGGTAAAATTTGAGTGGATGAAATAGGAATGAGGAAAGAGCAAAAGGAAAAAGATTAGTATGTTAAAGCAGATGTAGAGAGAGAATGTAAAAAAAAACTAGAAGAGAGAAGAAAGGACAAATGGACAGCAGACGATGGAGAGTTAGCAGAAGACATGGAGAAACCAGAAGAAAGTGGCTGGAGCAATTGTAACTGAAAAAAAAAATGCACCAAAGGTAAAAAGATCTCTTTATTTTGAATTTATTAACTGGAATATGTCAGTGCTGGGAAATGTGCATCATTAACGTCTGCGCTTTGTTTAGTACAAGGGGAAATTAATTTATAGTTTTTATTTCTACAGTGTTGTACATTCCAAGTTTGGCTTTTGGGGTTCCCAGTTTAATTATTGTCTTCCTGTTTCTAAATTGTGATTCCTTGTTCTTTGGTGATGGTCCATGTTCTGCATGTGTAACTGAGCTGAGGTATTCTGTTCATGTAGTTTCTATTTGACATTGCCACTTGTTCTCTTTCTCCAGTAGGTCATGTATTGTTATTCTCTGAAATATATTGGTTTAATATTTGCAGTGTTGCCTTTTGATAGTTAGGGTATAGTGCTTTGTGAGTCCTGGTAGTGCTGTTAGGATATGGCGGGTTTGCTATGGGTTCTAAATGGGCAGTGTTTGTAGTAGTTCCTAATGTGCCTGGCGGTTGGCACTGGATTATAGTAATGTAGAAATCTTTTAGTTTTTCTTTATCCATACACTCATTAAGAGGCAAGTTTACTAAAAGTTAGTGTATGGTAACATTATGCAAATATTTATGCAAATTAGGACCCGCACCGAGTCTCCGCACATGGCCCCGCACCCCTGTTGGGCCGCCCCTGGCTGCACACATGGGCAGCCACGCTGCTCCCCCCTCCAACTGCCGCTGTTTCTGTTTGGGCGGGCAGTGGAAGCCGCAATATTTCCAAAAGTGGCAGCTTTTTGCCGCCACTTTTGGAATGCCGCTGTCACTGCCCGCCTCCCACTGCCCCTCCCCGTCCCAAGACAGAATTGGCAGCAGCTGGGGGGGGGGGGGGTGGTGAGACCGGGGTATCTGCCTAGGGCAGGAGAAACTCCTAGGCCGGCCCTTTTAGGATCACATGACTAATTACTAGGTTGAACTTCCAGTCTTCAAAGTTCATATCAACGCTAAAGATAAATTTGTAATCTGCAGCATGTATTTAACCGATTCAGCAAATACATTAGATTAAACCTATTTCATGGAAAACTAGTTCCACGGTTTATTAGATACATTATGTATAAAGCATCACATGCTTGACAAAGAGTGAGAAATACTCAGAGTGAAAAATATATTGGTCCATAAAGAAGGGGCATGCAAGAACTACGGCACTGCTTCTGCTGAATTCTGCTACAGGCAAGTCTGCTGCTACCATTAGGCAAACAAGGCGGTCGCCTAGAGTGCCGGGCCTCCCGGGATACCCACTGCTGCTGCTATTCCCCCCCCCCCCCAATTACCCTTGAAAGCACGATGGAAGGCTTACCCTCTGTCTCCGGGCTGTGTCACAGTTTCATTCTATTCCGTCTGCTGCTTCAGCGCGGGACGTCTGGTGTTACATAAACCGGAGGTTTCCAGTGGAGAGGGCACCAAAGTGGCAGATTAAATAGAATGAAACCGCAACACAGCCCTGAAGAAAGGGGGTAAGTGCTGCATCATGGATTCAAGGGTAATTGCTGCCACTGTCGGCCCAGGAGAGGGGTGCTAGTGGTGACAATGGACGTGTGTGGGGCAGCAGGGGTGGCAGGATGGAGGGCCCCCCTAGGGTGCCTCCAGTCCTTGCACTGGCCCTGGTTTGGATTCCTTTTTTGCCAGATGTTGTGACCACAACCTCTACAGCACCTCCAACCCTGACTTGGGCAGCTGCATGCTGAATCACTGAGTAGAACTGGCCTACCTAAAAGTCCGTGAATGTATCCTGTAAGCCAGTGGTGCTCAAACCAGTCCTTTATGACTCCTCCCCTCTCCCTGTCAGTCAGATTTTCAGTATCTCAGCTGCTCTTAGAGAGACTCTAGGTGAATGGTACAGGGAACATTAGACTAGTTTGCTTCATATCACACCTTTAAAGTTAACAATGGTCATTTTTTTTCTCTGCGGAGTATTCACTAGCTTGCAGTTACAGGAATCAATCCTGGCCCCTGTCATATTCAATCTACTTTTACCCCCCTCAGCTACTTTATTCAGAGCTTAGGGTTAAGTGTCCATCTATCTGCAGATGGTCTGCAGATAGTGTGGATCAAACGTTTTAGATCTTCATTAGAGACATCTCTTGATAACTAGATTCCATGTAACAAGCTCAACCTTAACCTTAAAAGGTTTGCTGCACTCTGGTTTTCCAAATTCCTAAATATTGTGCACCTGGTTGAAAACACACTTATAATGGATTTTGATGAGTATTGAAATCCGTGCTTTTCAACCTGAAGACTACTGCAATTGAAGGAAAATGAATTAAAAGTACAGGAGAAACCTAAGGTAGCTTCAAAAGAAGGGTCAATGTGTCATGGCCTCAACAGAAACTGGTTCTGATTGAACTGGAATCCCAAAAGGTCAAAAAAAGACAAACAAAGTAGGGGGCCATTTACTAAATGGCTTCAAACAATTAACCTGGGAAAGAGCACATGCTGTTAGTGCACAATGGCACTAATATTTAATGTGACGGACTGACTCGTTGAGTGCACTAATTTAGCATGGAATAGGGTGGGAAGTGGGCATGTGCTGTACCTTCTAGTTAAGGCATGCTAACTTACTGCACATAGACTATTAACACGGTAGGTTAAACAGAACAATTAACACCACCTCAATAGATGATACTCAGTGTAACTGTTATCTACAGAGTAGTTATTGTGCACTAATTCTATTTTTCCTGCTTTAACTTCATGGGCAGATGCTAGGAATGTCCCCAACATTTAACACAGGGGTGTACAAACCAAATATTTTTGTTTTGTTAAGTTTCCTATTTATTTATGGGGGGGGGGGGGTCATTTTATTCAGGGCTTAAAAATTGTTATTTTTGTTTCTGGGCAACATCTCCATTAATGCGCATTATTTCACAATAGTGTGCACTATAGACCACACTGGGGGAAAAATGAAATTTCATATTTTTTCCCATCGATTTGGGTGGAGCCACACTGCTAGCACTAACCTTTAACAAAGTAAGAGAACAGTTTTTAAAATAGAAAATGGGAGGAAGCCAACAGTAATTCAGGAGCACATGGTTCGGAATCAGGGCCACTGCGACCATTAGGCAAATGAGGCAGCTGCCTAGAGCATCAGTGGTTCGGGGCTGCCCCTCTCTGGGACTTGCAGCAGTGGCAATGGTCTCAAACAACCCCTCAGCGCTTACCTTAAGCTTCCAGTACTGCGAGGCTGTTTGACTCCCACCCCCGACGAGGCACGATGCCAACTCATCTTGGCAAAAAAGTATCAAGACAAGAGGACATGCAATGAAGTTACTAAGTCGTACATTTAAGACTAATTGGAAAAACATTTTTCACTCAATGTATAATTAAGGTCTGGAATTTGTTGCCAGAGGATGTAGTAAGAGTTGTTACTGTAGTTGAGTTTATAAAAAGGTTTGGATCCACATTCGTTCGCAATCAAAACCAATCAATCAGCTTAGTGGTTGGAGCTCTCCAGGTACTTTTCAAGGTCATGTCCCCTTGGGGATAGGGTTGGAGGGGGGATGGGGAAGGGGAGATGTGGGGGAAGGGAGGGGGAATATGAGGGGGAATATCATACATAGAAACTGAAAAACTTGGTTGTTTTATATGACTGAAGTCCAGGTGTGATGTAAGTTCACCCACCACACCTGGGTGGTGATATGTTACTGGTTCAATAAACAATATTAAAAAAAATAAAATAAAAAAGGTTTGGATGTGTTCCTGGAGTCAAAGTCCATAAACCATTATTCGAGTGGACTGGGAAAACTCCACTGCTAGAAAGGCCTGGAAATCTACTTCTAGGTGCACCTTGCCAAGAAAACCCAGGGAATAGGTCGCCAAGAGTCGGCATCGACTCCATGGCACACAGCCACCACCAGTCCTGAGATAAGCAGCATGGAATTTGTCTACCTTTTGGGATCCTGGCAGGCCACTGCTGGAAACAGGATACTAGGTTGATGGACCTTTGGGCTGATCGATTATGGCAAATCCTATGTTCTTATGTTGAAAACGATATAAAAGGACATGGGAAATATTTTCATTTCCTATGTCATTTCAAATGAATGCACATCCCTAACACAGAGTCTTTGCAGTTACAAAATGGTGATTGCAAACCTTTATTGTAAAGTAACCCCCCCCCAAAAACTCAGTCTAAAGAAGGGTCACTTTCTGCACTTTGCGCCATATGTAATAATCTCATGCACAGATATTAGGGAAGATCGTGAAATGCTTCCTTTTTCTACTTGATAGGCATCTTGACATGATATTACATTATTTAGACTTTGTCCAATGAGTCATATTTGGCAGTTTTGCAATTCTTTCAGCACAATTTTGAAACATTAATTTTCTTATAGCACAAAGCTAAAAATATTTAAATGTGAAAGCCAACTATTGTTTGGGAACTATTAAAACCGTTTAATAATAGGTATTTAGTTACCACTAGTGAAAATTTGGCAAGACATTTTATTAGAAAGGATATAATTTAATTGTTGACTGCTAGTGCAGGGTTGCCTTGGCTATTGAGATAAACACAATAATTATCAGTCCCAAGAAACATAGAAACATGATGGCAGAAAAAGACCACATGGCCTAGCTAGTCTGCCCTTCTATATCAAATACTACAATAGTCCCCATTTTTCCTTTAGAAATCCTCAGTGTTTGTCCTGTGCTTTTTTGAATTCAGATTCTGTCCTCATCTCTACCACTTCCACTGGGAGACTATTGTATGCATCTACCACTCTTTCCATAAAGAAATATTTCTGCATATTACTCCTGAGTCTATCACCTTTCACCCTCATTCTATGTACTCTCATTGCAGAGCTAGCCTTCAATTGAAAGAGACCCTCCTCTGCATTTATGCTACAGAGGTATTAAAATGTCTCTCTAAAGGCATCAATCAACCACCTCTTACGGGGTTCGTTACCACAATTTATGTGCTAGCCACACTGCCATGTTCAAGTTATTGTGGAAAACTCAGTATTATATGCTGTCTGTCTTTCCAAGTTCAGGCCGGTATCGCTGTACCACATCCATATCTCCTTTGGGTAACTGACCTAACCGGACAGTTTCATCCTACCCCAGCACACCTCATGGGTTGTAAAGGGTGAGCACTCACCCTCACAACTAGGCTATGTAGTCACTCATGTGTGGCTGACTCAACCTGCTTGTCCATGGAGAAAGTGAGGTTATTTACCAGTAACGGGAGTTCTCTTTGGACAGCAGGATAAGTCAGCTACACATTTCCACCCAGCTCCTTCCTTGGATGAACCCATGTACAGCTGGAGAACAGACTGAGTTTGGAAGGGGGCGGGCACCAACCACATCATAAATTTAACTTTAATCTGAAGAGTCTTCAGCTCTTTCCCAATAGTCCACTGGGTGCGTTCTGACCTGGGAGTCTCATCTTCCAGTACTATATTGCAGTTTGTTTTCTTATGACTATTCATTGGGTTTTTCTGGCACGATATGGAATTAGATTGCTAGGCTTTTCTTCTGCACAGGTATAATGCCAGTCTTGCTACTGTTGTCACAAAAATATGATCTTCCGTTGCTAACGCCATTCCATGCTGTTGCTGCCCAGATGCGTGGTTTGCCTTAGTCTGGCACTTCAGCTGAGACCTGTCCATCTTGGGAGATCCTGCTATTAGTTAAGCTACTGTTAGCAAAGCTCTCAGCACCAGTGATACACACAAGCCACAAACTCAAGTGAGGGTTCTTTTCTCTAAGTGTTATTATGTATCAGAAAAGATGAAGAAAGAATCTAATGTTCCTGATGGAAAAAATATTTTAGTAACTTATCCTGAATTTAATTTGTCCGCATTAATGGAGGACAATAGAGCTACTCTTCTGCTTACATTTGTTTCTGAAATGGACAAACTACTGATCATGAGTTTCTTTAAGAACAAGGACTCTCTTTTATGGTTCTACATTGCAAATATTTCTCAGTGTATCATGGGCAACTAAGTTGGGTAGGAAATCATTTCTTGTTGCTTGAACTAAGTGGAATTTTTAATTTGTTTCCACTGTAAATATTTAGGGCCCGATATTCAAGGGGATTAACATGGTTAGCAGACTGCTAACCGTATTAATCCCCTTGTCAGGGATATTCAGTGGAACTAATATGGTTAGCATTGCTGAGTATCCACAGCTGCTGCCAATAAATGAGCATTGGGACATTCCCAGGGGGACACCCGGCAATAACCATGCAGTGGTGATATTGAGTTGCTGCCCAGTTATTGCAAAGCGGAAAAGGTCAGGTACGGCAAAGGCTAGCCTAACTTTCGCTGCAGAAGCTAATTGGTCAGCAGTTGATTATTGCTGCTCCCTGGTTAGTTTCTTTCCTTTCCAACTATCCTGGATATTCAGTGCTGGTGGCCTGATATGACCCCGGCATTAAATATCGAGATTTATGTTTCAGTAGTGATGGCTAACTGCTGAAACCGCGTTAGCTGCCGCTGCTGAACATCCCACCTTAGTTTCTCTTCAAGATACTACGTATATATTTATGGATGCTGTGAACTTAGAGATTTTTATTAGAGGAGAAAATGCCAAGCAATTGGAAATGCAGGACTGTTCTCATCAATATTAGGTGTATAGTTTGGTATAATGTATAATATTGCTAAACTTATAGATGGCTACAAGAAACATTTGGAAACTGTCATCACTGCCACGGGTTGTGCAACCAAATATTAGTGTCCAGGTCATATTTTGTGTTTTTTTTCCTCAGAAATTATTATGTCTAAGTTGCACAGACATCTTTTTTTTTATTTTATACCTTTAAACATACTCTTAAAGTATTATGATGACATACAGTTGGAATATTTCCAATTATTTCTCAAGATATTGTATATAGCATACCTAAAATGCAAGGGTGCCAATAATGCTGAGCATAACTGTATATGAAAGTATTTTTAACACTTGACTACCAGTCAGCCCTAGCTCCTCGTTTAGTATCACCTTGATGGCCATGTGAACATTGGTTTTCAGCAACATTAGCAGAAATCCACGGCCTGCACCCCTCCGGCCCAGCCACTGCTCTCCCGATCGGGGAGGAGCACGCCGGAGCAACGCAGCTCCTCCAGCCTGCTGCTCTACCCAGTCGGGGCAGAGCAGCCACCATTTAAGGAAGCGCCGGCAGGCGCACAGGCCTCTCCACGGCCTGCACCCCTCCGGCCCAGCCACTGCTCTCCCGATCGGGGAGGAGCACGCCGGAGCAACGCAGCTCCTCCAGCCTGCTGCTCTACCCAGTCGGGGCAGAGCAGCCACCATTTAAGGAAGTGCCGGCAGGCGCACAGGCCTCTCCACGGCCTGCACCCCTCCGGCCCAGCCACTGCTCTCCCGATCGGGGAGGAGCACGCCGGAGCAACGCAGCTCCTCCAGCCTGCTGCTCTACCCAATCGGGGCAGAGCAGCCACCATTTAAGGAAGCGCCGGCAGGCGCACAGGCCTCTCCACGGCCTGCACCCCTCCGGCCCAGCCACTGCTCTCCCGATCGGGGAGGAGCACGCCGGAGCAACGCAGCTCCTCCAGCCTGCTGCTCTACCCAATCGGGGCAGAGCAGCCACCATTTAAGGAAGCGCCGGCAGGCGCACAGGCCTCTCCACGGCCTGCACCCCTCCGGCCCAGCCACTGCTCTCCCGATCGGGGAGGAGCACGCCGGAGCAACGCAGCTCCTCCAGCCTGCTGCTCTACCCAATCGGGGCAGAGCAGCCACCATTTAAGGAAGCGCCGGCAGGCGCACAGGCCTCTCCACGGCCTGCACCCCTCCGGCCCAGCCACTGCTCTCCCGATCGGGGAGGAGCACGCCGGAGCAACGCAGCTCCTCCAGCCTGCTGCTCTACCCAGTCGGGGCAGAGCAGCCACCATTTAAGGAAGCGCCGGCAGGCGCACAGGCCTCTCCACGGCCTGCACCCCTCCGGCCCAGCCACTGCTCTCCCGATCGGGGAGGAGCACGCCGGAGCAACGCAGCTCCTCCAGCCTGCTGCTCTACCCAGTCGGGGCAGAGCAGCCACCATTTAAGGAAGCGCCGGCAGGCGCACAGGCCTCTCCACGGCCTGCACCCCTCCGGCCCAGCCACTGCTCTCCCGATCGGGGAGGAGCACGCCGGAGCAACGCAGCTCCTCCAGCCTGCTGCTCTACCCAGTCGGGGCAGAGCAGCCACCATTTAAGGAAGCGCCGGCAGGCGTGCCCGCGCCTGGCGGGCCCGCGCCTGAGGGCCTCGCCAGAGGGCCCTTTGGCGTGGCCCTTAGGCGTGGACCGAAGGAACAAGGCCATACGGCTGCGCCTTGGACCACATCAACCAACTCCAATCAATGCTGAAATCTAACCGGCAGTGCCACTTCAGTAACTACACCAGCGAAACCGGAACCCTCACCCGAAGAAAACGTCTCCCTCGTCAGGAAAGTACTAAACGGATAACCTGGGACTCAGACTGACCCAACATCCAACTGCCAGACCGACATCCAAACAGCAGAGAAAAAGTCCAGAACATTAAACCGCGAAAACGCAAGTAAAATCTCTCTACCCTCAGCTTAGCACCTACCCTACACGGTAGCCATCATAGAATCAGATATACAGGATAACCCAAGCAAAGTAGTTCATATGCGAACTTTACTATATACTCTAAGAAATATTGCTCATACATATATCCTTATAATACCAGATTAATGTATTATCCACACTTGTTCTATGATGTATGTAGCATAATTGTCTAACCTACTAGATCTAGTTTGCTCAAACAAGTGATAATTGCGTAACCTGCTACTAGTGTTACTGTTGTATGATCAGATGTTATCAGCTTAACCTCCTATTTACAATTACCTCTGAGATATGTTGTATAATCTACGAACCAGCCAGTCCCAGTTAGCTTTGACTCAATATACCTGTGTAATCTGCAGTTAGCCAATATCAACAGTTATCTGTTAAGCTGCAGTCTCTACTACCCGTGTAATCTGCAACTGAAGCAAAACTATCATAACCAGGCAGCTTAGCTGACCCACCACCGCCAACCAACATCCCAGCCCAAATCCACACCTCAACATAGATCACAAAATGGCCCTATCCTGCACCATCTCAATTGCCCTCTACCTCCTTGCTACAGGACTAGGCAATGTCACTGGCCTATATACTAACAACAATCACATACCAACTATCCACAGTTATAGAAAGAGGTGGCCAGATGCCCCATTCTATGAATCACTAGAAACCACTCAAACACACCACCACCACCTCCTGCATGTATCAATACAGCATAGTAAAAAGAAAAAACAGCGACTCCCACGTCTCTTGAAATGTGCCCTTGTAAATGCCCGATCGGTACGTAAAAAATGGCCAATCATCTCAGACACGATAACACTACACAACCTTGACCTGCTACTGATCACCGAGACATGGCTTTCCTGTGATGACAACGTGATACTCAACCAGCTCCTGCCCGCTAACTTCTCTGTCCATACATGTCACAGATCAGGCAAAAGGGGTGGCGGTGTCCTCGCCATCACCAGATCTGACCTTCATTTCAACATAAAAGATACAACCAGCTCGCCGCTCCTAGACTCAATCTCGATAGCGAATAAGTGTTCCTCCATCAATCTACTTTACAGAGCTCCATCATCCGATCCAGATGCACTAACAACGATAATCGACACAGCCGCAAACTCCCAGAGCCCACATACAACAAGCTGGGTACTAGGAGATTTCAACCTCCCCTCCCTGCAAGACACTCACTCAAAGGCGTTTCTCGAAGCCCTGAAGGATCTAGGATATAGCCAATTAATCAAGGATCCTACCCACACAAAAGGAGGCATGCTTGATCTAATATTCACCACAGACCCAACCAGCAGAGGAACAACCATCCCTGAACTATCTATTACCGCTGTCCCATGGTCTGATCACTCATTAATCCTATTCCAAATTCCTCAACCAAGCCAAGGCCAAAAGGCAGATAACTCAACAATTGGTCAATCCAACAATCCGCCAAGAAGATTCCAACCATTCAACAAAGAACTTATCCTGGAATCAACAATCCCACTAATAACCTCAACAGCACACAACCCAGACGAACTAGTCTCCAACTGGAATGAGATACTCAGCTCAATAGCTGTTCGCCCAGCAATAAACAGACCTCAAGGGAAACGACACACAGCAACATGGTACTCTACTGAGCTGAAAGCCTCACTCGCGACACTAAGAAAACTTGAGAGACGATGGCGCCGCTCACGCTCAGAAGTAGACCAAAGTGCATACAACCTACAGCTCACAGCGCACCGTACCGCAGTAACTGAAACCATGAAACGTTACCACGCTGACACCTTAAAGAGATCCCTCAACAAACCTCGTGACCTGTTTGCCCTTGTTAAGCGACTTACAACAGAACCTGCATCAGAACAAGCAAATGAAATCCATCCTCAAATATATGCAGACTATCTACAAACCAAACTATGTCAGATAAACAACAACTCTGCGTCCAATACTATCCTTCAGCCTTACAACCAAACATCACTCACTACCTTCATGACCCCATCCAAACAATGCATCGAAAACACCATAGCAGCTATCAACACGACTACAGCACAATCTGATCCATGCCCAGCATTCTGGATCAAAGAACTTCGAACAGACCTCAGTCCCATCATAGCCAGACTCATGCAACAATCGTTCACAACAGGTGATTTCCCACGCACCCTCAAACACACATCAATAAGACCTCTACTAAAAAACAACAAACTCGACCAACAGAAACCGGAATCCTACAGACCTATAGCAAGCATACCGATGCTAGCAAAAATAATGGAAAAGGAAGCTCAGAGACAAATACAAGACCACATTGACTCCAATGCACCACTGGATCCATGCCAACACGGATTCAGAGAAGCACACGGGGTTGAGACCCTTCTTACCACACTCTTCAGCAGCATAATATCAGGCATCAACAATACCCGCCAAGGCTTTGTCCTTGTCTTCCTTGACATCGCGGCGGCGTTTGATTCCGTGAACCATGAACGCCTCTTAGAACGCCTCAAAGAAAAAGGAATCTCCGGTAAAGCGCTCGAGTGGTGCAGGTCCTACCTCTCTGACAGATGGCAGCAGGTTCGATCCAAAGACACATCTTCAGAACCATTCCACCAAAGCCAAGGTGTCCCACAAGGATCCTCCCTCTCTGCCTTGCTGTTCAATATATACATGCAACCTCTCTGCAACCTTATCCGGTCCTTCAACGTGAACTGCATGATATACGCAGATGACGTGCTATTATACATGCCTTTTGCAACAGAAAACCCAGACCTCTCACCAATAACATGCTGCATAAATGAAATATCCAACTGGCTGCAATCCCAAAACCTCCGGATTCAACACAAAAAGACGGAGGTCATGTTCATTACAAGAAATCGTAACTTCACTGCGCCTACAGTACTAAAGGTGAAGGAAGCTGACCTCCAGATCAAATCCGCGATCAGATACCTTGGCGTCACACTAGACCAGAACCTAAATATGCAGGCGCATATAAGTAACACTGTAAGGGCAGTATACCATAAAATCAGATCCCTCAGATACCTACGATCGCTGCTGCAGCCTGACGATTTCAGGACTATCTTTCAAGCACTAATAATTCCGCATTTCGATTATGCGAATGCAATACTGCAAGGACTCCCCCAAACCACTCTGAACCCACTGCAAATGGCAATGAACACCGCAGCAAGAGTACTACACGGAGCATCCAGGAAAGACCATGTCACACCCATTATGAAACAGCTCCACTGGCTCCCGATTCAAGGTAGGATTACATTCAAGACCTTGCTACTCACCTTCAAAGCCACCAACGGTCTCTCGTCAACATCACTATCAGAGATAGTCCAGAAGACACCCCACAATAGGGACAGAAGGTCAGTAGCACAAAACACCTTGATAGTCCCAAGATCAATGACTCAATGCACCAAGTCAACATCCAGCAGGGCATTCAAACTTTATGCACCAATGATCTGGAACAGCCTCCCTCACAACATCCGAACAATCCCAGACATATTCCAATTCAGGAAGGCTGTGAAACACTACCTCTTCCTCCTACATTACCCAGAAACCAATGAAAGCTCAGCACCAATTACCGAGACCTCACAAATCTCCTCTGTCTGAAACCATAAGAACACATGACCAGCCTGTAAATTGTATATATTGTTATTGTATATAGTTACCCTGTTAGCCAAGTTGATTCTCCTGTTCATATGTAAACACAAAGTACTATTGGAAATGTGTATGTTCGTTGTTTATTGTAAACCGCACTGATGCTGAATAGCGCGGTATAAAAGAGACTTTAAATAAATAAATAAATAAATAAATAAAATCCTGTGGTTACTGGCAACTATAAAATGTGTCTGTCTTTTTTTTTTTTTTTTATATTTTGCCAAATGGCCATTAGGCTTCAGATCTGCTGTCCTTTGGTAATTCAATAATAAACTAACCATGTTTTACAATATGCTTTACCTACAGTATATGAGCTGTCACTAATGGTTAATTAAATAAAAGAGAAACAAAAAGGGAAAATAAGATGATACCTTTTCATTGGACTAATTATATTTTTGGATTAGCTTTCAAAGGTTAAAACCTTCTTTTTCAGGTCAGGACAGTATAAGCAACCAATGACATTGCCATAATATATATGTGAGCTCTGTATTGTTCTACCTGTAAACCACTTTGACTTTCAGATATGGCGGTATATAAAAATAGCTAAATAAGTGAATCACAAAAGCATTCCATTGACAGTGTCGGGAGAAGAGGATGGTGGGGTGGGAGGAAAGTGGGAGAGATGGATCTGGACACTTACCATAAAATCATTGATGGTTAATATTCGTATAATTAATTAATATTCGTATAATTAATGTTCATATAATTTTTGGAAGTCTATGTATATAGTATGTGTGTGTGTGTGTGTGTGTGTGTGTGTGTATATATATATATATATATATATATATATTGTTGCGAGCACTACCCTGGCGGTAAGTAGAGGTCAGGGCAGGTCGGACATAACTATATAGGGAGGAGATTGGCCAGTAATCCAGAGGCTCAATTGGCTTTTGGTCCTGTTAGTTTCCTGGATCCTAATCACCAAAGAAATCAACTGCACAAGTGGTGGGAAAATAAAGGCTTTTATTTCCCCTTCTCGCAAGGGTTCAAAGGATTGGGCAATAACGCAAATGTCCTTACTTCAGGTGAGAAAAAGTAAAACAAAAGTTTAAAGCAAAACAGTTACTTTCACAGTAGCGCTGGTATTCAGACAAATAAGAATGTTCTAGGCAGTAACACATACAGCTTACAAGCCTGGCAAAGACTCTAGGCTTCCCGTGGTACAGTACGTACAGTCCATTTCTGTATCTGAAACCTCATTTGCCAGTTCCACTTGCATTGGCTCATAGGCGGAAGCCTCTGACTCTGAGTCCCTAGGTTCAGGTAGGTTATAGTCAGGCTTCTTTAATTTATACTTTATAAATTTTCAAATACACCAGAGTAAAACTATGTGTAATTAGAATACAGACATCAAAAAGGAATATATAATCATCAAAAATATCCCAAACTTGGTATAGACCTCAATATACCCCTCTATAGTCAGGCTTCTTATATAGCTCTTCTAGCACAGCCCAATGTTCTGGATAACTCGTAGGGCGTCGGCTCTGTGCTGTTTTGTATGGAGGAAAGTCCTCTCTCCTTAGAGGTTTTATGGCAGCTTTATAAAAACATTTATTATTCAAACCTTTCTTATCAGGTAAACCTTTCCTATAGCTTGTATCATAAAAAGCTTTACCTTGGGAATTTGGCTTCTCTGTTTCCAGTGAAGGTTGAGGCCTGCAACAGTTTCTCCATTGGCTTGCCTGTACAGCACGGCTTAGGTCTTCAGGCTGTGACCCTGTTGGTTTTGGACAACAGCTGCAACAATGTCTTTGCCACTCTGGGCAAACAGCTTTTACTCCTCCTTGAGCTGAGACCTTCCCAGGTTCCTCCTTAGCTCTCAGGCAATCACCTTTCACTCTGGGTGATCTTCTGGCAGTGGAATATTCAGGTTTGCACTCTAACCTCTTTTCCTCTGTCTTGCCTTCCTTCCTGCTGCATGCTGTCCTGCTGCATTCACTCTTGCTGCCTCCTCTCCCGCCGTCTCTCCAGCTGCCTTCACCGCTGTCTTTCCCACTGCTCCTTCCTCTGCTGCCACTTCTTCCGCTGCCACTTCTCCCTTCTGCTTTCCAGTCTTCCTCCTTAAGAAGTCCTCCTGTGCTCGAGGATTGGAGGTTGGCTGGCATTACCTCATGATCAGTGGGGCGTGGTTCCTCAGTCACTCTGGAGTCACTCTTGCTCCCTCTATCTGGTTCCTCCAGATATTGCAGCTTGTATGTACCTTTTTCTCTATTTAAAGCATTTTCCTTCCTTTCAACCAGGTCTGCTGGGTGACACATCCCCCTTCTTAAAATATTACGGGCTGGGGAAGCCTCTTCTACGCAGCATGTAATACGCGACATGGCATCCGCATTAAAATGCAGCTTCCCTGCTCGGTGCTCCACTCTAAAATCGTATGGCTGCAAAGCCATGTACCACCTAGTTAGACGGTTGTTCTCATTCTTCATGGTGTGTAACCATTTCAGAGGGGCATGGTCCGTGATGAGGATGAACTTCCTCCCTGTCAAGTAGAATTTTAAGGCTTCGATGGCCCACTTGATCGCGAGACATTCCCTCTCGATCGTTGCATATTTTCTCTCAGCAAGTGACAGTTTTCTACTGAGGAACATAATAGGGTGTTCTGCGCCTTCTTGTACTTGCGAGAGAACAGCACCCAGACCTGTCTCTGATGTATCGGTCTGTAAAAGAAAGGTTTGCTGGAAGTCTACACCACGAAATATAGGTGCCTGACATAATTTTCCCTTTAAATCTTGGAAGGCTTTCTCTGCTTCTGCCGACCATTGTATTACATTTGGCACATTCTTCCTTAGCATTTCTGTAAAAACAGCGCTCTCCTCCGCAAAGTGCGGTATGAAGCGTCGGTAGTAACCAATGAGGCCAAGGAAACTTCGTAGTTTCTTGTTTTGCGGTACGGGGAACTTCCTTATGCTTTCCACCTTGTCCAGTAGCGGGCGTACTGTGCCACGTCCCACAAGGTGACCCAAGTACTTAACCTCTTTTGCAGCAAAGGTACACTTTTTCGGGTTTAACATTAACCCCGCCCTCCTCATGGCTTCTAAGACTGTTCCTACTTGATGAAGATGTTCTTTCCACGTTGTACTGTGGATCACCACATCATCCATGTAGGCCGTTGCAAAAGTTTGATATGGTCGGAGAATAATGTCCATCAGCCGCTGGCATGTGGCTGCTGCTCCGTGCAGTCCAAAGGGCATCCTACGGAATTGGAACAGGCCTAGGGGTGTGCTAAAGGCAGTTTTAGGTTTAGCATCCCGTGTTAAAGGCACCTGCCAATATCCCTTGGTCATGTCTAATGTTGTGAGGAATTTCACCTGTCCGAACCGGTCTAACAACTCCTCTATTCGAGGCATCGGGTAGGCGTCGAATGTAGATACTGCATTCACTTGGCGGAAGTCTATGCAGAGTCGCATAGTACCGTCAGGTTTAGGTACTAGTACCACCGGGCTGCACCAAGGGCTATGCGATTCCTCAATGATGTTCAACTGTAACATCTCCTGCACTTGGTCGATGACTTCCTGCCTCTTCGCTTCCGGTAAACGATATGGCCGTTGCCGAACAATTTTTCCCGGCGGGGTGAGTATCTCATGTGCGACTAAGGTGGTTTCTCCTGGTACAGGAGTTAGCACATCTCTAAACTCCTCCAACAGCTGGGTCAACTCCTGTTTTTGCCTTACAGAGAGTTCCTCACCAATCTTGGGTGTAGGGCAGTCTTTGCACTCGTCTATTCGGGGACCAAGATCCTCCTCTGGGGTTTCACTCCCAACAGTGATATAGCCCTCCATGTCCCACTTCCCAGTAGAGCCAAAACCTCCAGTTCCCCGGCTCATTGGGGTTAGCATGGTGACCTCTTCAAGGCGTGGGAATCCCACTCATTCGCAAATCAGTTGCGCTATCCTGTCCCCCATTTTGACCTTAAAGTCTTCATTCGACCAGTTGCAGAGAAGAACTTTCAGTATGCCCCTGTAGTCCGGATCGACTACTCCGGCTGCCACATCAATGCTGTGTTTGGCGGCGAGTCCGGATCGCGGTGCTATCCGCCCATAGCACCCTTGAGGTAGCTCTATCTGAAGATCAGTATTAACATACGCCCCTGTTTTGGGATGACCTGGTCTTCTGCACTATATAGGTCATAGCCAGCTGCTTGTGCCGATGCCCTCTGAGGACCCTGAGCTTTCTTGCAAAATTTTAGCACAAACTTCTTCGTTGGGTCTGCTTGTTCTTTACTGGAGGTTTCCTTTGGCTTTTCCCAAAGTGGGCTAGGAATTATATTATCTGTAGGGCGAATGCAAGTTGCACTTAGCGCTGCTTGTGGAGATAAGCCCTCTTTCAGACTTCTCCTGAATTGTGGCCAATCACGGCCTAATACCAGCTCCTGGGGTAATCTAGGCACCACTGCTACTAGCATTTCTTTCATGATGCCTAGTCCCTTAACCCACTATTTATATACAGGATAGCGGGTAGCTGCTCCATGTATACATTTTATTTTTACGGTACCTTCTGGCTGATCTGGAACTGATGAACCCTGATCCTTGATCACAAACCATAATCTCTTTGAAATCATAGTTTGATCAGCCCCAGAATCCAGGAGTGCTTTTACATTTATGCCTTGAATCCTGACATTCAATACAAAGCCTTCACGTATTGTCTTTGGGTTCTCACCCACAAGAGCAGTACGTGAATAACACTGTTGTTTCACATGACCCTATTTACCACAAGAAAAACATCTCTTAGTATTTTTTTACCACAGGCTTATAACGTTTTGAACCAGTATATATGGGTCGTGAGACATTTTCCAATTTCTGTGCCTCCATACCTACTACCAATTTGGGAGTCTCCACCTTGGGTTGGGTGACTCTTTCCGCTTCCAGATATCGTTCGGTGAGAGCTATAGCGTCTGTAGTGGTACAGCAATTCTGCAGAATTAGAAAATTCTGTACTCTACTCGGTATGTCTGACATATACTGTTCCAGGATTATCGCATCCATCAAAGTATCTACATTTTTCTTTTCAGGCTGTAGCCACTTGTTTGCTAGACTACGTATCCTATGGCCTAGGGCTTTGGGCGTTTCATCAGCCCTGAGGACAGTAGCTCTAAACATCTTATTATAAGATATAGGGGTAAGACCTAATCGATCTCTAATGGCTGTGACTACCTCCTCATAGGTATTTGCTAGAGCTGAGGACATTGCCCTATATGCAGCAAGCGCCTCCCCCGTGAGGGACGCTGCGAGGCGTATGGCCCATTGCTCAGGTGGCCATTTAGCAGAGCATGCAATTCTACTGAATGAGTCTAGGAAATCATCCACATCGTCATTTGGACTTAGCTTCCCTACAATGAGATCATTGCATGTCCAATGTCCACTATCTGGGCTGGTTGGTCTGGTTGCCGTCAGCTTCTCCGCGTTGGCCCTTGCCATCGCCTCTCGCTGATGTGCCAACCAATTCTCCATGGTCTGCAGGACCGGTAGCTGTTGCGCCTGCATGGCTTGAAGGGCTTGCGCTTGGTTTTTCTGTGCGAACTCCGCCTGTTTATCGAACTGGAGTGCCATCCAGGCACAAACCTCCTTCGGCTCCATACTGCACCTGTATAAAGGGAGATAAGAAGAAAAAGAAACCCAAGTGTGGCTCTCCTAACAAAAGCTCTTCTTTCTTTTTTTTTTTTTTTTCAAACTTCCCCGGATATCCAACACTACTCAGGCTTATCTACGTTTTACCTGACATTAGTGTTGACTCCAGCTCTGGAATATAAGTGTTGTCCTGCTCCGCAGTTCTCCACTTCTGGGGTCGCAACAGGATTTTCACCTTTCAGGATTTACGATCCGTTCCGGATTCCGACTATTCCATTCCAGGTTTTCTCCCTCCGCTCCGGTTGACAGCAGATTCGTTCCAGGTTTTGTTTTTACACTCCGGTTTTCCAGATAGTCCAGTCCGGGTTTTATTTTAAACTCAGGATTTTTATTTTTCTTTTCTTCTGCGGTTGTAGGCTCCAATCCAATATCCAACAACTACGCCATTTTATGTTGCGAGCACTACCCTGGCGGTAAGTAGCGGTCAGGGCAGGTCGGACATAACTATATAGGGAGGAGATTGGCCAGTAATCCAGAGGCCCAATTGGCTTTTGGTCCTGTTAGTTTCCTGGATCCTAATCACCAAAGAAATCAACTGCACAAGTGGTGGGAAAATAAAGGCTTTTATTTCCCCTTCTCGCAAGGGTTCAAAGGATTGGGCAATAACAACGCAAATGTCCTTACTTCAGGTGAGAAAAAGTAAAACAAAAGTTTAAAGCAAAACTGTTACTTTCACAGTAGCGCTGGTATTCAGACAAATAAGAATGTTCTAGGCAGTAACACATACAGCTTACAAGCTTGGCAAAGACTCTAGGCTTCCCGTGGTACAGTACGTACAGTCCATTTCTGTATCTGAAACCTCATTTGCCAGTTCCACTTGCATTGGCTCATAGGCGGAAGCCTCTGACTCTGAGTCCCTAGGTTCAGGTAGGTTATAGTCAGGCTTCTTATATAGCTCTTCTAGCACAGCCCAATGTTCTGGATAACTCATAGGGCATCGGCTCTGTGCTGTTTTGTATGGAGGAAAGTCCTCTCTCAGAGGTTTTATGGCAGCTTTATAAAAACATTTATTATTCAAACCTTTCTTATCAGGTAAACTTTTCCTATAGCTTGTATCATAAAAAGCTTTACCTTGGGAATTTGGCTTCTCTGTTTTCAGTGAAGGTTGAGGCCTGCAACAATTTCTCCGTTGGCTTGCCTGTACAGCACGGCTTAGGTCTTCAGGCTGTGACCCTGTTGGTTTTGGACAACAGCTGCAACAATGTCTTTGCCACTCTGGGCAAACAGCTTTTACTCCTCCTTGAACTGAGACCTTCCCAGGTTCCTCCTTAGCTCTCAGGCAATCACCTTTCACTCTGGGTGATCTTCTGGCAGTGGAATATTCAGGTTTGCACTCTAACCTCTTTTCCTCTGTCTTGCCTTCCTTCCTGCTGCACGCTGTCCTGCTGCATTCACTCTTGCTGCCTCCTCTCCCGCCGTCTCTCCAGCTGCCTTCACCGCTGCCTTTCCCACTTCTCCTTCCTCTGCCACTTCTTCCGCTGCCACTTCTCCCTTCTGCTTTCCAGTCTTCCTCCTTAAGAAGTCCTCCTGTGCTCGAGGATTGGAGGTTGGCTGGCATTACCTCATGATCAGTGGGGCGTGGTTCCTCAGTCACTCTGGAGTCACTCTTGCTCCCTCTATCTGGTTCCTCCAGATATTGCAGCTTGTATGTACCTTTTTCTCTATTTAAAGCCTTTTCCTTCCTTTCAACCAGGTCTGCTGGGTGACAATATATATATATGTGTGTGTTTGTGTGTGTCTATGAATGTGTTTATTCATTAAGTTCTTTTTTATCTTGTGTTTTGCTGCCTTTGGGCATCTATTAATTGATATGTATTTTCTTTTAGGTCTAGACAATGTTTGGTATGTTCTTTTATCTGTTCTTCTGTGGGTTCTGTTATTACTTATTTCTCTATTTATCATTTTATTTGTATATAGATATGTTTGTATTATTATTTTTAGACTCCTGACAAAGACATTTTAGACAAAAATTGGCCAAATCAGGTTGATCCAATAATGACTTATGCAGAATACATCTGTAGAGTCTTTAATGCTGATTGAATAATATATACCACGCTACAGGAACAGCATGAGACAGATCACCTTATGCTGAATGTTTTTCCTATGTGGGTAATTGTGGGGGACTGTTGTGTTGGCACAATACCTATTGTACCCAAAAGCTATTGATAAAGGTGTGTGCTCCATCCAAATCTAAAATCCAGTACCAGCAAAACCCTACAAAGGTCATTCAAGACCTACGGTGCAATTTTGCCATACCATCAAAGCACTAACTTCAAGGAGTCACACGATAAGGGGCATATTTACTAAACGAGGCTAACGGTTAGCATGCGCTATTTGTAACTAGGTCCCATTGAATAGCATGGGACCTAGTTACAAATAGTACCATTAGCCCAACTTAATAAACATGCATTTAAGGGTTTAACGTAGGAAACGACAGCACTGCAAATGCAGCCATGGCCGCTCGAACATCAATACACTAAGTGGGATAATTAAATAAACCAGATTAGTACAGATGGATCGTAACAATGATGTCCGGTGCTAACAGCATACCTGGCCTCTCTCACACACGCAGATCACAGATAGACCCTGAACAAGTATAGAATAAGTAACCACAAACTAAAAATAGAAACATGTAGACAAAAATGAAACTGAAACCCAAGAAGCCATAATCTTCATGCAGTGCGACATCAGAGAAAAAGATGCACTGATGCATTTCGCCCTGTACTGTACAAAATGTAAAGATAACAGATGTAAATTTAAAACACTGATATATTCCAATCGCTAAATTAAAAATAAAATTCATTTTTCCAATCTTTATTTTCTGGACATTTAATTTTTCTACTCGTGTTGGTCCCAGTCTCTGGTTTCTGCTTTTCTCTGCCTTCTCTTCCAAGATCTTTTGTCCATTTGTCATTTTTCTCTCTTTTCCTGTCTTCATAAAAACAGAAGAAATGCAACCATCAAGCTCAGTACCCTGTTTCCAACAGAGGCCAATCCAGGTCACTAGTACCTGACAGGTTCCTAAAAAGACACACAGGTTCCAAAATGCTTGTATTGGGGCAAACAGTGGATTTCGGGTCCTCTTTAATAATGGTTGATGGACCTTTCCTTCAGGAACTTTCCAAAACTTTTTAAAACCCAGCTACACTAACAGCTTCTGTTACATCCTCTGGTAACAGTAATGATTACACATTGAGCGAAAAAAAATATTTTCTCTTATTAGTCTTAAACGGGTTACACTGTAGCTTCATTGCATGTCCCATAGTCTTCCTACTTTTTGTTGGCATAAACAATCGATCTACATTTACCCGTTCCACTCCATTCATGAATTTATAGACCACTATCTTATCTCCCCTCAACTGTCTCTTTTCCAGGTTGAAGAGCCCTAACCTTTTAAGCCTCTCCTCATAAGGGCATCCTTCCATTCCCTTTACCATTTTGGTAGCTCTTCTTTGTATCTTTTCTAATTCCGCTATATCCGTTGATCCTCCTGTCTTGTCCAATTGGCGGCCTGTCTCAAATCTTCCTTTTATGGCAAAACTTTTGGACCGCTTTGTTTTTGATCAATTAAATTCGCATGTTGAGGCTACAAACACTCTTCACCCTCGTCAAGCGGGTTTCCGACACGAGCATAGCACTGAAACTGTTCTTCTGGCACTTTTAAATGAACTTCATGTCGCTCACGATCGCGGTGATGTCACTCTCATTGTTTCCCAGGATCTTTCTGCAGCATTTGACCTGATTGATCACCGAACTCTCCTTTCTCGTTTATCTGATCTTAGGCTGCGGGGCGCTGTCTTACAATGGTTTCGTTCTTTCCTCACATCCCGCTCGTTCACTGTGCAGTCTGGTAGCCATTCCTCCTCCTCTCTTCCACTCACCTGCGGTGTTCCTCAGGGGTCTGTTCTTTCTCTTTTACTATTTAACATCTTTCTCGCTCCTTTACCTTTCCTGATTCAGCAGTACCCTGTATCTCCATATATTTACGCAGATGACATTATCCTTCTCTGTCATGTTTCTCCACTCACTCCGGATACCTCCCAATTGAATGACTCTCTTTCCCATATTGCTTCCTGGCTTTCCCAAAATTTTCTTTATTTAAATCCCTCAAAATCCACAGCTATGTGGGTATCTCTTAGCGGTTCCTGTCCTTCTGTTGCTCCCATGATTGATTCAATCCCTATTCCTCTTGTCTCCTCTTTCCGCTATCTGGGAGTCATTCTTGACTCCTCGCTCTCTTTTCACACCCACATTTCTTCTCTCACTCGTCGGTCTTTTGCGGCCTTACGTCAGATTAGAGCCATTCGTTCCCTCTTCTCATTTGATTCTCTGGTTACTCTTGTTCTAGCTTTAGTAATTAGTAGACTCGACTATTGCAACGTCTTTCTAGCTAATCTTCCAAAATATCAGCTTCAGCGTTTACAATCTATCCAAAATACTGCGGCTCGCCTTATCACCTTTACCCATCGTTTTGAGCATGTCACTCCCATTCTTCTTCACCTGCACTGGTTGCCCCTCCTTTTTCGCTTTCAGTATAAGTTCCTCATTTTGATTCACCGTACTATCCATACTGGTAATCCTTTGTATCTTGCAGGTCTTATTTCCCTCCATACGCCCTATCGCCAACTCCGGTCCATTCATGCTAACCATTTATCTTTACCCTCTCTATCACAAGCCCATTTGGAACAAACCCGACACTCTGCTTTCTTCTTTCTAGGTCCACTCCTTTGGAACTCACTACCACCTTCCCTCCGGTTAGAACCCTCCTACCCCCAGTTCAAGACACTACTCAAAACTCATCTGTTTCAGCAAGCCTTTGATCTTCCCTCTAGTATCCCTCCTTGAATTTGTTGCTGGTTTTGTTTTGTACTGTCTGTTTTTGGTGTCCTGTCTCTCTTTGATTGTTTTGTTTTTGGTCTTTTGACAGTTCCTGTTTTAGCTACATGGTTTTTACTTATTTGTGCTGTCTTTCCTTTGCTTTCCTATTATTTATGTTGTTCTTTTCTATAGTTTGCAGTGTGGACCTTTTTGTTTTTGTGTTTTTATTGTACACCGCTTAATGCTTCGGCCAAAGCGGTTTATCAAATGTTTTAATAAAGATAAAGATCCTTTTTAATAAAAGGCGACCAGAATTGCACACAATATTCAAGGTGTGCTCGCACCATGGATCGATACAGAGGCATAATATCCTTGGTTTTATTCGCTATTCCTTTCCTTATGATTCCTATCATTCTGTTTGCCTTCTTGGCCGCCGCTCCACTGGGTGGAGGGTTTCAATGTGTTATCCATGACGACGCCTAAATCTTTTTCCTGGGTGATGGTTCCTAATGTGGAATCTTGCATTGTGTAACCACAGTTTGAGTTGTTCTTTCCTATGTGCATAACTTTTCACTTGTTCACATTAAATTTCATCTGCCATTTAAACATCCAGTCTTCCAGTTTATCAAGGTCCTCTTGAAATTTTTCACAAACCTCTTGGGTTTTAACAACTTTGAATAATTTTGTGTCATCTGCAAATTTGATTACCTCACTTGTTATCACATTTCCAGGTCATTTATGAATATGTTAAAAAGCAGTGGACCCAAAAGAGATTCCTGGGGTACTCCACTATTCACATTTCTCCATTGAGAAAATTGGCCATTTAACCCTACCCTCTGCTTTCTTTCTTTTAACTAGTACACTGCTTCCCATCCCATGACTTTTTATTTACTTATTTTATTTATTAAACCATTTCTATACCACTTTATCCAGCAGTCAAAGCAGTTTACATTATAACAGTATTCAAAAAATGTTTAATTAGTATACAATGAACACTTAAACGGGGGGAAGGGTAGATCATTAACAAGTTAACTTATGTACAATGTCACCAAGAGTCTCTCATGAAGGAGTTTGTCAAAGGCTTTCTGAAAATCCAGATACAATAGATCAACCAGCTCACCTTTGTCTACCTGTTTGTTCACACCTTCAAAAAAATATAACAGATTAGTAAGACAAGACCTTCCTTGGCTAAATGCATGTTGGCTTTCTCCCATTAAACTATGGGGTATGTTTACTAATTGGCAGTAGCGGCTTCCGTGAGATATTGGAGCCACAGCCCTATTGCCTTCAATGGGGCTGCGGCTCCAATATCGCACAAAAACCGCTACAGCCAATTAGTAAACATATCCCTAAGACTATCTACATGTTCAGTAATTTTGTTCTTTACAATGGTTTTTACTATTTTTCCTGGTACTGACATTAGGCTCACTGGTCTATATTTTCCCGAATCACCTCTGGAACCCTTTTTAAAAATTGGCGTTACATTAAACATCTGCCAATCTTCTGGTATTACAGGTGACTTTAATGATAGTTCACAGATCACTAATAGCAGGTCTATAAATTCAGATTTCAGTTCTTTCAACACCCTTGAAGGTACACCATCTGGTCCAGGTCATTTGCTACTCTTTAATTTATCAAATAATTGTAATACATCTTCCTGGTTTATTGATATTTCTTTCAATGTTTCTGATGTATCACCTTTAAATACCATTTCAGTCATGGATAACTTCCCTACATCTTCTTCAGTAAAGACCAAAGCAAAGAATTCATTCAGTCTCTCTGCTATGTCCTTCTCTCTTAGTGCCCCGTTTACCCCTCTATCATCTAATGTTCCAACTGACTAACAGATATTTTGCTATGAATCTATTGAAAAATTTATTATGCATTTTTGCTTCCACAGCAAGCATTGTTTCAAATTCTCTTTGCCTGTCTTATCAGTGCCTTGCATCTAACTTGCCAGTGCTTATGTTGTTTCCTGTTTTTGTCATTGGATCCTTTTTTCCATTTCCTGAATGATGCTTTTTTTTTACTACAACAGTCTTTCTGACCTCACCTTTAAACCATGCTGGCAGTTTTTTGGACTTCCTTCCAATTTTCTTAAAGCATGGAATACAGCTGGTCTGGGATTCCAAGACAGTAATTTTAAACAACACCCATGCTTGATGTAAATCTATAACCTTTGCAACGGTTCCTTTTATTTTTTTCTTAACTATTTTTCCTCATTTTATCATAGTCTCCCGTTTGAAATTAAAAGGTAGTACTGTGGATTTCTTTGCCATCCTTCCTCCTTTAAATAAATCAAACGTGATCATGCTATGCCAAGTGGCCCCAACGCTCTTATTTCTTGCACCAGGCCTTGTGTTCCACTAAGGATTAGGTACACAATAGCTTCCCCTTTTGTCGGTTCATGAACCTGCTGCTCTAAGAAGCAGTCATTTATTTCATCTAGAAGCTTTATCTCTCTAGCATGTCCTGCTGTGACATTTGTTCATTCTGGCCAGGCGGTCGGTAGGACACCCCCCACTGCCATCGCCTTCCCCTTTTAACATTGACTTTCAATCTATAGAGATTCTACAGTGAATTTTGTATCCTGCAAATCCTGTGTGAATCAATGCCCTCTCTAACAGAGAGTGCAACCCCTCCACCAATTCCATCTACTCTATCATTGTGCTATAATTTATACCCGGGTATCACAATGTCCCATTGGTTGTCCTCCTTCCACCATGTCTCCGAGATACCACTCATATCTAACTTCTCATTTAGTGCTATATATCAGCATGGCTTTAAACCCCAGCACGGTGTGGAAACGCTACTCACTTCACTCTTTGACAACCTCATAAGAGGTATAGATAATATAAAAAAATGGATTCCTGCTAGTATTCATAGACATCTCAGCAGCCTTTGACACAGTGTCTCATGCCAGACTACTGCAGCACCTGCAACAGATAGGACTACACAAGAACACTGAAATGGTTCACCTAATATCTGGAAGATCGAACACAACAAGTCAAATGCGCCCAAAAGAAATCATTGCAGTTCCCCATCACGCAGGGAATACCTCAGGGATCAGCCCTGTCATCAATGCTCTTCAATATTTACATCCAACCCATATGCAACATCATCAATCGACACAAACTCCACTAACACATCTATGCTGACGACATCATGGTATATGCTCCAAACAACCTACTAGCACTTAACACCACAACAATAACCAAATGCCTTGAAGACATGAATGTCTGGCTCACAGCCAATAACCTGACGGTCAACTACGATAAAACTGTGGCAGTGTTCATCACCAGGAAACCTACCTTCATTCCACCACAGAATATCAGCATTCTAAACAAACTCATAGTAGTCAAAGATGAAGTTAAGTACCTGGGCATCACAATGGACAGAGCTCTGAACCTGAAATCTCATATCGCCAAAACCGCAAACAAGGCCTATAAACGTTTGAGGACCATGAGAAAGATCAAACCACTACTCCGCCAGGACCACTTCTGCACAGTGTGCCAAGCACTCATCACACCTCTGCTTGATTACGGAAATTCGTTATATCAACGCCTCCCCCAGCAGACCCTACACCCACTCCAAATGGTGCAAAACACTACAGCATGCATTATAACTGACACTCTAAGACAGTGATGGCTAACCTTTTTGAGCCCGAGTGCCCAAACTGCCGCACAAAACCAAAGAATTTCCTCAAAGTGCCAGCACGTCAATTAAACCTTAACAACAAGATTTTAGTATCTAAAAACTCTTTATAAAGTTGCCTGAACTATGTAACATCATTTGTAAAGGTTGGAATCTTTGTATTGTCAGAGAATCAATTTGATTCACAATCCTTTGGTTTTCATTTCAATTTATTGGCAATTTATAATGTTTTAATGATTTCATTCAATTTAGAAACAGGAAGGCAATAATTAAACTGGGAACCCCAAAAGCCAAACTTGGAATGTACAACAACACTGTAGAAATAAAACTATAAATTAATTTCCTCTTGTACCAAACAAAGCACAGACGTTAATGATGCACATTTCCCAGAGGTTTCATATTCCAGTTAATAAATTCAAAATAAAGAGATATTTCTACCTTTTGTGCATTTTTTTTCAGTTGCAATTGCTCCAGCCACTTTCTTCTGGTTTCTTCATGTTTTCTGCTAACTGTCCATCGTCTGCTGTCCATTTGTTCTTTCTTCTCTCTTCTAGTTTTTTTTCCATTCTCTCTCTCTACATCTGCTTTAACATACTAATCTTTCTCCTTTTGCTCTTTCCTCATTCCTATTTCATCCACACAAATTTTACCCCTCCATCCTCAATCCCCACTTACTCTCCCAATACCAGGCCAATTGTAGATTTTTCATCCCTCCCACACAAAATATTTTTCCCCTCTCCATTTTACTCTCCCAGCCCCATCCCATTCTAATCCTCCCCAACATCAGCTCCCTTCTAGTTCCAGTCTCACCCAGCATCCATTCCCTTCTAGTCCCTGCATCAGCCCATTTCCCGTCCTAGCCCACCATCAACCCATTTCCAGTCCTAGCTCCCCCATCCATTTTCAGTCTGAGTCCCTTCATCAGCTCATTTCCAATCCTAGCCCCCCATCAGCCCACTTCTAGTCATTTCCTAGCCCCATCATCAGCCCATGTCAAATCATAGCTCCCCTCCACTCAGTCCAATTCCAGTCCAAGCCCCCCCCATGAGCCTTTCAGTTCTAGCCCCTCCAAGAGTCCATTTCAATTCAAGCCCCCACCACAGCCCATTTCCAATCTTAGCTCCCCCCAACAGCCCATTTCCAGTCCTATCCTAGCTGCTCCATCAGCCCATTTTCAGTCCTAGCTCCCTTCCCTCACAGCCCATTTCCATTCCAAGCTCCCTCCCCATCAGCTATTTGCAATTCAAGCCTCCCCTTCCACTCAGCCCATTTCCAGTCATAGCAACTCCCCAACCCATTACCAGTCCTAGCCCCCCATCAACCCACTTCCAGTCCTAACCCCCCCATCACCCCATTTTCAGTTTAAGCCCCCCCTATAACCCATTAGCAGTCCTAACCCCCCATCAGCCCATTGCCAGTCTTAACCCCATCAGCCCATTGCCAGTCCTACCCCCCCCATCAGCCCACAGCCCATTACCAGTCCTAACCACATCAGCCCACCTCAAGTCCTAACCCCTCCCCATCAGCCCATTTCCTGTCCTAATCCCCCCCAGCCCATTAGCAGTCCTAACAGCCCCCCCCTCGCCCATTAGCAGTCCTAACAGCCCCCCCCGCCCATTAGCAGTCCTAACCCACCCCCCCAGCCCATTAGCAGTCCTAACAGCTCCCCCCCGCCCAATAGCAGTCCTAACCCCCCCCCAGCCCATTAGCAGTCCTAACAGCCCCCCAGCCCCAGCCCATTAGCAGTCCTAACAGCCCCCAAGCCCCAGCCCATTAGCAGTCCAAAAAAAAAAGCTGGCTCTCTGGCTGCTGCCGCTGCCGCGGCGGCAGAATGCAGTGTCCCGCAGGGCCCCCTCTGCGCCGGCTGAGCCCTCTGCCCGGCTTTCAGATTCGCGAAGGGAGAGTGTCTCTCCCTCGCGTCTCTGTTAAGCCCGCAGGGGCTAATGGGAAATTTCCCATCAACCCCTCGCATCTAAAGGGGCTGATGGGAAATTTCCCATTACCCCCTGCGGGCTTAACAGAGACGCGAGGGAGAGACACTCTCCCTTCGCGAATCTGAAAGCTGGGCAGAGGGCTCAGCCGGCGCAGAGGGGCCCCCGCGGGACACTGCATTCTGCCGCGGCGACAGCGGCAGCAGCCAGAGAGCCAGCTTTTTTTAAAATGTAATTTTGAGGAAAGCACACTCACCTCCCGCCACGCCGCATATTTTAATTGTGGACCTTCCCGCGTGCCAGCTGCAAGGCCTTCGCGTGCCACAGCTGGCACGCGTGCCATAGGTTCGCCATTGCTGCTCTAAGATCTGAACACATCACCCCCATCTTACAGCAACTACACTGGCTCCCAATGGTGTCCAGAACAAAATTTCAAATAATCTTGATTATCTTCAAAATCATCCACCATCTCTCGGCAGATGCACTACAAGAAATCATAGCAAGGAACATCAGTAATAGACCAAGAAGGAACAATAATGACAACATGATCGGCACACCTGCAGGATACCACAAGACTAAACAAAATACGTCAAGAAGAGCTCCATCACTACTGGCATCCACACTATGGAACTCCCTCCCAACGAGCCTAAGGGCATTGGAAGACATCACAGACTCCCGCAAGGCCCTTAAAACCCTGCTCTTTACAGAAACATATGAGCAGATAGACAACAGTCCCCACCCGAGCGGTATTGCAATGTAACTACCCACGCAAACTCAATACCCAATCAACCCAACTAGACTCACGAAAGCACCCTCATGCTAAATGTATCACTCCAATTGTGATGTCTTAATGTTAAATACCCTCATGTTAAATGTTGTAAAGCACCCACATGTTAAATGTAACCCAATTGTGATGTGATGTAACCACTTTGATTGTAGGATGAGGTGGTATACAAATCTGTCTAAATAAATGAATACATATATTCTAACTCTCCCATCTTATTTTTAAGACTTCTAACATTTGCATGCAAGCATTTTAGAGGTTGTCTTTTATTCATAATAATCTGGTTATCGGTAGGCATGGGTAATTTGGAATCTTTAAACTCTGTCTGCTCTGTACTTAAGGGTATTTGGGTTACTTTTGTCTTTTTCTCTCTTGATATGCTGTAACTTCAATCTTTTGCTAATATTCTTCAAGGATAGATCTTTCTGAACCATGTGCTCTTCAGTGACTGTCTGCTTTCCCCTATTATCTAGTTAAAAAAGCTGTTCTATCTGCTTTGTAAAGGTTAATGCTAGCAGCCTGGTTCTATTCCAGTTAGGGTGGAGCCCATCACTTCAGAAAAGCCCCTCGTTTCCACAGAATTTTATCCAGTTCCTAACAAATCCCAAACCCTCTTCTTTTCACCATTGTCTCATCTATGCATAGAGACTCCGAAGCTCTGCCTGCCTTTTGGGTCCTGTGCATGGAATGGGAAACATTTCTGAGAATGCTACCCTTGGAAGTTCTGGATTTCATCTTACTATCTAAAAGCCTAAATTTGGTCTCCCCACCATATTTCCTATGTCATTGGTATCAACATGTACCAAGACAGCAGGCTCCCCCCCAGCACACCTTGTCTAGATGGTACATGAGGTCCACTACATTTGCACCAGGCAGGCATTTTGCCAGGCGATCCTCACATCCACAAGCCACCTAGTTTTCTGCAGGCCTAATTATCAAATCACCAACTATAATGGCTGTCCTTCCCGCATGGACACATGGCCCTGTAAAAACCTCCTTGATGTGAGAGGGTTGTACATCACCTGAAGGACAGGTCCTAGCTACAGGATCACTTCCTGCCAACCAGCATGATACTCTCCTATCACATCACTTCTCTCCTCCATGGCAACAGGGAAGCTGCTAGACTGGACATGAGACTTCAGTACTATATCCCTCTAGGTCTCATCTATATACCTCTCTGTCTTCCTTATGTCCTTCAAGTCTGCTACTCTAGCCTCCAGAGATCAGACTTGTTCCCTGAGATTAAAAAGCTCCTTGCACATAGTGCACCAACTGGAAGAAAATCATACATGTGACACTCACTGTAAAAGACTGGAAAGCTCCCATCTCATTGCTGGACTGCTGTCTGCATCTTAGTTTTAAGGTTTTATTTAGGTATTTAAAATATTTATTTACTTAGGTTTGCTGAGGATACTTATACTAATACAACTAAACCTGATACATTTAATGGACTTTGTTCACCTCGAGATTAATTCAATTCTGGTCCTTAATTAATGTATTTCTTATGAGGATAATCAGCCTTCTCTTACTTTGCACCATCATGTTGGAACGCCCTACCATCAGGCATCAGAACCATCAGTGACCTCTCCCAGTTCAGGAAGGCACTGAAGCATCACCTGTTCCTGCAGCACTACGATGTTTCGGACACCCTCCCATACCAACCCACCTCCACACCCCAGGCCAACACATTAAACCCATGCACTCCACAGTCTTAATCCGTAGAACCACAATCTCACTTTGCACCTCCTCTCACTAAGAAAATTTTACCTAGATTCATGTAGCTCAACATATAGCTGCATTTAGTTGCTTTGTACATAGTTCTCACGTTCTCTGTTTCACTGTTCATGAAACCTGTTTAATGTATACCAAGTTTATTGTCCTGTTCATTGTAAGCACAGATCAATTATTTGAGACGTGTAGTTTTTATGTTCATTGTAAACCGCACTGATGACGAATAGCGCGGTATAAAAGAAACTGTAAATAAATAAATAAATATGGACACCTCCTTCCCTTTAAGAGGTTTAAGAGCCTATAGAGCTAAGATTATCCCTGGGGTGGATGAGAGGGAAAGATGACTTAATAAAAGCTGGCTTGCTACATAGTGCTCTGACCTGTACTTCTAAGGTAAAGTCTTACCAATTTCCTGGGTGATTCACACAGCCCTTGGTTTGATAGAGGGGACCTTTCAAATTGCCCCTTTGATCTGCCACTTGCCTTTAACATCTATTTAAGAAAACTTCACAGATCTTTTGCTTCTTAACTGGAAGGCCTCTTTGTAAAGGTCACTAAAACAAGTTTATTTCTTTCTACTGTCTACTTAGAGACTATTTATTCTACTTGTATGTTAAGCTATACTCTGATTTGATTTAAATGAAAAGCTCTCTGGTGGTGCTAAGTCCTGACTGACTCAGCAAAAACACTGAATTCTAAAATACACAAATTTATCAGCTTTAATCAAAAGAATTCTCTTTTTCCCAAAGATTTAGAATATATTCCAGAAGATAAATACTTACAAGTGCAGTTGTAGCATCCCTTTTGGTAGTCCTCCGCTACATTCATCTCTGAGATTGAGCTTTAATGTCTTTCTTCCATTTTTTTGCCTCTCTATCCACTCAGATTTTGTTCATTCTTACTATCCAATTCTCAATCTCCTTCTTTCACCTGCATCTGCAGCTTTCTATCTCTCAAGGAAAGGACATTATCTGGTAAGTAAAATATCATCTTTATGTCCCTAGCCTTCCTTTCCCCATCCTCAAACCAGCATATCACTTCTTTTACCTTGTGCCCCCACTGGAAGCCACTATTCCTCTTTCTTTCCCCATTTCCATTCTAGCATCTTCTCCCCCCCCCCCTCAGGATCTTCATTCATCCCCATCCTAAGACACTATGCCTCCTTTCTTTCCTCATCCCCAATCCAGCACCCCCCACCCCGATCTTCCTTCACGCCTCCCAGCCCATCATATTCCTTCAACACCCTCCCCACCTACTACTGCGGCTGTCGTCGCCGCTGCTTCCCAGCAGGACCTGTCACTTAATACAGAGGTAAAAAACAAAGAAACAGGCGCAGGCTGTTGACACCATCTGTGCTGCTGCTGCTAGTTCTGCGAGTCCTGCCCCTCAACAACAAGAAATAGCTTCTACCCACATACAAAAGGAAGTCTGCATCAGATTGTTTGGTAAGTGCTGCAGTGCTGTTTAAAAAACATTGCCTCTGCTGCAGGTCCTGGAGAGGAGCAGTGACAATGCGCCACTTTCAGATCATTGCTCCTCCTAGTTTCCCTAATGGTAGTACTGACCCTGGGGACAAGACCACTTATGCCCTGTATTACTGGAAAAGTGGCTGCGATTTGGCAGGTTGAGGGAGATCGTGGTTGGTGCTGGGGAGGCTTAGGGGGGTCATTCTGAATCATGTTTAGCAGGTCTGGACATCCATACCCACTAAACACCCAGATCACCCTGCCTGCAACAGAACTCCTTGCACATATTGCCAGTTTGTACATGGAGCTCTGTTCATGGGCAGAAGGGGGAGAGCCGAAGGAGGAGCGAGGGTGGGCAGTGGGTGGCGACTGATCCTGGACATACAGGGCTGATGCTGAGGTTGGCCCTGTACGTCCAAGGTTGGCCGCTTAGATAGGGGACTTATTCCACTTCTGAGGTGGAATAAGTCCCCCTGGAAGTTGGGGGACACAGGAGCTGAGGGGGTGGCAAAGAGGTGAGGGGACACAAGGCACCCACGAAGACCGACCCTGGCCATGGGAGGCTGGATACGGGGTTGGCTGCGGAAAAAGAAGCATGTCGATTGTGGCCAGAGAATGTGGCCCTTGAATGGAGCCATGGTGACAGGACTGCATGGCACTGCGGCTCCATTCAGGGGCCTGGCTAAGTTAGCTGGGTTTGTGTCTGGGTGTGCAGCCAATCAGAATTGTGGCAGGATCAGGAATCACGTCTACCTCTGTATGCCCCGATTCTGATTGGCTGTACAAGGGCTGGACAGCCAGTACAGAATCTGCCTTTTAGCCTCTCCAAGTGGAGCGCCTATGCCAGTATATATATTTGAGGTCAAGAAGGAGTCAAGAGGCAGAATTCCTGCTATAAAATACTTTTTTTGTATTCTTCTAAGCAGGAAATCTGTTCTGATAAAGCATGACTTTCCCATGACAACTGTGATACAGTATTTTTTCTAGGATTAATGCTAATGATTCTGATGTATATAAAACAATTTCCCTCCCCCTCCAAGTCAAAATAAGGAGCACAGTCTTTTATAAATCATAGAAAAATAGACTTGGATCCAAAATAATGCTTCAGTATGAATGTTACCTACTAAGTATCCAACACACATTGAGCAGTTTGTTCCTGACTGTTTAAATCTGTAATCTACATATTTTTTTACAGATCAAATTTGAGCCATTTTTCTGTTTGCTTTTCATTGGACTAGCAGAGTAGTTCCTCTGTGATTGTTTTTCGGTTACCAAATAATATAGATGGGACAGATGTAGGCTGTGCATTTATTAGCATGCATTGGTTCATTGCAAATGCAATCTGTGCCTTTGAGTCAATGATGACTCCTGAAGACCCAGAAGCTCCTGGGTTTTCTTGGCAGTGTGACTGGAAGTAGATTGCCAGGCCTTTCTTGTGAGGCAATGGAGGGTTAAGTGACTTGCCCAAGGCCACAAGGAGTGCTAGTGGGAATCAAACCCTGGTTGCTTGGTTACCAAGCCAGTTTTCTAACCACTAGGCTGCTACTGCACTTCATTAGCACACCTGAAAAAAGTGAGTGCACGCAAAACGAATTCAATGCACATTAAGTTGTGAATTAACATGCATAAAGTTGGTTTCTGGGCCTTTAGAAAGCTCTAATGGAAGTCAATAAAAATGTTTTAACAAAAAACTTTGAAATGAACCAAAAAATATAAGAAAAAGGTCCGAAAATGAGCCGACAGATTTTTATTTGCACTTCCCTAGGCAGAGTCTTCATGGAAAGGTTGGATGGGACAAGAAAATTGTTAGAGGTTTGTGTTTCCATGTGAATCATTTTTTTAAAAAAAATTTATTTCTGAATTTAAACAATATACATAAAGCAATATTATCATACTTGAAGGAAATGGAAAGGTGCAAACAAGAAATGCTACATAAGAAACATTTTAAACAACATAAAGCAACGTGACAAAAATTGCACCTGACACTACAAGCCCTAAATACAAGAAGGGAGGATTCCGGAACGAAGGCCAGAGTAGTAAACACAAACAATAACAAGAAATATAGTTCCTAGGAAAAAAGGAGACTGTGTGATGCTAATACTTAATAAGTGTCCAAGATGAGTCGATCTAGGAGGGCCCCGCTATAACTGAGACAGATCCAGGTACATTTCTGGCACCCAAAAATGCATGTAAATGCTTTCCCTCATAAAAAATATATCTAAATGATACAGACTTAATAACACCCTTACAAGGAAATCTTAATACATAAGAAAAACCTAATGAGACTACCTCAGGGTACATAAACAGAAATAACCTCTTTTTAGCTTGAGTTGCATAGACAATATCTGGAAAACCCCAGACTTTCTGACCAAAACAATTTTTCAGAATTCCTAAAATACAATTTTAAAGTTCAAGCCTGATCAGGTTCCAACACAAATACCACCAAGAGAGTTGCTCTTCGCATCTCTTCTTCAGTAGAGGTTTCCAAAACTTGAGGCATATTCACAGTGTCAAAGTTGTCCCTCTCCTCCCCCACTTCATTAACTACAATACTACTAGAAAACTTCTTCATAGGCAAATAATAAACTTTAGAAGTAGGTGGGATGGCGTTCTCTGGCACACAAGAACTTCCGATAAATATTTTTTAAATAACAACTGTAGAAATAGCAGAGGAAACAAGAAAGTTAACAAAGCTTAGATTAAGTCTCTTGGAGAAGTTCTCCAACTTTTCCAATTTAGCATGGAGCACAGAGCTATCCTTAACAAAGGCAGTACACTATCCTTGTAATGTAGTCACTTGAGGAGAAAAAGACTCTAATGCTTTAAGTGGAGTCTCTACAATCTTGTTCTTGTCATTTAAGCCTTGTCTAAAGGTTCTGGGTAGCCCCTTCCACTAAATTCAAAAGAGTGGAGACAGAATGTTCCAATGAAGCTATCGCAGTCTATGTAGAGTCCAAAGTAACCACCGTTGGTTTCACTGGCTGGGGTACCAGGGCTTCCAGCAAACTTCGGGCAAGATGGATTCTCTTCACTGGACACCATAGGGGCCAAACCCCCAACACTCTGTCCTGAATCAAACAGGGAGGCTTCCCCACCCCTCCGGAAGCATTCAGCAGTGCCCCTGGGCTCGGCATTACCCCCGAAGATGGCAAAACAGCAATCGCCTCACCTGGACGTAAGCCTGCTCAACTGGAGGTGAAAGAGGCTCATCTGGTGGAAACACACTGCTCAAGGCTCAGACTAATGTCTGAGTTCAAAAGGACCGCCTTCAAGTCAACTCAGACACTAACCCCAGCAGAACTCGTCATAGCTGCAACAAGTTTAGTTATGGACTGCTGCTTAGGCAGAAAGTCAACTTCAGGGTACTTGACTTTCCCCTTCCCCATCACAAAAATAAGAAACTTAACACCAAAAACACGAAATTCTCGAGGCCAGAGTCCATTCACCAGCAGGCAGCCGGAGCACTTCCGATCACGGTCGCCATCTTAGATCATCCCCGTGAATCATTGCAGTAGTAATATTTCAATATGTACAGCTTACATGCAGGAAATGAATATATCTTTGACCTTGTCATAAATGCTATATTTGGTGAAGCTTTAAATAATAAGTCTATGTTGTCACCGAGCGCAAGACAATAAAAGGAATTGAATGGATTATACCACCATTGTTTCTTTTTAAGAAAATGATCACTGTCTAATTAAATGCTAATCTAGACCTCATAAAGAATTCCTCTACACTTGGTATTTAGCATATATTGGGACATGTTTTCTAATTCATGTGCCAGTAATGCATATGTGGGCCAAGTTACTAGCGTGGGGCTGCATGCTACATGCTGGGGTCTGGGTACAGCTGTCCTCCCTATATTGAGTACATCTCACTGGGGTAAAATGGCAATGGGAGCAACTAATGTCACCCATATATGTCGTATTACACAGGTCTGCAAAAAAATTTTTTTCGAGAGCTGTTTTGGTTATTCCACGTAATCTTTGTTTTTTGGTGCGCTGAATCCGAAAATGACCGACATTTTGTCATAGGACATCACGTTTCCTGACAATTTAGGTAACTATGTTAAATAAGGCAATACCTCAAAATAAATGGAAATAGACTTATAAAATTAAAGTTTTATTACAATATTTTCATGAAAATCCTTTTTTGAACTGAAATGAGCTCACCTACACACACTAAACTCGATTCTTCTTCCTTGTGAGGCTCCTCTTGGTGCATTTACGCTTGTGGGTAGCATCTGGAATGTCTCTCTGAAGCATCCAACAGTAGTCTGCCATCATTGTAATGCTCCATTTTCCCTGGTATCTCCTTTCCATCTCTTTAATGTCTTGGTGGAATCGTTCACCTTGTTCCTCACTCACAGCTCCCAAATTTTCAGGAAAGTAGTCAAGGTGGGACTTCAGGAAATGCACTTTCAAACTCATCAGGCAACCTAAAGCTTGAAATGCTTTCAGCATTTGTCCGAAGATTTTTTTGTAGTGAGGATCTTTGTTATAGCTTAAAAATTTCTGTACGACTTCTTTAAATGCAAGCCACCCTTCTTTTTGAGGATCCATCATGGTATTGACAAACTCTTGATCAACTATAAGCCTTCTAATGTCTGGTCCGACGAACACACCTTCCTTCAATTTTGCCTCCGACAGGCCTGGAAACTTGGTGACCAAGTATGTGAAGCATTCTCCATCTCTTGGAAGTGATTTTACGAATTGCTTCATCAATCCCAATTTTATGTGCAGAGGTGGTAGAAGAACTTTATGGGAAGGTACCAAAGTTTCTCGGAGGACATTTTTTTCACCGACTGTTAGCACCCTTGGCTGCCAATTCTTCTTGGTCCAGTGATTTTGTCGGTCTCGACTGTCCCATAGACACAGAAAACAAGGATATTTGGTATACCCAGCTTGTTGCCCGAGCAGCATGCACAAGACCTTCAAGTCTCCACACACTTGCCAACGATGGTCTTCATATTTAAGTTTACGAAGAACCAATTCCAAGTTCTCGTAGGTTTCCTTCAAGTGTACGGAATGACCTACAGGTATGGAAGCGTAAAAACCGTTGTGGAGTAAAACTGCTTTGAGACTTCTTTTTGAAGAATCTATAAAAAGACGCCACTGCTCTGAATCATATTGGATTTTAAATTGACCCATCAGACCTTCGACATTGATGCAATAAACCAGCTTGTCTTCCTGGGCGAAGTAAGGAACGAACTCCTTTTCACAATGTCTGAACCATGAAGATGACACTCCTGGCAACAATAAATTCCTGCTTTTTAGTCTTGATCCGAGTAACTCAGCGGCATCTTTGGGAAGATTCAAGTCTCTTACCAAATCATTCATCTCCTCCTGAGAAAGCAATTTTGGTCTTGTATCATCTTCAAAGTCAGAACTTGATTCGTCATCTGGTTCAGGTATGACTTCACCTTCATCGGAGCTAGGTATCTCTTCCAAGGTAGCAGGGGGCTTGGGTATTGGTATATCTGTGCCATGGGGGAATGGGACAAATTGCCGAGTGAAGATTGGGGTATGAAATGGAATGCTTCCATTTGGAATTAAACCCTTTCACATCGCATGAACAAAAATAACAGTCGTCACTATGGTTCTTTTGCTCTCACCATACCATAGGAATCCCATAACGGAAAGATTTTTTTTTACCCTTGAACCAGTTTCAGAGGTCCTCAACACACCGTTTGCACACTTTATGAGGCACCCACACTTTATCTTGATCTCCAATTTTTAGTCCAAAGTATACAAAGTATATTTTTTTCACAAAGTCTGTAATATTCTGCTGTTGCTTCAACACTGTATATTCACCACAGATGAAACAGAAACTGTCTGGCGAATTAATACACTTTCGCGGAAGCCATAACAACGGTTGAAGAATGACGAGCTAACATGAATTGCGATGAAAAAGTGTGAACAGCCTAGAACCAAGAACCTGATGATGATTCATGCACAAGTGTGGCATGCAGGAGAGAGCAGCTCTGTGTCTGTACACGAGACATCACAGTGCTGGTCACGCCCCCCCTGCACTGACTGGAGCTGCTGCTATCTGCCCTGTGTCTCCCTCCCACTGGATTCTTCAGGAAAGATTAACCCCTTCTACCATTAGAAGCATGGACTTTAAACTTGCTTAGCTTATGTATATATTGCTGACCATCAGATTTACAGTGCTATATTTTTTTTACATAACTCGAACAACCCCTTTATGGTTTTTTTGGCATTTTATATCTTAAATGCACTTATGTGAATTAATAGTAATTTGAATTAATTAATAGTAATTTGAAAAAATTTGATAAATTTGAAGACAATTTTGCATATTGTGGCAAATCATGACGTCTAGGAGTTTTTTCAATATTTTATTTGTTTTCAGCACACCAAAATACATGGAAATTAGATGAAAATAATCAAACAGCTTTTTAGTCGCAGACCTGTGTTATTTGTACCCATGGTACCTGTGCCAAGCGTAGGTAGTATGGGCTATGCTATGGTGAACACCCCGCCCTCCCCAGTTATCGACCCAATGCATGCTTCAACGGTAGCACAAGATTATTAGTGTGGGGCCCCACACTACTTTCAAGTGCTGAAACTACACTTTAACCCCACCCTAACCGCCTGCTACCCTTTAGTAAAAATGCATGATTGACTTCTGGATGACCCCCTCCCCCCAACCGAACTAAACCATTGGAATGGCCAGCAACATTTTTTGCTCATATATTTTTATTGAATTCACAAGAATGATTTATATTCAGTTTGAGCATATCATGAACTTCTCTTGGAAGATACAATCACAATATTGTATAACATTGTTTAGCTACAGAACATCATTTTAGTATCAAAAACTAACATCCGCCAAATGCTTTATGATTTCTGCAGTGGAATCCTCCCAGAACAAGCTGTGAACTGTAAAATTACCCTAGAACAAATATTTGGCCAAATGTGATGCATTCAGAAAGCCTGTAAAAAGAATCTATTGTTCAACCTTTTCTTCCCACACTCTGCATTTCCCACAAGATTTGTTTTCCTATTGTTAATGTTAGAAAATAATCGAAAGAGTAATTTTACAACAGAATGCCTAACACGTGGCAGTTATGTGCATAAATTACACCAATTCTCTAAAGAAAAGTATGCATATATTTTCTCTTTTGAACATCATCCCACAGAAAGCTCACACACATTTAGACCTTGCTAGTTAGCATGCATGAATTTCCCATGCATGTAAACACTAATTCCTCCTCAACCCTGCTCAGTTTGGGTAAATGTACATGACCTGCAAGGTCACTAAGGGGCATGTTTACTAAAGTGCGCTATCTGGTAGTGTGGGACTTCATATGTGGGAAGATCACCATGCTAAAAACCCCACACTAACCAGGTAATGTGTTATGGGATGGGGACCGGAAGAGTTAGAGGCAGAACGCAGGCATTGACAGCAATGCACAATTAGCATGGGTGTTATTAGCTCGCGCTAACCACGCTTGCTGTCCTTAATTCAAGTGCACTTAATGCCACCTTAATGGCTCCAAGTGTCAGTGGAGCTTGACAAAAGAGGAGAATTTGGGTGCTGCCTAAGGCTCCAAAATCCTAAAAGAGAGTTGTCTCAAGTACAATCAAGGCTTAAGATAAGACAGCTGGAGAGGAGATTGTAACCCCCAGAATTAGAGCTCCTACCTCCAAAGAGCCAGGCTGAGGCTTGAGGAGCAGAAGACAATGATCCTGTGAAGGGGAAGAACAACCTGAGGCGTGTTCATGAGAGAGCGAGATCGAAAAGAGGAGTGTTGATGCCATCTGGTGCTCAAAAAAGAATGAACCCTGCCTGTGAGTATGTGAAATGGCCTGAGAGTTTGAATAAACCGGGAGGACTAAGAAGGGCCTGAAGCCCAATTGTGGGGACCTGGAGAGCGGCAAGGCTTACTGTTGAGGGCAGGGGTGGTTCTTTGATTAGGCCACCTGAGGCGATGGCCTCAGGAGGCACTCTGATGGGGGCAGCACTCTGACGCCGGCACTCCGGCTCTGTTTTAATTTTAGATTTTGCAGCCTCTGGACTGCCTCTGATTTCCCACGTGGGAAGGCGGAGACAGACCAGAGGCTGCAAAATCTAAAATTAAAACAGAGCCGGTGTGCCATCACCAAACAAATCAGTCTGATTACTTGCAGAAATCTTCCAAGCGATCAGGCTGATTTGTGTGGCGGCAGCAGCACTCTGGCTGTTTTCATTTTAAATTTTGCTGCCTCTGGCCCTCCTCTGCCTTTCCGCTGCTTTTTTTTCTCACTGCAATCATTCTTGAGGAAAAAAAAGGGGCGGTAAGGCAGAGGCAGACCAGAGGCAGAAAAATCTAAAATAAAAACAACCGGAGTGCCACCGCCACTGGATGAAAGGGGTAGCTGGAGGGAGTGGGGACAGGAGGAAGACAAATGAGAGACAAAGAGGAGAGACAGGGGAGCAAATGCTCAACAAAGGGGGAGACAGGGGGACATAATAGACAAAGGGGAGAGACAGGGGGCAAGTGCTAGACAAAGGGGAGAGACAAGGGGGCAAATGCTGGACAAAGGGGGAGGGGAGACGGGACAAATGCTGGACAAAGGAGGAGATGGGGGAAAATGCTGGACAAAGGGGGAGATGGGCAATAATGCTGGACAAAGGGGTGAGGGGGGACAAGGGCTAGACAAAGGGGAGAGACAGGGGGGCAAGTGCCTGGACAAAGGGAGAGAGAGGGAAAATTCTGGACAAATGGAGAGAGAGGGCAAATTCTGGAGAAAGGGAAGAGACAGTGGGGCAAATTATGGACAAAGGGGAAAACGGGGGGGGGGGGGGGCATTGCGGGTTAGGGTTATAATGGGCTGATGGGGGGGACTAGCACTGGAAATGGGCAAATTGGGAGGGCTAGGACTGGTAATGGGCTGATAAGGGGGGTTAGGACTGGTAATGGACTGATGGGGGGCTAGCATTGGAAGTGGGCTGATCGGGGGGGATAGGATTGGAAATGGGCTGATGGGGGGTAGAACTGGTAATGGGCTGATTAGGGGAGGCTAGCACTGGTAATAGGGTTGAGGGAGGACTAGCACTGGAAATGGGCTGAAGGGGGGGCTAGGACTGGAATGGACTGATGGGGGGAAGGGAGGAGAGAACTGCTGGCCCTGGAAGAAGGCTGGGGGGGGGGGGCTGGAACTGCAAATGAGCTGATGGCGAGGAGGGGAGGATAGAGCTGCTGGCCCTGGAAGAAAATGGGGGTCTAGGGCTACAAATGGGCTGATGCAGGGGAATGGGATAATGGGACTGGAAGGGAGTGGATGCTGAGAGGGGCTGCCATGGTATTTGGACTAGAAGAGGCTGGGCAGTGGGGAAGGAGGGGGACTGGAAGGGAATGGACACCAGTAGCAGTCATGGGAATGCAAGTTCACTTTGGAAAGTACTGGGAGGCAGGACTGGAAAGGAGCTGATACTGGGAAGGGTTACTGGGACTGGAAATAGACTGTTGGAAGGAAGTGAAGAAACAAAAGAAGAGATAAGAAATGGCAGATGGACTATAGACCATAGAAAGAAAGCCAAGAGAAGACAGGAAAGCAGAAGATCAGATCGGGACCAGCATGATCAGAGAATAAAATGGTCAGAGGTAGAAAAAATAATTTTATTTTCATTTTAGTGATTGGACTTCACACTATCTTTATATTTTACACAGTATGGGGAACTGCATCTCTATCTGATGTTGCACTGCATGCAGAGTCTGGCGTCTTGGGGTTTCAGTTTAATTTTTGCCTACATATATTTTTTTAGGTTGTAGTCACTTATTCTGTACTTGGTGAGGGTCTGTGTTCTGAGTGTGTGACTGAGGCCAGGTATTCTGTTAAAATGGAGTTTCTACATAGGGATGTATACTGTACTGTAGTAATTTGTCTTATTGAGCTTTTCAAACAGGTGTATGGATGTTCTAGGGCCCGCTGCAATATTTATGGTGTCACCCTTTTCTGGGTACACTCCATGTTGTGTGAGTTTTGGAAGTTAGTGCTGTTGTGGAATAGTAGATTTGCTCTATGGATCCTGTACTCTGGGTTCTTGGTGAGGTCAACTGTAGTGCATTGGTTGGGGGGAGGTACTGGAATATGTCGTGTTCTTGATATTTTAAATTTTCAGGGAAAGTCTCAGTTTAATTTTGTTTAGTAGCCTGATAGCTTCACCGCTGCTGAGTTCCGGACTTTTCCAGCTCTAACACAATCCAATCCAGTATTTGAATTCATGACTACCAGGACTAGTTTCTCATTTTATATCTTCCCTCCTCATCAATAATCTGGTCATAGCAAAATAAATCTGATGTGGAGATACTTATAATGGTTTGATGGGGGGGGGGGGTGCGCGCTGTGTAAGTGAATTTTCATTAATCAAATTTCATGTTTTATTATGTTTGTTTTATTGTAACATTGTTTTACTAAATTGCATGTATATGTTTAGAAGCCACGTAGGATTTTAGATGGGTGCCATATACATTTTAAAATAAAGTATACTAAATTTATATAAATGATGCCACAGTGAGTCTCTGCACATGGCCCTGCATCACCCTCGTGCCGTCTCTGGGGGAAAGTAGACAGGAGGGTGCACTGGGAGACAGAGAAAAGCAGAAACCTCAGATTTGGGCCTACATGATCTGAGAATAAAATGATTAGACAATAAAGTTAGAAGAAAAGTTTATTTTCAATTTAATTACCAGACTTGGTGCTATCTTTATATTTTATAGATTACATGGAAATGCATCTCTTCCTATTTCTCTGGTATCGCACTGTATGCAGAATCTGGCTTGAGGCTGCAGTTTAATTCTTATCTACATGTTTATTTTTAGGTTATGGTCACTTATTTTGTACTTGGTGAGGGTCTGTGTTTTTGGGTGTGTGACTAAGACCAGGTGTTCTGTTAACAAGGAATTTGTATGTAGGGAGCTGTATTGTAGTAATCTGAATTGCTCAGCTGTCCAAATAGTTGTTTGGATGTTCCAGGGCCCATTATAATATTTACAGTGATGCTTTTTTTTGGATGGCCTTCTTATGTGAGTTTTGGAAATTTGTGCTAGTATGGTATGGTATGGTAGATTTGCTCTATAGATACTCAGTGACTTTGTTGTAAGGTTTTGTATTAGTTCACAATATGCCTAGTACTGGATAATGTTTGTTTGTTTTTTAAGATATTGAGTTCTGTGGGTGAATGTCCTGGTTCTGCTCTGCACCCACTGTTGAGGAAGGGGGTTCTGTGGATGCAAAATATATGTTCAAAAAGAAAAAGCAAGAACCATAGTGCAGTATATAACAAAATAAAAATGAGTTATAATTTAATTTTATAAACTGTGCTGTGGTTCTCACTCTTTCTTTTAGTTCCTTGGTGTGCAAACTCTTGCATTTCCTTCATATAATCTAATCGGGTTTTTGGTTTGGTTCAGTACCTGATTGGAGTTTTGAGAAAGTCTTCCACCACTACAGGGAGGGGGGGAGGGTGGGGGCGCACCATCTCATCCCTCACCTCAGGCAGCATATTACCTTGAGCCGCCCCTGGTTGAGGGATAAAGGGAGCCCACTACTGTGACAGAGTGAGTGGTCTGCTGAGTATCTAACAGTATCATAGGAGAAGGAGAAGGTCCACCAAGAAACATAGCAGAAGAGGAGGAATACAGAACAGTGCGGAGTTTCAGCATTTAATAGGTTTTTCTTTTCTTTAATGTCTGCTAAGTAACAGACAACTTGATATTTACTTGCCCGGTAAATTATATGGTCAGTGGTCAGCATGGCAGTGATTACATTTTTTAAAAATGTAGCTAGACAGTGGTGCTGAAAATATAGTGTCTTCAATAGCCACATTCTACATGATAGCGATATTCAGCCATTATGGGAGCAATTTTATAACAGGGTGCCTGAGTTAAGTGGGCAAGAAGGTGCCTATTTTATACCTGTTATATAACGAAACCGAGGCACCTATGTGACTTTATCAAATACTAGCACAAATCCAGCAGCAATAGTGCCACCATTCAAGACATGGACATTATACCTGCTCCAAAACAGGTCTAAATGTCAACATGTGCTTTATAAATTATATGAGTGAATCATGACTGCATCCATACGCCACACAGTTCTGCCCCCATGCATGTCTGCTGTGCAAATATGTACCGATTTGCACAGTGTGTACTTCTAGGTATGACCTAATTTTATAAGAAGCCATTTATGCACACAAAATTAACCTATTTATTTATTTGACTATTTTTCTACACCGCTTTTCTCTTGGTCAAAGCAGTTTACAAGAACTAACATAAAACAAGGAACTGAAAACATGCTAACATAGGATCTACAAGTTATTCATGTTCTTTAGCTGGAAAAGAGGGAGGGGAAAACATTACAAATGTCTTAACAAAAGAGGATTGAGAATATCTAACTGTTGGTGTAGCGTGAGATTTCTGCTATTACGTCTCCAAAGTGCTCCATGAATAGAAAGGTTTCTAGTGCCTTGAGGAATGCTATAAGTTTGGATATGGTTCTGGTCTTCTCCTTAGTCCTGGAGCATAAAGGGAGAATGAGTGGTTGCAGGCATATTAGTTGCTTTTTGCTCTCTCGATTGCCATTATTAGCATACTTTAGGGTATGTTTACTAAACCGCAGTAGTGGACTCCGTGCGATATCGGAGCCGTGGCCTTATTGATTTCAATGGGTCCGCTACCTCAGTTTAGTAAACATACCTCTGTGCGCTTTGTCTTCTGGCCCTGTTGTTCTGTGTCATGTTTAAGAGCATATTTAGGCATGTGTGATTTTGAATATTAGTAGCAGGATTTTGTATTTAATTCATCATGTTATTGGGAGCCTATAAGAAGGTAATTTTATAAACCATTATAAAATGTATAGAGGATAATTTTATAACCATTTTTACTGTTTTACTTGCAAAAATAGTTATAAAATGACCCTCTATACATTTGGTTAAGTGGTTTAATTTAGACCTAGATTAAACCTTTTAGCTATACAGATAGTAGTTATATAGCCACTATAGGATTGACTTTTAATAGGGTGCGCAGGTTTGAGCCTATGCCCCTGTTCTATAAAATAAAGCTGGCATGTGCTTTGCCTGTGTGCAATATTATAAAATTACCCTCTATATGCATAACTAGTCACCAACCCTATCTAGGCCCCAACACTATCCAAATAGTACTCTTGAAAATAGGTGGATAGGGAACTTGTATGTTTAGTGGCAATGTTATATTGATAAGCAGAGCCATTGTAATTGTGATCCTTTGTGGAGCTGAGCGGTGAGATGGAAGACTAGATGTGAATATTTATCTCCTAACTAGGGCCTTGCAATGCATCTGATCTCTCTCATGCATATTCATTGTGGATATCCTAAAAGCCCGACTGGCTGAATGTATTTGAGGATTGTTTTAATGGTACAGCTGGCAATGTGAAAAGCAGTTAGATACACCTTTGAATGTGTAGCCAATTGTCCTATGTTTTCTATCACTTTAGCAGTTAACATGTAGTAATGAGCTCTTCCTTATCTGCAAGATGCTGTCCCCAACCATACTAAGCCCACTGAATAGAATTTCCATGCTAGGTGTTTAACACGACAATTAGGGAGCACTGACAGTAAACACACTTTCCTATTAACTGTTAGCGTGTATTAAGAGACCCTTAGTAAATCAGTCCCTTTGTACCATTGTGTCTAACTCTCCAATCTTATTTTTAGTTTTCTGGAAAGATCCAATTTTTATTCTTAAGACAATCGGGCCGATACAGAAAGACCAATGTGCCCTTTGTGCAAAGATAACGCAACTTATAAGCACAAGCCCCAAAAGAGACTGACGTGCGTGTAAACAGCAAAGGAAAAGAAAGAGCACTCAGTAACACCAAGTGTATTTAAATTATAGGCAAATGAGCTGCGTGTATTAAAATGGAATGCTAATATTGTCTGCGCCCAATGCAGAGAAATGCGTAGAGGATTTCATAACCATCCAAAGCACCAATATCTCTGCGCCTGGTTCTGAGGTGGCTTAAACGTCTTGTGTATGTCCCTGACAGAAATTGAAACTCTCGTGACCCAGATGCCTCGATCCCTCCACCCACTCAATTAAAAATAAGCCTGGTGGCCCAGCGGCCCTGATCCCCCACCACCTACCCAATTATAAGTAAGTTTGGTGGCCCAGCGGTCCTGAACCCCCAACCCCCTCCTGGTACCTTTACAATGGAATGGGAGTGTTACCCATGAGATCCCGCTTCTGCGCATGGCCCCACGCAGCGCCTGGCCCCACGTGTTGAATCCTGGGATGCATGGGGTCAGACTGCCATATAAGTGCCAAATACTAATAATAAATCAATCAATCAGTAACAAGCTATAATATCCATTACAACTACTGCACAGTTTTTGATAACATGAATATTGTCCCCTTTAAAGTATTTGTATGGAAATCTGACCCCACCTGGTGCATCCCAGGATGCACTGCGTGGGGCCAGGCGCCACCATTTTTTGAGATGGCGGCGCAGGAGTTGGGAGCACGTGGGCAATGCTCCCGCTCCATTGTAGTTGTACTGTGAGGGTGTTGGGGAGTTTGGGGCTGCTGGGCCACCAGGGATTTGATTTCCGTTAGGGGCAACGTCTCCTTGACAGTATTTAGATGGCTTTGGGGGCTTTCCCCAATGCCTGGATCATCTGAGAGGAAGTTCATCCAGGCATCAGAGAAAACCCCTGATGATATTAAAATACTTTCGGGGGTATGCGCAGGATGTTTAAGGCGTAGAGAAATGGCACTTTGGCTAGTTATGAAATCCTCTACTCATTTCTCTGCATTTTTAACATCTTTGTTAGTGATATAGCGGAAGGGCTGTCGGGTAAGGTTTGCCTCTTTGCAGATGATACCAAAATCTGCAATAGAGTAGACACCCAGGAAGGTGTAGATAACATGAGGAGGGATCTAGCTAAGCTTGAAGAATGGTCTAGAATTTGGCAGATGGGATTTAATGTTAAAAAATGTAAGGTCATGCATTTGGGCTGCAGCAATCCAAGGGAGCAGTACAGTATAGGAGGTAAAGTACTTTTGTCCACTAAAGAAGAGCGGGACCTAGGCGTGGTTGTGTCTGATGATCTTAAAGTAGCTAAGCAGGTAGAAAAGGTGACGGCAAAAGCTAGAAGGATGCTTGGGTGCATACGGAGAGGAATGGCTAGCAGAAAAGGAGGTGATAATGCCTCTGTATAAGTCTTTGGTGCGACCTCATTTGGAGTATACTGTGCAATTCTGGTGACCGTACCTTCAAAAGGATGTGAACAGGATGGAGTCGGTGCAGAGGGTGGCTACTAAAATGATTAGTGGGCTTCATTATAAAGCATATGAGGACAGACTTAAGGATCTTAATATGTACACCTTAGAGGAAAGGCGGGATAGAGGTGATATGATTGAGATGTTTAAATACCTCCGTGGCATAAATGTTCAGGGAGAGAGCCTCTTTCAATTGAAAGCAAGTTCTGCTACGAGGGGACATGGGATGAGGGTGAAGGGTGATAGATTCAGGAGTGATATGCGGAAATATTTCTTTACGGAAAGAGTAGTGGATCCGTGAAATAGTCTCCCAGTGGAGGTGGTAGAGATGAGGACAGTAACTGAATTCAAAATAGCATGGGACCAACACAGAGGATCTCTAAAGGTAAAAAGGGGACTGTTGTAGTTGTTGATATGGAAGGACAGACTAGATAGGCCATGTGGTCTTTTTCTGTCATCATGTTTCTATGTTTCTATGTTTCTATTGGGCATGGACAATGTTAGCATGCCATTTTAATAAGTGCAGCTCATTTGCTTATAATTTAAATACGCTTGGCATTACTGTGTGTGCTTGTTTTTCCTGTGCGTCAGTCTCTTTTCTGCATTTGGCTTGTCAGAACTTGTGCTTATAAGTTATGTTATCTTCGCGCAAAGGGCACGTTGGTCTTTTGGCATTGGCTCGCTTGCCTGCTAAGTGTTCAGGAGCCCTAATCCAGGTTCACTTTGCAAGTTGCAGAAAAATAAAACACTGATATTAGGATCACAGACAAATATTTTAAAGGGGATAATACTCATGTTATCAAAATCTGTGTAAATGTTGTACTGGTTATTATAGCTTGTTACTGTTTGATTTATTTAGTATTTGTATACCACCCTTTAGCCTAAGGCCATTAGAGCAGTTTATAGACAACGTTAAAAAAATCAGCAGAAATAAAAACATGGAGGGGAGGGAATTCAATGCTATTAATGCAGTTCACAGACCTGCTAATGGCATTAGTCACAGTCACCAGGATATTCAGTGGCACTAGCCATGATAATACGGCATGTTAGTGCCACTGAATATTCCCAGGTGCCACTGCTGGACACTCCGATGCTAGTTGGGCGCAGGGCAGAGGTGATCTCCAGTGATAACTGAGCAGCGGCGATATTCAGTCGCTGCCTGGTTATTGCTAAGTGGTGAAAGTTAGATACCTGAAAGGGTGGCCTAACGCACCGCAGAAGCTAACGGGCAGCGGCTGAATATTGTTGCAGCCAGGTTATTTATTTATTTATTTAATTAACATTTCTTATATACCGTCTTTCCATGTTATCAAAGCCATTTTCAATTAACCCAACAACTATACATGGAACTGGTAAAGATAACTAGGATGCATCAACAGTATTAACTGAACGGCTTGAATAGCGCTAACTATTTACATTTAAAGTTGAAAGTTAACATTCAGGGTAGGGGTTAGACAGATAAGTTTATATACAGTCCAATTAAGTTGCTAAGTTGGGACATAGTATTCGATGAACAGATGAGTTTTTAACATTTTCTTAAAGTCAGAGGTGTCATTAATTGACCTTAATTGATGTGGAAATGAGTTCTTGAGTGTCGGCCTGTATTTTTCAAAAGCTCTCTGTAAAGTTGTTTGGGAACTACTGAGCTTGTGAGATGGGGTTCAGAGGAAGGTTTGGTGCTGTCTTCTCCTTGTTCGAGACTCTGGGGCCATCCGGATCAAGGGTTGTAGGCAGTCGGTGGATTGGTTGTGTATAATCTTATATATCATCATTATTGCTTTGTATTTTATGTGGGATTGTATAGTTAACCAGTGCAGGGATATAAGAACCTGTGTTATGTGTTCATGGCATTTGGATCCAGAGATTAATCAGGCTGCCATGTTTTGAGCTAATTGTAGAGCTTGGATGGTGTGTTTGGGGAGGCCCTGCAATATTAGATTGCAATAGTCCAGGTGTGGAGTAATTAAGGCCTGCCATATGGCGCAAAAGTAGGTATGGTCTAGTAGAGGCCGCAGATTTTGTATTATCTTCATTTTGTAGTATGCTGTCATCCAGGTTGGCTGGATAGCAAAGAAGGTTAGCTTCTTTGAGATCCAGCAGATCTGGATATTCAATGCCAGTGATTGGATATAGCCCAGCATTGAATATTGGGTCTTTTGTTCACTGCCGCCAGCTAGCCACTTTAACAACATTAGCCACCACCGCTGAATATTGGATCCATAAAGTATAAATGGAGTAAAATAAAATAGCAGTAGGATAACACATTAAAATGAAAGTGAAAAATAAAGAATACGTCATTCAAGAGAAAAATGGAACAACAATTAATATCAATATGTTTATTGAAAGAATTAAATTAATACAATCATATACAATAACAAGAAATGCAAAGAAATTAGAAAATACACAAAACATACTTACATAAATTGCATTAGTTCACATAACAATGGGCTAAAACCCTGAATTATTACAAAAACAAGCAAACAAGAAATCGAGGTTAAAAAACCTCCACAAATCAGCAGGCAACACAAAACAAAAAGAGCAAAAAACAATTCCTACTTCTTCCTATCAAGCAAAAAAAGGTTCCAATTGAGTAATATCAAAGAAAACATGAAACAAGAAAAGTAATAATGCATTTACATGGGAATCTAAGAAAAAAACATAGCATCCAACTCGATTACCCTGGACTTTAAAGCCAAAAATTTAGGCCGCGTGGCCGAGAGTCCCAAGTCAGCTGCCCGTAACCGGCGAGATACGGAACCCCAGTGTCGGGTCCGCAGGGGGGAGGGGGAGAGAAGGGGAGGCCAAACAGTGATGCGGCGGTGTCATTTAAAATCGTTGGCTCCCCCTAGCGTGGGTCGTGAGGGGGAGAGCTAATGATGAGAGGAGGAGGTGGGCGCCAGAAGAAGAGTTTACCGGTGGAGGCAGAGAGTAAGGTCCGGTGGACGGCATGTGCAGGTAGCTTGGTTGATCGAAGGAGGTTGGAGTTGGCAGAGGCGGCGGAGCAGTGCAGGCGGCAGCGAAGAAGAGCAGTGGTGGCAAGGTGACGAATCCGGCAGTGCGGAGACCAGAAGAGCAGGAGCTTGCGGCCTTGTGCACTCCGCGTGCAGCCACATGGCAGGCACGCTGTGCCGTTCTGCGGCCGGGACAGTGTGCAGGGAAGAGAGAAGCAAGGCAAGTTGGGTTGGGGGGGGGGGTAAATTGAACTAAAAAAACAAGGGGGTGAGAGAGGACACAGGTACAGTCAGGCAGGGGGGACTCGAGGTAGGGGGTTGCTGCCTCAGGCAGGGGGTGGTGTGGTAAGGAGAACTGTGCAGAGGAAATGGAATGGGAGGAAAATGAGCCCTGTTCCTTTAATTCTGGAGAGAAAGGCAGTTCCCATAGAAACCACAAGCCTCCAAGGCAGAGTATTCCGAGTGCTAAGCTCCGCCCACCTAGTGATGTCAGGGCTAGGTTGAGCACTGATGAGCTGCACATGGACAGGAAGAAAGGCGTGGTGCCTGGAAACCAGCAGTTAAAAAGTGTTTCAGTTTTAGAACAAAAAGGAGGAAAAGAAAGGGAAGAAGGAGCGCAAAAAGAAGAGAGGGAACAAGCACAGCAGAGAGGAACACAGCAGCAGCAAAATGAGCAGGCAGTGTTTGGAGTCCGTCAAGTTCCAGAAACAGTTCAAGTAAGAGGAGCTGATTCTAAAGGGGACAAGCTTGGAAGCAGAGACTTGCTGAGTTTGGTGGATTCTCAGGCAAGAGTAAAGGAGAAACAGAGGGGGTCTGGAACTCAGTGCAGGACACTATTGCCAAGACAAAGAAGTGTTCCAGATGGGGAAATAGTACAAGACAGCATTTAAACCCTGAAGGTAATGAGAATGTCTTTTCTTTATTTCCTAACCAAAGCCATACTGAAGGCATTGTTCAAGAGTTAAGAGACAGTGCTAAACGTTGTATGCCCCTGAACTCTGGAAAGCAAAGCTTTAGTAAACCCAGAACTTATGCCAGTGACTGCCAAACCTCCACTATAACAGAGCTTGCTAAATTCTTAAAAGGGAGAGAAACTCCGTTGCAAGAGCCTGTGGCTGGAGACCATAGGGAACAGCTGTTACGTTTGCAGGAGCTGATAAGGCAGGAGAATAACCAGACAGCTGATATTCAGGATAGACTCAGTGAGTCTGGAGATGAAATGGATATAGACCTGCTGGAGGAAACTAACGGTTCAGAGGTTGAAGAAATGCAATGTTCTCTGTGTCTGGCTAAGAGCATGAATAGCTGTTGTGTATTTGCCTAGCTAAAAGACTGTATCATGAAAACCATTTAAAGACTTGTGCTGTGCATGGCTTGGAGAAAGGAAGCTGTTTGAAAGTAAATGACAAAGAAGCTAATCTGGAGTACAGATTAAGCTTCAGAAGCCTGTTCCTCACAGGAAGTGGAATACTGATGTTTTAAAAGGAAATCCTGTATTTTTCTGTTCAACCTGTTTCACATTCTTATTTTGCCTTATTGGAGAATTATCCAGTTTGAGTTGAGGTTCATTTGAATTCATTGCGGAGGGGAAACCCCAAAATAAAATTCTCTGTTTTGCCTATTTACCGTGTGGTCACACTCCTTGCTCAACAAAACTACATTACCCAGCAGCCTTACTTGGCAGCCATATTGAAAGTAATCGTAGAGAGTAAGACAGGCGAGTTCACCTGCTCCCAGGCTACCGCCTGGACGGGTGACCTACGACAGAGGTGAGTCATGAGGAGGTAGGAGTGGTGGGCCAACGTCCCCTATGGGGATGGAGAGTGCAAGGGATGGAGATGTGGCGGTGGGTCAGCAGGAGGGGGGGCCAAGGGGGGAATAGGGTTCGGGAAGCATGAGCGCGGTGGGTCTTTCGCCTCTGCAGTTCAGGTGACCCAGTGGTCACCCAGGGGGCGAGGGGATGCAAATACAAGGGGGTTATAGGGCTGGGGGGAGTGTGGTGTCATGGCAGCATTGGCTCAGGGGCGGGCAGGGGTCGTCAGGGGCAGAGTGGCTCTGGGCGTGGCAGCTAGAATGGCCATCGGTGGTCCCTCCCCCATTCTCTTGTATGTCTCCACAGGTGCCCTCGATGGTGTCGTCCCCCGCATCGACTGGATGCGGAGGCCATGTGGAGAGGAGCGGCAGCGCAGTGTGATGGATAGCGCAGTGGTGATGGGGACAGCGGCCGAGCTGGCGGTGGAGCCACGGGCAGCAGGTGAGTTGCGAGACGAAGTGGGGGTGGTGGCGGATCAGGGGCTGGGTGTGGTAGGAAAGTCACGCAAGAAGTGGAGGCATGCGTGTCAGTGGTGGCAGGGCTCGGACACATCCTCGTCCTCTTCTTCGGTATCATCGTTTTCCATATCAGAAGGTGGCGGAGTGGGACAGGATATAGGGAGTAAGGAAGGCGGTGTAAGTAAGGTGGCAGGGGGAGCTACCTCATTAGAGGTGTATGCGGAGTTATGGGAAGGGGTCCCAAAAAATTTGCATCGTAAGATTAGGAAAAGGTGATATATTGATATTTTCTGACTTTTGGAGGGGCGGAGGAGAGTAGGAAGAAGAGAAAGGAGGATGAAAAGGCTGGACTGATCAAGAGAGTATCTCGGAGTGTAGTGAACTGGATGCAAGCCTTTTTGCGCCTGGCCAGTGTGTGGGGCCATTATTATCCTGAGCAATATGGAATGTTGTTGGCCTATGCGGATTCCATTTTGGAGGCCGCGCAGACGCACAAAGGATGGTCGTGGCTGAACTATGATGAGAAGTTCCGCGATAAAATGGAGGAGAACAAGGTTTTGTTATGGGGCTTCAAGGATATTAATCTGTGGCTAATGCAAATGTCTGCAAAGCTGGGGGCGGGAGTATCGGTGGCAAACCAGGGGGTGTTTCAGAAGGGGGTCGGGGCATTCCTTTCAGCCGACAGGAGCCAATCCACAGCAGAAAGTTGGGGGTTCGGGAGCAGGGGATGTGTGCTGGCGATTCAATAAGGCCTCTTGCCCATTTCCCGATTGCAAGTTTTGACATGCCTGTTCAAGTAGTGGAGGAAGGGCATTTGGCGGCAAAGTGCCTTAAAAGTGGGGCCGCCACCGCTGGTGGGTCGGTCACTAAAAAGTTTGGCTGCCGGCAGTCTGGCCTATACCCCAGTATGTGTGGAGGCGTTGAAGGCTAGGCTGCGGCACTACCCGAAATGGGGAGATACGGGGGTGTTAGAATGAGGGTTTCAGGAGGGTTTTGTCATCCCAGTGGCAGGTATGGTAGGAGCGTAGGCATCGCGCAATTCGCCTGCGGTACGGCGCTTGGCACCAGTAGTGCGGGAAAAGTTGTTAAAGGAATTAGAGTTAGGGAGGATTGCTGGCCCGTTCGTGGAGAAGCAGTTTCAGGATTTGGTCGTGTCCCCGTTGGGTCTTATACCCAAGAAGAAGGTGGGGAAGTTTAGATTGATACATAATTTGTCCTTTCTAGAGGGAATATCGGTCAACACGCATATACCCAAGGAGCGCTGTACGGTTAGATATGCATCATTTGACAGTGCAGTCAAGTTGGTGCAACGCGCGGGGGTCAAGGCCTGGATGGCGAAGGTTGATATTGAGTCGGCGTTTCGGCTGTTGCCGGTACATCCGTCTAGTTTTCCGTTGTTGGGTTTTCGGTTTTCGGAGCTTTTTTATTTTGACAAGTGTATGCCCATGGGATACTCTGTGTCATGTGTATATTTTGAAAATTTCATTACCTTCCTGCATGGGGCAGTGGTGCAGGAGGTGAGTTGTGAGAATGTCATGCATTATTTAGACAATTTTTTATTTGTGGGAGCAGGGCAGTCAGCGGACTGCCAGCGGCTATTGAGAGGTTTCATGGACCTGGCAAGGGAATTGTGAGTGCCATTAGCAGAGGACAAGATGGAGGGTCCTACGCGATGTATAACATTGCTGGGGGTAGAACTGGATTCCATGGCAATGGTGGCTAGGCTGCCGGAGAAGAAGGTGACGAGGTTGCAGGTGTTAGTGGCTATTGCCTTGGTTTCCAGCAAAGTGAACTTGAGAGAGTTGCAGTCATTGATAGGAGCATTGAATTTCGCATGCCGTATCATCCCAATGGGTAGGGTATTTCTGCGGAGGTTAGCAGGGGCGACAGCAGGAGTGCGCAAACCGCATCATTGTATCAGGGTGCTGAGGGTGATGAAGGGGGATTGGTGGATTTGGGATGTCTTTTTGAAGGAGTTTAATGATACGTTGGTAATGAAGGAGAGAGAGATTTCATCAGGGGCTTGCAGTTATATTCGGATGCGGCAGGGGGGTTGGGGTTGGGCATCTATTTTTTCAGGGGCATGGTGCGCTGACAGGTGGCCCCCAGCTTGGTATGAGGCGCGCTTGGTCAGTAACATTGCCTTCTTGGAGCTATTTCCAATGCTGGTAGTTGTGGCCGGATCACCTGTGCAACAGGCATGTCTTGTGGTGGTGTGATAATGAGGCAGTTGTGAGCGTAATCAATCACTACACCCCGAGATGTGTGTTAGTGGCGGACTTAATGCGGGAGGTGATCTTAGCCTGTTTAAGATTGAATGTAGCGATCAAAGCGTGACATATACCGGGATGTACTAATGAGATTGCGGATGCTCTTTCTCGTTTTCAGTGGGACAGGTTTCGCAAACTGGCACCTGAAGCGGAAGAGAGTGGATTGCTGGTCCCTGAGCACTTATGGCAGGTTGGCCTGAAGAAATGCTGAGCTTGTTACGTGGCTCCATGGCAAGAGCAACTTGGTCAGCTTACCAGTGGGGCTGCGACAAGGTGGAAGAGTTTCTGCGGGAGCAAGGATGGTGGCCAGACGTGGTGTCCGATTGGATGTTAGCAAAATATGTTGCAGATGCCAAGGAAAAGGGGATGTCCAAAGCAGTTGTCCGTTTGCAGTTGGCGGGGTTTGCCTTTTCCGCGAGGGCGGTTGGCTGGTTTCCTGCGAGGGGTGGGTTTTTAACTTGGCGGTTATTACAAGGGTGGGGGAGACTGAGCCCAAGGCCTAAGGATAGCAGGCGACCGATCATGCATGACTTGCTGGTGACGCTATGTGCGGTACTCCCTCGGGTGGCTTCGTCAGAGTATAAAGTGATATTATTCAAGGCAGTTTTTTGTTTGGCGTTTTTTGGGGCATTCCGGGTGGGGGAATTGGTGGCGGACTCGCAGAGAGTGGGTAGTATCAATGGCTTACTGCATCAACATCTGCAAATAGAGTCGGGGCATGTGAGGGTACTGTTAGCGCGCTCTAAGACTGACCAGCAAGGGCGTGGTTGGTAGATGGTACTAAAGGGGATGTTGGGGTGCCAACATGCACGCTGGCTGCCTTACAGGTGTACTTGCGCTGGTGACCGGCAGGTGAGGGCCTATTCTTTATTCACGCGGATGGAAGTGGGTTGACACGGTTCCAATTGACAGCAGTGTTAAGAATGGCCCTGCAGTGGATAGGGGAAGAGCCGCTTCGGTTCATGGCACACTCATTCCACATTGGGGCGGCCACTAGTGCCGCAGCGGCGGGTTTGTCGGACCATGAGGTCCAACGCATAGGGCGATGGCGCTCAAGGGCTTTTTTGGGATATATCCGACTGTAAGGTAGTCGGGTGGGACGATGGGGGATGGCTAATGATGTTTTTCTTTTGCAGATAGAGGGCGAGGTCCACTTGGATGTTGGATGATAGGCCATTCGTTTGTTCATTTGGCAGGGCAGCACACGGCTGTGCTGCCTTTGGGGGCTAATCTTCGCCTGGATCCGGAAGTGGTGTCCGTCTTATGGCTGGGTGAACGGGGACTCCGTTGGACTCAATTGCTCCCTCTGCTTCGGCACCACGGGCAGCTACGGAGTTCACTAGACTTGATGCTAATACATTTGGGGGGAAATGATCTGTCTCCATGGACCTGCAAGCAACTGATCAGAGCGGTGCAGAAGGATTTTGAGGTGGTGCTGCAGTTGTTTCCAGGTGTAATAATAATGTGATCTGATATTATACCGCGGCCTAGCTGCCAGGACCAGCAGGGCTGGTCCCGGGGTCTGATGAAAATCAATCGCCAGATTGGCCATTGGGTTTGTTCCAATGGAGGGTACCAAGTAATGCATGCATGGCTGGAGGTAGGCTGTGTGGGAATGTATGGTAGGGATGGAGTTCACTTGTCCCCAGTGGGGTTAGATTTGTTATTGAACAACTGGCAGGAGGCGTTGGAGTGGGTAGTGTTAAGGGATGCTCGCTGGTCGTAGCTTTTGGGGGATGGGGTGGCACAGGGAGGTTTCTGGGGTCTGGAGCCTTTGGATAAGATTGGGACAGGGGTGGGGTATCCCCGACCTGGACAAACCCCTAGGCTGGCTTTTGCTAATTAAATGGCGAAGTCGGGGGCCAAGTGGGGGAGGGATTTGGAAAGTGGAGGCATGCGCACCTTGCTAGTGACATGGCTGGTGTGGCATCATTCCACTGGTGTATGCAAAGGATTGTTATTGATGTTGATTGTTATGCTGTTTATAGTGAATAAAGCTGCGACCAGAAATTTCCAGAATATTGTGTCTGAGTGTTTGTAGGTGTTAAGGGTGGGGAGGGGAGGGGGGAAGGGAAGCGGGTGTGGACTTTGCGGTAGGGAGAAGCATTGAGTCCGACCTACTATGGTTAATTTAGGTCGCGTGGCCGAGAGTCCCAAGCCGGCCGCCCGTAACCGGGTGGCTCGGTGAGATGCGGAACCCCGGTGTCAGGTCCGCAGGGGGGAGGAGGAGGGAAGGGGAGGCCAAACAGTAATGCGGCGGTGTCATTTAAAGTCATTGGCTCCCCCATAGCATGGGGCGCGAGGGGAGAGCCAATGATGAGAGAGGAGGAGGCGGGATCCGGAAGAAGAGTTTACCGGTGGAGGCAGGGAGTGAGGTCTGGTGGACGGCGACCCACCTGCCCGCCCTTTAAGGGTAGTAATTGACGGGGGTGTCGCAGCAGCTTGGGGGGGGTGTAGGCGGGATTCCAGAGGTTTCCGGGGTCCGGAATTTCCAGAATATGGTGTCTGAGTGTTTGTGGGTGTTAAGGGGGGGAGGGAAGGGGGTGTGGACGTTGGGGTAGGGAGAAGCATCAAGTCCGACCTACTCCGGTTATACCTTTTCTACGAGCTTGGGTAGACTTAGAAACATCGGGATACACATATCATTTATGACCACAAAAGTGCTTATTTTTATTTTTAAAGTAAGCCTTCAAAACCCGAATTTTATCTAAGGTAGAGAAAAAGTAAAGCAATAACGTGGACCTTTTAGCAATCATATCAGTAGAATCTTCCAAGAAATTAGTTAAATCTTTATTAACATCCACAGATAAAACATCTGCACCATCTACAGTCTTATCAACCTAACATTTCCCTGCTGGAATATAATAACAGTACTGTATGACAACCTTATCAGGAACAACAAAACTTCATTGAAATATTTATCTAGCAAAATCTGAGGAGAAAGTAAGGATGAGATAGGAAAATTTTAAAAATGGAGATTCAATGCCCTAGCACTGTTCTCTAAAGATTCCAGCTTATAAGGGATTGATAATGAATCCTTAATAAATGCAGAATTAGAATTACAGACTGCTGAATTTTAAAAGCTGTTTATTCAATGTAGAAACAGCACTAGCTACCTCAACCAATTGTTTATCTACCTAATCAAATTTCTGATTAGATTCCTGTGTAAAAACACACAGAGACTTGAGATGTAAACACTTTAACATCAATATTAGCATTAGCAGTCCATAAATCCTTTAAAGTAATTTCCTCAGGGGGAGGATTAAAACATTTAGTACCAGCAGTAACAACAACAGGTTTAGGCAATGGGCCCGGAGAATATAAAAACAAAGATAACTTGTCTCCACTATTGTCCATGGTAGACAAGAGTTGGGGGATAGGGAGAGGAGGAGTTCACTCCACAGAGCTCAGAGATGCCCCTTCGGTGGGAGAACACAAACCAGGGAGAGTCAAAAAATGTTTGTCAAGAAGTCCAATGACCTTACAATCACCCATAGCTGTAGAGCCCACCTCCGCAATCAACTTCTTTATCTTCCGTTTCCCCATGGCCTCAACTGGCAGCTCACACACTAAGCAAACAAAGTAGAGCAAAAAACGTAATCTCAGTACCTTATTCCAAATGCCATTGAGGATAACACCTTCAAGAACACTAATGGATACCGAAGGGGCACCAAAGGGGCATGTTCTGCCCCTTTGGGCCACAGCCCAGAGGGCCTTAAGGCAGAAATTTATAGCCCCACAGGACCGCAAAGATGTTCCGGTCGGAGAGATAGCTGGTAAACCAACTGCCGGAGTATCTTCTGCAACTCGTTACCGTTGACGGCTCCCTCACATGGCATGCAGACTGGCTCCTTCTTGCCCACTTATTAGGGCTCAGCTCACCGAACAACAATTAATACAAGGTAACATAGCACATTGATTAATAACAAAAAAAAGGTCCAGCCAGTTATCAAGAGCCTCTGACCACTTATCCTTACATTCAACAGTTCCTTTTTCAATTCTTTTTTAATGGAGCTTTCAGAACGAAGCAATGGACTGTGCACAGTAAAGAGAATTGGAGCACCCAATTCAGTGTCAAGAGCCTTGAAGGAATTATCATTCCCCTGTGGAGAATCAGCTCCTTGTTGTTAAGAGTGTATGCTGGCTGTGTGAAGAGTGGGAAAAAGCCTGCGAGAATTTTTTTCTGTGATCTGGAGCCCTGACAGACCAGCTTGCCACCCAAGGTAAAAGCAGGGTTACATTTATACTGATGCTACCAAAAGGCTCATTCTTGTATCCAGGGCCGGCTTAAGAGGTGAGCCAGTGAGGCACTGGCACAGGGCACACCACAGTAGGGGCTCAGGAAGCCTACCTCACTGGCTTGCTTCCAGCTTAGCCTCTGCCTCCCCAGCCGCAGCTGTGTTAAGCATTAGCATAGCTGCAGGAACATTTGTTTTTGCTCCCACGACTTTATTAATGCTCATGACAGCCACAGGAGCCAAAACAAATGCTCCTACGGCTGTTCTATACTCAAGCCATCTGTACCACAACTTGAATGTAGCACAGCCGCAGGATCAAAAGCCAATGCTCCCCCAGCTGTACTGAACACTAATACAGTCACGGGAGCATTTTATTTTGCTCCCACAGCTGCATTAATGCACAGCACAGCTGAGGGAGCATTTACTTTTGCTCCCGTTGCTGTGCTATATTTAAGCTGTGTTGCTGCGGGGGGGGGGGGGGGGGGGGGATATGACTGATACAGGGGCTGTGGGGGGCAGGAACTGGGCTGGGGGGGCTGATACTGTGACTGGGGGGTGGGAATGACAATGAACTGATATTGGGGCTGGGGACTGGGACTGATTGATACAAGGGCTGGGGGCTGAATGATACTGGAAATGGGCTGATACTTGGAATGGGGAGCTGGGACTGGAAATGGATTGATATTGGGACTGAGGGGGACTGGAAATGGGCTGATACAGAGACTGCAAATGGGTGGCTGGGACTGAAGATGGACTGGTACTAGGGCTAGGATCTTGCTGATACTGGGGCTGAGGACTGGTACTGGAAATGGGCTGATATTGAGGCTGGGAGGACTGGAAATGGGCTGATACTAGGTCTGGGGAGATGGGACTGGAAAAAGGGCTGGATTTGAATGGAACTAATTCTAGGGCTGGGGTCTTGGGATTGAAAGGGGGCTAATACTGTCAAATGCTAGGGTCAGAGTAGGAAAAAGAGGGAGATGCTAGGGGAGTTAGAAGGGAGAGGAGGACAGATATTGTGAGGAGTAGGGAAGAAGTAAAATTAACCAAGGGAAGGTTAAGAGGGAGGTGTATAAGAATGCATGTTGGGGTAAGAAGGAGGAAAGATAAGGTTAATGAATACTGAAGAAGGAAGTAAATGGGTGGGTGCTGGGGAAGGGGAGTATGAGGCAGGAGGGCAGGTACTAGGGATGTAGGATGCAGGAAAGCAGGGACTCTGACAGGTAGAGACTCTAATATTGGGCGAGAAAACATAAGAAAGACTCTCGGGATTTTAAGTGGGAACTCAGGACTTGGATGTGATTGTGAATGACTAGAGATTAAGAGGACAGTGTGTACAAAGTGATTGGGTGAGACCAAGTGCAGAAATATGGGGTAGGGAGATGGTCTGAAGGACCTAGAGGGTTTGGGTAGGAGTTGAGGGCAGTTGAAAAGGACAGAGTACTATGGAATGGATGAAAGCCACAGGAAGTGACAGGTCTTCCTTGAAGCAGGTGAAAGAGGGTAGAAATGGGAGGTATGAAAGGGGAAATGGAAGCATGGATGGTGATAAGACATAAGAAAGGGTCTGGAGGTGGAGAGATAAGTACTGAGGAATGTCTGGGAGTGTTCCATATAAATGAATAGTTATCTCCTATCAGACTGATATTCACAAGCAATTAGGTGTTTGTTGGCAAATGCATATTTAGCCTAACCCTTTATTTAAAAACAAAATACAGATAATATCAGGTTTTTATATTGCAGAATGGCTAGATATTATCTGTGTATTTGTGGGACATGTTAGGGGAGGTGCAAGGGTAGGCCAGAAAGTAATCCAGATAGTGGAAATATTCAGCCACTGTTCAGGTAAGTTACATGTTTAGTTTAGGTCTGCAGAATATCAGGCCTAACCTAAACAGATAAAACAATGACCACACCATGACTCTCTGTGTATTCAGTGCTGCGATCTATGACACAGAATACACAGATTAAGTTAAATTGGAGGATGACATTTTCAGAACTTAAAACATCTATCTGCAATTCTTTAATCCTCCCCCTACTGTGTGCAAGAGCCTCTAGTGCCTGTCTACTTCCCGTGTCGCTAACAGGACACTGTTAGAATCCAACCAATAGGAAGCCAGTAGGGTGAAGCACTAGAAGGCTGCTCTAGTCTCAGGAAAGGCTGGGAAAAATTTGGTGCTGTGCAGGCAACCAGATTAGTAACAAAGAGAGTGCTAAACCTCTCTTGAGGATTTTACATTGACTCCACATGAGAGAGAGAGTTTTTGGTTTAGACTGCTGTTAATGACGTTTAAAGTTTTAAAAGAGGGGATGCCAAATAATTTAATTAGGTGGTTGCAAGCGTATATCCCTAGGAGGCCTTTATGCTTAGAATTTATGGATGCTGCAGGGCACAAATAGGTTTCTGAAAAGTGCTTGTTTTGCCAGTAAAACATTCACAGGGTCTAGAGGAGATAATTCTCTAATATCCCCAGTGCCGGCCACCAGGGCTGGTGCTAGGGTTTCTAGTGCCTCCCTGCAACCTATAAATTGGCGCCCCTCCCTCAATGTTATTAATGTTAGCTGCACCCTACCCTCCTTTTTCCCAAAACTGCTTTGTGAACTCTTTTCAAGCGATTTTGTATTTCTCCTTCACATCCAGTGTTGTAAGAAATTGCAGCAAAAGAGCAAATGCATAACCAAAATAAAAATGCTTAGCAGTAAATACTTAGCATCATACAAACAGGCTGTGATAGTGTAAAAAAAAAATCTGATTCTGGTCATCTCACTAACAACATAAACATTCTCCAGTGCCAGGCATATTGTGAACTAATATAAACACTACAAAAGTCAATGAAAATCTACAAAGTCAAATCTAACATACCATACCAGCATACACATCCAAAACTCATACAATAAGGGGCCTACCCAGAAAAAAGCAGCACTACAAATACTGCAATGGGCCCCAAAACATCCATACCAATTTTTCTAGACATTGCCTCCGCATTCGATAACATAAACCACAACACTCATAACCAGACTAACACAGATTGGAATAGGAGGAACAGTCTTACAATGGTTTATGTCCTACACCTCGAACCGCAGATTACGCATACAACTAGGTAACGAACCACCAGTCACCTTCCAGCAAGACCAAGGTATCCCACAGGGCTCTGCCCTTTCAGCCTTACTATTTAACTTTTACCTACAACCTATCACTAACATATTCAAAACATTTGACATAAAGTGCTACATCTATGCGGACGACATCATGTTGTCCATCCCCATAGATAAGAACATAAGAACATAAGATATGCCATACTGGGTCAGACCAAGGTCCATCAAGCCCAGTATTCTGTTTCCAACAGTGGCCAATCTAGGTCATATGTACAAATAACCCCTCCTTTAAAAACTCATCCGACTGTATAAATTAAATCGAACTATGGTTCACTGCAAACAACCTCGATATTAACTTAAAAAAAAAATGGAAGCCATGTACATCTCAAAAAACCCAAACCACACCCTCCCACAGAACATCATCCCAATCAAGAATGAGGTCAAATACCTCAGTATAACCCTTGATCAAACACTCAGCATGCTCCCCCACCTAAAACAACCAGTGAAAACTGTGTTTTACAAGCTAAAAACAATTTAACACATATGGCCATTCCTAGAAGAAAATGACTACAGGTCAGTAATCCAAGCAATTGTCACACCCCACTTCGAATACTGCAGCAGCCTGTTGCAGGGTCTACCCGCCAAAAGCCTACACATCCTCCAAAGAGCACAAATTATCACTGCCAGGATCATCCGTAAAACCCCACTAACCGACAGCATTACCCCATCCTATTTGAACTCCACTGGCTCCCAATAGCAAGTCGTATAAAGTTCAAAACACTCACCGCTACCTTCAAACTTCTGAACAATATAGCCCCATCCATACTCTCCACTCTCATCCAGACCCCCCCCAACACAAGAGTCCGAAGAGAAAATGCACTACACTCGAGTTCTCAAACACATTCAGGACAACAAAGCAAGTCACAAGCTCCAGGGCATTCACTTTTACCGCCACCTCCCTCTGGAACACCTTACCCCTACCAATCCACGCTATCAAAGACCTCCAGCAGTTTAAAAAATCACTGAAAACATACCTCTTTACTGCACAATACGGAATGCAAAACACATCACAAAACACCTCCAAGAGCTCACAGCACACCCCAACAGCACACCCCAACCCAAATTACAGGCAAAATTTACCTTAACCAGCATGTACATAGTTCTAAATAATAATATGCTAAGCTGTTAAATGTATACAAATTTTTAAGTTCTATGTAATTAGTTCCAAAAACAACTGTTCTATGTAAAATGTTAGTTATATGTAAACCGCCCCTGATCTCTGGAAGAGGCGGTATAGAAAAATGTAACAAATAAATAAAAATAAATATATACACCTATTTGAAAAGCTGTACAAGTCAAACTACTACAGTACAGATTCCTATGTACAAACTCCATGTTAACAGAACACCTGGCCTTGGTCACACATTCAGAACACAGACCTTCAACAAGTACAGAATAAGTGATCATAAGCTAAAGTAAAATAAAAAAATGAAGACATGAATTAAAATGAAACCCCAAGAAGCCAAACTTCATATGTGGTGCCACACCAGATAAGAGATGTACTTCCCCATACTGTTTGAAATGTAAAGATAGCGCAAAGTCCAATCACTAAATTGAAAATAAAATTATTTTTCTACCTTTGTTGTCTGATGATTTTTGATCATGCTGGTCCCGATCTGAGGTTTCTGTTTTCCTCTGTCTTCTCTTAGCTCTTTATCTATGGTTTATAGTCCATCTGCCATTTCTTGTCTCTCCTTTTGCTTTCTTCATTTTCTTCCATCAGCCTTTTTCCAGTTCCAGTAACCCTCCCCAGTATCAGTCCTCTTTACAGCATCCCCTCCCAGTACCTTCCAGTGTCAACCCTCTTGCATTCACAGCACCACCACTGGTGTCTATTCCCTTTTAGTCCCCCTCCTTCTCCATCATCCAGCCCCTTCTAGTACAAATACCATCCCAGGTATCAGCGAACCTGGGGCACAGTCCCAGTGCCCCCTCCCATGTTAATTCCCTTCCAGTCACCCTCTCCTCTGTCCATCTGCCTTCCAGTGCCATCCCTGGGTGTCAGCTCCCTTCAAGTCCCCACCTTCCTTCCAGCCTCCTCCTTCCCCTCTTTTCCACTCCCTTCCAACCCCCCATGTGAGCTCCCTTCTAGCTTCCACCTTCTCCCCCTGTCAGTTCTCTTCCAACCCCCCTCCTAGTACCTAGACACCTTCCAGCCCCATCCCCAAGTGTCTGTTCCCTTCCAGCTCCCCCCCCCCGTGTCTGCTCTCTTCCAGCTCTCCCTGTGTCTGCTCTCTTCCAGCTCCCCCTGTGTCTGCTCTCTTCCAGCTCCCCCGTGTCTGCTCCCTTCCAGCTTCCCCCTGTGTCTAATCCCTTGTAGCCTCCCATGTCTGCTCTCTTCCAGCTCCCCCGTATCTGCTCCCTTCCAGCTTCCCCCTGTGTCTAATCCCTTGTAGCCCCCTATGTCTGCTCTCTTCCAGCTCCCCAGTGTGTGCTCCCTTGTAGCCCCCGTGTCTGCTCCCTTTCAGCTCCCCAGTATCTGCTCCCTTTCAGCTTCCCCCGTGTCTGCTTCCTTGTAGCCCCCCACATCTTCTTCCTTTCAGCTCCCCAATATCTGCTCCCTTTCAGCTCCCCCCTATGTTTGCTCCCTTCCAGATCCCCAGTATCTGCTCCCTTCCAGCTCCCCCTGTGTCTGCTCCCTTGTAGCCTCCCATGTCTGCTCCCTTTCAGCTCCCTCCTGTTTGCTCCCTTCCAGCTCCCCAGTATCTGCTCCCTTTCAGCTCCCCCATTTGATCCCTTCCAGCTCCCCCATGTCTGCTTCTCTTTCAGTTTCCCCCATGTCTGCTTCTCTTTCAGTTTCCCCCATGTCTGCTTCTCTTTCAGCTTCCCCCATGTCTGCTCCCTTTCAGCTTCCCCCTGTGTCTGCTCCCTTGTAGCCCCCCCCCCCCATGTCTGCTCCCTTTCAGCTCCCTCTCCTGTTTTTTCTCTCTTCCAGCTCCCCAGTATCTGTTCCCTTTCAACTTCCCCCTGTGTCTGCTCCCTTCCAGCCCCCCCCCCACCCCCATGTCTGATCCCTTCCAGCTCCCCCCTGTGTCTGCTCTGGTTCGTCCTTCAAAAAAGAAAGCAGCTGCGGGAACATTTCTCTGTTCCTGCAGCTCTGCTAACTTTTAAACTGCTGGGTTGTGGAGTGTCTAATGGCAAGAATAAGCATTTCCTGCAGTTTACAAGTTAGCAGAACTGCGGGAACAGAGAAATGTTCCTGTGGCTGCTTTCATTTTTGAAGCGGTGGGTGACGGGTGGCTAGCGAAAGCACCCCCCCCCCCCCTCACTGCCGGCGCCCTCTTGCCACGCTTACCCAGCGTACTGGGTAGCGCCGGCCCTGCTGGTCACAACTATAAAGGCCATTGATAGGTATTGATAGAAACTCATTTTGTGGTTCTCGTGCTGCTGAACGTTTCTGGAATACTGTTGTGGAGATGTCTATGGAGATGATGCCAATAACATCCATATCAGGTACATCCACGTTTCTAAAATTGTACCTGAACTTGGACGTGCCTGCCCATTTTTGAAACATTTTCACTTGGATGTCATTTCCAAAATGCACCTTCAAGGGTCGAGCTATAGTTTAAGAGAACATTTTTTCTGTCGTAACTTAAATTATCTAACTGTATGGATAGCAGCTGAATATCGTAGCTATCTGTGTTTTTTATTTACTTATTTAACTAGGCTTATATACCGCTTTTTCTATAAGTCAAAGCAGTGTATATTCAGGTACTGTATATATATTTCCCTTGTCCCCGAAGGGCTCACAAGCTGTGGGGTATGTTTACTAAACGGCGGTAAAGGAGCATATCTTTCCAAGCAGTAATGGAGCAATAAGGGGTTACCATGCGGTAAGTGTGCTGGGCGTGTTAGAGGTGTTCTGGCATTAAGGAGTGGTAGTGGACACTTAGCTGGTGCTAACAGGATATTAAGGGATGGTAGAGGACACTTAGCAGGCGGTAAAAGGACATGCTGCGTTAAGGTGTCTTGCATGCACCTTAACGCAGGAAAGCCTCTGAAACGCTGAAAGGGAAGCCTTGGAGAAGGTATGGATGTAAGCACAGTTGGTAGCTGATGGAGTTGATTCACCTGATGCCTGGCAACACGGCAGTATGTGTAATGAGCATGTTTGACTGTACAGCAGGCCTGTGCTGTCGACTAGGCAAGATAGGCAACTGCCTAGTGATGTTGGTCAGTGTAGGTGTTGGCAGTGTCATGGGTGGGTGGTGGCGGTGGCAGCAGAGTCAGCGGAGGAGTTGCAGCAGTGAGGGGCGCTGTGACAGGCACGCAGTCCAAGATGCTTCTGAAAGCATACACCATGCCGTAAGCTATATTAATAGTGTCTGTGAGGTGTGGACATGTATCCAGATGTACTATCAGTGTGTGGCATACCATAGACCAGGACAGTGTCTGGGGGTAATACTGCCCCTGCTGCCCTTCACTGAACTGTGTCAGCCATGCACAAACCAACTGCAGTTGGTCTGCTTGTCAACACGCATGGCATGTGCTTACAGCAACCATGAGCACCCTGCCTTGGGATACCCAGCATTTTGTTCAGTGATTGGCATCCCCAGGCAGAGATTGCATCCACATCACTGGAGCCAGACATTATAATAGCTTTATGTGGCTACATAGCCGTGCCATAGTCACCTTTTGGTCATAGTGAGAGTGCATGACATGCTGTGGCCACCCAGCCAATGCATGTGGCAGACGGGCACAATGACATCTCAGCCATTGACCCTACTGTTGTGGCAGATACATCCATCCAATCTGCGCTGTTTCAGGTGATACCCACAATCCTTTGCCTTGCCTTATTCACATTTTCAAACAAAGGCTGGGAACAACTCAGACAATGTGAGCCAAAGTGACGTGCAGAAAACCACAAGACAAAGACACTCACATTCATACACTCATTGGCGCACTGTGCAAAAGTGGGAATGGTTGGCATTCCTGCTTACCACTCCTGTCTCATTGTCAGGACTGATAATCTATGGTCTGTGTGCAGGTGCTATTAGTGTGCCTTGGCCTCACCACACATTGTTACCGCCCGGTCAGTGTGCTATTAGCCTCCAACCAGCTGTGGATAGTGGAGCCTGTCAGTGTTGCTGGTGGGTGTTTCCACCCTTGCTGGCCACCTCCTTGGGGGTTGCACATGCTGGAACTGTACTTACACTGTTGGATAAACCTTGTCCACAGGAACATTCAATTTAGAAATCCCAGCAGGGACCTGAACCTGTGACCCTCTGCACATATACACACCGACTGTGTGTGTTGCACCACAGTGCTGCCATATGGGGATAACAGCCCCTATTGCTGACATGCTCCCCTTTGGCTGGCCTTTGGCACATGCTGCAATGTGCATGGCACAAGGGACTAGGACACAGCTTCTGTCTGCTGCAGGCTGGTGCCACCACCCATGCAAACACTGCCACCACACCATGCAGACATACTCACGTGCTGTCAGTGGTGGTGGTATGCAGTCTCAGCATGTTAAACATGTGGGTTAGGCGGGCACCCTAAGTGCAAGGCCCGGATGGGGTGGGTCAGAGGCACACATGGATAGCCACGCAGGCCCCCCCACCAGCTGACTATACAGGGGCCCCATTACCACCTGCCACCAATACATCTTGGGGGAGGATGGCAGCCACTGCTGTGATATTTTCCCAAGCACTTGTGTTTTCCAGCTACCCAGAGGGTTACAGCTGCAGGCGCTATTGGTTTCTTCCTCCATAGCTGGGTTCAGTGGCACCATGGGGGTGGGCCCACCAGGATCTTTGCCTAGGGTGCCATGTCCCTTGAACCACCGCATGTGGCAGATCTCCTTTCCACAGCTGCCATATGTCTGTGTTTCACCAAATCACTGTGTGATCATGATGGACATCACAGATGGTGTGGATGGGGGGATGCCCCTATGTGCAAAGGTTACAATAGTTAGGCCCCTTCAATCTGGAGGACAGAAATCTAAGGGGAGATATCCTGAGGGGGGTCTATGCATTACTGAATGACATGGAATGGGTAAATGTTGATCGGTTGCTTACGCCATCAAAATGAGGGTGGACAAGGGGACAAGCAATGCCGCTACAGTGTAGCACATTCCAGACTGATAAGGCAATATAGTTTGTCAGGCAACACATAGGCAATCTCTGGCACTCCAATCACAAAAATGTCTTAAAGGCTCCTCGTGTAACTGTGCTTGGTTAGGTTCCAGGGGAACTTTCATTGCACCATTATGCAGGTTGCACTGCAGATCCACAGCTTGCCCCACCACAGTCATCATTGAACATAGGTCCATTTTAAGGACACAGATAGGTACTTGTGAACGTGATTAGCCACTGTGGGAAAGAGGATATGGGGCTTGATGGACTATGGTCTAACTCAGTATGGCATATCTTTTTTTTTGTTTAATTATCATGAATTTATATACCGCTCCTTCTGCGGATCCTCTGTTCTTATGCCACTATGTGCCTCCTGGGCAGCTCCTTGGTCTGTAATGTCTACCTGCACCTACCACTGCATGGCCAATGTGCCACCCCCTTTGCTCCATTGGCAGCATCAACATGGTGCCCTTTCCTACTTGTGCACTATCCTGCTGCTGCTAATCGAGCACTACTATCATTGGCATGGGTTCCTTTGTTATTTTATCACACTGCTCACGTTTAAATAGGCTCTCTCCCCTCTGCCGACACTCTTTCTGCAAGGTTTTATATTGCAGTAAGGTTACAGGTGTTAAGGGGCTCTTAGGGGTGTTAACGCAAGAGCCGTTAAAGCAACACACAGTGTCACCACCCCTTCTCCCCCTACTTTCTGCCCCTTCCTGCCCGCTCTCTGCCTCCTGTTCCCTTTACGCTGCAGGAGCATTTTTGCAGCATTAATGGGATATGTGTGCCGTTACCGCCATTTAGTAAACTTACCCCTAGGTTTTGTACCTAAGGCAATGGAGGGTTAAATGGCTTACTCAAGGCCACTGCCCAAGCACTATATGGAAAGCGGAAAATTTCCACAGCACTATCATGTATTGAAAATTATTTTTTAGGGAACTAATACATTTAGCAGCAGGAAATAAACCTATAAGTACCTTAGTGATCTGTTAATTACCTGGGTAAATTCATTAGAAAACTGGCCTTATACTGCCTCTACTCTGTTATATCCTTTCAGAGGCACCAATGAAAGTTAGATATCATTTTCAGTTGTGCCATCCATCTGTGAATCCTCTGGGGGAAAAATAACCCTCCCAAAATTCAGCAGAGTGGGATGAAACTTGGCATGGAGGAAGAACCGGTAAAAAGATGCACAATTAAAAAATAAGTAAAATTGACCTGGGGTTCCAAAGATACATCCTCCCCCCCCCCCCTAAAAAAACAGCCCAATGCATTTATATGGGAGAAGCAGTTCCAGATTCTGCAGCATAGAAACTTACATACAGTGAAATATAGGAGTTTAGGGAATTCCTCCTTTCATACCGCCTCTCCTCTGCTCCCTAACATACACAGCTCTCTCAAAACTATACCCCCACAACTGCCCCCACCAAAGCATGTGCCTAGTTTGCCTTAATCTGATTGTAAACAGCAACAGATAGTTGTCAGTACACATAGCAGCCAATGAGAAAACTGTATGATTCAGTCAGTAGTTTTCACAGTAGAATTAACAATAAAGAAAATGAAATATATATTAGAAAGACTAAAGCAGGCCAACTTGGATAGGGAATTATTTACAGTACAGTCCCTCTGAGTATGTGTTCATGTGTGCATATCTGTAGGGTATGTGTTTGTGTGTTGTGTATGTGTTGTATCTATGGAGGGTTTAGTTGTAGGGGGTAGTTATAGATGGGGGGGACAGTTGCAGGAGGGAAGTTTCAGAGAATATGGACAGACAGACCCATTTTGTCCTTTCTATACAGTGTGTTCTGGCTTCTTTTCACCGTGATCCTCATATCGTTGCTCGATCTGACTCTATATACTCCTTTTTGGATTTTTATGGCACTGATTCCAGTCTATTGGTCCCACCAACCTGAAACCACTCCCATAGCTTTCAAGTATGTTGACAATTCTCGTTCTTTCCGGCACCGTATTACCTATGAATTGCATATGGTTCTTTCATCCCTCAGAGTCATGTGCAACCACTCCGTATTGCTCTCTTGAATTGTCTGTCGCTTAAAACCAAATCCCCACTTATAACAGATACAATTCTGTCCCACTCATTGGATATCCTTTGCCTCACAGAAACATAGCTTCGGGAGGGGGAGGGAGGAGTATTTGTTCCACTGTCTCCTACCTGGCAGCTTCCGCCCCTCGATCCTCCCATAAGGGAGGAGGAGTGGCCATAATTTGCAAATCCACCTTGATATTGTCTGAACTGCCTATACCATTACCTTTGCCAAAAGTAAAACCCACCAGAGGTAATCACATCAAATGTATTAGTGAAAAAGAAAATCCCTTTCTCAGGAGTGCAAAAAGATTTTGTCGGATGTCGCGGTCAGGAGTGGACAATGTCACACTCACTAAACCACTATATCCTTTTTCTCATTTTAGTTCCAAAGCAACACACTTATCTGGTTGGCAAAATTTTCATTGATGGTAGAAACCCGCATACTATGTTTCACGATGTGCACGTTTTGGGCCGCCACTATCAGCCCTGCCTCAGGTGCCACAAGAAAAGTAGGGGTGTCATCTATAACCTCCGCCAAATCCACCATATACAAGTAACCCACCAAACAAACCTTATTCAAACACTTGCTCATTTAAACATTGGCTGATAGATAACCTGTGTCACTGCTTGGAACCACCAATCAAAAATGAGGGATATCCCCATTTCATTGGGGACGCCCTCCCCCGATTGGATGTAAGTTAAAACAAGCTCGGCCAGTCGATCTCGAGATCCAAGCCCTTAGGTTTGACAGTATCTAGTTTAAAAATCCAACTCTGTTCCCACCACTGTAGCTTACTCACATGGTCATTGTTATATCCCACTGAGGATCAAGGGGGATATAACAATGATCCACCATCGTAAATCCAAAAAAGTATGTGATTAATCAGACAGTGTTCCACAATAGGAGCTGAACACGTTGCCATCCTAAGGCATGAAGAACGTTCACCTAAATGGACTTTGATGGGGCAGGTGGTGCATCCAACCTAAAGTAAGTCACAAGGACAGCGGAGGACATAAACAATAAAACACGACGAGCAAGTATGTTTGACCACTCTCTGGATCTTGCCAAGTGTCCCCCTCCACTGTAATATCACAATAATTACATCCATCACACGCATAATGACCTACTTCACCCCCAAAGTCCATGCTCGGGCGATCCTCTTTCAAAGCTGCTCTAACCAACCTGTCTTTAATGTTCAGGCCTCTAGTATGAGCTATAACTAAGTAGTTGTTAAAGCAGGAGTGTAATCATAATATCGTCCAATGTTTCTTCAATACCCCAATCACCTGAGAAATGTTCTGGATAAAAGGGAGAACGTCAGCAATACCGTCCATATCAGGCTGGCAGTCAGTTTTGTCCCCAGATATCAACCACTCACGATGAGTGTAACAGGCCCTGATATAAGCTTTTTTAATATGTACAGGATACCTGTGTTCTAGTAAATGGCCCTTCAATGCATCTGCTTGACAGCAGAAATCTTCCACCATTGAGCAAATTCGGCGAAGCCTTAAAAATTGCCCGAAAGGAAGACCCCTACGTAGTGGACCTGGATAGTGATACTATAACGCAACTGTTGCGCTGCACTGTCTTCCTGAATAATGTGGTGTACTGTCTTTGTTCCTTATATATCTTGATGTCCAAGAAATAGATAAACTGATCATGAATATGAGCTGTAAATTGTATATTGGACTTGATGGTGTTCAACCAATATAAAAACAACTGAAGCTCATCCATGGATGATGTTCAAAGAAAGAAAATGTCATCCAAATATCTGCACCAAAAAAACTACATTAAACAAAAATTAATTGTGGAATAGAAACATCCTGATCAAATCCAACAAAAATTCCTTAGGGATATGGGATGGTGCCATATGAAAAGAAGATTGAAGCAAGTGTTAAGCTTCATTCTGGTTGATACTAGCGTACAGGGCATTGACATCAAGCGTCACTAAAATCACATCTTCCATGGAGCCCTGTAGTTGAGATAACTGAAACAAAAATTGCCAAATGTCCTGAACAAGATTTAACTTGGGTTGCTTCCTGCTTCAAAAAATAATCACAGAATTTGGATAGAGGCTCCAACACCGAACCCCTACATGAAATAATGGGTCTTCCAGGCAGATCATCCAAAGATTTGTGCACCTTGGGGACCATGTAGATGGTGGGAATCTTAGGATGAACTACACAAAGGACCTCTCCCTCTCAGTGATCCACTCAGCCTGATATGCCTCTGTTGTAAGATCCTGTATCCTGCTCATTAACACGGGAGTAGTATCCTGCGTGAGGCGACGGTAATATCGCTGATCTTGAAGTTGCAAATGTAAAGCATTGTAATATTAGTCCAGAGATTGGACTATCGCCGCCCCTCCCTTATCCGCCCCTCGTATGATCCATTAGTCATAAGCAGAGAACTGCTGGAGCGCCATTCATTCAGATGTAGAAATATTTTAAGAAGATGAACGAAACTGACTCTCAATCACTTATAAATCAGACAACACCAGTTTCTGAAAAGTAGAAATTGCCGGATCAGGGATGCCCGAAGGCACCCTTTTTGACGTGTTGTGCATGATAGATGTGTCAGAAGCAGCTGGCTTATCTGAAAAAAATTAATCACTTGAAGTTTCCTAAAAAACGTATGCAGAGCCACCCACATCCGAAATAAGTCATATCCGACAAAAGACCAAGATTCAATATGTGTTCCTGTTTAGGTGTTAATGCCTGTACAGTAAGATTAATCACTGAGGTTGTCTCTGTTTGGTTTTTGACCTGGTGTTGGGATATTCAGTCCAGATTTCCTGATTGTAATCTCACTGAAGACGTCAGCCTCATGATCAGGCTGACCGAAAATCCTGCTGTCCCCAGCCTCCATGGCTCTGAGGTCTATGCTGTCCTCTGAGGTCTATGCTGTTCATTTTTGCCAGGGGAACCATCGCCGTCATCTGTCATCAGAAAAACAAAAAGAAACCTGCTTCTGAGGCAGTGTCACACATCCAACAATAAACTCTATCCGTATCATAGTCTGTCTTCTCTATTGAATTTCTTGATATTAAAATTCCACAAATGATCTTGGAACCCTCTAAGTTGTCTATCTCTTCCATTTGTGAATGATCCAGGGTCCATTGTGGCCCGAAGTTTGTCCTTCATTTCATTCAATTCCACTCGCAAAGTATCTTCCTCCAAAATAGTATGTTCAGCTATTAATGCAATCAGATCAAAATTGCACTTGTTAAGAATGCCATTCCATTTTGAGATGAAATCAGGATTGGTCAAAAACATTTTTGGTGTATGGGGCATCTGCAAACCCCTTGGTATAATCCGAGATTTTAAATATTGTGTCATTGACAATCCATGCAAATGCGCACGGATAATCTGCTTTTGAAGGGTCTTTAAATCAAACATTGATGGGCCAAGCGCACTATCAATCCCCACCATAGTATCCAACAATGAAGACTGCTGCCTGAGCTTGTTCCTCCGATAATGCAGTCATAGGTGTTTCAAAATGCCCAAAGTAAAACCCACCAGAGGTAATCACATCAAATGTATTAGTGAAAAAGAAAACCCCTTTCTCGGAGCAATACAAAACCTTTTTGTTGGATGTCGCAGTCAGGAGTGGACAATGTTGCACTCACCAACTCACTATATTCTTTTTCTCATTTTAGTTCCAAAGCATCAGTGAAAATTTTGCCACCAGATAAGTGCTTTGGAACTAAAATGAGAAAAAGGATATAGTGGTTTGGTGAGTGCAGCATTGTCCACTCCTGACCATGACATCTGACAAAATATTTTGCACTGCTCTGAGAAAGGGGTTTTCTTTTTCACTATACCATTACCTTTGATAGCTGAACCTTTATTGGTGAAATTCAGCTCCACCTTAGAAGTTTCCTTACTACTTTTGTATCGCCCGCCCTCCCTATTGCAAGCTGATAGGGAGAACATTCAACAGTTAATATTTGATTTGTTTGTGTCTTGCCCAGATCTTATTATATTAGGAAATTTTAATATCCATTATATGACCCACGGTGATCATTGGATAAAGTCTTTCATATGTTTCTTTCTGACCGTGATATCCTACAACATGTTCATCTTCCAACCCACTCTGCCGGGCATGTTCTTGATCTTATACTCACTCTTTCAAATGCACACTCATCAGTTGCTAATCTTAATAAAGCCCCTGTATCCTGGTCTGATCATACCTTATTGCTCTTTGATTTGATTTACCTGAAACCATCGCCATCCACTGGTTTGACCATCACTCCTGTGACTTTTTCCTATAGACCCATTATCCCAGCTGCTCGTGCAGCTTTTCCAACTGCCGACACCTTATTTCCTGCAAATTTCTCTGATCTGCCTGTAGCTGAGCAGGCTTATATGTGGCATGCCACACTCTCCAGAGAATTAAATAAGCTAGCACTGCTGCAGACTAAGACTCATGCTCCCAGAGCATCATACAAATGGTGGTATGCAGGTCTCCAGTTGCTCAGACAACAAACCCGAGCTGCAGAAAGATCTTGGAGGAAGGCTAAATCAACTCAAACCCTGCAGAGGTTTAAGGCCTGTCAGCTTTTCTATCATCGTTAAATATTTAAGGCAAAGAAAAATTACTTGCCTAGGGGGCAAGAGACCTGTGAAACTTTTTCAATAGGTGTTAACACCAGGTGGCAGGTCAAAAGAACATTTTGAAAGACTCCTTCTATCCAAGCAAGGACTGTTAATTACCCAGGAAGTTGGTCACAGCTTACCTCAGCAGCAAAGGACAGGGTACTCTGTAGCAGCCCTCTTTTAATAAGTGTTATTTCATTCCCTCCCTCTCCAACACCCACCCACCCCTGGGATAATCATAGCTTTGTAGGTAGTTAACACATCTTAAAGGAAAGGAGGTGCTCTCAGGTGAAGCTCGTTATCCAAATCAGTCATACACTAAGGGCCTGAGATTAATTAAGCTTCAGGTGAACAAGGTATTGTGGCAAAGTCAACCATTTTGAGCATGGGGGAGGTGAACAGCATAAGGAAGTCAACTTAATCAAGGGGCCTCTGTTAGGTGTGCAGGGTCAAAAGGCCAGAGCCACAGTTCAAAGGCAGAAAAAACCCAGCTGCAACAAGTTCCAGGAAATGCTTGACAGTGTAAGAGGGATAGCTTGCAAGCACGAGGACAAAAACCCTCACTCTAGTAACTGCACTGATTATTATGATGTCAGAAGGCAGGGGGATTACAAACACCTGGGACAGAAAGAGGTGGGGTTGGATCCCAGTGAGTATAAACCTTGGCAGGGCCGGCCCATCCATTGAGCGAGAATGTTTTCTGCACAGGGCCCCGCGTTTCAGGGGGCCCCGCGCAAAAAACATTCTGATCCAAAAGTAAAATTTAAAAAAAAATTAAAAAAAGCTGTCGTCTGCCGCTTCCGGGGCCGCCGCGGCAGAATCGAGTGTGCCGCGGGGCCCCCCCTGTGCCCGGCAGAGCCTGCCCTCCCCTGTATCACCTCTTTCAGCTGCAGTCAGTCACACGCGCTGGCTTTCAGAGCGCGAGGGGAGAGTTTCTCCCTCGCTGCTCTGTTAAGCCCGCGGGGGCTGATGGGAACTCCCATCAGCCCCCGTGGGCTTAACAGAGCCGCGAAAGGGAAACTAGTCCCTTTGCGCTCTGAAAGCCGGCACGTGTGACTGACTGCAGCTGAAAGAGAGGTGATACAGGGGAGGGCAGGCTCTGCCGGGCACAGGGGGGGCCCCGCGGCACACTCGATTCTGCTGCGGCGGCCCCGGAAGCGGCAGCAGACAGATTTTTTTTATTTTAAATTTTCCCTGGGCTGGGCTGGGCTGGGGGGGGGGGTTAGGAGTGGTGCTTGGTGCTGGGGGGGGTTAGGAGTGGTGATGGGCTATGGGGGGGCTTAAACTAAAAATTGGGTGATGGGGGATTAGGACTGGAAATGGGCTGGTGGGATTAGGACTGGAAGTGGGTTGATGGGTTAGGACTGGTAATGGGCTATGGGGGGCTTAAACTAAAAATTGGGTGATGGGGATTAGGACTGGAAAAGGTCTGGTGGGATAATGACAGGGAGTGGGCTGATGGGGAGGTTAGGACTGGTAATGGGCTAGGGGGGGGGCTAAAACTGAAAATTGGGCGCTGGGGGATTAGGACTGGAAATGGGCTGTGGGATTAGGACTGGGAGTGGGCTATGGGTGGCTAGGACTGGTAATGTGTTGGGGGGGTTGCTAGGACTGGAAATGGGCTGAGTGGAAGGGGGCTTGAACTGCAAATAGCTGATGGGGACGGGGCTTGGAATGGAAATGGGCTGAGGGGAAGTGGGGGGCTTGAACTGCAAATAGCTGATGGGGACGGGGCTTGGAATGGAAATGGGCTGAGGGGAAGTGGGGGGCTTGAACTGCAAATAGCTGATGGGGAGGGGACTTGGAATGGAAATGGGCTGAGTGGAAGGGGGCTTGAACTGCAAATAGCTGATGGGAAGGGGGCTTGGAATGGGCTCTTAGGGGAGGGAGCTAGGACAGGAAATGGGCTGATGGAGGGGCTAGGATAGGACTGGGAATTGGGTGTTGGGGGGAGCTAAGATTGGAAATGGGCTGTGGTGGGGGCTTGGATTGAAATGGACTCATGGAGGGGCTAGAACTGGAAGTAGGCTCATGGGGGACTTGGATTAGAAATGGGCTGAGTGGAGGGGAGCTAGGATTTAACATGGGCTGATGGTGGGGCTAGGAAAGGACTAGAAATGGGCTGATGGGAGGCTGGTATTGGAAATGAGCTGATGAAGGGACTCGGATAGGACTGGAAATGGATGGGGGAGCTAGGACTGGAAATGGACTGATGGGGGGCCAGGACTGGAAATGGGCTGATGTGGGGACTAGAAGGGAGCGGATACTGGGTGGGGCTGGAACTAAAAGGGAGCTGATGTTGGGGGAGATTAGAAGGGGATGGGGCTGGGAGAGTGAAATGGAGAGGGGAAAAATATTTTGTGTGGGAGGGAAGAAAAATGTACAATTGGCCGGGTATTGGGAGACTAAGTGGGGATTGAGGATGGAGGGGTAGAATTTGAGTGGATGAAATAGGAATGAGGAAAGAGCAAAAGGAGAAAGATTATTATGTTAAAGCAGATGTAGAGAGAGAATGGAAAAAAACTAGAAGAGAAGAAAGGACAAATGGACAGCAGATGATGGAGAGATAGCAGAAGACACAAATAAACCAGAAGAAAGTGGCTGGAACAATTGCAACTGAAAAAAAAATGCACAAAAGGTACAAAGATATCTCTTTATTTTGAATTTATTAACTGGAATATGTCAGCTCTGGGAAATGTGCATCATTAATGTCTGTGCTTTGTTTAGTACAAGAGGAAATTAATTTATAGTTTTATTTCTACATTGTTGTTGTACATTCCAAGTTTGGCTTTTAGGGTTCCCAGTTTAATTATTGTCTTCCTGTTTTTAAATTGTGATTCCTTGTTTGGTGATGGTCTATGTTCTGCATGTGTAACTGAGCTGAGGTATTCTGTTTATGTAATTCCTATTTGACATTGTCACTTGTTCTCTTTCCCCAGTAGGTCATGTATTGTTATTCTCTGAAATGTATTGGTTTAATATTTGCAGTGTTGCCTTTTGATAGGTAGGGTATGGTGCTTTATGAGTCCTGGTAGTGCTGTTAGGATACGGTGGGTTTGCTATGGGTTCTAAATGGGCAGTGTTTGTAGTAGTTCCTAATGTTCCTGGCGGTTGGCACTGGATTATAGTAATGTAGAAATCTTTGTCTTTCTTTATTCATACACTCATGAAGAGGCATGTTTACTAAAAGTTAGTGTATGGTAACATTATGCAAATATTTATGCAAATGAGGCCCCTTATGCAAATAAGGCCCCGCACCGAGTCTCCGCACATGGCCCCGCACCCCCCTTGGGCTGCCCCTGAACCTTGGTTAAATTATGGAGAGAGGAGCTGGAGTAGAAGGAGTGGTTGGAGAAGGAGCAGAGGAAGCAGCAGAGGATAGTCTTCAGAGCAGCAAGGACGATGGAATGCTGGAGAAGCCAGAGCAGGTGCTAACTTCTGGAGACAGGCTGAGCTACCCATTGCTGAGAAAGGTGATTTCCCTGAATCACGTTTGCAACAAAGGTGGGAGTCAGGAAAGAGAGAAGCTTTCAGACCACCAGAGAGTTTGTCAGCAGGGCACTCTGATCAAGTGGGTGAGTCAGAACCTATGCAATTGGGCGAACCAGTGTCAGAGCTAGGTGCAGAAGAAGATATGTTGATGGATTGTTCTTTATGCCAAGCTCTAGACTTGAAGGGTTGAAAAGAGCCAGCCTTGAAAGAACTGTTCCTCTTGCTGAAGTAACCTCAGAGCTAAGCAGTGAGAAAAGTAAATTTCTGTGTGTTTTGAAAGGAGGAGTTTACTACAGCATAAGCTAGTTGAAGTAAGGCTGTGATTCATGCTTCTGTGTCAGCTGTGTTGAAACTCCACAACAGAGAGAAAGTTAATTGGCTGCTAGAAGTGTTTGTGCTTTGCTCCTGTTTTATATGAAAAAGCCTGCTATAAGAGTTTGTGCTTTGCTCCTGTTTATAAGAAAAGCCTGCTATAAGAGTCTTGAGGACACTGTGAATGCTTATTTCATAACCTAAGTTTGGTTCTTCACCTGGAAGTGCAGCCTGGAGAGAATTATGGCTGAGTGAAGATAAATTTGCCATAGAAGAAGTAAAGTTTGTTTGTCTATTGCTCTGATTGACAAAGGACAATAAGAAAAGTGGCATCTTGTTATATGTGAAAAGGCTAAGCTTCTGCAGTGAGGAGGACTTTAAAAGCCAATGCTGAGTGCTGTTTGTTTTGACACCAACTTGCTGAACCTTAAGCAAAAATCCTATAATTTAAAATTCTGTAAATGGTACCAGGAACCTGATCTGTTCTATTGTGTTCAAAATAAATTCTTTTTCTGTCATAAGCCTTACCCTTGGTTTAACACGACTACAATCCTTCTACTTAAAGCATAAATATAACAGCTGATAGAGAAGGTTCTCAATCACCACGCCCTCAACAACTAGAAGACTAGTGGTTTTGGCGCTGTGCTTGTGACAGTATATTAAACGTATTAGGTACAGTTTTATTAGTATACATATCCATAGCAACCCTTAGTAAGTAAAGAACTTAGATCTAAACACAAGCTTAAAAATAAGATGGAGACAGCAGTCCAGCAGCGAGATGGGGGCTTTCCAGTCTTTTGCATTGAGTGTCACATGTATGATTTTCTCTCATTTGGTGAGAGGTCTTACGTGTGCACTAGGTGCAAGGAGCTCTTTGCTCTCAGGGAACAAGTAAATTCTCTGGAGGCTAGAGTAGCAAACTTGGAAAACATAAGAAAGACAGAGAGGTACATAGATGAGACCTACAGGGATATAGTCCTGAAGTCCCACCTCCAGTCTGGCAGCATCCCTGTTGCCATGGAGGAGAGAGGTCACGTGACAGGAGAGCATCACCCTGGTGTGGCAAGAAGTGATCCTGTAACTAGGAGCTGTCCTCCAGGTGATGTAAAACCCTCTCGCACCGAGGAAGTTTCTCCAGGGCCACGTGCCCATGAGGGAAGGGTTAGGACAGCCGTTGTAGTTGGTGATTCGATCATTAGGCATGTAGATAGCTGGGTGGCTGGTGGACGTGAGGATCACCTGGTAAAATGCCTGCCCAGTGCGAAGGTATCAGACCTCACGTGCCACCTAGATAAGGTCTTAGTGCTGGGGAGGAGTCCGCTGTCTTGGTACATGTCGGTACCAATGGCATAGGAAAATGTGGTAGGGAGGTTCTGGAGGCTAAATTTAGGCTTTTAGGTAGGAAGTTGAAATCCAGAACTTCCAGGGTAGCGTTCTCCGAAATGCTTCCCTTTCCACGCGCAGGACCCAAGAGGCAGGCAGAGATCCGGAGTCTCAATGCTTGGATGAGACAATGGTGAAGAAATGAGGGGTTTGGATTTGTTAGGAACTGGGGAACATTCTGGGGAAAGGAGGGGCTCTTCCGAAGGGATGGGCTTCACCTTAACCTTTAAAAGGAGATAGAGCAGCTTTTAAACTAGATAATAGGGGAAAGCCGACAGTCGCCCAAGAGCGCATGGTTCGGAAGAATGTATCCTTGAAGGATACTATCAAAAGCAGAGAGGTTCGAAAAAAGAGTAAAGTAGCCCAAATGCCCTCCAGTATGGAGCTGACATAGCTTAAAGATCCCAAATTACCATGTCTACCAATAGCTAGATTAATATGAATAAAATACAGTCTCTAAAATGCTTGTATGCAAATGCTAGAAGTCTAAAAAATAAGATGTGAGAGTTAGAATATATAGCACTAAATGAGAAGTTAGATATGATTGGAATATCAGAGACATGGTGGAAGGAGGACAACCAGTGGGACACTGTGATACTTGGGTACAAACTACATCGTAATGATAGAGCTGATCAAATTGGTGGAGGGGTTGCACTCTGTTAGAGAGGGCATTGAGTCAGAAAGGATTATAGTTTTGCAGGAAACAAAATTTGCTGTAGAATCTCTATGGATTGAAATTCCATGTAAAAAGGGGAAGGCGATGGCAGTGGGGGTGTACTATCGACCACCTGGCCAGAATGAACAAATGGATGATGAAATGCTCAAAGAAATCAGGGAAGCTAACAAAAGTTACAACACTGTAATAATAATGGGTCATTTCAATTACCCCGGTATCGACTGGGTCAGTGTCACGGCAGGACATGCTAAGGAGATAAAGTTTCTAGAAGAAATAAATGACTGCTTCTTGTAGCAGCTGGTTCATGAACCGACCAGATGGGAAGCCATATTGGACCTAGTCCTTAGTGGAACACTAGATCTGATGCAAGAGATAAGGATGTTGGGGCCACTTGGCAATAGTGATCATAGCATGATCACGTTTGATTTATTTAGTGGAGGAGGAATAGTAAGGAAATCCACAGTACTACCTTTTAACTTTTGAAAGGGAGACTATGATAAAATGAAGAAAATAGTTAAGAAAAAACTAAAAGGAGCCGTTGCAAAGGTTAAAGACTTACAACAAGCTTGGGTGTTGTTGAAAACTACTATCTTGGAAGCCCAGACCAGCTGTATTCCACTCTTTAAGAAAAGTGGAAAGAAGTCCAAAAAACTGCCAGCATGGTTTAAAGGTGAGGTCAGAGAGGCTGTTGTTGCCAAAAAAGCAGCTTTCAGGAAATGGAAAAAAAGAGCCAAATGACGAAACCTGGAAACAGCACAAGCACTGGCAAGTCAAATGCAAGGCATTGATAAGGCAGGCAAAGGGAGAATTTGAGAAGAAGCTTGCTGCGGAAGCAAAAACGCAAAATAAAGACTTTTTCAAGTACATTTGTAGCAAAAAAACTGTGAGAGAGTCAGTTGTTCCATGAGATGATAGAGGGGTTAAAGGGGCACTAAGAGGTGACAAGGTGATAGCGGAAAGACTGAATGAATTCTTTGCTTTGGTCTTTACTGAGGAAGATGTAGGGATGTTACCCATGACTGAAGTAGTATTTAAAGGTGTGGAAGAATTGAAGGAAATATCGATATATCGGAAAGATATATTACAACTATTAGATAAACTGAAGAGTAGCAAATCACCTGGGCTGGATGGTATACATCCAAGGGTGTTGAAAGAACTGAAATATGAGATTTCAGACCTGATATTAGTAATCTGTGATCTATCATTAAAATCATCTGTAATACCTGAAGATTGGAGGATCGCCAATGTAACGCCAATTTTTTAAAAGGGTTCCAGGGGTGATCCGGGAAACTACAGACCGATCAGCCTAACGTCAGTACCAGGAAAAATGGTAGAAACCACCATAAAGAACAAAATTACTCAGCATGTAGATAGTCATAGCTTAATGGGAGACAGCCAACATGGCTTTAGACAAGGAAGATCTTGTCTTACTAATCTGTTATGTTTTTATGAAGGTGTGAATAAACAGATGGACAAAAGTGAGTCGGTTGATATAGTGTATCTGGACATTCAGAAAGCCTTTGACAAGGTCCCTCATCAGTGACTTTTGGCAAAACTAGAGAGTCATGGGATAGGAGGCAGTGTACTATTGTGGATCAGGAACTGGTTAAAAGATAGAAAGCAGAGGTAGGGCTAAATGGCCAATTTTCCCAATGGAGAAAGGTAAATAGTGGTGTACCCCAGGGATCTGTGCTGGGTCCGCTGCTTTTTGACATATTCATAAATGACCTGGAAAAGGGAATAACGAGTGAGGTTATCAAATTTGCAGATGACACAAAACTAAAGTTGTTAAAACCCAAGAGGATTGTGGAAAATTGCAAGATGATCTTGATAAATTGGAAGACTGGGCATCAAAATGGCAGATGAAATTTAATGTGCACAAGTGTAAAGTTATGCACCTAGGGAAGAACAACCCAAACTATGGTTAAAAAGATGCAAGGTTCCACATTAGGGATCACCACCCAGGAAAAGGTGTCAGGCGTCATTGTGGATAATTTATTTATTTTATTTTATTTATTTATATTCTCTTATATACCGTGCTATTCTGCATCAGTGCGGTTTACATTGAACAAACTGAAATTACATTGAAGAAGGCATTATAACTTGGAGATAACTATTTTACAGGGAACATGGGCTATGGAGGGTTAAGTGGCTTACCCAAGACCACAAGGAGCACCTGTGGGACTAGAAACCTCAGTCCTTCCGGCCCAAGGTTGCTGTCCTCTAGTGGGATTATGAACCCCCGACCTTCTGGCCTGAAGTACCTTGCCCCAACCACTAGGCCACTCCGGGTCATGTCAACATGTTAATACCCTCGGCCCAGTGTGCAGCGGCGGCTAAGAGAACAAATAGAATGCTAGGTATCATAAGGAAAGGAATGGAAAATAAAACAAAAGATATTATAATGCTTCTATATCGTTCCATGGTGAGACCGCACCTTGAATATTGTGTGCAATTCTGGTCGCCGTATCTTAAAAAGGATATAGCGTTATTAGAAAAGGTTTAGGGAAGAGCCACCAAAATGGTAAAGGGGATGGAAGGATACTCCTATGAAGAAAGGCTAAGAAGGTTAGGGCTCTTTAACCTGGAAAAGAGACGGCTGAGGGGAGATATGATAGAAGTCTACAAATTAATGAATTTAGTGGAACGGGTAAACGTAGATTGATTGTTTACGTTATCAGAATATAGAAAGACTAGGGACATGCAATGAAGCTACAGCTATTTAAGACTAATAAAAGAAAATATTTTTTCACTCAGTGTAATCAAACTCTGGAATTTGTTACCGGAGGATGTAGTAAAGGCTGTTAGTGTAGCTGGGTTTAAAAAAGGTTTGGACAAGTTCCTGAAGGAAAGGTCCATAAACCATCATTAAGAAGGGACCCAGAATATCAATGTTTGATCCAGTACAAGCACTGTGGAGCCTGTGTCTTTTGGGGAAACTGCTAGGTACGTATGACCTAGATTGGCCACTGTTGGAAACAGGATACTGGGCTTGATGGACCTTGGTCTGACCCAGTATGGCATATCTTATGTTCTTATGTTAAAATCACCAATTCTCCATCTACAATAAAGGCTATTCTTTTTAGTTGTCTCTCAACTTTTTACACAATGCCGATTCCAATGGCATCTGCCCTGGTCTGGGTCTACCCCAGAAACACTAGTGGACTACTTTTTGACCAAATTTCAGTCTCAAGGCTACGCTATACTCACCTCTGTCTTTCTCTATCACTGCATTCCTGGTCACATTTTACCCCCATGTCCCTCATCCAATTAGAGAAGGTATCACAGTCCATTCATAAATCTACTTTGTCCTTAGACCCAATTCCTTCAACATGGCTGAATGAGCCCAGTTTGGGACTCCTCCCAATCTTGCTTTCACTGGTTATCCAAAGTCCATCTTCAGGAGTGGTATCTGAGGCCTTGAAAAAAGCTATACGCCATCCTTTAATAAAGGATCAGCATGGTGATTGAGCTGATCCCCAAAATTACTGCCCTATCTCAAACTTAGCCGTCATGTTGAAGATAGTTGAGAAATTGTCTTCCGTCAGCTTTCAGGTCATGTGGATTAAATTCATTTTCTCCATCATCGTCAATCAGGGTTTTGCCCATGCTACAGTATGGAAACAGTCCTGGCAGCATTTCTTAATGATATTTATAGGTCACTTGATCGTGGGAATTATACTCTCAGAGTTTCACTGGACTTATCTGCGGCCTTTGAGCTGGTGGATCACAACCTATATTTGTCCTGCCTGTACGAGGCAGGGATTCAAGGTACAGTGCTTGACTGGTTTTGTTCCTTCCTAAATCATAGATCTTTCCAGGTTCATATTCAAAGAGAGGTCTCTACGTCTTGTGACCTTTTCTGCGGCATTCCTCAGGGTGCTATTTTATCACCTTTATAATTTAACATTTTCCTCAGCCCATTAATTGCTCAAACACAGGGATTAGGTTTTTCCTGTTACGTTTATGCAGACAACATCTTATTGTTATACTCTATAGATGATTCAGTAATAGATTTGGCCCCTCTAAACAACTGTTTAAGAACAACATCCTCCTTGTTATTTGAACACTCTCTTAAACTGAACTCTACTAAGTCGACAGCCATCTGGTTTAACGGTTCGGATTTTCAGTCTACACTTGCCCATATGATAGACGGTCAGCCTTTAGTATTACATACCTCCCTTAAATATCTTGGAGTTGTGTTCGATTTGGACTTCCCTTTCTCCCCTCAATTGGCCCAGGTAACTAAATCGCCTTTCCTGGCCTTACGGCGTTTTCGTAGCATTTGTTCATTTTTGGATCACCCAGCCCAGATAACCGTGCTTTTACACACTGTGATACAGAGACTTGACTATTGTAATATTGTTTATCTAGGCCTTCCACAGGTCCGTCCCCGTCGCCTCCACACCATCCAAAATACGGCTCTTTGCGTGCCAGCTCACGCACCCAAATTCAATCATATTACACCACTATTTGTCAAATATCATTGGTTATCTATAAATCCTCGGATCATTTTCAAGCTTCTTACCCTGACACACTAAATTATTCATGACACAGTTCTGGATTACTTGTCTGCTATTGTCTCCCTATATGCCCAGCAAGATTTTTTTGCTCACTCCATGATTTTCATTTATACCTCCCCTCCTCGCGGGAAATAAAGTATGAATCTACAAGAAAATTTGCTTTTTCTGCTGCAGCTCTGCCACATCGGAATGGCTTGCTGGGCCACCTCTACACAGAATTAAATTTCAAGTGCTTCAAAAAATCTCTGAAAACCTTCCTTCTAAGGACTGCTTTTAACTTACCTGAGTAGCTATTCTGGTAAGACGGCACCCTTTGGGCATGGTAAGAATAGCCCTATAGTCTAAAGGAATTGCATGCATTTATCTTTGTCTTATTCAGTTTGCCTATGGAGTTCCTTTCACTTCTTTTCTTTTAAAATTATTGTACATTACATAGACTGCTATGCAATGTTGTGATATATTAAATAAAATATAACCATAACCATAACGCAAATGTTCACACCTTCAAAGTAGCCGTGATTGTTGCTAGATTTGCACTAATATATTTTAAAGACACAATAGGCTAAGAAGAGGCACTTTCTCCATCTCCAAACCTAGATGCCCTGTTACAAAACGACCCTCATGGAGAGTGATTCTATAAACTCCTGTGCAGTTAATGCCATTGCCACATGCATATGTAGGGCCTATTCTATAAAGTACGAGTGTACTGACATGCCTGAACCTACTCACAGCAGCTGTACGTGCTCTAGAGCAGGTATAAATGCCCACACCTAGACCAGCCAGCAACGTACATAATATTTTTTTAAAATTCACATTTCAAATAATGCTTCCATGCAAGGAAAAGGTAACACATGCATCACATCCTAAAACAACAAAATAGAAACTATAATATATTGGATACATTTATTGTAAGTTATCCTGTGGTGTAAACAGAGCTCACTTTAGTGGGAACCACATCGACAAAGATAAGGCAACAACATTAGGTGAATAAAGAGAGTTCACAATCTCAAAAAAGACAGCAGATTAACTAAATTAAGGCCTCCAAAGCACGCCAGGAAACTCAAATTCTTATTTCTAAAATTATTCTCCATGTTCTCAATCTTGTAATGAAGAGTCAAAGTCTTTAATATGCGATGCTGTAACCACTTGCCCTGAGGAAGCTTGTCCTAGAATCGATATCAGAAAATTTACGTATCGCTTCTTGAGTAAAGTGGCATAACTGACAGGGCCGGCCCGTCCATTGAGCAAGAATGTTTTTTGCACAGGGCCCCGCGTTTCAGGGGGCCCCGCGCAAAAAACATTCTTAAGCATCCCAAGTTAAAAAAAAAAACAAAACAAACCGGCTGCTTCTGCCGCGGCAGCTTCAAGAACTCTGCCGCGGCAGCATCAAGAGCTCTGCCGCGGGGCCCCCCCCTGCCCGGCAGAGCCTCCGTGCATCTTCAGCTCTTCACGTTCAAAACGCGGGCTTCTTTCAGAGCCGCGAGAGTTTCTTTTCTCGCGGCTCTCTTAATCCCGCGGGGCTGATGGGATTTCCCATCACCCTCGGCGGGAATAACAGAGCCGCGAGAAAAGAAACTCTCGCGGCTCTGAAAGAAGCCCGCGTTTTGGACGTGAAGAGCTGAAGATGCACGGAGGCTCTGCCGGGCAGGGGGGGGCCCCGCGGCAGAGCTCTTGATGCTGCCGCGGCAGAAGCAGCCGGTTTGGGTTTTTTTTTTTATTTTAATTTGGAATGATAAGGGGGGGGGGGTGGTTAGGACTGGTAATGGCTATGGGAGGGGGGGGGAGGCTAAACTTGAAGTAGGCAGAATGGAGGGGGAGGCTAAACTGGAAGTGGGCTGATTGGGTGGGGGGGTGGTCAGGAATGGAAATGCGCCAGGGGGGTGGGGTGGGTAGGACTGGTAATGGGCCATGGGGGGGGGGGGTGGCTAAGACTGGAAGTGGGCTGATTGGGGGGGGGGGTTAGGACTGGTAATGGGCTATGGGGGGGGCTAAGTGGGCTGATGGGGGGGTTTGGACTGGTAATGGGCTATGGGGAGGGTGCTAAGGCTGGAAGTGGGGGGGTAGGACTGGACATGTCCTGATGGGGGGGGGGTTAGGACTGGTAATTGACTATGGGGAGGGGGCTAAGGCTGGAAGTGGGGGGGTAGGACTGGAAATGGGCTGATGGGGGGGTTAGGACTGGTAATGGGCTATGGGGGGCTAAGACTGGAAGTGGGCTGAGGGGGGGGGGTAGGACTGGTAATTGGCTATGGGGGGGGGCTAAGACTGGAAATAGGCTGATGGGGGGGCTAGGACTGGAAATAGGGTGATGGGGGGGTTATGACTGGTAAGGGGCTATGGGGGGCAAAGACTGGAAATGGGCTGATGGGGGGGTAGGACTGGTAATTGGCTATGGGATGGGGGCTAAGACTGGAAATATGCTGATGGGGTGCTAGGAATGGAAATAGGGAGATGGGGGGTTAGGACGTAATGGGCTGATGCGGGTGTAGGACAAGAAATGGGCTATGAGGAGGCTAGGACTGGAAATGGGCTGAGTGGAAGGAGGGCTTGAACTGCAAATAGCTGATGGGGACGGGGGCTTGGAATGGAAATGGGTTGTGAGGGGGAGGGAGCTAGGACTGGAAATGGGTGAGGGGGGGGGGCTAGGACAGGAAATGGGCTGATGGGCTAGAATAGGACTGGAAATTGGCTGTTGGGGGGTGCTAAGATTGGAAATGGGCTGTGGTGGGGGTTTGGATTGAAATGGACTCATGAAGGGGCTAGAACTGGAAGTAGGCTCATGGGGGGCTTGGATTGGAAATGGGCTGAGTGGAGGGGAGCTAGGATTTGACATGGGCTGATGGTGGGGCTAGGAAAGGACTAGAAATGGGCTCATGGGGGGCTGGGATTGGAAATGAGCTGATGGAGGGACTTGGATGGGACTGCAAATAGATGGGGGAGCTAGGACTGGAAATGGGCTTATGGGGGGCTAGGACTGGAAATGGGCTGATGCGGGGACTAGAAGGGAGCGGATGCTGGGTGGGACTGGAACTAGAATGGAGCTGATGTTGGGGGAGGATTAGAATGGGATGGAGCTGGGAGAGTGAAATGGAGAGGGAAAAAATATTTTGTGTGGGAGGGAAGACAAATCTACAATTGTCCGGATATTGGGAGAGTAAGTGGGGATTGAGGATGGAGGGGTAAAATTTGAGTGGATGAAATAGGAATGAGGAAAGAGCAAAAAGGAGAAAGATTAGTATGTTAAAGCAGATGTAGAGAGAGAATGGAAAAAAACTAGAAGAGAGAAGAAAAGACAAATGGACAGCAGACGATGAAGAATTAGCGGAAGACACGAAGAAACCAGAAGAAAGTGGCTGGAGCAATTGCAGCTGAAAAAAAATGCACAAAAGGTAGAAAAATATCTCTTTATTTTGAATTTATTAATTGGAATATGTCAGCTCTGGGAAATGTGCATCATTAACGTCTGCGCTTTGTTTAGTACAAGAGCAAATTAATGTATAGTTTTATTTCTACAGTGTTGTACATTCCAAGTTTGGCTTTTGGGATTCCCAGTTTAATTATTGTCTTCCTGTTTCTAAATTGTGATTCCTTGTTTGGTGATGGTCTATGTTCTGCATGTGTAACTGAGCTGAGGTATTCTGTTTATGTAATTCCTATTTGACATTGCCACTTGTTCTCTTTCCCCAGTAGGTCATGTATTGTTGTTCTCTGAAATGTATTGGTTTAATATTTGCAGCGTTTCCTTTTGATAGTTAGGGTATGGTGTTTTATGAGTCCTGGTAGTGCTGTTAGGATACGGCGGGTTTGCTATGGGTTCTAAATGGGCAGTGTTTGTAGTAGTTCCTAATGTGCCTGGCGGTTGGTATTGGATTATAGTAATGTAGAAGTCTTTTAGTCTTTCTTTATTCATACACTCATTAAGAGGCATGTTTACTAAAAGTTCGTGTATGGTAACATTATGCAAATATTTATGCAAATGAGGCCCCTTATGCAAATGAGGCCCCGCACCGAGTCTCCGCACATGGCCCCGCACCCCCCTTGGGCCGCCCCTGATAACTGAGAGGTGGTTTTAACAATGGAGGATCCAATCCTAGTAACCACTTTCCAAATATCTTGAAAAGTCACAACCTTATCTAGCTCTCAAACAGGAGATACAGAAATCGGGTCCCAAGCAACAGTGCTTGGTGTGGGCACCAAAATTCTACCCTCAGGTTGAGAAAACTCAGTCAGAATTGGAGAATCTTTCAATTGGTGGAAAAGGCGGTGTGCTCTCAATGGAGCTCTTGGATACCCCCTCAGGCAAAGTCATAGACACAGTACCTAAATGAAATGGACCCTGGTACACTGTAATATGTTTATCCATTGGCCCTGACTTAACCTGACCAGAGGAAACTGAGGTCATACTTTTAACCTTATGCTTCCCCTCACCTTTAGGTGACATCCCAAAGAAGCACAGCTAGAGAGAGTTATCCGCTACTCAACGGCTGTGCAGTATCTCCAGAGGGGCTCCCAAGGGGCTCATGCTGTAAACGGTGCAGACTTTACCAGCTCCTTTCTGTGACCTCAGGAGCAGCCCAGCTTGTGCCCGCACTGGTAAGCGCACTCTCTGCCTGGCTCCCTCCACACTTTTACACTGCACAATAGCAATGTTCCCTGCAAACATTCATCATTTGTCCTATTCTATAATTTATGTGCATAAATTTAGGTCCCGCTTATGCTTTTCCCAAGTTCCACCCTTGTACAAGTACGTGCAATTGGGACTAATACATGCGCATACAAGACAGCGACCACTTAGTGTTCATGCAAGTGTCCATTCAGATGCATAAGTCCTTTAAAATAGGGACTTGTGCATGTAAATAGCACATAACTTTCCACACACCCTTCCCTTTTGTGTGCAGTGTTAGAATGGATGAGAATAAAACATCACTGCTCACAACTTTCTAAGAAAAGCTCTTTCTCTCTTTCTCACTGCAGCCTGCCTCCACCCTTCCATAAGGTGGCTGAAAAAATTGAAATCTCTCTCCTTAACCGAATTGCTCTCTCATGCCAAGAGCTGCTTTGTTTCCTTTTATTTTTTATTATTTATATTTCATTTCCAGATATCAACACAAAAAAGAAATGAACAATCACCTCTTCAATACAAAGACTCCTTATAGCATTATTATCCCTTTTGCAGCTTTTATGACATTACTACAACTACTACTGAACATTTCTATAGGGCTACAAGACATACGCAGCGCTGCACAAGCACACGTAAAAGATGGTCCCTCCTCATCAGAGCTTACAATCTAGTCAAGACAGACAACACAATCGCTGTAGACATAGGATTCATCTAGGAGGAATGGTAAGGAAATACCAAGGAGATCAGGTGAGTCAAAATCCAAAAGCGGCAGCGGAGAGGTGAGTTTTCAGCATGGAATTGAAAAGGGTCAGAGAAGGTGCCCGACGTACACACTCAGGTAGTTTGTTCCAGGCATAAGGAGCAGCAAGGTGAAAGGAGAGAAGTCTGGAGTTAGCAATAGAAGAGAAGGGCACAGATAGAAGCGATTTGCCAGAAGAGTGGAGTTCCTGAGGTGGGGTTTAGGGAGAGATAAGAGAAGAAAGGTAGAGAGGAGCTGCAGAGTGAATGCACTTATAGGTCAGCAGGAGAAGTTTGAACTGGATGTGGAAATAGATATGAAGTGACTTGAGAAGAGGGGTAAAATGAGCATGACATCACCAACTTAGCATTCCTTTCCCTATTCCCCACATCCTACCCCATCAATAAACTCAACAGCCCCCCCCTCCATTTTTTTTATTTGTTCTGATCTTGAAGGACTAGAAAAAGGGACTGCTACTTCTGGAGAGAGATCTGCAATTGAGAGTATATACTTCTGGGAATTTTCTGAAAGGACTTCTTTGTATTAAAGCTAATTAATCTATGAACCCAGTGTTTTTTGTTAAATCAGTCAGGGCCTAGTAGCAGCAATTAAGTTTAAATTTTAAAACATAGAAGAGAACCTTCTGGTTACATTTCATACCCAGCAGAGAGCTTGTAGTTTAAATTTAATAGTCACTCAGGGCCTAGTATCAGCAAAGTACTTTTAGTTTCAATTTAAAACACAGAAGAAAGCTTTCTGGTTAAAGTTAGAACCCAGCAGAGAGCTTGTAGTTTAAATTTCATACTAAGAGAGAGCCTAGCAGCAGCAAAGAGCTGTAATTTTAAATCAAATCAGAATATAACGTAGCATAAAAGGCAAAACAGGGTCAGTACTCTATGAGCAACAAACAAAGTCTTCTAGAGACCTTTACAAAGAGGCCTTCTACCTAGGGGGCAAGAGACCTGTGAAACTTTTTCAATAGGTGTTAACACCAGGTGGCAAGTCAAAAGGCCATTTTGAAAGACTCCTTCTATCCAAGCAAGGACTGTTAATCACCCAGAAAGTTGGTCACAGCTTACCTTAGCAGCACAGGACAGGGTACTGTATAGCAGCCCTCTTTAAATAAGTGTTATTTCCCTCCCTCCCTCCCCAACACCCACCCACCCCTGGGATAATCGTAGCTTTATAGGTATTAAACATCTTAAAGGAAAAGAGGTGCTCTCAGGTAAAGCTCGTTATCCAAATCAATCATAAACTAAGGACCTGAGATTAATTAAGCTTCAGGTGAACAAGGTATATTAAACATATTAGGTACAGTTTTATTAGAATAAATATCCATAGCAACCCTTAGTAAGTAAAGAACTTAAAGATCTAAACACAAGCTTAAAACTAAGATGCAGATAGCAGTCCAGCAGCAAGATGGGGACTTTACAGTTTTTTGCATTGAGTGTCACATGTATGATTTTCTCCCAGTTGGTGAGAGGTCTTACATGTGCACTAGTTGCAAGGAGCTCTTTGCTCTCAGGGAATGAGTCTGTTCTCTAGAGGCTAGAGTAGCAGACTTGCAAGACATAAGAAAGACAGAGAGGTACACAGACGAGACCTACAGGGATATAGTCCTGAAGTCCCACCTCCAGTCTGGCAGCATCCCTGTTGCCATGGAGAAGAGAGGTCACGTGACAGGACAGCATCACCCTGGTGTGGCAGGAAGTGATGCTGTAAGTAGGAGCTGTCCTCCAGGTGATGTAAAACCCTCTCGCACCGAAGAAGTTTCTCAAGGGCCATGTGCCCATTAGGGAAGGGTTAGGACAGCTGTTGTAGTTGGTGATTCAATCATTAGGCATGTAGATAGCTGGGTGACTGGTGAACGTGAGGATCACCTGGTAACATGCCTGCCTGGTGCGAAGGTAGCAGACCTCACACGTCACCTAGATAAGGTCTTAGATAGTGCTGGGGAGGAGTCTGCTGTCTTGGTACATGTCGGTACCAATGACATAGGAAAATGTGATAGGGAGGTTCTGGAGGCTAAATTTAGGCTTTTAGGTAGGAAGTTGAAATCCAGAACTTCCAGGGTAGCGTTCTCGGAAATGCTTCCCGTTCCACGCACTGGACCCAAAAGGCAGGCAGAGCTCCGGAGTCTGAATGCATGGATGAGACAATGGTGCAAAAATGAGGGTTTTGGATTTGTTAGGAACTGGGGAACATTCTGGGGAAAGGAGGGGCTCTTCCGAAGGGATGGGTTTCACCTTAACCGGGATGGAACCAGGCTGCTGGCATTAACCTTTAAAAAGAAGATAGAGCAGCTCTTAAACTAGATAATAGGGGAAAGCCGACAGTCATCCAAGAGCGCATGGTTCAGAAGAATGTATCCTTGAAGGATACTACCAAAAGCAGAGAGGTTCCAAAAAAGAGTAAAGTAGCCCAAATGCCCTCGAGTATGGAGCAGACAGAGCTTAAAGATGCCAAATTACCCATGTCTACCAATAGCCAGATTAATATGAAAAAAATACAGTCTCTAAAATGCCTGCATGCAAATGCTAGAAGTCTAAAAAATAAGATGGGAGAGTTAGAATAGATAGCACTAAATGAGAGGTTAGATATGATTGGAATATCAGAGACATGGTGGAAGGAGGACAACCAGTGGGACACTGTGATACCTGGGTACAAACTATATCATAATGATAGAGCTGATCAAATTGGTGGAGGGGTTGCGCTCTATGTTAGAGAGGGCATTGAGTCAGAAAGGATTAAAGTTTTGAAGGAAACAAAATTTGCTGTAGAATCTCTATGGATTGAAATTCCATGTAAAAAGGGGAAGGCGATGTCAGTGAGGGTGTACTATCGACCGCTTGGCCAGAATGAACAAATGGATGATGAAATACTCAAAGAAATCAAGGAAGCTAACAAAAGTTACAGTGCAGTAATAATAATGGGTGATTTCAATTACCCCAGTATCGACTGGGTCAGTGTCACTGCAGGACATGCTAGGGAGATAAAGTTCCTAGATGAAATAAATGACTGCTTCTTGGAGCAGCTGGTTTATGAACTGACCAGAGGGGAAGCCATATTAGACCTAGTCCTTAGTGGAACACCAGATCTACTGCAAGAGATAAGGGTGTTGGGGCCACTTGGCAATAGTGATCATAGCATGATCGCATTTGATTTAATTAGTGGAGGAGGGATAGTAAGGAAATCCACAGTACTACCTTTTAACTTTCGAAAGGGAGACTATGATAAAATGAGGAACATAGTTAAGAAAAAACTAAAAGGAGCAGTTGCAAAGGTTAAAGACTTACATCAAGCTTGGGTGTTGTTGAAAAATACTATCTTGGAAGCCCAAACCAGCTGTCTTCCATGCTTTAAGAAAAGTGGAAGGAAGTCCAAAAAACTGCCAGCATGGTTTAAAGGTGAGGTCAGAGAGGCTGTTGTTGCCAAAAAAGCATCTTTCAGGAAATGGAAAAAAGAGCCAAACGACGAAACCTGGAAACAGAACAAGCACTGGCAAGTTAAGGCATTGATAAAGCAGGCAAAGGGAGAATTTTGAGAAGCAAAAACGCAAAATAAAGACTTTTTCAAGTACATTCGTAGCAAAAAAACCTCTGAGAGAGTCAGTTGGTCCATTAGATGATAGAGGGGTTAAAGGGGCACTAAGAGGCGACAAGGCGATAGTGGAAAGACTGAATGAATTCTTTGCTTTGGTCTTAACTGAGGAAGATGTAGGGATGTTACCCATGACTGAAGTGGTATTTAAAGGTGCGGAAGAATTGAAGGAAATATCGATACATCGGGAAGATGTATTACAACTATTAGATAAACTGAAGAGTAGCAAATCACCTCTGCTGGATGGTATACATCCAAGGACCCAGTAAGAAACGTGGAAGGCAACAAAAAGACGTGATGTAAAATACTTTAATTTCTTTATTCCAGTCCAGCCACCGGCCCGACACTGGCCGTGTTTCGCAAAAACCTTCCTCTGGGGCAAATGATGGCTAAAATACATAAAACATACATGTAAAAACAAATTTTTTTTTTAAAAAAATGTTTAAAGATTAAGAGAATGAAACACAGAACGTGTAAATAAAAAACACCAAAGTAAACATGTAAAAAAAGATAAAATCAAAGTACAGCCAATATTAGGAGCATAATTAATAGAAAAAATAGAAAAAATTAAACTTGCAAAGTACCGACTTGAAATGTGGCTAAAAGACATAAAGATCAATAAATATTTAAATAAATCACATGAATACAATTAAATATAAACACATTCCCAAATGATAAAATCATACAATCAATATTATGACTGAGCCATAGATAATACATATGAACAAATAAATATATAAAACAAATAAATAACTAAAATATTAAACTTACTACAATTCAATATAAAATGTTCTGAACTAGTAAGTTTTATCGGCAAATCTGTGACTGAGCCATAAAGTATACATGTAAACAAATAAATATGTGAAATATTAAAATATCAGGGGTGCCACAAATTCAAATTCATTATTAGATACATAAACAATAAAAATAATAATATTAATAATGAATAATAAAAATTGTATAATAGTGATGAAAGTAAAATTAAAAACGAAAAATCAACGCTTCAAAGGAGTAGAGAGGCCGCGGGCAGGGTCCCGGCGGCCGACCTTAACCAGGCGCGCGGCCCGGTGTAAGGACCCTGCGCATGGCCGCAGGTGCGGCGCGCGGGATGAGGGGTTAAATCCATTGGCTCCCTGCGGACGCGCGGGAGCCAATCAGCAGGGCTTTGGGCGACATGTTGGGGGGGGTAGTGCCCGGCCGGCAGCCTCCGCATGGTCATTCAGAGCGGAGGCTGCTCGGGGGTGCCGGCTTGGTTGGGTCGGTGTGTCGCGCTGGTCCAGTGCAGCCGGTGAGCCTCGAGCGGTGGGAAGTTCGTGCTCCCGATGGGGGCCGATGGAGCGAGGAGGCGGAGTCTCGGTGGCTCGTGGGGGATGCGTGGCGGAGCTCCTCGTCGGCAGAGCGTGCTGTCCTGTGTCAGGGGCTCCGGTGCAGGCAAGTGAGGGTTGCTGGGGCTGTGGGGTTTGGGCCGTCGTACGGGGAGGCTTTGCCTAAGGCAGTTAGTCTGCTGCTTCGCTTAGTGAGGACCTTGTTAAAAAAAAAAAAAAAAAAAAACCGTTGCATAGGCAGTGCTTTTAAGTCCTGGGCATTAATATCAATTTATGTCTGTGTAGACAGGGAATGGGGGCTGTGAGGATGCCGCCGTGCATAGGTTGGGCTTCGGGACAGGGTCCGGTTCGGTTGTGCTACGCCAGAGCTGCGTGCGCTTAAGGGGGAAGGAGGGTGGTGGGGGAATGAGTTTGGTAGGGAGGTATGGGGTTCTGCTGCCGGGAGAGGGCAGCGGGGTCATAGGACTTCTCTGGGGGGTGCTTTAAGGGTGCGTGGGGGGGGCACGGAAGTCGGGTGGGGGGGAGCTCGGGGTAGGAGGAGTGGTGCAGAAGGCCCCGCCCATCAAGGGGCTAGGCGGTCGGGGGGTGCGCAGTTTGTGGGGCTTGGGTCTGTGGGGTCTGAGATTATGGGGGCGGAAGGGGGTCGGGGGTCCTGGGTGGCGAGTTGGGGGGTAATCAAGGGGCATGGGGGGGCGCATGGGGAAGGGAGGCAGGGAAGGGGGGCTGCAGCCGGGTGGGGCCCAATGGGGTGGCGGATACTTCGCTCCTGCGGGTTGGCTACCGGGCCAGGGTGTCTACCAGATGGTAGGGGGGCCTTCACCTCAGGAGCATTGGCGGGGTGGGGGTCAGGTTACGTCGGGGCAGAATGGAGTGGGCCCTTCCCCCAGCTTGGTCGCGGGCGGTCCCCCCCCCCTGTTTCTTCTTTTGTGTCTCCGCAGGGGCAGGTCATGGCACAGCCCTCATGGAGGCATAGTGCTGGAGGACGGGAGCGATGGACAAAGCCGGAAGGTGGTGAGGCTGCAAGTCCAGGTGCAGCGGCAGAGGCATCCATTAGGCGGTGTGGTGTGATGGCGCAGGTCCGTGACGAGGCCCGTCAGCTGGAAGCTGGAACTGCTGTTGCCACAGCGGCTGCGGGTTGTGAGACAGGTGAGTGGCCGGGCCTCCCGGGTGAGGGACTCGTCGGGCAGTCAGGGCGGGGGAAGGCTGGGGGAGCTTGCGGAGGTAGAGATGGCGGTCTTGTTGGCGGCGTCATAGCTCGGAGTGGTCTTCTTCTTCCTCCTCCTCTGGTGCTTCGTCGTCGGTATCTGGGGGGAGCTGTTGCGGCAAGGGGGGGTACCGTGGGGTGGGGTGGGGTGGGGCAGGGGGTGGGGTCCCGGCAGAGGTGTCGTTTCTGGAACTGTGGGAGGGGGTGCCAAAAGGGCTACGACGCATGCTCGGAAAGCAGCGATATCTTGATCTATTTTGGCAGTCAGTAGGGAGGGAGCGCTCGGGTGCGAACAGGAAGAAGCGGAAGGTGGTCGAGAAGGCGGGGCGGGTTACGGTGGTTGCGTGCTAGGTAGGGCACTGGCCGCGATCCTTCCTGCGCTTTGCTGGCATGTGGGGACATAACACGCCGGAGCATTAGGGTATCCTTTGCCGGATGCTGATTCTATGTTGGAAGTGTCCCAGACACACGAAGGGTGGGAGTGGCTGCCCTATGCTGCAAAGTTCAGGGCAGGATAGATGAGAGCAGCTCGTTATTCTGGGGCACGCAAGATATTAACCTCCGGCTGACCCAACTGTCTGCTCGGTCGGGTATTGGGGGGGGGGGGGAAGGCGGTGCCGGGGTGGCGGGTAGTTATTTTCGTCCGGAGGACAGTCAGTCTGTAGCAGAAGGCGGGACCGGTGGGGGTTTGTGATGTGTGCTGGAGGTTCCATAGGTCAACCTGCCCATTTCCTGAATGTACGTTCCAGCACTACTGCTCCATGTGTGGCAGAGGCCGCCCGGCTAACGGGTGCTGTAGGAAAGGATCTGCCGGCTCTGCCGGTCCAGCGCCTCAGCTGCAATGCCTTCGGGGAGCTGCGCCGTCCCCGATTCGGATGGCCGGTGTTCTGGGTTGGCTTCACCGGTAGCCGGAATGGCGGGATAGGGTCATTCTTGGGGTTCGGTTTTCAGCTTGGTTGCGTTACCCCAGTCAGGCCTAGGGCAAGGAATTTGCCTTCGGTCCAGCGTTTTGGCAGCGGTGGCACAGAATAGCTTATTAGGGGAGTCAGGGTTGGACAGGATTGCGGGCCCGTTAGTGTTGTCATGATGTGGGCACTGATAAAGTTGTTTTGAAGAAAAGAAATCCTGTTTCTTTAGAGGAACTAGATGTGCAGTTACCCACAGGCACAGCTAGAGGGAGCAGGAACAGACATGCCGCACTTAATGAACCTAGGCTCTCTGATGACCTGCAGCTGAAAGGGAACCAGGAAGTCATCAGTAACCATTCACTTTATAAGCCAGAGCAGAATGCTTCTGGACAGGAAGAGAAAGAGGAAGAGGACGGGGAAGGAGTAGAGCTGGTAGCAGAAGAAGGAGAAGGAGAAACAGCAGAGAAGCCTGAAGGCTACCAAGGAGATAAGCCTGATTGCTGTGAAGGAAGCAAAGCTGGGAGCTGGAGGAGAAACAGACCTCACAAGGTGGGAAGCCAGAAGGCCCAAACTGATCCTGTTGTACAAGGGGAGTTTGGTGGAAGTTACCCCAAGGTGAGAGCGTCTGCCACGCCTAGTTCCTATACTTTGCCTGGAGATAGAATAGAGAGAAGAAAGCCAAGAACCAGAGAGAGGTTCTGACAGAAGCTTATTATCTCTAGAGGATCATTGCCCAGTTTCACCTGTTCAGAGGGAAAAGCACTTTTATAAGCAACAGAAGTTTTTACCCAGAGTGAGAGGAGAAAGCAACAGCAGTTTTATTCCACTGCCTAGAAGCACACCTCGGTATCCGGTTGGCAGGCAGAAGTGCAGCTACCAAGGGAGAGGTGCAGGAAAAAGAAGCACTGTGGATTTTATCTCACCAAAGCCAAGGTATGAGGCATTAAATATTGACTGTGATAATTGTGCTACTAAAAGCTATACTAAAACAAGTATTCCTTCTATGAGATACAAGAATCAAGACTGGTTTAGTAAACTACCATCAGCCCTGAGAATCCCTGGCTATAGGAAGCCAGACTCCCAAGTTTTAAACTACCATGCTGAGATAGACAGGGACAGTGAACGCTCCTTGAATGAGTACAGGGGAGAAGAATCTATGGAAGTGGATTATCCCAGCACTCTTCCCTCACCTATGCCAGAGTTAATGGAATGTGATTGGTGCACTGCCTATGCTCCAAAGTCTGTATGCTCCACATACCATAGAAGAATAAGTGAAATATAATTTAATGTTTCCTATACTGAATGCTACTATGGAAAAACTTGCCTTAACTGTGAAGTAACAGTTAACTGCTCAGTGTGAATATTGGTACCTTTTAAGACAAAGGACTGTTTCTGTTATCTGGAATTATCTCTTAGTTGAACCTTGCTTTAAACAGGGAATAAAAGCCTTTATTTCCCTCCACCTGGTCTCTTTGATCATTAACGTCTCTACATAGTGGCGTAAAATCTTTGTGTCACAGGGAACCCCGTGACAGTGTTCCACCGTTCCCCAGCATGGTGACTTCTCCATTGGGGATGGTGCCCAAGAAGGAGCCGGGGACGTTCCTGCTAATCCCTAATTTGTCTTGTCCATTGGGGCATTGGTTACTGACCACCTACCGCGCGAGTTGTGCATGGTGCGGTACGCGCCCTTTGCTTGGGTGGCAGAGCTGCGGGGGGTAGCTGGTTAGGCAGTATGGCTGGACAAAGTTGATATCGCCTCGGCCTTTCGCGTGCTACCGGTACGCCCATCTGCTGATCACCGGAAGGAGCGGTATAGAAATGAGTTCAAATAAATAAAATAAATAAATAAATTGTTGTGTTTTCATTTGCAAGGGGAGTATTCCTTTGACAAGTGCATGACTATGGGCTGTTCGGTCTCGTGCGCGCGTATTTGGGAGATGTTCAGCTCCTTCCTGCAGTGGGTGCGGGTAAACAAACGGGGCTCGGTGAATCTGGTGCATTACCTGGATGAGTTTTGTTCGTGGGTGTGGCTTGGTCGGAGGAGTGCGGGGAATGTTATCCGGGTTTTACGGAGTTCGCTTGGGAATTGGGCGTTCCCTTAGCTGAGGGTAAGTCTGAAGGTCCGGTGGTGAGGTTCGCTTTTTAGGGGTGGGGGTTGGATTCCATAAGGGGTGGCTCGCCTGTCACAGGAAAGGGTGGCCGGTTTACGGGTTTTACTGGCTAATGTGTTGGCCTCGGCCTAGATGACCTTACGGGAGATGCCGGCAGTGCTGGGGTCTTTGAACTTCGCGCGTCGGGTATGAATTGCGGGTATGGCGTCAATTCCCGGAAGTTTTCAAGGGGACGTCGGTTATGATGGAGGTGGGGGTGTCCAGTGCTGAGTTGCAGCTCTGCACGGACGCGGCAGGAGGAGCGGGGTTAAGAGTTTAATTCGGCGGGGCCTGGTTTACGGACAGAAGGCCAGAAGCTTGGCATGTATCTGGATTGCCCACTTATATTACCTTCTTGGAGCGGTTCCCGATCCGAGTGGTTTTGGAGTTAGGGCCGGATAGGCTCCGCCACCGTTGGGTGCTCTGGTGTGTGCTAAGGAGACTGTGGTCAGCGTGTCAATCGCTACTCCCCTAGATTTGTGCGGGTGGCGGGATTGATGCGGGAGGTGGTCTTCGCTTGTCTGCAGTTGCATGTGGCGGTAAGGGCTCGGCGTATACCTGGCTGCCCTAACGAAACCGCTGATGCTCTTTCTCGTTTTCCGTGGGGCGGTTCCGGGCTCTGGTCCCTGCAGCGGACAGGGAAGGATCTGTGGTCACAGAAACATTCTGGAGCCTTAGCCGGGGGAGATGCTGAGTTTCCTTAGGAGTTCCGTGTCAGCGGGGACTTGGTCGGCTTATCAGCGGGACGGTGACAGGGTGGCCGAGTTTTGGTGGCGTGCCAGAAGGCTTGCTCGGTCTATATGTTGTGGAAGCTGCGGAGGTGGGATTCTCCGGATCGGCGGTGCGTTCGCGCTTGGCGGGGTTCAACTTTTTTGCAAGCGCAGTGGGGTGGGGGCTCGCCTGCTGGAGGTAATTTAACTCGGAGGCTCCTGCAGGGTTGGGTGTGTGTTCGGCCTACTCCGCAGGATCGTAGGCGGCCCATTATGCATGCCTTGCTGGTGAGGCTTTGCGGGGCTTTACCGTGGGTGGTGGCGGCATGGTAGGAGGTGGCCATGTTGCGTGCAGTGTTTTGCCTTGCCTTTCTTGGGGCCTTTGGAATAGGGGAGGGGGTCGCTAGTTCTGGTACGGTGGGGGGGGGGGGGGTTGCAGCGGCACCAGGTTGGGGTTGTGGTGGGGCAGTGAGGGATTCGGTCGGCTAGCTCTAAGACTGCTCAGCTGGGGGAAGGTTTTGTGGGTGCTGTTGCGGGAGGTCAGTGACCTGGTAGGATGCCCCGTTGACGGCAGTGTGGCAGTGCCTGCGGGTGCCCCCCAGGCTGGATGGGGTTTCTTCCTTCACGGGAACACGCGGGTTTTGACCCGTTTTCAGTTGGCTGTGATGCTGAGGTGGGGCTGCGTTTCGGTTGGTGTGGATCATGCATTTTGTGCTGCACTCTTTCTGCATCAGGGCGGCTGCAGGCGCGGCGGCGGCCGCTTGTCCGAGCAGGTCCTACGGAACATCAGTAGATGGCGCTCTCGGACGTTTGAGGGTTCTGCGCGGCGGAAAAGGCTGTGGTTGTGGGGTTGGGGGATTTTAATTGTTCATTTATTTTGCAGATGGCAGATTGGGGCCTGCAGGATGCTGGGTGACTGGTCCCTCCTGCGTCCACTGGGCGGGACGGCGAGCTGCGGCGCAGCCTTTGGGAGCTAATCTGTGGCTGGACCCGACAGTGGTTGCTGTGACATGGCTGGGTGAGCGCGGACTCTGATGGTCCCAGTGGCTGCCTTTGCTTCGACATCTGGGGAGGACATTGCGGCTGCTGGCGGTTCTGATGGTGCATTTGGAGGCAACGACATTGTCTCCTGGTCCTGCAGGCAACAGATCTGAGCAGCGCCAGACGTTCTGGGGGTGGTGTTGCGGAGGTTCCGGGTGTTAATTTGATGGGGTCTGACATTATTCCAGGGCCGGCTTGCTGGGGCCGGCGGCGTTGGTCGCGGGGCCTGCTAGGGCTTTACAGGGGCAGCAGGGTACATTTGTCTCCAGTTGGGATTGATCTCCTCCTTATGGACTGGCAAGAGGCCTTGGAATATGTGTTGGTCCGGGACGAGCGCTGGTCGCAGCTTGGTGTTTGGGGGGGCGGCACATGAACAAGGTTGTTCTTGTGCCGGTGGCGGGATCCCGGAGGTGCCCGGGGTCCGGAGCCTCAGGCTACACTTGGGCGGGGGCGGGGTGCCCCTGACCCGGTCAAACCCTGGCTGACTTTTGCTAAGGGCATGGCGAAGTCGGGGAGAGGGGTAGGCAACTTGCCGGGAGGCAAGTTATGGCATTAGCGGTGGCAAGGCACTTTGCTAAGGTATGGCTGGTGCGGCCTGGCTCCGCTAATTGATTGGGAAGGATTTGATGTTGGCTTATTGTTACTTGTAAAGGTTAATAAAGCTGCGACCAGTTGTCTCCCACGAATATTTGGTGTGGTGTCTTATTGAGGTGGGGGACCGGGGGAGCTTGGGGTGGGGGGGGGGAGGGGGCGAGGGGCCCCGAGGCACCGGGTCCGCCTGCCTCGGTTATGTGACCATTCATAAGAACAAAAAGAAACATACCTGTATGTCGTATGTTTGTAAAACTGTAACTTACTCCTCCTCTATAAACACAGGAATGCCTAAGATATTAAAAAAATGGTGATAGACAATATCAATCCTATTCAAAGAGGGGGGGTCTAAAAAAGGAGGAAAAAGACCAAGAAAAAGAGAGATGAGGACGAAAGAAAAAAGGCAAAGGGACATCCGTATAAAAATTTATAATCAAAATTGAAATGTGAAATATAAAAATATATGAAATGAATTGGTTATTTTACCTGTATGGAAATAGACTGAATTCAGTGTGTTGCTATAGAGCCACAATGCTACTCCTATAGAATAAATATCATAAAAAACAAATGTAACAAAATGTTAACATAAATATTTTTGTTCCTAACTGCATCAGAAGGTTAAAAGGTTAAAACATAACCTCAAAAGATTTTTATCCCTTTCTTGTATAATATCAAAAATATTTAGTTGAAAAAAAGATGTATGATCAACAATATCGGATCAATCCTGCATGACAGCCATCAACCTACACTTAACCACGAGATTAAGCCCTAAGTATATTTAGAAAGCTGGAAACTAAATAGAACGTTACTATCTACTATCTATTAGGTATCCCATCTTAGAAGAGCCATTCATAAGGACCATATAATGCATGAAAATAAATAAATAAAAACGAATGTAGGGTTTTTTTAAAACATTCCTATATTATTATGTAAAGTGTTATTACCCACTATCTATTAAGTATGTCACCCTGGGAAAGCCGTTGAGGAGAGCCACATAGTATAAAAATGAAAACAGATCAGTAAAAACCGTGGAGACAAAATAAGACAACGGAGCCAATGTTAGAAAATGTGAGGAGTTTTCAACATTCCTATATGATTCAAAATCAAAATAAAAACCACTTCATACAAATCTAAATCAAATGGAAAGGGCCAGATATTATGGCTCACGCAACCTGCCCCTAAAGAAAACACCAGCGAGGTGCACGTTTAAAAGAATGGGAGACCACTATTGATTGAAAGTGATCATGAATGCTTAAAACGGGAATCATCTAAAAAAGACCGTGAAAGTAAAAACATGATATATAAAAGGCCAATACTAGCAAATGACTAAGATAAACTTAATGTCACGGAAGTGGCTGTAGTATCATAAAAAGAGCCCTCTCATTCGAGTGTAAAGAGAGGGTAAACCAAACATCGTTTTTAAAAAAATATGTAAAAGAAACCCAAGAAGGGACAAAGATAGAATGATTACAAATAACCACGTATATCAGGTTAATAAGAAGAATGAAATAGCCTTCAATAAAAAATGTATAAATAACCGTTAAGCCTTAAAACATTGCATAACACAACGTGGAAACGGCTCTGACTAGCATTAAAAATTGTGATTCCATTGTGTGAAGGCAAATTTAGAAGCAATATAAACATAACACATTGCAGCAAAGATATGTAGTAAAACTCAAACTCTGAAAATGAACTCACACGGAATTGAGCACAAGAACGCACTGTTGAACTGCATAGAAGCGGCACCGCCGCGCTTGAAATCGAAAGTAAAAAGACGCCGGCGTCTGTGCGCTAAGCACTTAAAAACCAGAGAAAACAATGATGTCATAAAAAACAAAGACAACTCTGTATAGGCACCACAAAATGTGTACTCGGTCATGGAAAAGAAAAACAAAACCAAAAGTAAAAACCTTTTGGTATTATCTATAAATTTGAAAAAGACAAAAAAATGTTAGCATATTAAATTAAAACGAGTGAATGAATGAATGAATGATGAACGAATGAAAATGGATCAACCAAAAAAAGGGGGGAGGGGGAAGGGGGGAAAGGAAAGAACACGAATTAACCCCTTATGATATAATTCATACATTGTAAAAAAGGGCAAAAAAAAATTGTTACATTGAAAAAGGAATAACGAGTAAGTGAGTAAGTGAGTAAACCAACTGAAAATTGAAGGAGCCAGAGGAAGGGGGGGGGTGTTGGGGGTGTGGGTGGGGGGTGTGTGTGGGTGTGATTGGGGAAGGGGGAGGGGAGGGGGGAAGGAGACGAAAAGGGGGGGAAGGGGAGGTGGGAGGGGGGAGGGAGGGGGAGGGGGGGGGGAAGGGGAAAAAGAAAAAAGGGGGGAAGGAAGGAGAGGAGGGGAAGAGAGAGGGGGAAAAGGGGGAAGGGAATGGGAGGGGGAGGGGAGGGGGAGGGGGAAGGGGAATGAAAGGGAAGGGAAGGGGAGAGGGGAGGAAAGTGGGGAAGGGGGGAAGGGGGGAGGGGGAAGAGGGGGAGGGGGAAGGGGAGGGGAGGGGGAGGGGGAAGAGAGAGGGGGAAGGGGAGGGGAGGGGGAGGGGGAAGAGAGAGGGGGAAGGGGAGGGGAAGGGGGAGGGGGAAGGGGAATGAAAGGGAAGGGAAGTTCATTTTCAGAGTTTGAGTTTCACTACATATCTTGGGTTTCTTTTACATATTTTTTTAAAAACGATGTTTGGTTTACCCTCTCTTTACACTCGAATGAGAGGGCTCTTTTTATGATACTACAGCCACTTCCGTGACATTAAGTTTATCTTAGTCATTTGCTAGTATTGGCCTTTTATATATCATGTTTTTACTTTCACGGTCTTTTTTAGATGATTCCCGTTTTAAGCATTCATGATCACTTTCAATCAATAGTGGTCTCCCATTCTTTTAAACGTGCACCCCGCTGGTGTTTTCTTTAGGGGCACATTGCGTGAGCCATAATATCTGGCCCTTTCCATTTGATTTAGATTTGTATGAAGTGGTTTTTCTTTTGATTTTGAATCATATAGGAATGTTGAAAACTCCTCACATTTTCTAACATTGGCTCCGTTGTCTTATTTTGTCTCCACGGTTTTTACTGATCTGTTTTCATTTTTATACTATGTGGCTCTCCTCAACGGCTTTCCCAGGGTGACATACTTAATAGATAGTGGGTAATAACGCTTTACATAATAATATAGGAATGTTTTAAAAAAAACCTACATTCGTTTTTATTTATTTATTTTCATGCATTATATGGTCCTTATGAATGTCTCTTCTAAGATGGGATACCTAATAGATAGTAGATAGTAACGTTCTATTTAGTTTCCAGCTTTCTAAATATACTTAGGGCTTAATCTCGTGGTTAAGTGTAGGTTGATGGCTGTCATGCAGGATTGATCCGATATTGTTGATCATACATCTTTTTTTCAACTAAATATTTTTGATATTATACAAGAAAGGGATAAAAATCTTTTGAGGTTATGTTTTAACCTTTTAACCTTCTGATGCAGTTAGGAACAAAAATATTTATGTTAACATTTTGTTACATTTGTTTTTTATGATATTTATTCTATAGGAGTAGCATTGTGGCTCTATAGCAACACACTGAATTCAGTCTATTTCCATACAGGTAAAATTACCAATTCATTTCAAATATTTTTATATTTCACATTTCAATTTTGATTATAAATTTTTATATGGATGTCCATTTGCCTTTTTTCTTTCGTCCTCATCTCTCTTTTTCTTGGTCTTTTTCCTCCTTTTTTAGACTCCCCTCTTTGAATAGGATTGATATTGTCTATCACCATTTTTTTAATATCTTAGGCATTCCTGTGTTTATAGAGGAGGAGTAAGTTACAGTTTTACAAACATACGACATACAGGTATGTTTCTTTTTGTTCTTATGAATGGTCACATCCTTTGAAGCCTTGATTTTTCGTTTTTAATTTTACTTTCTTTTATCACTATTATACAATTTTTATTATTCATTATTAATATTATTATTATTATTGTTTATGTATCTAATAATGAATTTGAATTTGTGGCACCCCTGGTATTTTAATATTTCACATATTTATTTGTTTACATGTATACTTTATGGCTCAGTCACAGATTTGCCGATAAAACTTACTAGTTCAGAACATTTTATATTGAATTGTAGTAAGTTTAATATTTTAGTTATTTATTTGTTTTATATATTTATTTGTTCATATGTATTATCTATGGCTCATTCATAATATTGATTGTATGATTTTATCATTTGGGAATGTGTTTATATTTAATTGTATTCATGTGATTTATTTATTTAAATATTTATTGATATTTATGTCTTTTAGCCACATTTCAAGTCGGTACTTTGCAAGTTTTTTTTTTTTTGTTTTTTTTTGTTTTTTTTTTAAAGTCTTATTTTGCATTTTATATTCCAATGTACAGAATAGATACGTTCATTGATAGTGTGACTAAATTATTACACTTGATCAATAGTAACAGAAACATACCCCCTAAAATCCCTCCTCCCTGATCTTTGGGTACAGCAGATTCTTTTCATCAACTGTAGATCAGACTCGCTAACCCTAAAGGCTATAGACATATCTTAGGAGGTAAGACAGAGATTGAAAAGAAAAGTAAGGGAAAAGAACTCCGCTGCGGGCACCACCCAGGGCAGTCACTCAGATAGTCCACTCTCAACTGGATTCGTAGCATATCGAGGGTATCCCAATTTGTCAAGGCATGGCCGAAAGGCGGGTTATAGGATGCATATACGCGTTCACATTCTTGGTGATACATCACTAGAGTCCACCAGTGCGCAACTCGCAGTACCCGAAAGTCTTTCCAGTGACATAATATGGCTTTCACTGCGAGACTCAATAATAAGTCAAAAACTCTTGCACTCTTCCGTCCTAGGGTTGTCTCCTCTGCCAGAGATTTGTATATGACAATGCGGTAGGTGAGGCCAGTGTGAATATCCAACAGTTGCATAATTCTGTTCCAAACTCCCTGCCAATAGTCTTTCAAAAATGGGCAATAGAATAGCATATGGCTGAGAGTACCAGCGGATTCTCCACAAGTCCAACACCGCGTATCCTTGTCAGCACTCCATTTTGCCGTGCGCACAGGCGTCAGGTATGCTCTGTGAATTAGGAAGTATAGTGTCTGGCTGAGAGAGGCCGCCCTAGTTATTCCTCGCTGGGTTCTCCATAGCTCCTCCCAAGCGTCCTCGTCAGGCAGCTCGCCTATTTCGGACTCCCAGGCCTTTTGTAATCCTACACAACGTTTCGTTTCCCCATCTCGCAATAAGGCTGCAAATTTGGAGAAAAGCCGAGACTCAGCCTGATAGTTTTGGATGTCTTGATGGAAAGGGTAAGCTGCAAGTAGGTCTACCGGTGATACTCCTGCTCGGCTTAAACAGTGATGCAACTGGCACCACTGGTACATGCATCGCGGAGGCAAATCGTATTCGCTCTGTAGGGACTGGTAAGACTTGTATGCACCAGCTGCTATCAGGTGTCCCAGGCAGTAGATACCCTTGGCTAACCACAAAGGCCACAGGAAATTCCGGCCCGCAATCTTGAAGTCGTCATTATGCCATAACACTGTGGCAGCCGTATATGCCTGTGTTTCTTGCACATATGGTTTCAGTATACTAAATGCGTGCTGGGTATCGCGCAAAATTGCATGCGCTGAGCCATCACTAGTATTCCTGACTCCGAGTCTCATCCAAAGCGGTATAGGGCCGCTCTGAACGTCTTCCACCTGCAGCCATACGGGATCGGTCGGCGCGGACTGTGCTTCACTCCACAGCACCCCTTGTCGCATTAAAGCTGCCAAATGGTAGTTGTAAAAGTCCGGGAAGTGTATACCCCCCCTCTGTTTAGGAGATTTGAGCTTCCATAACGCAATCCGCGGCATCTTGCCTCCCCACAGAAAGGATACCAGGAGCTTCTCCAATTTCTTATAGAACTGCCTCTCAAACAGTACTGGAATCATGGTAAGCACGTAATTAACTCGTGGCATAGCTACCATCTTGATGGTCTCTAGTCGACCCCACCATGTCAAGTTCAGAGGAGTCCATTTAGCAGTTGATTCTTTCACTATTTGCATACACTGTTCTTGACCGAGTCTCATTGTGGTCGTTACCGTTGTCCCATAATCTACTCCAAGATATTTGAAAGACTCAGTTCTTATCTGGAAGGGGTACTTTTGCGTCAATGAGACATCAAATGGGTTGTTAATAGGTATCAGCACCGTCTTAGACAGGTTGAGTTTGTAGCCGGACACTCCGGAGTAGGATGAGATAATCTCCATTGCAGCATCCAGCGCAGACGGGCTTAAGAACAGCAATAAGTCGTCGGCATATGCCGATAATTTGATCTGGTGCTCTCCAAAGTGCACTCCTTCCACTCTCTGATGTTGTCGCAAGCTTATAAGTAGTGGTTCCAGCGCCAAATTGAAGAGTAAAGGTGAGAGGGGGCAGCCTTGCCGCGTACCTCTGGTTAGTATGAACTCTGAAGAGACACCCCCATTAGCGGATACTCGCACAGTTGGGCATGTGTATAGCAGTTTGACGCTATCAAGGAAAGGTTCCGGTATGCCCATCCATCTCATCACCCGAAAGAGATAGGGAAGTTCCACTCTATCGAAGGCCTTCTCTGCGTCAAGCGCTAGGCCAATCACTGATTGAGACGAACTCTGTGCTTCCCGGAGTACATGCAAGAGGATCCGGCCATTGTCGGCCGTTGTTCTACCCCAGCATAAAACCACACTGATCCGCATGCACTAGGGTGCTGAGGACTTTGTTGAGTCGGTTAGCCAGTACTTTAGCGTAAATTTTATAGTCGGTATTTAGGAGTGATATTGGCCGGTAGTTCTCCAACTTTTGATCGTCTCTACCTGGTTTGGGATGGATTACAATTGTTGCCGCTGCTAGGGATCCCACTGCCGGGGCCTCCAATCTAAGCTCCGTGAAGTATACATGGAGCTCCGGCAGCAGTTCTTGCTGGAATGTTGAATAAAATTCAATGGGCAGGCCGTCTGGCCCACTAGCTTTTCCCCTTGATATTTGCTTAATGGCCGATTGTATCTCAGAGGAGGTAATATCAGCCGACAGGGTCTTCTGTTGAGACTCCGAGAGTGTGGGGACACTCAATCTCGACACAAACTCAGAGAATTTATCATCATGATAGGTCTTTTCAGAGCTATAAAGTTGTGCATAAAACGCTTCACACTGTTGTAGTATCTCTTTATCCGTGACGCGCAATTCGCCATCCGGACCCCTGAGTCCCGCTATTCGCGAGCTTATTTTCCGGGCTCGGAGAGTGCGGGCCAACAGCGCACTAGCTCGGTTTCCTTCATGGTAGTATACTCCTTTCTGCGCTGCTACTTGTTTACCAGCTTCCGCGCTAAGAATCGCATTGTACTGATATCGCAGCCTTTGCAGCCGGACCAGGACGGGTGGATCATGTCGCTTTGAAAGGAGGCGTTCTCCCGCCCGTATCTCACGTTCCAGTTCCACCAGCCGTTGGCTATCCTGTTTTTTCCTACGGATACTATAGGTTGTCATTTTGCCTCGGATCGTAGCCTTAAACGCTTCCCACCATGCCCAGGTTGGTGTGTCATGCAGTTGGTTGTAGGTAAAATAGTCTGTGATCTTCTGGTGCATGATTGCTATGAATTCACTATCCTTCAGCCACGCTCGATCAAAACGCCATTGTGGGGCTGTCCTTTCTGTTGATCCCGCATGCAGGTCTATAACTATGCCCGAATGATCCGACACTGTTTGTGCTAGCATGTCAACCGCAGTGACCGTCGGCAGCAGTGATTTAGATATGAGGAAAAAATCAATTCGCGTGCGCGTGTCATGAGGTATTGAGTGGAACGTGTAGTCTCTCCCTGTGGGATGCAATAGTCTCCACGGGTCAACTAGTCCAAGTGCGGTGGTCATTTCCTTGAGCAGCTTACTAGATTTCGGTTTGTGTTGTGGTTTATAGGGGGTGCGATCCATTAGTGCAGCGGTTCTCAACCTGTGGGTCGCGACCCCCGTTGGGGTCGCTTCGGGATTTACCGGGGGTCGCGGCAACGGCGGCGGCGGCAACGACCTTCAATTGAAAAAAAAATTGAAAAAAGCCAAGCCGGTGCAGAGCCTTCCGTCTCTGTGAAGGAGCCTGTGCACATACGTCCCGCCCCCAAAGGAAGTTACATTAACTTCCTTTAGGGGCGGGAAACATCTGCATTGGCTCTTCAGCGGCGGGAAGGCTCTGCATCCACTCCGGCACCCGATAGTGCAGCGAGGTGTTGATCGGGCCCAGAGAGAGATATCAGCGACGAGGATAAGTGGAGCGGCAAAGTGGAGGCGAGAACAGCACGGGAGCTCCGGTGCACGAGTGCAAAAGGAGGCAGGAGCAGAAAAAACGCCGGACAACAGACCGTGTGGTCCAGGCCTTGCAGCCACGTGGCAGAGGCTCTTCAGCAGCAGGAGGAGACTATAAGTAAGTGAAATAAAACATAGCTTTATTTACTGTTCTCTAGAGAATTATCCAAACTATCTTTTTTGAATGCTTGCTTAAGTGACTGGAAGTGTGCAGGGCCACCTACAAAATGCTAATCCATTATTTCCTCCGCATCATGAATCAGAAGCTGATAGTTGGCCAATAGCTATTTGGGAGAGTATGGCATATGAGAAAATGGGTTAATGGGGTAGTTTTATACTTGTGCATACTTAGAACTTTCAGAGCAAAAATATGCATCTATTTCTACTTTGAAAATTACTCCCGAGAATTTATGCCTACATTTTATACCTGTTCTTTGGTGAACACAGATTTTCTTGGCTAATTTCTATGTATACATGTGAATTTTGATAAGTAGGCGGATAAACTCCAATCCCTTTCCAAGTGAAATAAAACATAGCTTTATTTACTATAAGTAAGTGAAATAAAACATAGCTCATTTTTTACATTTTAAATGCTGAATGGGAGGCTGGCCTCATGGTGCTGGCACTTCCATACAGAAGAATCTTAGTTTGAGTCCCAGGTCCATACTTGATTGTGTTTGAGAGGATATTACTGAGAAAGCAAACCGATTTCTTCAGTATTTTTATTTATGTGTTTTATATACCTCCAACAAAAGTTCAGCGGTGGGCATATCACCACAGCCTACCAATATGTTGGTTAAATTCTTTATTGGGTCCCTAATAAAGAATTTAACCAACATATTGGTAGGACGTGGTGATTTGCCCTCCGCTGTACTTTTGTTGTTGGACTTTCTGCGGAAGGCCTTCTCCTCCATTTGTGTTTTATATACCTCCATTTCGGGGAATCATACATTTTTATCCCCCCCCCCCTTGTGGTGGAATGGAATGCTGTGGTTTGTAATTTTATTTTATTGTTATGTTTTTTTTTTGTTGGAGTTTTTAATAATAAAAGATTTATTTAGCTGAAAGTGCAAGGTCCCCTAGCCATATATATTTTCCTTCTGCATTTGTATTTTTTTTTCATTGTGTTGAATATTATACTTTGCTAGAGTACTGTAATTGTGTGGGTATGCTGGATGGTCTGACTATTTCCTTTTGAAAAGAAGGTGATATGTGCAACGGTAACCATATGCTGTTTATTGTCATTGGTGCAAGTTGGCCTAATTAACAGAGACTTCTGAGCATTTGTATAGCGCTACAAGACGTATACAGCACTGCACAGACATGTAAGAGACAGTCCCTGCTCATCAAAGCTTACAATTAGTTTTTATGGAGGTCTGTTAATACAGTTCTGTTGGTCTTTGCTGGATGCCCTCACTCAGTGGTGCTGCTGGCTCGCCCGCTGTTTGGCCACACCAAGGAGCCCTCTAGTGAGGCTTTCAGACACAGGTCCACCTTCCAGTGCTGCTTTTTATGTTGCTGGGGTGCAGTGGGCTGGATCGGGCCTTGTGGGGGTGATCGGGGAGGGACTGCATGGCCTCCTATTAAAAACATGCTGGGTTTTTCGGAGGGAACTTCTACTGGGGAGGGCATTTCTGTCTGTCTGTTTATATAACTGTATGCAAGACATGCCGGTGTGGAATAAGTGGGTTTCTTGGTAGGGGTGAATAGGGTTGCTGAGAGGGTAGAAATGTAAGAGGAATGGGATAAGTATTGCAGGCTGAGAAAAACAACTGGTAGCAATAGCAAGAACTGGAGGCATTGAAGTAGAAGAGTTCAAAAGCAGCACAGCACATTATGCATTTCATATTATAAATATATATATTTTTTAAAGATATATTTGTTTTTTCTATATAGCCGAAAGTTAGCACCTGTGACCTCATCTGCCTTCGCCTTGTGTGATATTATATAACACCAGCGACTCCATTGAAAATGAATGACAGAGAGAAGAATACCAGGAAAAGAAAATATTGCGATGACTTTTTAAGATATGGTTTCACCTCCATATTTTCAGCAGGGATTGAGAAACCACAATGCGTTATTTGTAGCGAAGTTCTATCAGCGGAATCCATGAAGCCAAACAAACTGAAACGGCATTTTGACTGTAAGCATCCCACCTTTGTAGGCAAGGATATTCAGTATTTTAAGAACAAAGCTGATGGAATCAAGAAAAGCAGACTTGATATTGGCGGAAAGCTCCACCAGCAAAACATAGCCGCTGTTGAAGCTTCATATATGGTGGCTCTCAGAATCGCCAAAGCCAAGAAAGCTCACACCATTGCCGAGGAATTGCTGTTACCAGCAACAAAAGATATTGTTCGAGTCATGCTTGGAGATGAATTTGTACGGAAATTGAGTCCAATTTCCTTGTCTAACGACACCATCGGTAGACGAATAGAAGATATGTCTGCTGATATCCTTGACCAAGTAATCCAGGAAATGAAATCCGCTCCACTTGGACTATTTAGCATCCAGCTTGATGAATCCACAGATGTTTCAAACTATTCTCAGTTACTGGTTTACGTGAGATATATTAATAATGGTGAGTTTAAAGATGAGTTCCTTTTTTTGCAAGCCACTTGAAACGACAACAACTGCTCGTCATGTGTTTGAAATATTTAGTTCATTTCTGCAAAACCACGATATCCCCATCGACAAGGTTTGTGGTGTTTGCACAGATGGAGCTCCAGCTATGCTAGGATGTCGGTCGGGATTTCAACGTTTGGTGTTCAATGAATCCCCGAAAGCCATTGGAACTCACTGTATGATTCATAGACAAGTTTTAGCAACGAAGACACTGCCACCAGAGCTGCAAGAAGCTATGACAAATGTAGTAAGTGCTGTTAATTTCATAAAAGCAAGTGCTTTAAACACGCGACTGTTTACAAAACTTTGTAATGATTTGGATGCATCCAATAATGTTCTTTTACTACACACTGAGGTGAGATGGTTATCAAAAGGAAAGGTTTTAAAGCGCGTCTTTGATCTTCGCGATGAACTAAAAATGTTTTTTAAGCAAAAAGCAAAACCACAATTTGAAGCACTTTTCAGTGACAAAAAGCAGCTGCTGAAAATTGCTTACTTGGTTGACATATTTGCAATATTGAACGAATTAAATTTATCACTGCAAGGACCAAATGCAACATGCCTAGATTTGTCCGAAAAGATTCAAGCATTTCAAATGAAACTTCAGCTTTGGCAGAAAAAGTTAGCTGAAAATAAAACGTACATGTTGCTAAACTTATCCACTTTCTTTGAAGAAAACGAGATTGAACTTGACACAAGAAATGAAATTATAATTTCTGTCAAACAGCACCTAGAAATGCTGGAAGAAGAAATTTCAGCGTATTTTCCAAATCTACCTGGCACACCATTTGCACTTGCCAGAAGTCCATTCACAGTTAAAGTTGAGGATGTTCCTGAGATTGCACAAGAAGAGTTCATTGAACTCATTACCAGCGATGCAGCGAAAAATGATTTTTCTTCAATGTCAGTAATTAAATTCTGGATCAAGTATTTTCAATTGTATCCTGGACTGTCTGAGATTGTGTTGCGTCTACTTCTTCCGTTTCCAACAACATATCTGTGTGAAACCGGCTTCTCAAGCTTGTTGCTTATCAAGAGTAAATACCGCAATAGACTTGCTGCAGAAGATGATCTTCGTTGTGCTCTCGCAAAGACTGAGCCGAGAATTTCACATCTGGCGAGAAGGAAGCAAGCACAACCTTCGCACTGATAGCCTATGCCTACTTTTTAGGTTTGACAACGCTAACATTTTTGTTCTTCGTCAGTCTTTTTGAATAAAGCATACTAAAACCGTTGACTACAAAATCATCATAATTTCGAGATCAAATATTGTTATTTGTTGTTGTGATTAATTATTGTGGTTTAAATAAGTAAATTTTATAAATAAAAACATATTGCAAAGGCCTGTAATATATTAATAATTCAACAAATTATTACAGCGACATTGCGTTAATGATAAAGGATGAGAGACGCATTTGATTTTATCATTGGGGTTCCCACAAGTTGACCAATGGTAAAAGGGGTCACGGCACAAAAAAGGTTGAGAACCACTGCATTAGTGGGTCCTGTATTAAATTAAAGTCCCCACCAACAATCACGTTAGAGGCTCCCGATTCTAAGAGCTCATGAGCCACCGCCTCAAAATACTGGGGCTCATCTTGGCTGGGGCCATACACTGTCATAAGAGTATATACTTTAGCGTAAATTTGGACCGTGGCTCTGGCCCATCGCCCAAGTGGGTCTATTGCCGTACTTTCTACCACTGGCGATAGCATAGCCCGAAGCAACAGTATAACCCCTCCTCTCCTATGGTTCGCCGGTGCCGACACTATGTTTTGATACCCAGCTCCTGCTACCTTCAGCGACTCCGATCGTGTCAAGTGTGTTTCCTGCAAGTATACTACATCTGCGCGGTGTCGCTTACAATAATTCAGTATCTTTGTGCGCTTGGCTGGATTATGTATTCCTTGTACATTCAGGGATACCACTCGGAGATTCCTACTACCGGAAGTGGTTGCTATCGTCAGCTCCTGTGGTGGTGCACGCCGTTGCTAGAGTCCTATGAAAAAAAAACATAACATTTACAGTAACTCTTAAACTAAACATCCTATAACAACAAATCAACTTCATTTCTTATTTGGTGAAGCTCTTCCGCCCTTTTATCACCTCCCAACCTAAAGTTCCCACCTCACCCATCTGCCAGAATTATCAAATAAAGGATAAGGAATCATTCCTAGTTCCCTACACATTCATATACTCTATCTGAACAAAAAAGGAAGAAGTAGTTAAAGTCCTCTGTGCCATCCGCATGACCGTTCCAAGAACCTGTCTGCGCTTCCCGCAGTCTCCATATGTGAGCTGAGTACTCGAAGTAGAACAGGTAACGAAATGTCCGTGTTTGTTCTTTTCAGGTCGCTACTTCCATATGTGTGAAATCTTCTAAATAGGAACGCAGTGCTGCCCCATTGTCAAAGGCGCGCGTACTGTTTCCAATTATCACTCGCATCCGCGCTGGGTAGTAAAGGCCATAGCGCACGTTCAGTTTTTGTAGCAGGGGCCTACAGTCGAGCAGGGCCCGGCGCCTATCAGTGGTCTTTTTGCAAAGGTCCGGAAATATCAGGATCTTGCTGCCTTCCATCCGGAGTTCCGATTTTTGCTTGGCTGCTTGCAATATTTGCAGCACTTGAGGGTAGCGAAGCAGCTTGATAATGAGAGGTCGCGGGTGTTTCTGCCTTTCAACTACGTGCGACGGCACGCGGTGGGCACGCTCTATTTCAAACGGACTGTGGAAGGTAATTTGCAGCAGCTCCGGTAGTAATTTCTGCAAAAAACCCAGTGGGTCTGATCCCTCTCTTCCCTCCGGAATGCCCAGGATCCTTAAGTTGTTCCTTCGGGCGCGATTACTTTGGTCCTCATTGAGGTCTTCTAGCGCTGCTATTCTCTTGTTTAATGGGCCTAATTGAGTTAAGAGCTGTTCATGGCGCTCAATCGCCTCTTCCGCTTTGCGAACACGCTCTCCGACCCCTTTCAATTGCTCCTTTACTTCGCTCACGTCCTCTTTTAACTGCGTTAGCGTTTCATTGCTGGATGCTATCATTTCTTTCACCGACCTGAGCTCCTGTAGAATTTCCCGGATTCCTTCGGCTGGGTCTTTTCCCGCCGCCATTTTCTGCGGAGACCCCGTCTCCGGTTTCAATCGTTTCGTGGCGTGTCCTGCTCCTTGCGCAAAGTCTAGCTTAGCTGGCTTTAAAGTAGCCTTCTCCGACATACTTTCTCTCCAAAAAGTAGTCTGTTACTGGACTTTCTAAAGTGCAGGGAATCAGGATTCTGATGGCCGGGTGAGAGCTGAGATTCTAGGCTGCCATCTCCGTTCGCGGCTAGCTCCGCCCCCCCAAGTTTTTTAATTTTTTCTATTTTTTCTATTAATTATGCTCTTAATATTGGCTGTGCTTTGATTTTATCTTTTTTTACATGTTTACTTTGGCGTTTTTTATTTACACGATCTGTGTTTCATTCTCTTAATCTTTATACATTTTTTTTAAAAAAGATTTTGTTTTTACATGTATGTTTTATGTATTTTAGCCATCATTTGCCCCTGAGGAAGGTTTTTGCGAAACACGGCCAGTGTCGGGCCGGTGGCTGGACTGGAATAAAGAAATTAAAGTATTTTACATCACGTCTTTTTGTTGCCTTCCACGTTTCTTACTGGGTCCTTGTCGCACGTGGAATCGTGCTCAGTTGTTGGGTCTTTGTGGTATACATCCAAGGACATTGAAAGAACTGAAATATGAGATTGCAGACCTGCTATTAATAATCTACGAATTTTCATTAAAATCATCTGTAATACCTGAAGATTGGAGGATCGCCAATGTAATGTCAATTTTTAAAAAGGGTTCCAGGGGTGATCCGGGAAACTACAGACCAGTGAGTCTGACGTCAGTACCGGCAAAAATGGTAGAAACCATCATAAAGAACAAAATTACTCAGCATGTACATAGTCATGGCCTAATGGGAGACAGCCAACATGGCTTTAGACAAGGAAGATCTTGTCTTACTAATCTGTTATGTTTTTTTGAAGGTGTGAATAAACAGGTGGACAAAGGTGAGTCAGTTGATATAGTGTATCTGGACTTTCAGAAAGCTTTTGACAAGGTCCCTCATGAGAGACTTTTGGCAGAACTAAAGAGTCATGAGATAGGAGGCAGTGTAATATTGTGGATCAGGAACTGGTTAAAAGATAGAAAGCAGAGGGTAGGGCTAAATGGCCAATTTTCCCAATGGAGAAAGGTGAATAGTGGTGTACCCCAGGGATCTGTGCTGGGTCCGCTGCTTTTTGACATATTCATAAATGACCTGGAAAAGGGAATAACGAGTGAGGTTATCAAATTTGCAGATGACAGAAAACTATTTAAAGTTGTTAAAAACCAAGAGGATTGTGGAAAATTGCAAGAGGATCTTGATAAATTGGAAGACTGGGCATCAAAATGGCAGATTAAATTTAATGTGGACAAGTGCAAAGTCATGAACCTAGGGAAGAACAACCCAAACTATGGTTACACGATGCAAGGTTCCAGATTGGGACCCACCACCCGCGAAAATGATTTTGGCGTCATTGTGGATAACATGTTAAAACCCTTGGCCCAGTGTGCAGCGGCAGCCAAGAGAGCAAATAAAATGCTAGGTATCATAAGGAAAGGAATGGAAAATAAAACAAAAGATATTATAATGCCTCTATATCGTTCCATGGTGAGACCGCACCTTGAATATTGTGTGCAATTCTGGTGACCGTGTCTTAAAAAGGATATAGCGTTATTAGAAAAGGTTCAGAGAAGAGCCACCAAAATGGTAAAGGGGATGGAAGGATACTCCTATGAAGAAAGGTGTCACGCCCTTAGCCCCTTACAGACAGTATGGAGGGGCGTGCTTGTCATAGGAGAGATTCACCATTTAGCCTTTACCTGACTGGCTGCCTTGTAATGCCTCATGGGAAATGTAGTCCAATCAGAAGGTACTTGGCTTCAGGTAAAAAAACACATTTGTAGTTGGCTTGAGTGGTAAGGCTTTGACAGATATTTATTTATGGGGTAACGCAAAGTTCACAAAATAACACCTTTGGATTGCTTCTCCAGGATTCTTTCAGAAATACATCAGGATATAACTGAACTCAAAACAAAACAGCTTATAATGTTCTTCAGCATAAAGAAAAGTCCTTTCAACAGCCAATGCTATCAGATATGGCTAGCAGTGCTGTTTTAAAACAAACAGAAACAGCTTTTCCTAAAGCAGGTTTCTTTTCTCACAGTCCCGAGCACTTCCTGGCTGTTTGTCTCCTTAAGCACAGTAAAAACTTTCAACAAGAAGTTAAACTCTTCATAGGCAAACCATTCCCTATGCAAGGCTTTCAGGAATAGTGAAAACAAAATCAAAGCTTTTCATACTTTCACTGTCAGCACGGCTTCAGGCTGTGCACTGCACTGGCTAGCAGTTGTTCCTCAGATTTTAATTAGAAAGCTTCAGCTTGCTCAGCTAAAAAGGTATTTCTCTTTTTAATACAGGACTTTCACAAGTTATCAACAGGCTCTCAGGGTTACCGGACTCTGGAGGTTTTCCTTACGGTTGACTCCCTTCCAAACCCTCTGTATTTGAAGATTGGCATAAAGAGCAATCCATGTATGAGTCGTCTTCTTCTACAGCTAGGTCTTGTTCACCCAGTTGCATTGGCTCTACCTTCGTTTCTGGCTCAGAGGGCTTAGCTGACTGCCTTCCGTTAGGGCAAAAGCTGTCTCTTGCAACCCTGTAGTGCTCCAAATTAGACAAGCTTCTAATGCTCCTACCTGGGGCAAGGCTTGTATCAGCTTCTCCTCGCTCATGCTCTGGCCACCATTCACCTGAGCTTCCTCGTCCTGTCCTCCAACTTGTGTTCCTTGTTCCTGCTGTTCTTAGTGTTCCAGCTCCATTCCTCTTCCAGAATGCATTCCTACTCCTCTCTCTCTCTGGATAATCTGACCTAGACTTAAACCTCTCAGGCTCCAGCCCCACCCCTTCTCCTCTCAGGTGCTGGAGATCAAACTGCCTCATGGCAGCTGAGTGATTGGGGAATTCAGTGACGTAAGGGATCTTTACTCTGGGCCTGAATTCCCTCTCCTTTTCTCCACTAGGGGCATTCTGCAACCTCTAGGTTTAAATGGAGTTTTGTGTCTCTGACCTTGTAAAATAGGTCCTTTGATAAGGGTGAATTCCTTCTCTTTATCCCTGTCTCCTGGGTCATGATAAGCTTCCTTATCACAAAGGCTAAAACGTTTAGGGCTCTTTAACCTGGAAAAGAGATGGCTGAGGGGAGATATGATAGAAGTCTATAAATTAATGAACTTAGTGGTACGGGTAAACATAGATCGATTGTTTACGTTATCAGAATATAGAAAGACTAGGGGACATGCAATGAAGCTACAGGGTAAACTATTTACGACTAATTAAAGAAAATATTTTTTCACTCAACGTGTAATCAAACTCTGGAATTTGTTACCGGAGGATGTAGTAAAGGCTGTTAGTGTAGCTGGGTTTAGAAAAGGTTTGGACAAGTTCCTGGAGGAAAGGTCCATAAACCATTATTAATAAGGGACCCAGGATATCAATGCTTGACCCAGTACAAGCATTGTGGAACCTGTGTCTTTTGGAGAAACTGCTAGGTACGTATGACCTAGATTGGCCACTGTTGGAAACAGGATACTGGGCTTGATGGACCTTGGTCTGACCCAGTATGGCATATCTTATGTTCTTATCTGTTGATTTTATTTGCTATTTATTGACCTTCACTTTATTTTCTGGTAACTATTTGCCTTCTTTACTCTTTGATCTGCTGGGCTTGAATTCCTTTTAGTTGCTTTTAGAATGTGTGCATTAGGATGAATGACAGTAATCTGTTGACCTATACGTTCTGCATGTTCCAACTCAACTGCCTAAAACAAATGAAAGCAAAAAGTTTTATAACTGCAGTAAGAGGTATTTGGAACATGGACAAGAAAGTGGCATACCTCACTGTGACATGTGTCCTCATTCACCTAGAGGGTAGGCATGTTCATTATTGTCTTTTCTAGATGTTAGGAATGCATTTTACACATGATGAGGAGTGAATGCTTCCATCAGTGAATGCTTTGAGGCTAATAAAGACCTGCTGAGCGCCTAAGACATTAGTCTGATGTGAGCCAGTTATCTGCAGGAGAATATCCGACTGAAGGTAGCCGGCTAGGTTTTCAGCTGATCATTTGCCTAAATCTAGCCATCTGAAATTTGACAGATTATATTTAGTATTGCTGAGTTTCCCAGCTGAGCTTAGTTGCGGTTGCTGAAAATCCAGCAAGCTTTTTCATGCATGTAAGCAAGTCTTGGTGCGTAAAAGGCCTCGTACAGAAGGAATAAAGGTACTGTATGTGTGATGACAAAAGCACGACAGTACAACAGCTGGAATACAAAAGGGAGAACACCCACCTCAAATATGTTCACAGAATTTATGTTCAAAAAGCCATGCTTTCAGCTTTTTTTTTAAAACCTAGCATGGGAATTTTCCCAGCGAATGTCATAAGGCAGCAAATTCCACCATGCAGGAGCATTGTCAGAAAAAGTAGCGGAATGAATCCACTCGAGTCCTATATGTGGGAACCAATAAAAGTTAAGCGTGTGAAGAATGGAGTTGACACGTAGGGTTGTAAGGGGTCATAAAGAGGAAAACCTTGGTTACAAAGTTATTAGTTAGGCATCTGTGTATATTCATTGCATGGAATAAGTATTGTGTCTGTCTTTTTTTATTGTTGTATGTCTTTGTGATATCATGGATTTTTGTTTTTGACTGTATTTTATTTTGTACTGTAAATGACTTTCAGATAGTCCAAAGTAAAATGATATATAAGTCAAAAGAAATGAAGCTAATTTCTTGAAAGGCATTAAGTGGAAAAAGAACTAAAGGAGACTAGGTTTGCTGATGAGCATATTCTAGTAGCAGGCAACTTGAAGCAAACCTTGTGCTGGATTAACAAGCACATTCAACCATTAGAACATTGCAGGGTCTGTGTATGTTCCCCTTCTTTCCCTTTGTGGTCTCTTCATATCTTTGTGTTCCACTCCTGTCTCCCTTGTCGTCTCTCTAAATGTTAATATTTATTCCCCCCGCCCATTTTAAATTAAATTTTAATGTAAACCACTTAGGCATAATTCTGATCTATGATATATCAAATAAAAATGAAACACGAAACTTTAATAAACTGGCAACTTTACTTATTTTTTAAAGTCTTATGATAAATTGAAAGAAATGATATCCTTCTTACAAGGGCTGAGGGACAAATCTTGGAACTGTTCTCTGCAAACTGAATATGTTATAGAAAATTGTTTCTAGCCATGGGAAGACAATTTAATCGAAAGCTTTATTAGATTCTTGGGTAAAATGCGACATGACGTTCTTTAGGAGAACATTTTTCCTTAAATCATACTCATGTCCAAATTACTTCATCCTGGCCCAGCGATTTCCTCCTCCTTTAGATTTGTATATAGAGCAGAGCAGGGGATACGCACAAACTCTCATGCTGAGTATCCATAGAATGTTTCTTCATTGTTAGAAATTACAAAACCTGGAAAAAGGTCAAGAGAGGTCAGCTATATCCCTAGTTATGTCTTACATGTTGCCCCATTGTACTGTGGTAGTACCACCTGTCTCATTCCCTGGAAAATATGATTGGCCAATCAAAATGATCTGTTGACCAATGGCATAGTTACTCTAAGGGATCCTTTTCCTAAAGGGCACTGGGGTGTTGTACCTAATGCACCCATAGTGTGCAAATCCAAAGTGCATTAGGGCAACGTCACAGCATTAACTGCTGGGTGTGTGGAAAGCATGTTCCCAGCTGTTACTGCAGTGCACGTGGCCCTGTCATGGCATGACAATATGGAGGCAGCGGTGAGCGCACCTGCACTGCTTGCCAGTGCATTGGCTGCCCACTCTCTGCCCCTAACCCTCCCACTTGCCAGAATCTGGCAGTGCTGTCATGGTCCCGGTTTAGTTGTCAACGCGTGCCCAACATGCACCTTCATTAGCGTCCTTTAGTAAAAGGGCCCCTAAGCACCCGTTAAGGTTAGTAAAAGGGCCCCTAAGTCACTGCCCGTATGCTGTAACTAATTGGCTTTGCCCCCACAATGCCAGGCAGAATCTTTCTACATGGACAGATAAACCATTAATTTTAAAAAAAAGCATAAAATTCCACTTTTTAGCATTTTTCACCTACTCACTGTGTGTGTGTACAATATGTGATTGGTTTCCAGATATCTCACTCTTGTCACCTTAGATCTTCCCTCACTTCTTTCCATAGTTTTCTTTACAAATATATATTCAGTCATTGCCTTTTCCTATCATAATTGTGATCTTTACTTCTGTTTTCACTTTTTGCCCTTTAGCTCTTTATTCTTCCACCTTTCCTCCTGCATACAGAGGACAGGTCAACATTTCCTGCCCTGTTGAGAGCCGCTGCACTGAGATGGCAATAGGTGGACATGAGATGGGCAAGGACAGCGAGGAGAGGTTATGCTCATTTGCTTAGAGCTGCAGATGCTTAAATTCAGACAAAAATAAACCATAGGTCATCTTGATCGTCAGGATTTCAGTCTTCAGGACTTCCGATCTTTTTGGATGATGGTATATAGTACCCTCCTGGATGAAAGGTAGTTCCGATTTCCTAAAACCTGACACAAATCTCTACGTTCCATCCCATACGATATTATTCACAAGTGAGCATTTTCTCTGTTGATGTACTTTACTATGGCTTTTATGGCTTCAGTATCTTCACTTACAACAGACAAACCCTGCAATAATGACAGAGATATGCTTTCAGAGTGATAGATCTGATAGTTTTATTTTACACTTTATTGCTGGCGCTGTACATAGTTTAGGGCGTCTTCTACTAAATGCTGCTAAAATTTTCCACTTAATGAGCATTACCAATGCATGTTATGGAAATGGGTAACAGGGGTAATATATGGAAAGCAGTGTGTATTAATGCCCGTAGCATGGGAAATAAGATCCCTGAAGTTGAAGCTTTGGTGGGAGTGGCTGACTTGGATTTAGTGGCAGTTACAGAAACATGGTTCACAGAAAACCATGACTGGGATGTAACTATACCTGGCTATACTTTATTCAGAAAGGACAGGGTAGGAAGAAGGGGAGGAGGAGTGGCACTATATGTAAAAACTACTATTAAAGCTTTGGAATTACAGAGCTTAAAAGGGAGAGAGGAGGCATTGTGGGTTAAACTAGAAAGAGGGAAAGAGAAATCTATTTGCATTGGTGTGATATACAGACCTCCCTCACAAGAGGAAGAGGTGGACAGAGAGTTAATTGAAGACATACGCAGCATTGCTAGGAAAGGGGAAGTGCTACTGCTAGGAGATTTCAATATGCCAGATGTTGATTGGCACATTCCTGCTGCAGTATCATCTAGAAGTAAGGAGATCCTGGATTCTCTACAGGGAGAACTATTCAGGCAATTGGTAACAGACCCCACACGTGAAGGGGCCATACTGGACTTGGTGCTTACCAATGGTGAAAGTGTTTCTGATGTTGTAGTGGGAGATCATTTTGCATCCAGTGATCACCAGATGGTGTGGTTCAGTATTAGGACTAGGGCTGTTAGAATCCATTCCAAGGTGAAGATCTTAGACTTTAGGAAGACTAACTTTGCAAAGATGGGCCAATACCTCAGGGAGTCGTTAGTGGGATGGGAACAGCTGGGGGATGTAGAAAAACAGTGGGCAAAACTGAAAGGGGTTATTTTAAAGGCAACTAACCTTTTTGTTAAAATGGTAAATAAAGGAAAAAGGAACAGGAGACCGCTATGGTTTTCGAAGGAAGTAGCTGAAAAAGTGAAGAAAAAAGAGGGAGGCCTTCATGAAATACAAGAGATCACAGAGAGAGGAAGACAGGCATCTGTATTTGGAAAAACTTAGAGAAGCTAGCAAAGTAGTCAAGAAGGCAAAGATTCAAAAGGAGGAGGAAATAGCCAATGCAATAAAATGGGGGGATAAGACATTTTTCAGATATATTAGTGAGAAGAGGAAGGGCAAAAGTGGTATTGTCAGACTCAAGGGTGCAGGGGGGGAATATGTAGAAGCTGATAAGGATAAAGCAGAATTGCTTAACAAATATTTTTGTTCTGTGTTCACAGATGAAGAACCAGGAGCAGGACCTCAGAAAACACCCACAAATAAGAACAGAAGCGAGGGACATCTTGAACAATTTTCAGAAGACTGTGTTCGTGAGAAACTAGCTCAACTTAAAGTAGACAAAGCGATGGGACCGGATGGGATACACCCTAGAATACTGAGGGAACTTGGGGACGTTCTAGCAACTCCACTGACTGACCTTTTCAATGCCTCGTTGGAGTCAGGAGTGGTGCCAAAGGACTGGAGAGAGGCTCATGTGGTGCCTTTACACAAAAGCGGAAGTAAGGATGTGGTTGAAAACTACAGGCCGGTTAGTTTAACTTCAGTGGTGAGTAAATTATTGGAAACGCTGCTGAAAGAGAAAATAGTGAGGTTTCTGGAGTCCGGCGGATTACGGGATCCGAGGGCAGCATGGATTCACCAGAGGCAGGTCTTGTCAGACAAATCTGATTGATTTCTTTGACTGGGTGACCAGGGAGTTGGACCGAGGGAGAGCTCTAGATGTGGTGTATTTAGATTTCAGTAAAGCCTTTGACACTGTTCCTCACAGGCGACTTATAAACAAACTGAGCACCCTAGGGATGGACCCTAAAGTTACTGCTTGGGTTAGAAATTGGTTGGGTGGGAGGCGACAAAGAGTACAAGTAAATGGAGCTCACTCTGAGGAGAAGGATGTTACCAGTGGTGTGCCCCAGGGATCTGTCCTTGGTCCGATTCTTTTTAACATCTTTGTTAGTGATATAGCGGAAGGGCTGTCGGGTAAGGTTTGCCTCTTTGCGGATGATACCAAAATCTGCAATAGAGTAGACACCCAGAAAGGTGTAGATAACATGAGGAGGGATCTAGCTAAGCTTGAAGAATGGTCTAGAATTTGGCAGCTGGGATTTAATGTTAAAAAATGTAAGGTCATGCATTTTGGCTGCAGCAATCCAAGGGAGCAATACAGTATAGGAGGTGAAGTACTTTTGTCCACTAAAGAAGAGCGGGACCTAGGCGTGGTTGTGTCTGATGATCTTAAAGTAGCTAAACAGGTAGAAAAGGCGACGGCAAAAGCTAGAAGGATGCTTGGGTGCATACGGAGAGGAATGGCTAGCAGAAAAAAGGAGGTGATAATGCCTCTGTATAAGTCTTTGGTGCGACCTCATTTGGAGTATGGTGTGCAATTCTGGAGACCGCACAGGATGGAGTTGGTGCAGAGAGTTGCTACTAAAATGATTAATGGGCTTCATTATAAAGCATATGAGGACAGACTTAAGGATCTTAATATGTACACCTTAGAGGAAAGGCGGGATAGAGGTGATATGATTGAGATGTTTAAATACCTCCGTGGCATAAATGTTCAGGGAGAGAGCCTCTTTCAATTGAAAGCAAGTTCTGCTATGAGGGGACATGGGATGAGGGTGAAGGGAGATAGATTCAGGAGTGATATGCGGAAATATTTCTTTACGGAAAGAGTAGTGGATCCGTGGAATAGTCTCCCAGTGGAGGTGGTGGAGATGAGGACAGTAACTGAATTCAAAAAAGCATGGGACCAACACAGAGGATCTCTAAAGGTAAAAAGTGGACTGTTGTAGTTGTTGTTATGGAAGGACAGACTAGATAGAAACATAGAAACATAGAAACATAGAAACATGATGACAGAAAAAGACCACAAGGCCCATCTAGTCTGTCCTTCCATAACAACAACTACAACAGTCCACTTTTTACCTTTAGAGATCCTCTGTGTTGGTCCCATGCTTTTTTGAATTCAGTTACTGTCCTCATCTCTACCACCTCCACTGGGAGACTATTCCACGGATCCACTACTCTTTCCGTAAAGAAATATTTCTGCATATCACTCCTGAATCTATCTCCCTTCACCCTCATCCCATGTCCCCTCGTCGCAGAACTTGCTTTCAATTGAAAGAGGCTCTCTCCCTGAACATTTATGCCACGGAGGTATTTAAACATCTCAATCATATCACCTCTATCCCGCCTTTCCTCTAAGGTGTACATATTAAGATGGGCCTTGTGGTCTTTTTCTGTCGTCATGTTTCTATGTTTCTATGTTTCTATGTTAAATGCAAAAGCAGCATACGGGCAGTGACTTAGGGGCCCTTTTACTAACCTTTTACTAGTCTTTTAAGCTTCACTAAACATCGAAAACTGTAATCATTTCCTCCCCCCCTTTTTTTTAAGCTCAGCACTCCTCATGTTGTTAAGTACATTCATACTTATTAAGTTTTTCTTTTACAATGTACGAGTGCTAGTTTTGCGATCATATTCTTTGTGCACATTCATGTCCTATAAGACTCGGTCGTTATGCCTGCACTTTCCATATAATGTATTTTCATTTTAAGCTCCTCAATACATTTCAATGTGTACATTTAATTTCTTAAACATATGTACTTCGTCCTTTCCACTATATCAATGCTAACATGTTTTTCACTTCTCCTCAATTTGAACTCCGCTCATTTCGTGATGTCATTCCTAAAAAGGCGCGAAAATTAGCGTCTATAAAAAGGACTGTTATTTGACGTTATCCTTCCAACACCACAGTTTGATTGCAACACCCAGGATACTGTTACTATTCCTATTTTCATATTATTTATTTGGCACCTGCCTGCTCAATCAGTAAGTTTGCTTCATTTACTTATAGTCTCTTGTATCCGATTCTTTGGTCTCTAATACACTTTTTTAGTTTCACTAAACATCTAAAACTGTAATCAATTTCCCCCTCCCCTTTTTTGAGCTCAGCACTCATCATGTTGTTAAGCACTTTAATACTTATCAAGTTTTTTCTTTTACAATGTACGAGTGCTAGCTTTGCGTTTATATTCTTTGTGCACATTCATGTTTTATAAGACTCGTTTTTATGCCTGCACTTTTTATTTATTTTTATCTTCGGTCTTTTGATCCATTTCATTTTAAGCTCCTCAATACATTTCAATGTGTACATTTAATTTCTTAAACATATGTACTTTGGCCTTTCTACTATATTAATGCTAACATGCTATTACAAAGTTACATCTTCTAATTAACCGTACAACTTGTGCCCCCCTTTTTTCTACGCACAATGTGCGAGGGCTAGTTTTGTGATCAATTTCTCTGTACACATTTACAGCTTATTAGACCTGGTGTTTTTATGTCTACACTTTGCACAACATATATTTTGGAGCTCTGTTTTTTTTACCTATTTCATTTTTAGTTCCCCATATGGTTTTATGTGTACACTTATTTTAATGAATATATCAACCGGAGCAGTTTTTTCACGTCGGATCACCGTTCTTAGATTATGTTTCACTTTTTGTTCTTTATTGAGCCTCAAATTCCACTGGCACGTTTTAAGATTCACTAAACATTAATCTTTTTAATTTTGCTCTCTCGAGTTTACCATTCTCCACGTTCCTATATGTATTTTTCCTTTGCACTTTCCTTCCTTATATGGAGCAGAAGATTAATCCTTAATGCATACTAGTTAGTCATTACATTTAACCCTGTGGTCTTATTTGTAGTTCATTTAATATATGCGTGTTCTGTTTATAGGTCTTCATATCAAGTGTTGGTTATCCCCACCTTTTAATATTATTTTATTTTATTATCACATTTTTCCTTGTTCATATACTTAATGAATATTCAATGTTTTAAAACATGTATAATTTTTAATTTTTAATTTTTATTCATTATTTAATTATATTTATATTTGTAGTCATATGTGTGCGTGCATATATATTTTTTAAGTTTAAGAGATTTTTACATATATTCATACTATTTTTATATATATTCATACTATTTTATCATTCTCTTAATATTGCATTTCATTTATTATTTTATTCATTCAATTATTTATTTTATTTTATTATTTTTTATTATCATTATTTTTAATATATATATTTTTTTCTCTATGCTCATAATCGTTATCTACTATTTGAAGCATTTTATTTTTAATTTATTTATTGTTCCAACATGTGATCATACAGCCTTTCCTTTTTTAGCTACAGTGTCACGACCAAACTGTCTTTATGAGACAAATTCACCAGATACGGCGCTAACAATACATAGTGTTCTGACCAAACTGTCTTTATGAGACATTCCATCTTATACAACACTGGTATGTTATTATATAACACAGGTACACTAAAAAAAATTTTTTTTAAACTGCCTCTAATGTTTCGATTGATTTTTACATTTTTTGGTGCGCTGAATCCAAATCTGGTAACCAATTTGCTCCATCACGTACAGATTTTTTGCTACATTGGGTTAGCAGTTTGAGGTGAACGTTTCAGATTGAGTGCGATCGAGATAAAAGTTTCTTGGATGAATTCTTTATACTAATTGTTTAGTAGTTATTCAAATAAGAATAAAGAAAATTGTAACAAGGCAGCACATAAGAATAGAGTAATGTCAACAAAACACACTGTGATGGTAGCAAAATTGTCTGCACTTAAAACAGCCACATACATGTGCACAAACATTGAGCATATAAGAGCGTGGTTAGACACAAAGCAAAGCAAAGAAATGTGCAAAAAATGTTGTACAGGTATGTATGTAAGAATAGAAAATGCAAACCGCACCACTGCTATACATGAAGACAAACACCCGATGGTGTGAAAATAAAATTCTAATAAATGAGATCCGACACTGTGGTAATAACTAGCAAATTTTTATTTCAAAGTTTAGTAAAAACACGATATTTGTCAACACAGTTTAGATTTTAAAGTCATTCTTGGGTCAATCAATCTCCTGGTGGGCCCGTTTCTTCTTCCCCCGAATGCTTCTCTTGGTGCGCTGCTTGGCGTATTTTTCATCTGGGGTTTCCCGCAGCAGCAACCAGCAGAAATCAGCCATCATAGTGGTGTTCCATCTTCCTTGGTACCTTCTCTCTGCGTCCTTGATGTCCTGGTGAAACCTTTCACCTTGTTCTTCACTGTACGCCCCCAAGTTTTCGGGAAAGTAGTTCACATGGGAGTGCAAGAAATGGACTTTCAGGCTCATGTTACAGCCTTGTTCTTTGAAGGCATTGAGCATCCTGGCAACAATATCCTTATAGTTCTCATCCCGCCTGTTCCCTAAGAATTTGAGAACAACATCCTTGAAGGAATCCCAGGCTTCTTTTTCCTTCTCAGACATCGTTTCAGCGAATGCTCCATCTGAAATGAGTTTCCTTATATCAGGGCCAACAAACACTCCTTCCTTTAGCTTTGCTTCAGAAAGTCGGGGGAACTTTGAGCAAAGGTACCGAAAGCACTCACCATCTTTTGGAAGGGACTTGATGAATTGCTTAATGAGACCCAACTTAATGTGGAGAGGTGGTAATAGAATTTTATCACGAGGTACCAAGCTCTCATGAAGAACATTTTTCTCACCGGGTCTCAAATACTCCCGAATTGGCCAGTCTTTTTTTCCCCCAGTGTAGGTCGCGGGCCCGGCTATCCCACAAGCAAAGGAAGCAGGGATATTTGGTGAAACCGGATTGCTGCCCTAATAGCATGGATAGAATTTTAAAGTCTCCACAAATCATCCACTTATACTAATCATAACGAATCTTCTGAAGAATCAGGGCCAAATTCTCATATTTTTCTTGGAGAATAACAGAGTGAGCAATAGGAACTGAAGCGAATGTGTTGCCATTATGAAGAACACCTTTTATGCTGTCTTTTGACGAATCAATGAACAGCCGCCATTCAGCAGGATCATACTTGAGTTTAAACTTTTCCATCACTCTGTATATATCGTTGCAAAATACCAAATCTTCCTCTTTGCTGAAATACTTCAAAAATTGTGTCTCGCGGTTGCGGTACCAATAAAAAGTTGTTCCTGGTGACAATAGATTTTTCTGTTTAAGCCGAGAACCTAGCAGTTGGGTAGCATCTTTTGGGAGTCCTAAATCCCGGACTAAATCATTCAATTCAGCTTGAGAGAAAAGTTCAGGTTTAGGATCTGGTTCAGTTTCAAACTCGGAAGTACTGGACTCATCGGGAAAAGCCATCTGATGAGTCTCATCATGATCAGAACCGTCCACACAAATATGATCCAAAGATTTTGGTGGTTCAGGCACAGGTACTTCGTTGCTATGAGGCATAGGCCTAATTGCTGAGGGAAGGTTGGGGTAACTTATTACGTTCTTATTTTTTAAGTTGTATCCCTTCACAATGCAAGAGCAAAAATAGCAGTCACTGCTGTGGTCTCTTTGTTCACGCCACATCATAGGTATTCCGAAACGAAATGCTTGTTTTTTACCTTTCATCCATAAGCGTAGATCTTCCTCACATGTCTTGCACACTTTGTGAGGAGCCCACGGTTTGTCTTGATCGCCTAACTTCAAACCGAAATAGGCGAAATATACTTTTTTTTTTTTTTTAATTCTTTATTTTCGTTTTATAACAACAAAGGAAAGGAAGACATACAGCTAAAAGACAAATACACAACGTGTAATACATACACCAAAGTAAACCCCTACCACCCCCCTCCCCCCTGCTTCTTCTCTAGAAAACTAAACATTCCCGAAGCGGGCGTGTACTTACATTATTGTATTACAAAACCTAACGGTGATCTAAAACATGATGAGTGCACATTATACAGGCATGTTGGAGCAATGAGCAGATTGTACATAATCATTAAGCATCTGCCATTTAGACAAGCAAGAGTGAGTTTGGACATGGGGAATAGCTCTCCGAGGTATCTGCTCATATTTACTATATAAGCAGACGAGGTTCCACCATTCATTGACAGTAAGTCGAGAGCTATCCTTCCAATTCCTCGTGATTAAGCATATGGCTATACCCAGCATGAAATCAAGGAGAAAGCGACCCTTCTTAGGAAGAGAGGGGACCTCCGCCACAGAGCGGAGTCCCACGACCTTCCAAGAGAGAGGTTCCTGAAAGTGTAAGATAGATTGAATACGACCCCAGACCCGCCCCCAATAGACCTGCAGTTGAGGACATTCATAAATAACATGAGCGAAGGTTCCCACAGCAGTATGGCAAGACCAACACAGGTCCCTAGCATTTGGGTTCCATTTGGCTATTTTTTCTGGGGTATAAAAGCATCTGTGTGCAAAGAAGAAGAGAGTTTGGGTAACAGAGGCAGACCGGGAAACCCGCACTACTTTACTCCAAAAAACGCTCCATTGCACAGGGGTTATAGTGGTTTGCAGTTCGCGCTCCCAGGCTTGTTGGGCTCTAAAAGTGTCCGTATCTGTACCCTGACAAATTATTTTATAAAAGTTAGAGGCTACCCCATGTGTACTACTAATGGAGTGAACTATCTCTAATAGCCCATCCTCAGTAGGGGCAGAGGGCGGCATGATTCGAGCACTTTTGAGGCAGTGTTGAAGCTGCATCAATTGAAAGTAGTGTTTCGCTGGTAACGCAAATTCCTTTTGTAAATCAGAAAAGGTTTTCCAACGAGCTGCAGAGAAAAGCTGTTGGGGTGTCCAGATCCCCCTGGAGTACCAGGGTTTCCAGGCTATTGTTCTATTTAGGACTTGAATTCTGGGGTTATTCCATAGCGGGAGTCCGTCCTGAGGACATACATTCGGGCCCAGTGATAGAATGAGAGTGTTAAAGGCCGCAAGAGTATCGACAATCATTGGTGGATGGCGGGTGTCTACTTGATAGGACATACCAGGGAGATGGGTCAACGGAATTGGGCTACTAAGCTCCTCTTCTATGTCAAGCCAAACTGGTCAGCGGTCTGTTGAGGTATCTAGCCATCGGGCACCTTGCTTAAGTAGAAAGGCTTGATGATATCTAAGAAAATCAGGAAATCTCGTACCCCCTCGTTCCTTTGCAGACTGCAGTTTATGTTTAGCTATCCTTGGTGGCTTGCCCTGCCAGAGATAACGGACGAGAAGGCCCTCAATATCTTTATAAGTATGTAACGGAAGTAAGCATGGCAGCATTTCTAAAATGTAGTTCACTTTGGGGACTATCATCATTTTCACAGTTTCTAAGCGGCCCCACCATGTGAGAGATAAGGGAGACCAACGATTTGTGAGTTCACGGACTTTGGAGACTACCTCTTTGGCATTAAAACTGATAGTGTCTTCTAAAGGAGAACAGTAATGGACCCCGAGATACTTCACCATACGGGATTGCCAAAGGAAGGGAAAGGCCTGCATGTCAGCCTCATGTACCCAGCGGTTCAGTGGGAATGCTACAGATTTGGTCCAGTTAATTTTATAGCCCGATAATTGTGAGTATCCGTCAATCAGATCCAAGACAGCTGGTACCGAATCGAGGGAAACGAAGAGCATAAGGTCATCTGCATATGCAGAGAGTTTAATCTCCCTATGACTAAAGGGGACACCTCGAATACGTGCAGACTGTCTAATAAGGAGGGCTAGGGGTTCAAGAGCGAGATCAAAAAGCATTGGTGATAGGGGGCAACCTTGACGCGTGCCTCTTTGGAGGTTAAATGGCTGAGATTTGATGGCGTTTACACAAATACTGGCGACGGGTTGAGTGTACATGACTTGGAGATATCGGAGGAAGCCCTCTCCAAAGCCATACCATCGGAGAACTGCAAATAAGAAGGGCCATTCTAGACGATCAAAGGCTTTTTCGGCATCCAGGGAAAGACCCACCCATGGATGGTCGAGATTGGCAGCACTAGATAACACATGGCACAAGGTCCGAGCATTGTCAGCAGTTGATCTGCCGGGTATAAAACCGCATTGGTCGGGGTGAATTAGGGTAGCCATCATGTCAGATAGCCGGGTGGCCAAGATCGTTGCGAAGATCTTATAGTCGGCATTAAGTAGGGAGATTGGACGGTAGTTGGCGGTCAGTAGCGGGTCTCTGCCTTCTTTCTCAAATACAACCACATTAGCTGCAGAAAAGGATCCCAAAGTGGATGTATCTACCGCAAGGGCAGTAAAATAGAGTTTTAAATAGGGAACTAAATCTGCACTGAACGTTCTGTAGAATTCGGTCGGGAGACCATTGGGCCCTGCGGCACGGCCCGAGGCTGTTCGTTTTAGGGCAGATTGGATCTCTGAAGTAGAGAAGGGTTCATCCATCGCATCCCTATCATCTTCAGAGAGGGTCGGCCGCTGAATGCCAGAAAGCAATCGCTCGAATGTCTCTGACGAGAACTCACATTCAGATTGATATAGGCGAGTATAGAAATCCCGAAAGAGCTCTACAATGTCGGAGTCTGTGGTCACTATGCCCCCTCCCTGTGGAGCTCGAAGGGCCGCAACGCGTTTGGCTTCTTTTTGACCTTTCAAGGCATTGGCTAAGAGTCGACCGGCTCGGTTATTTTCACGATAATATGTCCCTCGCTGAAGCTCAATACTCTTAGAAGCTGCAGTTGAGAGGATTGAATTATATTGAAAACGGAGACGCTGTAATCGAATTAATACACATGGGTCAGTGCGTGAAGTTAGAACTCGTTCGCCTGCTTTTATTTGTTGGTCTAGTATGAACAGCTGCTGTTTACGTTGTTTCCGCAGGCGGATTTGATAGCTAGTGATCGTTGCCCGAATGGCCGCTTTGAAGCCCTCCCACTAAGCCCAATTCGCAGTATCTTGGGGTAGATTAAAATGGAAGTAATCCTGTATGGCTACTCGAATTTCTGACTGGAACTCTGGCTGAGTTAACAGGGCTCTATCAAAGAACCAGGCTCCCGAGTTTCCCTGGGGTGCAGTAGTGTGTAATTGAAAGGAAATGGCAGCATGATCTGAAATATGTTGGGAGTGAATCTTTGCAGTGTCCACCTGAGGAACTAACAGTTTTGAGATTAGAAAGAAGTCTATGCGAGACTGAGATTTATGAGGGGAGGAGAAGAAGGTGAAGTCAAGCTCATTGGGGTGTAGTAACCTCCATAGATCAACTAAAGCAAGATCCTTGATCAGGGAGGTAAGCGTGGCGTGACTCTTGGGGGGACCACTCGTCCTAGGCGGCTGTTTGTCAATCAGGGGATCAAGGACTAGATTGAAATCCCCCCCAATGATCAATGAAGTATTAGCAGAAGCCTGCGCAACCTGAGCAATGGTAGCAAAAAAGGCAGGGTCATCAACATTAGGAGCGTAAAGGCATATACATGTAACTTCTAGGCTACCTATCTTGAGGTGAACTCTAGACCATCTACCTTCTGTATCTGAGCTAGTCGCAATAACAGTAGCATGCAAAGATTTCCTAACCAATATGGCAAACCCACATTTCTTAGAAACGGCTGGGGAATAAGCGGCCACCATGTAAGGTTTAATATTGAGTTTAAGAGTTTCCTTCGAATTTAAATGCGTTTCTTGGAGAAAAATCAGATCCGCTGCTTCCTGACTGAGGTAGCTTAGGATTTTCTTCCGTTTTATCGGATTATTGATGCCTTTTACGTTCAATGAAAAAATCTTACATGGTGCCATCAATCGGTAATAGACATTTTAGGTAAGGGCGCTTGATAACATAGAACATAAGCAGAATCTGTACAACAATGTCATAATCACCGGGTATTCTGGCTAATACACCCCATATTGAAAAGTATGTACCAACGTATCTTAGAGAAGAAGCACAAACCCCCAAAGAATATGGCGACCATATGTCTGCGGGAGGAGGCCCTAGAGAGGAAATAGAAGACATGTAAAAAAGAAAAGAAACACCAGAGTCCATAATAACACTGTCTCTGATACTCATCGAGGCTACTGTGGGTAGATGGAGTCGGGTCACAGATACCATCAAGAGTAAGGCAACAGACTGCCCACGCCAGACTCTTTGCTAGGCTGCGGCAGATCCATATGGCAGGTACAGCGGATATGAGGAGACTTGCAGGAATATTCTGGAAGTCAGCGCATCAAGTCGGCTTCTTTGGAATCCAAAAACTCCGCTAGTAGATCAGGGTCCTCAAATGTTCTTGTCTGATTGTGAAGCGTGACTCGGAGCTTGGCCGGGTACATCAGGCCATAGCGTGCTTGTAGTTGTTGAAGCCTCGGCCGGAATTCCAGAAAGCGCTTTCGGCGGTCGACTGTGGGTTTAGCCAAGTCGGGATAGAAGGAGATCTTGTGGCTCTCAAACTCCATATGGCCCTTTGCCCGAGAGGCACTTAGAATTTGCTCCCACGTGTTGATATCTCAATAGTCGAAAAATGATAGGCCGCGGGGTCTTCCTGTTGAGCGTTATGCTTGTGGGTACACGATGAGCGCGATCAATCTCCCAAATCTTTGGCAAAGGTGATTTGGAGCAGGGAAGGGAGGATTTTGCATAAAAACTCTTTCATGTCTCCCGATTCCGCTCCCTCCGGTATGCCCACGAGTCGTATGTTGTTGCGGCGCGCTCTATTATTGCCATCTTCCACCTCTTTCTGCAAGGCCCGCACCTGTCGTTCAACTTTGTCGAGTTTGGACAACCGGGCCGCATGGGAGTCCAATATGCTCTCCATTTTGTCCTGACGCGAAGAAAGCCCTTCTAGCTTGCTTTGCAGCACACCAAAATCGTCCCGCAGCGCTCGGAGTGCTTCACCGTTTGCCTGCACAAGGTTTTTGACCCCTCTAATCTCTACGAGGATTTCCTGCTGCATTTCGGGGCCCTCGCACAAGGCCGGCCCCTTCTGCGGGGACGGAGGTTCAGTTTTGGAACGTTTGCCGTGAGAAGCCGCTGGAGACCCAAATTCCAGGCGCGTTGGTTTGGTCCCCGCCATCTTACCAATGTGCCCCGGCAAGATCAGAGTAGAAGTTCCAAGTATGTGAGGTGTTAATTCAGGATTCTGAGTAGGCCTCTCGGGAGCCTCAGCGTTATGCGACCATCCCGCTGGACATCAGGCTCCGCCCCCCGAAATATACTTTTTTAATAAATGCAGAAATGTTCTTCTGCCGCTTTTTCACGGTATATTCCCACAAATAAAACAAAAACTGTCCGGAGAGTTGACGCAACCTCTGGCTCTGTGAGCCATCACAAATACACAGCACTGCAAACTACAACTGTAGTGAACCACTTCGGAATAAAGCTGGATTACGACTGAGCAAACAAAAGGTAATAATGAACTTGCAAGAAACTGAAATTTGACAGGAACGTTCATGTCGCAACCACCGTGTTTGAGCGAGCGAGCGAACGAGGCGAGGCGAATAGGAAAGAACATGCGCCAGCGCGAGTACTGGATTTAGCCCCCCGCCTCCCAATTGTCCTGTTAATGTATAAAATGAATACAAAACACTCTAAAATATCATGAGGGAGTGTTTCTAGTTAGTTAACCATTACAATCTCTATTTTGGGCCAAGAAAATAAACTGCAGTCGGCTAAAAAGAAATTATGTGAACATTCCTTATATGGGTAAGAAATCTAATTTTGCAAGAAAACGTGACGTGATGGAACATTTTGGCTATTTTTTCTGGATTCAGCACCCCAAAATCTATAGGAATCAGTTGCAAAACTGGAGGCAGTTTTTTGGTAGTGTACCTGTGTAATTAATCAATATGTTTATATTATTTATTTACTCATTTAAGTATTTATTATTTGATTTATATATCTATACATATCCATATACAATACAATCCATTCATCTCTTCTTTGTCTATCCCATTTGGAATTAATTTTGCTTGCCTCTAACTAATATTTAGTCTTTTGTCTCGGCCCTTGTTTGTTCCTCTATGTTAAATGCAAAGCCTTTGCATTAGCTGTTGGGGGTATGTTTCCGGCAGCTAAATGCGACTGGGTACCGTAACGTGGGTACACCTAGAAGCACCCACAGAAGTGCCATGAGGTGAACCCACTCATGCTGTGTTTTCCATGGCCCTGCCTCTAACCCGCTCACTGTCTACATTAACACGTGAGTGCCAGTTTACGTGCATTTTAGTGTTCGGTAGCTGGCATGCCACTATATCAGGGTTCCCCGTGGCCAGTTACCTGGCTAGCAGCATTTAATAAAAGGACTCTTAGTTTTGGTTCTGTAAGATCGGTTTATTCTTTCTAACATCACTCAGGAATGCTATACATGCCAGGAATGTATGCGGTGTGGAGTTTTAGCTCCCCTGCTGCCTTACTCAATGAGGTAGCTCTTAGAAATATGTCTCAATCTTTAAATCAGAAAAAAATATTATTGGAACTTTTGACAGGTTTGAAGACTTCATTGGATTAATACTAAGAGAAAGTGTTATGTCTAATTTTATAACAATTCCTATGTATATAGCCTTTTACAAAGGAAAGAGCAGAGAGCTCTGTATGTAACAACCAAATAAATTACTTTTACATCTTTTTTTTTTCAAAATCAAACATCTAGAACAGTGTTTCCCCAAATATGTCCTGTGAGACCCCCAGCTAGTTATGTTTCAGGAGATCAGCAGTGAATAAGCGTGAGATAAGTTTGCATGTAGTGACTGTATTGTACAAAGATTTATCTCACGCATACTCATGGTGGAGAGCCCCACAATCAGACCAGCTGTGGGGGCCCTCTAGGACAGTTTGTACTATTACCTCTAGATGACAGAAGTGTACTATTACCATACATTTTACTGCAAGGCAATCTTGCTAGACTTAACAGTTTGTCAGACATTGTATTATACAAACAAACCATCCTAAAGTACAGAAAATGAGCAGTGACTATAACAATGAGGCATGTAAAACAAACAATATGAATAAACAATGAACAATGTATTTGAGAACGTTACCCACTGTAAATATAACAAAACAATACAAGCGGAATTTAATTTACAGCTAAGGCCACTTGCCTTCATGGGCATGCCTGTGCCCTCCATCCAAGATTGTAGCCTTTCGTTATTCTTTTCTCTTGGTCCATATTAGGTTGCTATGCAAAGAGGAAGGGTAGGAAGCCTATTCTGTGTAGCATGAGAGGGAGAAGGGATGGCTAGTCCTGTTTGTAGCTGTATGACTTCTGTTCCCTGCCTTGAAATATTGACAAGGTCTGCATTCACAGAGACTGTACTAGACCTCATCAAGGCCGGCCCAATGCATGTGCAAGATTGTTTTTCACAGAGGTCCCCGCGCCAACTTCATGCCGCACATGCTTTCTGACAGACTAAGAGTGCATCCTGACTCCCAACTGTTTGCAGTGCCGGCCCGCACTTGGCTTCATGCACACCTGACCAAAGGGCGCCGGGAGGCCTGAAGCCCCAGCTCACCTCTGCACAGCTACTGGAGTGAAGAGCGGCATATTCCTTCACTCCAGCAGCTGTATTCTCTTGCAGCCCGTGCGCACACTGTGTGCCAGAAGGTAAAAGGGCCTGTTTCAAGTAGCTGTGCAGAGGTAAGCCGGGGCTTCAGGCCTCCCCAGCTCCCTCTGAAGCTGATCAGGAAGGCACAGGGCACTTCGGGGGTGGGGGGGCTAGGATAGGATAGGACTGGAAAAGCCTGATGGGGGGCTAGGATAGGACTAGAAATGGCTGATGGGAGGCTAGGATAGGACTGGAAATGGGCTGATTGGGGGAGATTAGGACTGGAAACAACATAAGCACTGGCAAGTTAGATGCAAGGCATTGATAACGAAGACAAAGAGAGTATATGACAAGAAGCTTGCTGTGGAAGCAAAAATGCTTAATAAAGACTTTTTCAAGTACATTCATTAGCGTCCCTGTAAAATAGTTATCTCCAAGTTATAATGCCCTGTTCAATGTAATTTCAGTTTGTTCAATGTAAACCGCACTGATGCAGAATAGCGCAGTATATAAGAGAATATAAATAAATAAAATAAATAAATAAATATTCGTAGCAAAAAAACTGTGAGAGAGTCAGTTGCACTATTAGATGATAGAGGGGTAAAAGGGGCGCTAAAAGGGGACAAAGCCATAGCGGAGAGACTGAATGAATTCTGTGCTTCAGTCTTTACTGAGGAAGATGTAGGGATGTTACCCATGACTGAAATGGTATTTAAAAGTGATGCCGCAGAAGAATTGAAAGAAATATCGATACACCAGGAAGATGTATTACAACTATTTGATAAACTGAAGAGTAGCAAATCACCTGTACTGGATGGTATACATCCAAGGGTATGGAAACAACTTAAATATGAGATTGTAGACCTACTATTAGTAATCTATGAACTATTATTAAAATCATCTATAATACCTGAAGATTGGAGGATGGCCAATGTAATGTCAATTTTTAAAAAGGGTTCCAGGGGTGATCCGGGAAACTACAGACTGGTGAGCCTGATGTTAGTACTGGAAAAAATGGTAGAAACCATTATAAAGAACAAAATTACTGAACATGTAGATAGTCTTGGCTTAATGGGAGACAGCCAACATGACTTTTGCCAAGAAAGGTTTTGTCTTACTAATCTGTTATGTTTTTTGAAGGTGTGAATAAACAGGCAGACAAAGGTGAGACACTTGATATAGTGTATCTGGATTTTCAGAAAGCCTTTGACAAGGTCTCTCGTGAGAGACTCTTGGCAAAATTAAAAAGTCATGGGATAGGAGGCATTGAACTATTGTGCATCAGGAACTGGTTAAAAGATAGAAAGCAGAGGGTAGGGCTAAATGACCAATTTTCCCAATGGAGAAAGGTGAATAGTGGAGTACCCCAGGGATCTGTGCTGGGTCTGCTGCTTTTTAACATATTCGTTAATGACCTGAAAATGGGAAAAATGAGTGAAGTGATTAAATTTGCATATGACACATTATTCAAAAATGTTAAAACCCAAGAGGACTGTGAAAAATTGGAAGATTGGATGTTCAAATGGCAGATGAAATTTTATGTGTACAAGTGCAAAGTTATGCACCTAGGAAAGAACAACCCAAACTATGGTTACATGATGCAAGGTTTCATATTAGGAACTACCACTCAGGAAAAAGATTTAGGCATCATCATGGATAGCATGTTGAAACCCTCCCTCCAGTGTGCAGCGGCGGCCAAGAAAGCAAATAGAATGCTAGGAAAGGAATGGAGAATAAAACAAAGGATATTATAATGCCTCTGTATTGTTCTATGGTGCAACCGCACCTTGAATATTGTGTGCAATTCTGGTCGCTGTATCTTAAAACGGATATAGCATTATTAGAAAAGGCACAAAGAAGAGCCACCAAAATGGTAAAGGGGATGGAAGGATACCTCTATGAAGAGAGGCTGAAAAGGTTAGGGCTCTTCAACCTGGAAAAGAGTTGGCTGAGGGGAGATATGATAGACATCTATGAATTAATGAATGGAATGGAACGGGTAAATGTAGATTGATTGTTTACACCATTGAAATATAGAAAGACTAGGGGACATGCAATGGTGTACAGTGTAACCTATTTAAGACTACTAAGAGAAATATTTTTTCACTCAACATGTAATCAAATTCTGGAATTCGTTAACAGAGGATGTAGTAAAAGCTGTTAGTGTAGCTGGATTTAAAAAAGGTTTGAACAAGTTCCTGGAGGAAAGGTGCATAAACCATTATTAAAGGGGATCCAGGAAATCCATTGCTTGCCACAATACAATCATTGTGGTACCTGTGTCCTTTGGAGAAACTGCTAGGTAGTTGTGACTTAGATTGGCCACTGTTGGAAACAGGATACTGGATTTGATGGACCTTGGTCTGACTCAGTATGGCATTTCTTATGTCTTATGAAATGGACTGATGGGGAGGGGCTTGAACTGGAAATGGGCCAATGGGGGAGCTAGGACAGGACTTCTAATGGCTAATGGGGGGGCTAGGACCGGAAATGGGCTGATAGGGAGGCTAGAATAGGGCTGGAGATGGCTGATGAGGGAGCTTGGATTGGAAATGGGCTGATAGTGGGCTACGATAGGACTGGACTGTAAATTAGCTGATGAAGGGGCTAGGATTGGACTAGAAATGGCTGATGAGGGGGCTATGACTGGAAATGGGCTGATGCAGGCAGATGGGAGAATGGGATTAGAAGGAAGCGGATGCTGTGTGGGACTGGAACTAGAAGGGAGCAGATGCTGGAGAGAACTAGAAGGGATGGGGCTGGGGGAGTGAGGATGGAGTAGGGAAAAGATATTTTGTGTGGGAGGGAAGAAAAATCGACGATTGGCCAGGTATTGGGAAAGTAAGTGGGGATTGAGGATGGAAGGGTGAAATTTGAGCGGATGAAAAAGGAATAAAGAAAGAAAAGGTGGAACGATTAAAAGGAGAAAGATCAGTATGTTAAAGCAGATGTAGAGAGAGAATGGAAACAACTAAAAGAGAGAAGAAAAGACAAATGGACAGCAGACAATGGAGAGTTAGCAGAAGGCACGAAGAAACCAGGAGAAAGTGGCTGGAGCAATTGCAACTGAAAAATAAAATGCCCTAACAACAAAAGATAGAAAAATACTTTTTTATTTTGAATTTATAAACCGGAATATATCAGCTCTGGGAAATGTGCATCGCTAATGTCTTTGTGTTTTGTTAAGTACAAGAGGAAATTGTTGTACATTTGGTGTGGCTTTTGAGTTTCCTGGTTTAATTACTGTCTTCATATTTCTAAATTGTGATCCCTTGTTCAATGCAACCGAGCTGAGGTATTCTGCTTATGTAGTTTCTATGTGACGCAGTCCCACTTGTTCTCTTTCCTCAGTAGGAGATGTATTGGTATTCGCTGAGATGTATTGGTTTAATATTTGCAGTGTTGCCTTTTGATCGGTACAGTTTGCTGCTTTGTGAGTCCTGGTAGTGCTGTTATGATATGGCGGGTTTGCTATGGGTTCTAAATGGGAAGGATTTATAGTACTTCCTATTGTGCCTGGTGGTTGGCACTGGAGTATAGTAATGTAGAAATCTGGTAGTCTTTCTTTATCCTCACTGCTCATGCAAATGGTATTCAAACACTCATTAAGAGGCATGTTTACTAAAGGTTAATGTGCATTAACAAATGTTAATGTGTGCTAAGTGCAGGAACACCCATTTATTTCTATTGGCACAGTGGCATTTAACTCACATTAATATTTAGTAAACATGCCCCTAAGTCATTGCCAGGACAAAAAAGATGCTTTGAAGGACTACTTTGAAAGCCGCCTAAAATTTTAGATGGGCAATATATACATTTTAAAATAAAATAAATTACATTTATGCAAATGATGTCACTGGATATGCAAATGAGGCCCTGCAATGAGTCTCCGCACATCACCCCGCATCACCCTTGGGCCACCCCTGGACCTCATGTCCTCTGTGTAGAATGCTAGTTGGATGATCAGGATGGCGAGTTTGTGCTGGCCTTTACTCATGGAGCTCATGACCCAGGAGTGCTACTACTTGAATCGTATGGTACCAGCCTTACTGCCACCACTCGATAGGTCATCACTGAAGGAGCAAGACCAAGGAAATGCCCTTTGTGAAGTTCCTAGGAGGAACCTGAACTTTGTTTTTGTTTCGGTTTCTTTTCAGTGTTTTTCCGTCTTTTTTTAAAATTTGCTTTTGAATTGTTTTTCTCTTTTTATTTTAAGATATTTTTGTATAAGTTTTATTTCTATGGGCCTGATATTCAAACAAAAAGCTGAGCTTCTAAATTTAGATGCTTAAAGAAGGCTCCTAAATGTGTGCCTCATTTTCAGCCAAACTTAGAAGCCTATTTTTTCAGCTGAAAATTCATCTTAATGCTCCTAATTTTAGGATTGCTATTCATTTACCTAGATTTAAGAGCCTACTGCTGAAAATCTGTGCTGATCACTTAATTTTTTCCCCCACCTTAAATCTTCCCTTATTGCCACCTCCTTTGCTCCCAAAGTTAGGAGTTTAGTGAAATTTTTAGTATAAATGTAGGCATTGAGCCCTAGTTAATTTTCAAAGAGGACAATTTAGAGCCTAACTCTCAAAGTTAGGAGCATAAATCCTTTGAATATTAGGACCTATGGGGTGGGGAGGTAATATTCAAAGGCATTTACACAGTTTGCAGACCTAGAAACATAGAAACATGATGACAGAAAAAGACCACATGGCCTATCTAGTCTGTCCTTCCATAACAACAACTACAACAGTCCACTTTTTACATTTAGAGATCCTCTGTGTTGGTCCCATGCTTTTTTGAATTCAGTTACTGTCCTCATCTCCACCACCTCCACTGGGAGACTATTCCATGGATCCACTACTCTTTCCGTAAAGAAATATTTCCGCATATCATTCCTGAATCTATCTCCCTTCACCCTCATCCCATGTCCCCTCGTAGCAGAACTTGCTTTCAATTGAAAGAGGCTCTCTCCCTGAACATTTATGCCACGGAGGCAGGGCCGGATTTACGTATACGCCATGTACGCCATGGCGTAGGGCCCACAACCGGCAGGGGCCCACAAAAAATAGAACCAGGTTTTTTTTTTTTCAATTCGATTAAAAAAAAAACCTGGTGGCTGCCGCCGCAGGGCCCCCTCTGCTGCCGCGGGGGCCCCGTCTACAAGATGGTATGGTCTGGTCGGGTCGGGTCGGGTCTCGTCTCCCTCCCTCCCTCCCGCTGCGAGAGACGCGAAGATAGAGCGTCTCCTCGCGTCTGTGTTAAGCCCGCAGGGGCTGATGGGATTTCCCATCAGCCCCTGCGGGCTTAACACAGACGCGAGGAGACGCTCTCCCTTCGCGTCTCTCGCAGCCTGCAGCGAGGGAGGGAGAGAGACCCGACCCGACCAGACCGGACCGGACCCGACCCGACCAGCTTGTAGACGGGGCCCCCGCGGCAGCAGAGGGGGCCCCGCGCGGCGGCAGCCACCAGGTTTTTTTTTTAATTAAATTTTACTTTAGGCCGGGGGGGGGGGGGGTAGGGGTCCTACCCCCCCCGGCCTAACGGAAAATTTAATTTAAAAAAAAAAACCTGGTGGGGGCCGCCGCGGGGCCCCCTCTGCGGCCGCGGGGGCCCCGTCTACAAGCTGGTCGGGTCGGGTCGGGTCCGGTCGGGTCTCTCTCCCTCCCGCCCTCGCTGCAGGCTGCAGGGAACGCGAAGATGCGTCTCTCGCAGCCTGCAGCCTGCAGCGAGGGAGGGAGAGAGACCCGACCGGACCCGACCAGCTTGTAGACGGGGCCCCCGCGGCAGCAGAGGGGGCCCCGCGGCGGCAGCCACCAGGTTTTTTTTTTTAAATTAAATTTTACTTTAGGCCGGGGGGGTAGGACTGGTAATGGGCTATGGGGTGGGGGGGGGTAGGACTGGTAATGGCTATGGGCTATGGGGGGGGGGTAGGACTGGTAATGGGCTATGTGGGGGGGGGGTAGGACTGTTAATGGGCTATGGGGGGGGGGTAGGACTGGTAATGGGCTATGGGGGGGGGTAGGACTGGTAATGGGCTATGGGGGGGGTAGGACTGGTAATGGGCTATGGGGGGGTAGGACTGGTAATGGACTATGGGGGGGTAGGACTGGTAATGGGCTATTGGGGGGGCTGGGGCTGGAAATGGACTGGGGGGTAGGGCTGGTAATGGGCTATTGGGGGGCTGGGGCTGGAAATGGGCTGGGCTGGGGGGGGTTAAGGCTAGAGGTGGGCTGATGGGGTTAGGACTGGTAATGGACTGTGGGCTGTTGGGGGGGGGATTAGAACTGGTAATGGGCTTTGGGGGGGTTAAGACTGGTAATGGGCTGTGTGCTGATGGGGGTTGTCTGGTAATGGGATAAGGGGGGGGGCTAGGACTGGAAATGGGCTGGGGGGTTAAGACTGGAGGTGGGCTGATGGGGTTAGGACTGGTAATGGGCTGTTGGGGGGGGGATTAGAACTCGTAATGGCAATTGGGTGGGTTAAGAATAGTAATGGGCTGTGGGCTGATGGGGGTTGTCTGGTAATGGGCTATAGGGGGCTAGGACTGGAAACGGGCTGGGGGGTTAAAACTGGAGGTGGGATGATGGGTTAGGACTGGTAATGGGCTGTGGGCTGATGGGGGGGGGTAGGACTGGCAATGGGCTATGGGGGGCTGACTGGAAATGGGTTGATGGGGTTAGGACTGGAAGTGGGCTGATGGGGGGTTAGGACTGGTAATGGTTTATAGGGGTGGCTTAAACTGAAAATGGGGTGATGGGGGGTTAAGGACTGAAAATGGGGTGATGGGTAAGGACTGTAAGTGGGGTGATGGGGGGCTAGGACTGGAAATGGGCTGATGGATGGCTAGGGCTGGAAATGGGCTGATGCAGGGACTAGAAGGGAATGGATGCTGGGTGAGGCTGGAACTAGAAGGGAGCTGATGTTGGGGAGGATTAGAATGGGATGGGGCTGGAAGAGTAAAATGGAGAAGGGAAAAATATTTGTGTGGGAGGGATAAAAAATCTACAATTGGCCGGGTATTGGGAGAGTAAGTGGGGATTGAGGATGGAGGGGTAATATTTGAGTGGATGAAATAGGAATGAGGAAAGAGCAAAAGGAGAAAGATTAGTATGTTAAAGCAGATGTAGAGAGAGAATGGAAAAAAATCTAGAAGAGAGAAGAAAGGACAAATGGACAGCAGACGATGGAGAGTTAGCAGAAGACACGAAGAAACCAGAAGAAAGTGGCTGGAGCAATTGCAGCTGAAAAAATGCACAAAAGGTAGAAAAATATCTCTTTATTTTGAATTTATTAATTGGAATATGTCAGCTCTGGTAAATGTGCATCATTAACATCTGTGCTTTGTTTAGTACAAGAGCAAATTAATGTATTGTTTTATTTCTACAGTGTTGTACATTCCAAGTTTGGCTTTTGGGATTCCCAGTTTAATTATTGTCTTCCTATTTCTAAATTGTGATTACTTGTTTGGTGATGGTCTATGTTCTGCATGTGTAACTGAGCTGAGGTGTTCTGTTTATATAATTCCTATTTGACATTGCCACTTGTTCTCTTTCCCCAGTAGGTCATGTATTGTTGTTCTCTGAAATGTATTGGTTTAATATTTGCAGTGTTGCCTTTTGATTGGTAGAGTATGGTGCTTTGTGAGTCCTGGTAGTGCTGTTAGGATACGGCGGGTTTACTATGGGCAGTGTTTGTAGTAGTTTCCTAATGTGTCTGGCAGTTGGCACTGGATTATAGTAATGTAGAAATCTTTTAGTCTTTCTTTATCCATACACTCATTAAGAGGCACGTTTACTAAAAGTTAGTATATGGTAACATTATGCAAATATTTATGCAAATGAGGCCCCTTATGCAAATGAGGTCCGCACCCCCCTTGGGCCGCCCCTGCTGGGGGCCCACAATTTTTGTTGGTGTAGGGCCTCACTCAAGGTAAATCCGGCCCTGCACGGAGGTATTTAAACATCTCAATCATATCACCTCTATCCCGCCTTTCCTCTAAGGTGTACATATTAAGATCCTTAAGTCTGTCCTCATATGCTTTATAATGAAGCCCATTAATCATTTTAGTAGCAACCCTCTGCACCGACTCCATCCTGTTCACATCCTTTTGAAGGTGCGGCCTCCAGAATTGCACACCATACTCCAAATGAGGTCGCACCAAAGACTTATACAGAGGCATTATCACCTCCTTTTTTCTGCTAGCCATTCCTCTCCGTATGCACCCAAGCATCCTTCTAGCTTTTGCCATCGCCTTTTCTACCTGTTTAGCTACTTTAAGATCATCAGACACAACCACGCCTAGATCCCGCTCTTCTTTAGTGGACAAAAGTACTTCACCTCCTATACTGTATTGCTCCCTTGGATTGCTGCAGCCCAAATGCATGACCTTACATTTTTTAACATTAAATCCCAGCTGCCAAATTCTAGACCATTCTTCAAGCTTAGCTAGATCCCTCCTCATGTTATCTACCCCTTCCTGGGTGTCTACTCTATTGCAGATGTTGGTATCATCCGCAAAGAGGCAAACCTTACCCGACAGCCCTTCCGCTATATCACTAACAAAGATGTTAAAAAGAATCGGACCAAGGACAGATCCCTGGGGCACACCACTGGTAACATCCTTCTCCTCAGAGTGAGCTCCATTTACTTGTACTCTTTGTCGCCTCCCACCCAACCAATTTTCTAACCCAAGCAGTAACTTTAGGGTCCATCCCTAGGGTGCTCAGTTTGTTTATAAGTCGCCTGTGAGGAACAGTGTCAAAGGCTTTACGGAAATCTAAATACATCACATCTAGAGCTCTCCCTCGGTCCAACTCCCTGGTCACCCAGTCAAAGAAATCAATCAGATTTGTCTGACAAGACCTGCCTCTGGTGAATCTAGACCTGTTGCCATTGAGTTGGATATTCAGCAGCACTAACACGGTTAGTGCTACTGCTAAGTGGCTAGCATCAGGGCAGGTTGGGGGAGTTCCAGGATAGAGCTGAGGCAGCACCCGTGTCTAACGAGGCAACAATGATATGGAGCTGCTTTGACAGTGTATGCATCCTGTCACTGCTGGAGTCCCAGGGGATCCCAACCAGTCCCTGCTCTGCAGGTATGGACCCGTCTAGAAGGGGTCCCCTAGAACAGTGGACGAGGACACCCAGGGGCCAAGAAAGGGCCCAAACCCTTGCTCCCTCCCCAGCCAGTTGACATAGGGCCCAGCTTACTGGCAACACCTGAGATGAAAGGCAGGTGAGGGACTTGGATCAGACCCCTATGGAGATAAACCCACTTGGGAAGGATCGAGGGAACCCCCAGCAGGAGGAGGAGATGGAGGTGGGAAATGAGCAACAGCTAGTCCCTGAAGAGACCCCCATGGACATTAAGCCAGTGGATAACCCGCCAGACGGGGTGATAGTAGCAACAAGCAGCTACGTGGGAGGTGGCGGGACGTCCAGGTAATTCCACACTTGGGATGCACCCCGGCTGAATCCGAGACTTGCAAGGATGGGAATTTATTGTGATACCGGACATGTATCTTTGTATAATCTGAAGAATGTTAGGGATTCATCATTTGAATATTTCTGACCTCATTTGCATAGTATTCACATGGAGGCACATTCTAATGTGTGCATCCAGACCCCTGTGCCCTCAATCGGAATTGAGACACACAGAGGCAGACCTAATTCTGATCCCACGGGGACTAGACATGCCATGTGGGATCAGAATCGGGTCTGGGCCTGTATATGCAGGCTGGGACCAAATTCACATAGGTCTGCACGTACAGACCCCTTAACTCAATCAGGCTCCTGAATGGAGCCACGGTGCCATGGCGCCCCATTGCCATGGCACCGAGGCTCCATTCAGAAGCCATGATCCCCAGCTGCTAACCACAATCTTCTTTAACCACAACCTGACTCCCGATCTGGCCTTCCATGGCCAGGGTCGGGCTGTGGGGAACCGCTTGCACCCCCTCACCTTTCTGCCGCTGCCAGGGGGACTTATTCCACCTCTGAGGTAGAATATGTCCCCCATATTGATTCGAGGCCCTGGACATACAGACCAACTTCAGAATAGGCCCTGTACGTCCAGGGTCGCGGACCACCCACTGCCCACCTTCACTCTGCCTCCGCAATGCCCCCTCCGGCCCCTATCTAAGCCTTCCCATACAAACTCCTTGTTTGTATGGGGAGGCTTTTGCCAGTGACAGAAGGGGCCGAATAGTGGGGATAGAAAGTCCCAAGAGGACATCCATCCCCACTATTCAAAGTACAGAATAGACCCCATTATGTGTTGATACAAAGGACCCTGGTGAGGGCTACTTTGGACCCAGGGAGGAGACTGTTGCCCAGAAGGGGAGGGCAGCAGACCTCACTGTGGGAAGGGATCCCACCAAACATGGGCTTTGTGACTATTGGATCACTCACCCTAATGTACAGGGGAATCTCAGAGATAGACCGCTCTGCTAGGGGAGGCCATAAAGGGTGTGGTTCCTGGACTCTTCTTAGAAAGTAGACTAAGCCAAGACCACCAGAGTGACCTGCAAGGACTACCAGATGCTTGCCTGCTGAATCTGGAGACAGACAATACTGGACCGGACCCGAGATGGAGCAACAGCCTGGTTAGTGACACGTGGGTAAAGTAAGGTGCAGGAAAGGCTGGCCTAGCTTTACCCACAGAAGCTAATGGGCAGCGGTTCAATATTACTGCTGCCCAGTTAACTTCTGGGTTCTGCGGTGACCTGGGTATTCAATGCTAGTGGCTGGATCTGGCCCCAGCATTGAATATCCGGGGTTAGAATTCAGCAGCGATGACTAGCCACTGTTGTTGAATACCCCCCCCCCCACCCCCATCTTTTTAGGATAGGGAATGTGCATTGCATCAGGAAGAGAACTATGGGTAGGGAGATGAAGGGAAAGAAGACTAGGGAAGGGACCAGAACAGTACCAAGCAAGCAATGTGCCCTGTGCAACTCATGCACCTGCTGCCCCCCCCCCCCACCCCACCATCCAGCTGTGCACAGGAACTTGCTCTTATTGGGATTCCTCGAAGCCCAGTGATAACATCAATGTCACTTTCTTTTTTGCGCCTTGTGCGGCCGCACCACTTACACAGACCTTGCTATGGCCTTGGGACAGGGCTGGAGCAAAGAGACAGAAATTATCTTCTCTCTACTGTGCATCTCCCTGTTATCCCAGAGCCTCTCTCCCCTTTACTTCGCCCCTATCCTCAGTCTTCTCTCTTATTTTCCTTCCTCCTCCTCGGGCCCTATACTCGGTCCTCCCTCTTTATTTCACCATTCCTGATCCTCTCTATCCCTTATTCTCACTCCCTCTTCTCTCCAACATACATATCTGAAATTCTCTACCCTTAAAACTCCAAAAGAACAAAATGCAAAGTCATAAAACTTTTTATTATGCAAAATAAATTATATAATTTAATATGTGAAATAAATCAAATGTATGTAGTGTGATGAGGAGAGCCCTGCTGAACTGTTGGAAATAGGAAAAGATAGTGAATATACCTTTAAGGAAAGAGACATTCCTGAAATTCACAGGTTCCAGACTGCAGTCAAAGAAAGAAAGCACGGAGTTGATAGAGCCAGTTTGCCACACCTAAGCTCTGCTGACATAAGTGCAAGCTTAGGGGGTAATGGCAAACACCTGTGCAGAGACAGAGAAAGGCTAGCTAAGAAGCAGCCTTATAAACCCTGCTCAGAAGGGGAGAAGGGGGTTCAGGATCAGGTTGCGGTTCAAACTGTTTGTGTTCCAGTTCCAGTCCAGAATCGTGGGCAGGTTCAGAGAATTCAGCGTGTTTCAGCTGTTCCAGGAGTTCAGAGAGAGGAACTCAGAGGAGGAAACATCAGGGGAAGGAGAAGGACGTGGAAGGAGCCTGAGAGCCAAGAAACCACGTGTGCTCTGCTTAGAGAAAGAAATCAGGGAAGTCTTCTACCTCGGGTCACTCAGACCAAAGGTTTCAAGCTGCTCAAAGGTGGGTGAACAAGGCTATAGCTAGAAGTAACCAAAACCCATCCTGGAGCAAAGAACCGTGGCTGAACAGCGGAGAGGAACCAAGGCAACTGAACCAGGGAGAGATATCCCATACTAGAGGTACAGACATTCCTTACCGGGGAAACCAGTGCTGGAGGGAGGTCCAGGGATTTCCCCAGAGCATTCACCGAGGAGCAGATTGTGGGAGACGTATATGCTTTAGAACAAGAGGATATGCAAGTGGACTGTGCGGAGCAAAACTCCATATCAGGTGAATTGCCAATGGATTGTACATTATGCCAGACAGAAGCTATGAAAGTCTGTTGATAAGAAATGCTTGATAAAGAAAGGTCTTGAGAAGCGGTGTGAATGAACCTAGTTTTGTTTTGCTAAGAAATACCTACTAACTCAAGAGAACCAGCTTCCACATTTTTGTGTTTCAAGGAGCAGAAGGTAAATGAGGACATTTAACTTTGCTTAAACAGAGAAACTGTATTTTGTTTTGCTGATTACCTTGTGAAAACAACTGCACATGTTTTAAGAGCTTATGAAGCTTCCTCAGTTCCGGTTTATGTATAATTTCTGAAGTATTGCTTGGAGAAGAATATCCTGACGTTGTGTGTTTGAACCTTAGTGCTTTTTGGGGAAAAATAAACTTTTGTCTTTGCCTTTAACCCTTGGCTTACATGACTATCCTTGAACGAGGAACAACTACAAGTCCCAGAATGCCTCCCTGTGGACAAGAATAGTGTTTAATTCCTTTATTAGAGGACTAAAAATGGCAGCCCTATGCCTCTAGGCCCTCGGCCGGGGCTGGGGTCACGACAGTAGATTTGCTGCAGAATTGTCACACATTTTGAGAACCCTTGTTGCCAAAGTTTCTCGCTCTTTTGGCACAGAATTTACCTCAGAGCTATCAGTGGAAACTGGTGGACAGTGTATTATCATTTTACAGTTGAGTTATAAGTATTTGTATAGAGGTAGGTTAGTGTTCAGATTCACTTACTGATGGAAAATGAAGGTGTTTTGACCAATGTTAATAATGTAACTTCAGGTTAATTTGCAACTTCTGGTCTGAAGAAGTTTTCAAATGAAGATGGACTTTGCATTTCTTTTCAGAGAGGTTGCCCCTTCTTACTCAGTGTTTGGTAGGAGATCATGATTCATTCTTGACTTTTATCGCAATACAAGGTGATTTGCTGTATTAATATCCCCTGGAAACATGGCTTGTGCTCAAAATCCAGGCATTAGCAGGGAAGATTGCCTGTTTGACTGCCTATACATTTTTTTTTAATTTGCCTAATTATGCATTGTGTTTTTGGTACTATTAACTAAAACAATGATTAATTGATTATAATTATAGCTAACTTTTAGTTGCGATCATTAAAATACATTTTTGTATTCACAATTTCTTTACATGAATTCGATCATACCTTTGATGTGAATGTTCAGCCAACCTTCGCATTTGAGGTAGTTATGGATCTAAATCAGCTGTACAGGTATCCGCAGACTTTAGTTAGCTCTGCATTCTTTGGGGATCTTTTTTTTGTGGCTTATCAGTTTAGGCTTCACTGGAGTTTTTATAAATGTGGACAGTTTTGGTTGTTCACTCTTACGGTATGGCAGCAAGTTCCTCTTTTAGCATTTGCTGTATTGAAGTAAGCCATGTTTCAGCACAGTGAAATAATATGGCAAATGAAACAAAACAATACTGGCTCTTTATGTCGCCATGGTTTTTGATTGGTTCTAATCAGTACTGCAGAATTTTTTAATACAGCAAAAAGATCTTTTTAACCTTACCAAAAACAGCCTCAATAGAGATAGTGTCCTATCTTTGTCAAACCTTGACAAAGGGCTCAACCAAAGTAGGCTATACCTGCTGATTTCAAACAGCAGTCTTTAATCTCTACTCAATATAAACCCTTCCCATGGGAGGGTCACATTTACTACTTCCTTTCATCTTGGGAGAGAGTCACTACAAATACCTGGGTCTTAATCAAATGAGGCTATGGGATCAGGGTTATCACGCGGCCTCCAGATCGGTCATTACATTGGACTCATCTACTCCACATACACAGCAGACTATTAGAGGAAGTAGTTAGTCTCCCCCTTCAGTCCAAAGCCATATTGCCGGTCCGTCCACAAGAAAGGAATCACAGCTTCTATCCAGGTGTTTCCTCAGTCCGAAACTCATACCCCATCCTACATCTCAAAGACCTGAATCTTTCTTTTTCACAAGGAAAAGTACAAAATGACTAACCTTGCATTCTATTATTCTTAAAGAAGGGGAACTGGCTGTGTACACTGGATCTCAAGGATGTTTACACACATATACAAATCCAACCTCTTTCAGACAGATCTCTACCAATACAAGAGCCTTCCTTTCTGCCTATTGTCAGCTCCCAGAATATTCACAAATTGCCTTGTTGTGGTAGCCACCCCTCTTCACAAGCAGGGCCACCAAGTAGCTATGTTTTATGTCAACAAAGAAGGGGGATCGGGATCACTCTTCTGCTGAAAAGCAGCAAGGATCTGGGACTTTGTAATAGCCAATTGCATCAAAACACAAGTTGTTTATATTCCCAGAATGCAGAACCATATAAATAACAAGTTCAGCAGAGTTCTGCACCCTCACGAGTAGTCCCTAAATGCAACAACTCTCCAGACCATCTTTAAGGATTGGGGAACTCCTCAGCGTTGACCTCTTTGCCAGCAACAAGCATGTAAAGCTACCTCTCTTCTCCTTGCTCTACATGTCCTTCAATCATTTAGCTTCAGATGTACTGCCAATCCTTTGGACTTGGTCTCTTCTTTATGTGCACTCCCCCTTTGAGCTAATAGCAAAAACCTTGAATAAATTTCAACAGTGACCAAGCAATATTATTCTTATAGCAGCATATTGGCTTTGCCCAAACTGGTTTCCTCTTTTAAAAAGGCTAGAAGTTCTGCCTCTTTCTAGGCTCCCAATATTTCTATTGTTATTCACCAAAGACGAGGACCATCTCTTTCATCCAAATCTGAAGTTGCTAGCCCTCATAGCATGGAAATTAAGCAGCATATACTTTCTAATCTAGGACTACCAATTAAATTCTGAGCTCTGGGAGAGATGTTCCCTTCAGGGAATATGTAATGATGGCACCCGCTTTTTTTAATAATTATCTCATATTTACGGGTAGCTCATGCCTTTCCAGATGATCAAGGAAAGTTACATTCAGGTACAGTATATCCCCAGAAGGCTCACAATCTAAGTTTGTACTTGAGGCAATGGAGGGTTAAGTGGCTCGCCCAAGGCCATAGGCACCACCACTTGTGATCCTGATCAATACTGCGTTTTCTGCCTCAAATGAATGGAAATGTTTTCCCTTTCTGTTATTTCTTGCCTTTTCTTTGTTTCATCTTATATACCCTCTCTTTTTCTGTCTTGCACTTTTCTCCTTGGAAGAGGAAACCTCTAATTTTCTACCATGAAAATATACCACAATAATCTGGACAATCATTTTTTATTTTTGAATCAATATTTGTTTGATTGTGAACCAGATCAGAATTGACTACTTATTGTACTTTGGTGCCAGCTTCTGAGTTGGAATCGTGAGTCATGAAGGCTTGTCTGGCCCATCTCTAAATAGAAACCACATGTACAATATTACCACATTATGCATATGACAAAATATATGTGTTTGTTTCCTTCAAGTGAAATAATATATCTATTAGAATAAATTATTTCCCTTTATTACACATTTACAGTTGAGAAGCAATGTTGTGTATTTTGGCTTGGTGTCTATTGGATGGATGTGATGTGTGTTATGTACATACTGTCCTTGTGGTATGGTCAAATAATGTTTCCTTGGAATCAGTGTGTGTGCGTGTACATGTGGAATATGATTGATAGTTACATATGAAAGACATATTAAGGATGACAAAAAAGAAACTAAAGTCAAACTATCAAATCCAAGCAGAGGTTGACTGTTACTTGTCCAAGGGAAAGATAAATGTTATGGCTTGCTTTAGACTACATTAAAAACATTTCTAAATTCAGCATGCATACTCCTTATATTTAAAAAAGAGACACTGAAGTATTTATTGATAGCAGGATAGCAGACTATATTCTTTCGGTTAAAAGCCGAGGCGTTAATCTCTTTTGAACAGATTGTATTTTACATTTTTTGCAGATGATTGCCCGCTTTGAACTGGAATCCCTCTAAATTGTTTTCCTGTTTCAGTTGGTGAGGACAGATAAAATCCACATGTTCTCTTAACCTGGTCATTTTAATTATATAAACCACTTTACTTATTGGAGAATACAGAATAGCTTGGTAAATTTGTGCAAAAAAGCAGTATACTGTCAGTCACTTACCCTTACAGCTCTTGCTTTAGGAAGATTGGAGTGGAGGAGTGGCCTAGTGGTTGGGGCAAGGTACTTCAGGTCAGAAGATTGGGGGTTCAAATCCCACTAGAGGACAGCAACCTTGGACCAGAAGGACTGGGGTTTCTAGTCCCACAGGTGCTCCTTGTGGTCTTCAGCAAGCCACTTAACCCTCCATAGCCCATGTTCCCTGTAAAATAGTTATCTCCAAGTTATAATGCCCTGTTCAATGTAATTTCAGTTTGTTCAATGTAAACCGCACTGATGCAGAATAGCACGGTATATAAGAGAATGTAAATAAATAAGATTGTAATTTTTGCATCCTGCATTCACAAAGAGAAAAAAAAGATAGTAGGCTCACATACCCTGGTGGCCTTGAGGAGTAGAGGGAAGTCTATTCTGAGAGGAGCCTTTAGCTGAGGCTGCAACAGCGGCAGGGATTGTTTTTGAATTTTAGATTTAATTACTCGCCTTTTCCAAATCTGAGCTCAATCAGGTCCACAACTTATTTCCTTGCCCAAATGGGCTTATAATCTAAGTTATATATGGGGCAATAAAAGGTGAAATGACTGGTCAGGGAGGAGAAAGATTTAAGCACTGGCTTCCCCTTTTCTCAGCCTTCTCTCCTAACCAATAACCTGTGCCTCCCTCCTTCCTGCCCTAGGCTCTGTTACTTCTACTTCTTGCTGTAGCATGCAGAAGGTTGCACTACTGCTGATTATTGTATTTCGAACTTTTCATTTCACCTTGAGAGTGCAGCTTCCATAGCTACCCAGTTCTCAGGAGTGAAGGAATTCCGGCCATTGGGTAACCGCAGGACTCACTGGCAGGCTCCAGAATGCACTTGTATGGCGTTCCCTTGTCTGTGGCTCTCAGAAAAATGGAACGGCATTTGATGGGCTTGATGGATGGTGTGGGAAATGAATGCAATGGGGAAAAAACCTTCAGTAGCTTCCAATGGAGGCCCATGGCACTGTAGCTCCAGTTGGGACTGTTGACAGTTGACTTGAAATTCAATAAAGCGGAAAGAAACTGCTAGTGAGAAAAAGAAAACCCAATAACCCCTCCCCCACTAAAAAAAAAACAAAAAACGGTACAAGCTACAGAAAAGATTTACAGTATGATCCTTTTTGTCATATACATGATTTTTTTCTCAATTAATCTTCCCTCCTCTCCACTCAAACACACACACACACACACACACACACACACTCCTTCTCTAGATGACAGCTCGGGAGATCCATGATGCCATCATTTATGGAGACAATTGGACCTTTTTACTAAAGTTTGCTATGGTTTTGTACTCAATGTGCCTTTAGGGTGCAAAACCATGGCACATTAAGTGCAAAGCCATCGCTTTATCTGTCAGGGGCATGGACTATATTTCTCCAATAGATAACGTGCAGAGCCAGTCACTAATGTGGCCAAGAACAACACTGCTGCAGATAGCTTCACCGATCAAGGTGGAGGTAATTGTACCCATGCTAATTGCAAGATGTGCTGTTAGCACACAGTGTATACCTTCATGCTGACAGCACCACGCCCACTCTCCACCCCTTATCCACCCATTTGCCCTCCACCTCACGATCCACATTTAGCATGGAAATCGGCCCAGACTGTGATGGTTACACACTACCAGTTACAATAGGCCACAGCATGCATTTTGCATTCCTCAAAACACACACCCACACTAAATGCATAGCACACTTTAGAAAAAGGGTCCCAATATATTCTTGTGCGACTGTAGAGATCCTGGCCTGGATTCCTGGAGAGATTTCAGGTGTAGAGAGGTAGATCTGAAAGTCTTCGGCATAAATATGGTACTGAAAACCATGGGAGGAAATAAGTGCACCAAGGGACTGAGTGTAGAGAGGGAAAAAGAGAGGTCCTAAGATAGAGCCCTGAGGTGCACCAACAGAAAGGGAAATGGCAGTAGAGGAGTATCCACCAAAACATACACAAAAAGTGTGATGGGGAGAGAGAAGAAGAAAACCAGGACAGAACAGAGCTCCTAAATCCAAGCGAGGACAGGGTATCGGAGAGAAGGAGGTGATCAACAGTGTCAAAGGCAGCATAAAGATCAAGAAAAATGAGCACTGAGTAAAGGCCCTTGAATTTGGTGAAAAACAAGTCAATGAAGATTTTGGCAAGAGCTGTTTCTGGGGAATGTAGAAGATGAAAGCAGATTGCAGTGGATCCAGAAGGGCTTGAGGGGAAAGAAAGTTAAGATGGAGGCAGTGAACCACTCGTTCAAGTAGTTTTGAAGCAAAGGGAGAAGAGAGAGGTTGATAACTGTAAGGACAGCTAGAGTCTAGTGAAGGCTTTTGGAGGATAGGAGTAACTATAGTGTGTTTGAAGGTTGAAGAAACAGCTGCAGTGGGAAGCGATAGGTCAAGGCAGCTCCATACCAAGCTATAAATGCGCCTTGTGTGACTTGCAAACCTGGTGCGCCCCCCACACCCCATGTTTGTCATCTGCCCCATCCACAGCATCACTTCATCTTACCCCACATCTCTTCATCTCTAGCTGGGTCCACCTGCGTTGTCTGCCCGGCCTGCCATTGCCCTACCACCATTTTTCCAGTTCTCTTGGTGGTGGCAGCAACGGAGCAGAACTCTAATTAAGAAAACACGTGGATCTTTTTGACTCTGTGCTTGCAGGGTGGGTCTGATCCCTCCCTCCTCTGACATTCCTGGAAGCAATGAAAGACCTTCAATACAACCAATAAACACCCCAACACATAAGAAGGGTGGCATCCTTGACCTTATCTTCGTACCGAACAATCTCTATGTCAAAGACCTTGTTTCACACCTAACAGTAACCCCGATCCCATGGTCAGATAACCACATAATTAACTTCACCATAGACTCACCCAGAATGAATGAAACCTTAGAACCAACCCTCAAAGAAAAAAGGAGGTTTTGAACCTTCATCAAAGATAAATTCTTGGAAAAAGTATTACCAGAGCTTGAACAAGATACAACAGACCTTGACACCACCATTACAAATTGGAGCAAAACTATCCATAAAGCAGCAATTGCACCAGACAATCCAATATCTAACAATAAGAGGAAACATAATGCTCCATGGTTCTTGAGCGAAATAAATGAACAAAAGAAACAGCTAAGGAAAATGGAAAGGCTGTGGCGTCAAACCAAAAGCCAACACCACTTAACAAAATACAATGAAATGCAAACCATTTACTACAATACGGTAAATAACTACAAGAAGGAATATCATACAAACCTAATAATGGAATTCATCAACAAACCAAGGGAACTCTTCACAACAGTAAACAGCCTAACAAAACTGAACCAGAAGATCTGAACTTCATATCCCCGCAAGATATAGCAGACTTTATACAACTGACATATACACAATTACCACTCGAAGGACCAAAGGAGACCAACCCACAACACATCAACGATGGAACATCGGACACATTCCATACCCCAACAAGAAAACAATTTGGCTTTATCATAGATAACATAAACACTACAACATCACCTATTGACCCATGTCCAGTTAATTGGATTAAACAAACAAAAGAATACCTAATACCACATATACAAAAGATCATTGGATCATCTCTCACTCAAGCTTATCTCCCACCACAACTAAAACACTCATCAATCAGGCCAATCCTTAAAAACAACAATCTCGATAAAAAGGACCCAAGCTCCTACTGACCAATATCAAACCTGTCATTCATAGCCAAAGTAATAGAAAAAATAGTACAGCAATGGCTACAAGACCACATTGATACCTACGCACCATTGGACCTCCACCAATATGGATTTCGGCAGAGCCACAGTGTCGAAACACTCATCACATCACTGGTGGACACCTTTATTACAGGCATGGACAATATTCGCCAAGGCTTTGTACTATGCTTCATTGATATTGCAGTCATTTTTGACTCAGTAAACTACAACAATCTACTACAAAGACTTTGAGATATAGGAATAACTGGAACTGTGCTTTACTGGTTTCTCTCATACCTTTCTCACCATAACCAACAAGTTAGAATCAAAAACCAGCAATCCAAACCCTTCACCCAACAGCAAGGTGTTCCCCAAGGATCTGACCTATCTGCTTTACTTTTCAATATATATATCCAACCACTATGTAACATCATAAAACATCACAAAATCCAATACAGAATATATGCAGATGATATTATGGTATTCACCCCCATAAACATCAATCACCCCGATTACTTTATGGCATGCCTCAAATTCATGGCAAAGTGGCTCAAATTACAGAATCTACTGATAAACTTCAAAAAATCTGACTTAATGCATATAACCAGGAACAATACATTCTCTCCACCTGACTCTATAAAAATCCTCAATCACAACCTAACAAACAGGAAGTCAGATACATTGGAAATACCTTTGATCGGCACCTCAGCTTTCAATCCCACATAAAAAGAACAACCAAATCTGCCTATCACAAACTTATATCTCTGCAGAAGCTTAAACTACTGCTCAATGGCTATCACTTTCAAACAGTATGCCAAACCTTAGTAACCCCCATACTGGATTATTGTAATGTAATATAATATGGTTTACCCAAAAAGACAATACTCCCCATGCAACTGGTACAAAACAGTTGCATGAATACTACCAAAACAGAGAGGTTCCAAAAAAGAGTAAAGTAGCCCAAATGCCCTCAAGTATGGAGCAAACAGAGCTTAAAGGTCCCAAATTACCCATGCCTACCAATAGCCAAATTGATATGAATAAAATATTCTCTAAAATGCTTGTATGAAAATGCTAGAAGTCTAAAAAATAAGATGGGTGAGTTAGAATATATAGCACTAAATGAGAGGTTAGATATGATTGGAATCTCAGAGACATGGTGGAAGGAGGACAACCAGTGGGACACTGTGATACCTGGGCACAAACTATATCGTAATGATAGAGCTGATCAAATTGATGGAGGGGTTGCGCTCTATGTTAGAGAGGGCATTGAGTCAGAAAGGATTAAAGTTTTGCAGGAAACAAAGTTTGCTGTAGAATCTCTGTGGATTGAAATTCCATGTAAAAAGGGGAAGGCGATGGCAGTGGGGGTGTACTATCGACCGCCTGGCCAGAATGAACAAATGGATGATGAAATGCTCAAAGAAATCAAGGAAGCTAACAAACGTTACAGCACAGTAATAATAATGGGTGATTTCAATTACCCCAGTATTGACTGGGTCAGTGTCACGGCAGGACATGCTAGGGAGATAAAGTTCCTAGATGAAATAAATGACTGCTTCTTGGAGCAGCTGGTTCATGAACCGACCAGAGAGGAAGCCATAATGGACCTAGTCCTTAGTAGAACACCAGATCTGGTGCAAGAGATAAGGGTGTTGGGGCCACTTGGCAATAGTGATCATAGCATGATCGCGTTTGATTTAATTAGTGGAGGAGGGATCGTAAGGAAATCCACAGTATTACCTTTTAACTTTCGAAAGGGAGACTATGATAAAATGAGGAAAATAGTTAAGAAAAAACTAAAAGGAGCAGTTGCAAAGTTTAAAGACTTGCATCAAGCTTAGGTGTTGCTGAAAACTACTATCTTGGAAGCCCAGACCAGCTGTATTCCACACTTTAAAAAAAAGTGGAAGGAAGTCCAAAAACTGCCAGCATGGTTTAAAGGTGAGGTCAGAGAGGCTGTTAACAAAAAAGCAACTTTCAGGAAATGGAAAAAAGAGCCAAACGATGAAACCTGGAAACAGCACAAGCACTGGCAAGTTAAATGCAAGGCATTGATAAGACAAGCAAAGGGAGAATTTGAGAAGAAGCTTGCTGCGGAAGCAAAAACGCGTAATAAAGACTTTTTCAAGTATATTCTTAGCAAAAAGCCTGTTAGAGAGTCAGTTGGTCCATTAGATGATAGAGGGGTTAAAGGGGCACTAAGAGGCGACAAGGCGATAGCGGAGAGACTGAATGAATTTTTTGCTTCAGTCTTTACTGAGGAAGATGTAGGGATGTTACCCATGACTAAAGTGGTATTTAAAGGTGCGGAAGAATTGAAGGAAATAGCGATACATCGGGAAGATGTATTACAACTATTAGATAAACTGAAGAGTAGCAAATCACCTGGGCCAAATGGTATACATCCAAGGGTGTTGAAAGAACTGAAATATGAGATTGCAGACCTGCTATTAGTAATCTGTGAGCTATCATTAAAATAATCTGTAATACCTGAAGATTGGAGGATGGCGAACGTAACACCAATTTTTAAAAAGGGTTCCAGTGGTGATCTAGGAAACTACAGACCAGTGAGCCTGACATCAGTACCGGGAAAACTGTAGAAACCATCATAAAGAACAAAATTGCTGAACATGTAGATAGTCATGGCTTAATGGGAGACAGCGAACATGACTTTAGACAAGGAAGATCTTGGATAGAGCTTAGTAGACAGGTGGGGATGGGATCAGAGGAGCAGGTAGTCAGTTTGGAGGAGGAGCGAAGATTTTCAGTTTCCTCCTCAGTGATTTTAGAAAAGGAAGAGAGGGTGAGACAAGTTGGGTTGAATAGGAGGATGGTGAGGTGGAGGTGACCCTGTGGAGAATTCAAGGCTAATCTTCTGGACTTTGTCATGGAAATAGTTGGCCGAGGTCTGTGGGGAAAGTGAAAGATGGATGGGGGAGGAAAGATCTTGAGGAGAGTCTAGCAAAGAGACGGCAAGGGTCAGAGGCAAGAGAGTTAGTGAGATGGACATAGTACTCTTACTTGGTGAGTGCTATGGCTGATTGGAAAGAGATTAGCATGAATTTGAAATGTAGGAAGTCAGCAAGGGTATATGATTTAAACCAAAGGCACTCAGCTGAGCGGGCACAGGAATGTAGGTAGTGGGTTGCTGAGGACAGCCAGGATTGAGGTATGGTGTGCCTCATATGGTGTGGAATGGGAGGAACCAGTGCAACCAGAACAGAGGAGAGTATAGTGTTATAGGACGATACTGCCTCATCGATGGACTCAGATGACATAGTGAAGGAAAGAGGTGATAAAACAGCAGTGGAGAGAGCTGAAGGATTGATAGTGTAAAGATTCCTAGACATGTTGATGGAAATCGAGGAGACCAAGATCGGGGGGAGGGGGTGGTAAGGGTAAAGGTAAAGGTTAGCAGGTGATGGTCAGAACTGAGGTGGAGAAGTTTAAGGGTGAGCAGTTGGAGGAGAAGACGAGGTCAAGACGTTGGCCATGCTTGTGAGTAGGAGTGGTAGAGCACAGCTGGAGGTTGAGGAGGTTAGGGAAAGGAGTTTTAAGGCATAAGGGCCAGAAAGGTAATCAACATGAATGTTAAAATCCCCAAGAATAAGGGAAGGGGAAGATACAGCCAGAAAGTAAAGCCAGGAGTCAAAGTAAGCGAGAAAGGTAGAGGTGGACTTGTTGGGGAGTTGATAAATAACAACTTCCATGGAGAGGTAACATAGTAAGTAGGCAGATGGCATGGACTTCAAAGAAAGCAAAGGAATTAGGTGGAGGCAGGAGGAGGGGCTGCAATTGGTAGGAATGAGGAGTAGAAATCCCACACCACCGTCATAGCCAATGGGCTGACATGTATGGGAAAATAGGAAGCCTCCATGACAGAGGGCAGTGACTGAAGCAGTCTTCAGGGGAGAAGCCAAGTTTCAGTAAGAGTCAGGAGATGCAGAATATTAGAAATGAAGAAGTCATGAATGAAGACAAGTTTATTGGAGACAGAATGTGAATTCCACAAGGTGCATGAAAAAGGTAGAGAAGAGGGAAAAAATAGAGGGATATGAACAAGGTTTCAGAGGTTATGCATTGATGTGCCTTGGGAATGTTAAAAAAAAGTCTAGGGGGACCAGGGTTGGGATTGATATCTCCAGATGAGAGAAGGAGCAGGAGAGAACAGGAGAGAGAGGAGGAGGAATGATGGAAGTGATGGTGAGGTTCCCTCAGTTAAAGTGAAGATGGCTGAATGAGAGGAAGAAAATGGTGAAGCTCAAGGGCAGATAAGGTACATGACAAATGGTAGGGAAGATGGGGACAGTAAGGAGTGGGTAATAAGAAGTAGGGGCATGGAATTGTCGGAATGAGAGGAAAAGAGGAAACGACAAAGTCTAGAAAGTCTATAGTTTAGCAGCCCTGATTAGAGGCCTATGCAAAGATTGGATTCACTGGCAGGGAATGCTCTTTCCGCAAGGCAGCACAAGCAAATAGATCACTGCAAACCAAGTGCATGGTACATCAGCTAAATAATGCGACCATAGCATCATTGTATGCATCCAGTAAAAAAGCAATCCTTTGGCAAAGTGCAGTAGGCAGTTGCCCAGGATCTCGGTGCTGACAAATTAATGAAAAAAGAAATCTGCCCTGTTTTACATGCTTTTAGGCTTCCAGTCTAATTATGAAACAAAAAAAAGGAGGGAGAACACTCCAAATCATAATTTCCATGCACAGGTTTTTCTTTGGCTTCCCCCTAAAGAAATATTTTCCATGGTTCTGCTTATTACTTTAAAGCATCCATGCACACTGACACGTACAAACGTTTCACATTCATTTTCTTTACTAATTACAAATGCTTGGACCAAGTTTATATGAGTCCAATGGTCGGTATGACTCCATTTTCAAGTTTCATAGCAATAGGACTTCTTCAATAGCTCACTTTCATTTTTAACACATCTTAGCGTTCTCTCTAAGGTGTGTGGGGCCCCTCCTTCCATGGTCTTCCATTGGGGATGGTGGTGCAAACTGTAGTTTCAGTCAAGTAGAGTAGGGTAGGCAGATCAGATCTTCTGCAGACCCCTGTGCACCTTAGCATGAATGTTGGTGTGTGTGCTTAGTTTATAGTACAAATTAGATCTTTCAAGAGAGTAAACATAACTTGGTCATGGTATTTTAAGTAAACTGTGGGTATGTTTACTAAAGAGTGTTAAGGGAGCAAGTGTGCCATTAACAGCTGTTATAGGCACTCTTGAGCCCATAACACTGCGGAAAGGGCCAATAATATTGCATCAATGAGTGTTAGAGGGGGCCTGCAGCGTTAAGGGAAAAGGAGGTGGAGAGTGGGCGTTGACAGCATGTGCTTCCTTACCGCCAGCTTGGGCAATTGCGAGTTAGAGCCCTTAGAGCTGGAAACTCTAATGCCAAGTAAAACCTCGCAGAAAGGGGTACTTTGAAAGTGAGAGAGCTTATTTAAATGTCTGCGATGTGATGCACACACAGGGATCACAAGAAAGTGATAGTTGTGCTCCATTAGCAGCAGCAGCATAGTGCACTATTATGACAGGGCACTATGTTGATGGTGCCAAAGTGGCAAAGGAAGTGTCACGTGGGTGCTGCTGTGTGGTTGGTAGATGCACTAGTGTGACAAGCTGGCTGCCTAGGGAGAACATTTTTGATGGCTGGTATGACTCTGCAGTAACAGTGGTAGCACACATGCCATAGTCAGAAGGGGGTTCTGGCCCCCCACTGCCACCATGCCACCATGTCAGCATTGTGCGCGTGTGGGGGTGATGGTGCAGTGGGTGCAGCCTGCAGCTGGAGAGATCTGTGTTCCGGCAGTGCGTGACAGGTGCAATGTGGCTGTTGCCACTGTCGGTAGGATGCCAAGCACATCAGCAGTAGGTGCAGAAGAACATATCCCCTTCCCCCTCCCTCAGATCTAAGGCAGCAGCACCTGTGTCCACAATCCCCAGTGGAGGGGGGCAGAAGTGACATCTACATATGGGCTACCTAAATATGTCTACTAGCAGCACTGCGGTGGCGGCGGGAGCATGCTTGCAGGGAGTGATGGATTGGCCAGCATACTGCCTATGACCAGTTGTGGACCCTGGGATACAGCTAGTGTCCCTACAGGATGGGCTTGGCCTGGTATCAGGAAGCCCAAACCTGCACATACTGAGTAGATATGTGGCTGTGGTACGTAAAGAGTGAATTGAGCCAGGAATACTTTGCAACCCATATCAGTGCAAAACATGAGCACCCTGCTCCCTCACTGTGCTTGCAGTGTGGGTGAGTGCATGTGCTACACTGGTCATTTTGGCAGTGTTCATTGTAAGGGACATAATATGATGTGGGTGTACAAGCATGGCACTTTGTGCCATGCTGACTGCCACATGTTGTATAGGGGAACACAGTGCTTGAAGGTGGCTCAGATGTAGGCCACTGTGCCCCAATGTGCACTGACAGCATTGCATTCCTGTTACACAAGTCCAAAGTCAAAAGGGTATGCAAATGAAGGGAAGAGGATTCCGAGTATTGTCAGAAGCAGCTCCATTTGCATAGGATGTATATGATTCTGAGGTTAGGTATATGGCAGAGCCAGCCTAACATGCATCTGCAGCAAGTATGACCAGAGTGCAGACATCATTTCATGCTGAGAGGCCACTCTCCCTCTGACCGAGCTGTGACCATGTTATGGCTATGTATCCACATTGTGATTATATAGTCTCAAGATGCAGTCATGTGGGTGCAACTCTTTTCTTGGCAGTCCAATCACTGCCCCGGCTGCTGTTTGTACAAAGCCAGGGTATACATGGTTGCTCTGAGCAGTGTGAAGTCATTAGCATATTAGGCACAGTTGGAATGTGAATAGCTGCCACAGCCTTGTGGTGGCCAACACATGCAGACTGACTGTGCTTGCATGTCTGACACCTTAACGCCTGGTGTCCTGTTAGCCCCCGATAAGCAGAACACAGTGCCCTTACCGCTGGAACACCTACTACCTGCCCCGCTCTTTATCGCACGCAAAGAGCCTTAACACTGCCATTATCGCTTGTTATCCAGTGCTCCCTTACCGCCTTTTAGTAAACATACGCCCGTGTGTGTGTGAGTGTATGTGTGTGTGTTTGTGTGTGTGTGTGCACCCAAATGTCACTAAGTCCCTAGCAACTAGAGGAAAGTTTTTCAGTGTTGCTCTTTCAGGACAGACATTCCCTGCAAAGATTATAAGAAATTATGCCCCTAGGACCTGTCTAGCTGGGCTCTCTGAAGGGAAAAACCAGAGAAGGAAGCTAGGAGGTTGCAAAAGTTATAAAAATCAGTGTTTTGTAGCGAAAGGCTCTATATTTCTTTCTTCTGCTGGCAACAGCAAGCAAAGGACTCCTGCGTCAGCATGGCTCTAGAAGCTATCTAAGCCTTCGAGAGAATAAAAGAGTGGAGGGGGAGTGCTGCCACAGCCTCATCCCAAACATTTGAACAAAGGAACTGGAGGTTTCCCCAGGAACTGGTTCTGCCACCCAGAGACAAGTAGAGGGGCCTGGAGGAGTCATGTCCTGTGGAAGGGGAGACCACAAAGAGTGCTAATCCAGTCATGGGCTGAAGAGGAGAGAGATTCTTGGAGAGAGCACCAGAAATTAGGGATGTGCAGGCCAAAAATATTCTTTTTGCTTAGTTTCCCATTGTGTTTGTTCTATTTTGCTTTGTTTTATATTTTTATATTTTTGTTTCAGGACAATACTATTTCCGTATCATCCTGCCAGACTAGTCCAGACAAGTGGGTTGTGTTCCCCTACCAGCATTTACGTAAATGTCCCACAATATCTATTTGATCTGCTCCATTTTTACACGCCCCAACGTCTCTTATGTTCGATTCACACCAACCGTCTGGTTTTCCCCTCTGCTTCCCTGGCCTGCCTTGAGCATACCTGGTGTTCTGCTTTCTTTTTTCTAGGTCCAGCTCTTTGGAACTCCCTTCCTCATACCCTGCATGCAGAGCTCTCCTTTAATAAATTTAAAGCCCGCATTATTTATTTATTATTTATTTACTTATTTAACATCTTTTATATACCGTTTTTCTACAAGTCAAAATGGTTTACAATGAACTCAGTGTGCGAATAACAAAGGTGCAAGTTGAACAGGAGTGCAAGTGAGTGATTTACATAGAATAAAATGAACAGTAACACTGAAAATAATTTAAGAAGGGAGTGCCAACATAGCTATGGCCGAATGAAGAGTACATTAAAAACTCACCTCTTTCAAACAGCCTTTGACCTCCCTCCCTCCTTGTCCTAACATGACCTTCCTTTCCCCCCCCCCCCCCCACCTCTCCTGGCATGCACCCTTGTCTTGCCTCCTCACCTCTCTTCTCTGAGTATGCCTGTCTGCTCCCCTGTCGGTGTTCTTTTCTTTTCTATTTCTGTGTCCCCCTTTTATTGTAAACCGCCCTGATGCTTCTGCCTGGGCGGTATAAAAAAATGTGCGAATACAGATAAAGAACAAAGATTGGTGGAGAACAAATGAAAAGCCCAAGTTTCAATGGCATCAGTCCCATGCCTCTATTGTTCTCAGCCACCAGGGGTTTCTTAGTATTTCTTTGTCTCCAGCAGATGGTGGATGGATTTTCTCCTCTCTGAAGAAAATCTGAAGAACTGAGAGGAAAAGATTGAAAAACACTTGTGACAGACCACTTTGTGGGTGACTCTATCACTTGAGCGTGACGTGGGAGGCTCCACTAGACTTTGGTCTTTTTGGTAGCCATAGGATGAGGTCAAATTGATTTAACTCCATGCTCTTACCCTGGATAAGAGCCTATTCAGCAGCCAGAAAATTGGAAGGATGGAAGAACTCAACCTCAACACTCCCTCCCACCTCCTCTGTCCCTCCCGCTCTCTTTCGAAGATTGCAGAAGGCTCTCAGAGGAATCTGCCTGCCGGTCACTTTAAATGCAGTGCTGCCAAGCTAGAGAAACTGTTTCAGGGGAATAGAGCTGAACCCGGCATGGATCCTCTGCCTGGTGCTCTCAGGGGTGAGGCTTGACCTCGTCATTGTCCTTGTTGGGGGTTCATGACTCCGTCTGTGTGGAATGCAATTCGGAGTTGACTGCTGGTGACTACTGCCACTGTGTGGGGGGTTCCTGCTGTTTTCTGCATGTGCTTGTGACTTTTTAAATATTGTGCGCCTGGTGGTTGCACGGTCCTTGTGAGCGTACTACCCAAGTAGCTTCAATGCGTGTTCCTACCCTTGCGCCTGTAACATGCGTTACAATAAAAGTGCTGTTAATGTGTGCATTTTGGATTGCCATGGGAGTAATATTGGCTGTAATCATGACTGTTGGTATAATTATCAAAGCCTAGGGGCTGGAAAGATAATTGGAGGAGAGGAAGGCACAAAGCTGAAGGTTCGCCTAGGAAACTATATAGCCTTACACCAGCTTTGTCTTTAGGCCCAGAGAATTTGCAATAGAAATAGGAGACTACTACAGAAGGGTCACCCCAAAAAGGGAGCCCTGGAGTGGTCATAGGGTGATTTTTGAAGGACAATAGCCTGAGCCATCTCCCCATTATATACGAGGTGTGACAAATGTTTTATTACAAAATCTACATACAATATATTTTTCCTAGAAAAGAAGGTGCTGGTTTACTGGGAGCTAATATAAATATTATAATACAAAATGAGATTTTTCAATTAATTAGAGTTTATAAATTTTAGAAGGTATAAATCACATTAAGAAATCAGACATCTATGAACTCAGGTCACATATTGTGCTATTAATAACCAAGGAGTTGATTTACTAAGCTATAGTAAAACAAATGGCACACAAAGGAGATCATGCCACTATTTAGACATAAAAATGGCTCAGAATTCACAATTTCAAGGGGATGTGTTTTGGACAGCTCAAACAATTATGTATGCAGTTCCCATTTTACAATAGTTCCAAAAATGTCCCCGCTGCCATTTGCACCTCTTTTGAGGCAAACAAAGTTCTGCAAAGGGCTTGAAATGAATAATTGAGTAGGTAAGAGTGCTTAGGGCCCTGGTATGTTTTTAGCCTTTAAAATATATATACAGTATATATATATATATACACACACACACATACAGTGCCTTGTGAAACTATTTATCTCGTTTTTTGTCGCATTACAACCTAGAATGAAAATAGAGGTTCATTTGGATGTTAAGTAATGGACCTAACAATATAGTCCAAATTGGTGAAGTGGAATGACAATAAAATACCTTGTATATATAAAAATAACAAGTAAAATCTGAAAAGTTGTGAGTGTATATGTAGTCATTCCGTTTGCTATGAAACCCCTAAATAAGATCGGGTCCAACCAATTAACCTCAAAAGTCACATAATTAGTTGATTAGGGTCCACCTTGGTACAATCAGTGTCATGATGCCTGTATAAATATTCCTTTTTTGAAAGGTTCCTGACTCTGCAACACCACTAAGCAAGCAACATGAAGACCAAGGAGCATTCCAAACAGGTCAGAGACAAAGTTGTGGAGAAGTATAGATCAGGGTTGAGTTATAAAAAAAATCCCAAATTCTGGAATATTCCACGGAGCACTATTAAATCCATTATAACAAAATGAAAAGAATATGGCACCACTACAAATCCGACAAGAGAAGGCCGCCCACCAAAACTCACAGACTAGGCAAGGAGGGCATTAATCAGAGATGCTTCAAAGACACCAAGGATAACACTGAAGGAGATGCAAAGATCCACAGCGGAGATGGGAGTATCTGTCCATAGGACCACTTTCAGCTGTACACTCCACAGAGTGGGGCTTTATGGAAGAGTGGCCAGAAAAAAACCATTGCTTAAAGAAAGAAATAAGAAAACATGTGTGGAGTTTGCACAACAGCATGTGGTGGACCCCCAAACACATGGAAGAAGGTTCTCTGGTCAGATGAGATGAAAATTAAATTTTTTGGCCATCAAGGGAAATGCCATGTGTGGTGCAAACCCAACACTTCCCATCACCCTGAGAACACCATTCTCACAGTGAAACATGGTGGTGGGAGCATCATGCTGTGAGGATGTTTTTCATCGGCAGGGACAGGAAAACTGGTCAGGATTGAAGGAACAATTGATGGCACTAAATCTATGGCAATTCTTGAGAAAAACCTTTTGCAATCTGCCAGAGATTTGAGACAGGGATGAAGGTTCACCTTCCAGCAGGACAATGACCCTAAACATACTGCTAAAGCTACACTGGAGTGGTTTAAAGGGAACCATTTAAATGTCTTGGAATGGCATAGTCAAAGCCCAGATCTCAGTCCAATTGAGAATCTGTGGCATGACTTGAAGATTGCCGTACACCAATGCAACCCATCTGACTTGAAGGAGTTGGAGTAGTTTTGCCTTGAGGAATGGGTGAAAATCCCTGTGGCTAGATGTGCTAAGCTAATAGAGACATACGCCAAGATACTTGCAGTTGTAATTGCAGCAAAAGGTTGCTCTACAAAGTATTGACTTTGGGGAGGGGAATACCTATGCAAACTCATGATTTCTGGGGGGTTTTGTCTTACTTATTGTTTGTCACAATAAAATATATTTTTCACCTTCAAAGTGGTAGGCATGTTGTGTAAATCACATGGTGCTAAGCCCCAAATCTCCATTTTAATTCCAGGTTGTAATGTGACAAAACAGGACAAACACCAATGGGATGAATATTTTCACAAGGCACTGTATGTGTGTGTGGCTCTTATATGTGGAAGTAGTGAAAATTGGTACTTCTGTATACAAGCACTGGCATTATATGTGGAAGATGCCGAGTGATGCTGCTTTTTCTGTATATGTAGGTTTTTGACTGGTTAGGTGAGTACTGAGTTGTGAACCCCCCAGTCTAGAGGAGCAGAATATAAAATTATCCATAAATACATTTTCATCCCTAAAAGCCTCAAAAAGAATGTACACCCCATGACCTCTCCCTTCTTTTACCTAAATTTAAGTGTCCAGGTCTGTCCTGCTAATTCCAAAATTCAAAATGGCGGAGGCGAAGTTTCCAGCATTAGTTGACTACCACTCTCATGAGCCCATATTTTAGTCATAGGAACAACAGAGTGACTGGGTTCAGTGTCCTTTCTTAGACTGTCTTCACTCTGAAATGTTTTGTGAAATTACTTTTAAATACTGACGATGAGTATTCATTGATTTCACCAGCTGCAGAGTGTGATTGTCTGTTCTCAGTTTCATCATATTGAAGTCACTGATACCTCTCTGCCTTTTAAATATCTTCTTTTAATTTTGATAGTCATCTTTGTTCAGGTGGTATTCAGAAAAACATCCTTTACGATTGGTAGAATGATCCCATATTGTCCACATGACCACCACATCTAGCAATTCTCCCTTGGTGTTTTTTTGGATGTAGTGTTACAGGATTGGCAAATATTTCTTTTTTTTCATATCAAAGTGACTACAGATGCTATTTCATTGCTGAAGTTTGGAAATCCCCCTGGAGCAAACCTTTCTTATTCCAAAACGCAGCTGCCATGGCTGGTGTAGAGGGATTGCTGTGGAAGATCCCTGCAACTGCTTATTTCACTGCTTTACTGCAGTTTCTCTTCTACTTTTTACATACGATTTTTGGCACCAGTGGGGACATTTAATATTTTTTGGCTTTCTTGTATGAATATAAAATTAAAACTATTATTACTAAAGAATGGGGCTATGATTATAATGCTCTATATCTCTGTATATATGTATGTATGTATTTGTGTGTATATATATGGTATATATATACACACACACACACACACACATATATATATGTGTACATGTAACCTCCTTTCTGTGTGGTCCTCATACATGCTTCTAGTGTCTTGGAAGACAAGGAGGAACACAGATCCTATGAGCTCTTTTCTCAGTCTTTATTCTGGAGCTCATGGATGTTAAGTACCACGGTTCTCTCGGTGGGGACTAGCAGAAGCCAGGAGACTCTTGGCGATTCTCACACCACTCCCTTCTCAAATAGCTGAGTCCAGGCCAGAAACTGTGCTCTGAACCAAGAGTTTACTTGAACTTTAGGGTCACTGAATAAAACAACAATAACAATTGGCAGGAACAATAAACAAGAACTATGTTCCAAGCAGTTTCCTCCTTTTTCTCTTTGTCAAAAATGGTTGCAAGCAGATTACTTCTTTCTCTCCTCTCAATTTAGGTATTTTATCCAACATCTCTTATTTATTCTCCCTCTTAATCTGTTCACTTATTCTTTACCACTCTTGCACCCCCAGCTGCTTAATTCTATTTGTTTGCTAATTATGAACTTTTAGTATTTAGTCTGTTTTTCCTGAGTGGAAATCCCTCACTCTTTCTCTAATACTTTGTCCTATGGTACCTTAATCTGTTTGTGAAGCAGATATAGCTCCCTGATGCCGTGCTGGATGTCACACATGGATCTGGTGCCACTGGTATAAGATTGTTGTTTGGGTTCTTTCTCTTCCTGAGAGCTTGTGACTTCTGTAGATGCAAGTCCCCAAAACTGATCTGCAAGGCTTGAATGCTGGTACAGCTCTTGGAAACTCTTTCACAGGCTGAGCTGCTATCTTAGTGAGACAGGGGAGTTGGCAGGGTTTGCACAGACATCTACCCTGCTCTATTCTCCTATGCAGATTCTTCAAGCCTAGTACACACTCTGTGACTGGGTGCAGATATCTATTTTTTCCCATCTGGTACTATGGCTGCATACTCATGGGCAGCGTCCTTACTCCTTCCTGATAGTGCAGTGCAAAAGACAGAGTTCTGCCTTTGGGAGTGGTTTATATACAAAATAGGATTTTCCCTCTCAGAGGACTCTCCTCCCTGCATGAAATGACTGGAATAAAGCACCTCCCCTCTTTCCTCTAGCCTCTCATAATATTTAGTAGGGACACTAGATGGTGCTGCTGCTTTCACAGTAATATCCAAGCAGTCTCTCTCTCTCTAGATCAGTGGTTCTGAACCAGTCCTCCTTGAACCCCTAGGCCAGTCGGGTGTTCAGGATAGCTCTAATGTATATGCATGAGATATATATGCATTAGAGATATCCTGCCAACCTGACTGGTTTGTGGCCCTCTAGGGCTGGATTTGGAGACCCCTACCTTACACCTCTGTCATTTAAGATTGTGAGTGAGCAAGGTGCAGATCTCCAAGACATCTAAAAGGTTAGATAGAATTTGTCACATGCCTCTTTGCTTCTCACCACCACCAAGATATTGTCTATTAGACAACTTTTTGGTGGTGGTGAGAACCACTGCTCTAGATATATATGTATGTATGTGTGTCTGTATAATGTACTTGAGGGCTGGAATTGTGTGTATATATAGATATAGATATAGATTGTACTTAGAACCTCTCACATTTGGGTAATATGTACATGCACATGTTAGCATGCATGCACACCCGACTAGTGAGGGACAGATACATGGGGTAAAGTTGACTTGTGGGAGCTGAAGAGCTGCAGCAGCAGCAGCTGAGTGGATAATATGTTGAAACCCTCTGCCCAGTGTGCAGCAGCAGCCAAGAAAGCAAATAGAATGCTAGGAATCATAAGGAAAGAAATATAGAATAAAATTAAGGATATTATAATGCCTCTGTATTGTTCCATGATGCAACCGCACCTTAAATATTATGTGCAGTTCTGGTTGCCATATCTTAAAAAGGATATAGCAAAATTAGAAAAGGTATAGAGAAGAGCCTCCAAAATGGTACAAGGGATGGAAGGACACCCCTATGATAAAAGGCTTAAAATGTTAGGGATATTCAACTTGGAAAAAAGATGGCTGAGGGGAGATATGATAGAGGTCTATGAAATAATGGAGTGAAATGGGTAAACGCAGATTGGTTATTTACTCCATCAATAAGCAGAAAGACTAGGAGACACACAGTAAAGCTACAATGTAGTCCATTTAAGATTAATAGAACAAAATATTTTTTTCACTCAACACAATCGAATTCTGGAATTTGTTACTGGAGGATGTAGTAAAAGCTGTTAGTGTAGCTGGGTTTGAAAAAGGTTTGGACAGGTTTTTGGAGGAAAATGTCCATAAACCATTATTAAAAAGGACCAGTGAAAATCATTGCTTACTCTGGGATAAGCAACATGGAATCTGTGTACCTTTTTGGGAACCTGTCAGATACTTTTGGCCTGGATTGGCCACTGTTGGTACCAGGAATACTGGCTTGCTAGACCTTGGTCTGACCTAGTATGGCATATCTTATGTTCTTAGTAGAGCTGTACTGAAGGAGCTGAAGAGATGCAGATGACCAGGTCAATCAACGGGCAGGAGCAGGTGAATTTCAAGAGCCACAGGAGCCAAAGGGCCCTGGCAGCTGAGAGAGTCAAAGAGCCAGAGCAGTAGAACCACTGGGGCCATAGAAGAGAGAAGAGAGTGATAATGCCTGAGGGAGGAAAGGGAGAGGGGACGGGAGGGAGAGTATCTTGGGTGGGGAAGGGAAGAGCGAGAGAGAGAGCCTAAGGAGTGGGGAGGGAACAAGAGGAGAGAGCCTGTTTCAGGGGAGAGGCAGGGTTTGGTTTGGTTTGGGTTGGGGGATTCTTGCTGTGACTAGCATTGATGTATTGCTGTGTCTGTTAGATTTTGTTAATAAAGTGTTTATTTGCATTGACTATCAAACTTTGTGTTGCCCATCTCCATTTGTTATATGGGATTAGGGCTATCATGTAGCTCCATGTCTGTAGGATGATGCTGAACCACTTAAATGTCTGCATGGGGGGGCCGGTGTTCCCCATGAAAAAATTGTATTGCTCACTTTGACTCTGTCCCCTCTTGAAGGAGTTTTAACATTGTGCCCTTGCTAGCAGCTCAACTGTAGGAATCAGCACAGCATGTGGGAAGTGCTTCTCTCCCATGCTGCTTCTTCTCTGGCTCTTTGTGACCCGCTGGCTCTCCTTAGGGAAAGCCACTAAACCATGGGAGATAAAAGAAGAATTGCCTTCATGCTCCCTCTCCTTTAGCCACTACAGTTGCACTGCCAGGATTTTCCTAAAGGAGCATTGGTGAGGTTCAGTCACTGGAGAAAGAAGGCAATGAAGCACAAGGGAGCTTCATGAACTGCAAAGAACAAGAAAGGAAGGGGTCAGGGGAGAAAAAACAAAGGAAGAGACTGTGGTACAAGATATAAGTGAAGAGACAGAAATGACCTGGGGTGGGGGGTGGGGGGGGGGGGAGGAGAGAAAACCTGGTAGCTTGTTTTTAAAGGGTTTTTATGCAGTTTGTTTTCCTTTGGAAATTGTTTAGAACATCCGTATATACTTTGCACCCCAAGTTTGTATGTGCGGCGAATGGCTGGAAAACAACAGACGTGCATTTGAAAATCAGATCTACGTGCGTTCTTTCTCTAGTCCGCCCCCAGAAATAACTCTTCTCAATCCAGCTGAAAAATGTGGTGTTCGTTTAGCTGCACTACTGAGAGCAAATATGACAGTCCCATTGGCCCAAGTAAATCACTGTTTAGCTGGGTAACATCTTTGTAACTTTTCCTACATAGTTCTCTTGGTAGGATTTGTTTTTCACAGTTTTACCTATCCTTCTGGAGTTAGCGTTAACTCAGAGATGTCTTTGTTTTCTCTTTGCCATGCCAGACACATCCACTGAATGACCCTGATGCTCTTCCAGGCTGCTCAAATATTTTTCTGCAACAGGTTTCATCTTAGCCAGTGTACCTTTCTCTTTCTCTCTCTCCCCTTTATGTGCCAGCTAGTTTGCAAGCTTGCCAGATGTGAATAAGCTGTAATTAATTGGAAATGTGAGTTCCTGGATAAAAAGGCATTCAAAGTGCTGTGGCCAGACTAGAAACTAGTACTGAATTCCAGCATTAAATTAATTCAATATGGAAAGGTATTGATTCCATGAAAGGTTCCACACTGACTTGTTTTCCAGCATCCCTTGAATTCCATAAAATTAAAATTTTACTTTTTTTGTTAGAGCAATCCAAATGTGTTGGCATTTGAGCATTCTTTATGTCCTGAAAGCATACATTGCAGATTCTTTAATAAGTTAAATCCTTTAGATGAAAAGGATTTAACTTATTTTCCTTTTTTATTCCTAGTGCATAAGGAGTGCAACTTTCAAAGACATTTCCATGCAATAAACACAGGGGTATGTTTACTACAAGTCGGTAAGGGAGCAAGTGAGTGTGTTATTGGCACTGATAATGTGGATAAATGTGCAGAAACAGTTCCCCCAGTGTTATGGTGAAAGGAGGTGGAGAGTGGGCGTTAATAGGGCGGAGACTGGGCGGAGATAATGTGTGCTCCCTTAACGCCATGTTGTGTTACTGTGTGTTAGAGCTCCCAGAACTGGGACCCCTAATGCCATGTGAAAGCTCATGGTAAGGGCTATTTCTGAAGGGAGAGAGTCTATTTTAATGTCAGCAATGTGCTCCACCTACCTGAGTTCCCAAAGTATTGATAGTAGTGCTCCATTGGAAGCAATAGCATGGTGCCCTATTAAGAAAGAACACTGTGCTGTTATTGCCCATTGGTAAAGAAGGTGTCACATGGATGATGCAGTAAGGCTGGCTGGTCCACTAGGCTGACAAAGCTGCTGCCTAGGGTGTACATCTGTGATGCCTGTTATGACTCCACTGTGACAAAGGCAGCACATATACAAGTTGCCACAGTCTAAAAGAACCGGGCCTTTTTAAAAAATGAGTGCAGAATGATTTGTTTCATTGACGCAGGGAGAAGAACCACCTTTTGGCGACTTACATGAGGAGCACTTGATACAGGGGCTTTTGGACCCCAAAACGTGCACGTCGTGCAATTTGAAATTCGGACTTTGGCATTCAAGTCTACTCAAGTCTCTGAGTTCCTTCTCTTCGCATTTTAAGATAAGTTTTCACTTTCTTCGCCTATTTCACTAAAGAACTGTTGGGTGATTAAAATGGTCCGCAGTAGCTTGGTGTGGTTTTGAAAATTGTCTGAACCTCCCTCTCTGCGGCCCGACAAAAAGATATACTAATCTTCATTGGGGAGTCTTGGGGAGATTTTTTCGTGAGGTATTTATCAATCTTCCACATTGGGATTTATTTTACAGTCTAAAAGAAGTCACACCATCCCCATTGCCAACATATTGCCATGTTAGCATGCATGAGGGTGGGGGTGGGGGTTGCAGCGGCTGTGGCCTGCTGCAGATGAAATCTCTGTCCCATCCTTGTGTTTCCGAAATAACACTGCAGTTGCCACTGTCAGTGGGACTGCAAGCATGTCAGCAGCATGTACAGCAGAGCACATGGTGATCCCTGCCTTCTGAGGTCTAAGGCAGCAGCACGCATGTCCACATCCCCCGGTGGAGGGGGGCAGGAGCAGCAAGATGTGCCTAGCTGCATGTCTGCAACTTTAATAAGACCACCTGCAGCACTGAAGCGGCGGCAGTGCCACGATGGCAGGGAGGGAGGGTGAGCAGGCATGCTGTCCACCCTGATCTTCGGACCTTGGTACCCAGCTAGTTTCCTCAGTGGATGAGCTGGCCCTGGGATCAGGATGTCCCCTACTCGCACATACTAAGTGGATATAAATAATAATAATAATAAATAAGCATTGCTAAATAAATATGCATGCGGGGGGGGGGGGGGGAAATATGCCACCGAGGCAGGAATAGTATGCAATTTGATGACAGCTCATGTCATTGAGGACTTGGGATTTAAACAAATCATAAACAATCCCACACATATAAAAGGCAATATTCTTGACATGGTGTTCGCACCTCAGTCTGCCCTCGAGTTAAACCACAACCCAATGATGTCGGTTATTGATGTACCATGGTCGGACCATAAACTTATAACTTTCCAGATACCCACCAGCGATAACCAGCGACATAGCAACCGAACGTTTAACAGCACAGCTCGATCATCAACAAGAAACTTTCGCACATTTAACAGAGAGTTCATCCTCTCTCAAACCCACTCATTCCTCAACAAAACCACATCCGATCCTGAAGAACTAGTCTCCTCCTGGAATCTCAACCTCAATGCCATCTCACAACGACCACAATCCAATAACACATCAAGGAGAATAAGAAAGGCGGCCCCATGGTTCACTCAAGAGTTGAGAGCCTCTCTCACACAACTACGCAGGCTTGAGAAAAAATGGCGCCAATCGCTCTCCACGGAAGATCTGACCGCCTACCAACTCCACCTATCAAAGCACAGAGAAGCAATCACAATGAAAATGAAACAACACCACACCGACACTCTGAAGAGATCCCTGAACAAACCACGAGATCTTTTCAACCTGGTTCAAGCCCTTTCAAATGAACCTTCTCTGGAACAACACGTGGATATTCACCCACAAAAATACGCTGATTACCTACAATCAAAGATCATACAGACCGACAAAATCTCAACAGCGTCGTGTCAAGAACCTACCGGCTTAACCCCCCTACTCAAGTTCTCCACACCATCCAGAAAAAGCATTGAAGATACAATAGCTTCTATCAATACCTCCACAGCACAAACTGACCCTTGCCCAGCGTTTTGGGTAAAGGAACTATGCAGGGAGTTCAGTCCTTTCATCAAAAAACTGATAAACCTTTCCTTCTCTACTGGTTCTTTCCCCACAGCACTCAAACAAACCTCTATTCGGCCCTTATTGAAGAACCCCAAACTTGACCCCCAAAGGGTCGATTCTTACAGACCAATAGCCAGTATTCCACTCCTAGCAAAGATAATTGAGAAAGAGGTTCAAAGGCAAATTCAGGATCATATAGACTCCACAGCTCCCCTAGATCACTGCCAACACGGGTTCAGAGAGTATCATGGAGTCGAGACCCTTCTCAACTTCCTTTTCAACAACATAATTACAGGCATCGATAACATCCGACAAGGTTTTGTACTCATCTTTTTAGATATTGCTGCGGCCTTTGATTTGGTACATCATGAGCTCCTCCTCGGTCGACTGAAAGAGAAGGGAATCCGTAATACTGCGCTAGAATGGTGCAAGTCCTATCTAGATGGTCGATGGCAATATGTAAAATCTGGATCAGGAGAATCAAAACAATTCCATCAAACACAAGGCGTGCCTCAAGGTTCCTCCCTGTCATCTCTACTGTTCAATATATACATGCAACCTATCTGCAATATCATCAGATCATTTAACGTGAGCTGTCTGATATATGCAGATGACATTCTCTTATACATGCCTTTCTCAACAGTTCAAATGGACCTTACACCACTTGTAGAGTGCTTCAATGCGATATCCGATTGGCTACAATCACAAAACCTCCGCATCCAGCACAAAAAAACGGAGGTACTGTTCATCTCAAGAGACCCTGACTTTATTCCACCATCTCATATAAGAGTCAAGGAAGCGGAATTGCAAACCAAAGAAACAATAAAATACCTTGGGGTCACCCTAGACCAACATCTGGACATGAAGTCTCACATAAGCAACATAGTCAAAGCTGTTTATTTAAAAATCCGTTCACTCAGACACCTGCGCTCCCTACTGGACCCAGATGATTTCTGGACAATATTCCAAGCACTGATACTGCCTCATTTTGACTTTGCCAATTCCATTTTACAAGGTCTCCCTCAATCTACACTGAACCCGTTACAACTGGCCATGAATTCCGCAGCAAGGGTCCTCCACGGAGCCCACAGAAGTGACCATGTGACTCCTATTCTAAAGCAGCTTCATTGGCTACCCATACACGGAAGGATTATATTCAAGACCCTACTCCTCTCATTCAAGGCCATCAATTGCCTCTCCTCTATGGCACTTACTGAGCTTATCCACACAGTGCCCCCCAACAGATCCAGAAGGTCAACAACCCTAAATCTACTAATAACCCCGAAGTCATTAACCAAATGCAACAACACAACGGCAAATAGAGCTTTCAGTCTTTACGTCCCCAAACACTGGAATGCACTACCACCAGACATCCGAGCTATTGTAGACCTATCTCAATTCAGGAAGGCAATCAAATTTCACCTCTTCCTTCAATACTACCCAGCCAACAACTGACTCTAAGTAACCCTACCTAAGATAACAATCATTCCCTAGTGTTTGTATATTCCAGCCTCCTTCCTGCAGCTCAGGCGCATACCGTTTAAAGTGATCACTGGATTTCATTTAGATCCTTGTAATTATTACTTCATGTATTCACCACATCCCTGTTGTTGCAATTTATTCTCTCTTGTATATAGTACAACCCTGTTGTTGTAATTATTATCTCTGTATATAGTTCAACCCTGTTAGCAAAGTTGATACTCCTGTTCCTTGTAAAACCAAACAGAATGTTGTCTTGGTCGTTTTGTTATATTGTAAACCGCGCTGATACCGAATAGTGCGGTACATAAGCAAATGTAATAAATAAATAAATAATAAGAGGAAAAATGCCCACCCTGCCCCCTCATCTGCCAAATGACAACCATAATCTGTGCGTGAACCGGTGACCCCCTCCATAAGTAAGTATCTAGTCTGTAACAACCATCTGAGCCACATGAGAATCCGTATAAGCTATGTCGGTCTGCAACATATGAGATTATTCCATGACTGCTCCACAAGTACACACTAGGATATGGGAAAGATGGTCATTCTGCTAGTGCACCATGGTATGCAATGTGTGTGTTCATGCAGCATGGCCTACACCTTGGACTGCACAGATCCCATATGTAAGACAGGAATGCCAGTTGAGCCAGCAACATAGTAAAGCAGTGCAACATACAGACCCAACAAGATGTCCCTCTCCCAAACCAGTCAAATAGACCTTGACAGATAAGTATGACACAGAGCCTGCAGAGATCTAAGCAGACATAGGCATATCTCTACTCATGGCCACATGCATCCTGACAATGACTACATATCTACCCATGGATTGAGAAACCCACACAGTTGCTCTGTGGCTCCAAACACATGGCCAGAATTTGGTTTGCAGAATTCCAGCAGGATTAACATGTAAAGAAGGAGAGAGGGAGGTTAACTCTCCAAGGTTAGTTAACTTTTTATTGAATTAGCTTAATGCATCTGTCATTTGTTTCTAATGGAAGAAAGTACAGAAAAAAAGGTAGGCTATAAGACTTTGAACACAGTTCAAGATGTTGTACAAAGCCTTTGTTATTTCAAAGCAGATGTAGGGTGAGATTTAGACACTGCCACATAACCCAGGGCATATTACACTTCACTCAGGGCCCAACTTCCCAACCCCTCCCCCAACCTCCCTTTCCTGCTCATGACAAAACACAGGGTTCCATTTTCCATACAAACAACTTTATTTGTGAAAATAACACGCCACAGCTTAAAAACAGACGTCACCTCATGGTCTACGGTAACATGCACCTCACCTTAACAATGAACCAATCAGTAACAATAACTCAGCAATAAACCAAATGGGCACTGGGGGCCCCCACCCGGAGGATACCATACTGCCACGACCTGCTTCTGCTTAGGTCCGTGCCGTGACCTAGGTGTAACCCTCTCCACCGCCAACCGCTCTGTGTTGGCACCCAAGGCAGCTCCTGCTCTTATTGTTCCTTGAACAAGTACCCCGATCAGGGGTATTGTTCCTTGATCAGGTACCCTGATCTGTGGTACCTGATCTCTCGATACCAGGCCCAGGCACCCCACTCTGATACCTGAGCCCCCCCCATAATGTGGTACTCCACCTTTTTGTCGATGAGGACCCGTCCCCTGTGAGATCTGAGCCGACTACCTTCTGTAGCCTGGCATTGAAGACATCAAGCCCCACATCATTTAGGTGTACACCATTCCTGCTAAATATGGCCACGACCCCCGCCACTGCACTCATGCTTGACCACCTCCCCCCCAGGGCCCTCATGAAGTTGCCTACCTCTGTATTCATTTCTTCCTACTCTTCTCTATGCCGCACTGCCCCTGTCCATGTTTGCCGGGGGAGGATCTGGGACTGTCTGCCCACAAAGCCAAGTGAATCCAAGCAAGTTCCTTCTTCACCTTAATGATCAGATCGATGCCTTTGGTGGAGACCAAGTCATTACCATATAGGTGGAGAACTATGATGTCTGTGGGGTGACTTGCAGACCATCCCCTGCTTACCCAGCCACCGTGTGCGTATGGAGTCTAGAGGAAAGCCGAGCTGTTTTCCACAGCAGCTGGTCACTGCTCTCCTCCTGGTCCAGAAAATATAGGAATGTCCCATGATCCAAACTGTGACTACCCTTTTGCCTGCTGAGATAAGAGAAGAAGCATGTTACAGAAGAAGCGTTGAGTTTTAATGCCTAACGTACAGCTTGAACCTACCGCCCAATGCTCTGAATCTGTGTATCCCCAAACCTCAGCCTGTGAGCCGTAGTGGCCACCCCCATCCTAAAGGAATGTAGTGTCAGGCCCGGCGTATCGAGCCCGGCTCTTACCAGGACCCTGTGCCACAATGCTTTGAACTGGAACAGCGACAGGCATGACCCATCCCAGTACCACAGCAAAGCCCTTTCTCTAGATGCCCACACACATAGGTACTCCTTCATAGCCCTCACCAGGCAGAGATTGCTGATGGTTGTGACGTGCAGCCACACTGTCCTGTTCTTGCACCCTGGTCAGTTTTGGAATGCCCCAATAGCAGCCCGATTCTGTCCTGTAGGGCAGGAACCCATGTATCTATCCGGGATCTAGGAATAACCTCACTCATCCGAACATGACCAGCAAAGCCACCTTTTGTTACTTCCAGTGCCCTCAGGATAATCTCCCCCATCATGTGTAGGGTGATAGGCCTGCGCTGGTGAGGCCGTGAGAAGGACTCCCTGAACCAGCTCTCCATGACTTTCTTAACCATGAATTCCTTAGTGGTATCCCTCTGCCCCCCTCCTCCCCCCCTCCCCCCCCCCCCCCCCCCAGTTTCAGGAAAAAGGCAATGCCAGCCAGTAGCAGCCAGGCATGTCAGACCGAAGTATTCTCTTTTCTCAGCCATGCTATGAATTCAAGCACATGCCCCAGCGATACTTCTCCTGTCCCAAGCTCGCCATCATCCTGCTGGTGCTTCAAGTCCATCCGTCCATATCTCTTCCAGCATGCAGCTCACTGTGGGTGATGCCGCTGGGATTAGGTGTTAGAAACATGGTAGCTGAAAGCGAGAAACAGCGTCAGCAATCTTGTTACTTTCCCCAGGCACATGGCTGGCTATTATGTAGATATTCAGATCCAGGCTCAGCAACACCAGTTTCCTAAGCAGACCCATCACCCTCCTAGCCCTGGAGTACACCACTGTGGTGTTATTGGATTGGAACACAATCCTGTTGTTTGCCAGGGGTGGCCCTCATATTGCCAGAGCTACTACTACTATGGGGAAGATTTCCAGAAAAGTGATGTCCCTAGTTTCCCGAATCTGTGCCACTCCTCCAGCCACCTCTCTTGTGTCTGTGAAGAGCTCTAAGTCCCCATTGCTCACTGGGGGTTCCCTCCAAATATTCCTATTGTTATACGTCAAGAAGAACTCCTGGCAGACCACCATGTCTTGGCAAACACCCGCCGCAATCCTGAGGAGATGTGGCTCTTGTGGATGCCCTTGGTGGCATCTGCGAACCGCCGGATGAATGCCCTGCCCATCGGCATGACCCTGCATGCGAAATTCAAGAGCCCTATCAGAAACTGCATTTACCTCAAAGTGACCTTTTGGAATAGGTGATCAACTACACTAGTCTTCAGGTCCGCCAACTTCCTTTCCAGTAGCCGGGTCACCACTGCTACAGTGTCGATCTTGATCCCCAAAAACGACAAGAATTGTGCTGGGCCCTCTGTTTCTGTTGCCTCTAGTGGCACCCTGAGGTCTTCCATCCTTTGCTGGAAGACTCGTAGGTTATGGCTGCAGGACTGCTCATCGCAGGCCAACAGCAGGAAATCATCTAAGTAGTGTATAATATTCCCCTCACTGATTTCCCCTCCACTATCCATTGCAATGCCGAGCTGAATTTGTCGAAGAATGTGCATGACACTGAGCATCCCATCGTGAGGTATTTATCAAAATAGTATAGGACCCCAAAATGAAAACCCATCAAATGGAAATCTGATGGGTGGATTGCTAGCAGCCAGAAGGCCACCTCCAAATACATCTTGGCCAGCCAGGCTCTCCACCCATGTGCCCTCAGCAGGCATAAAGCATGGTCCAAGGAAGCATACTTTATCGAGCACACCGTCTGGTTCAAGTGATCATTAATTGAGTCACCCTCTGGGTATGACAGGTGATGGATTAGCCAGAACTCACCCAGTTCCTTCTTGGGTACCAGACCCAGTGGTGAAATGATCAAGTCAGGGAATGGCCTGTTGAGAAAGGGGCCTGCTACTCTCCCGAGGGCCCACTCTTTATCAATTTTTCGCTGAACTTCCTTTCCATTATCTAGAGCCGATTTCAGATTACTCGCTGCCTGGGGTTTGGGGGGCCACCATAGGGAATAACAAAATTATGAAAAAACCCTTGAACATGCTAGTCTGCCCTACGGCTATTATAACCCACCAGGTTTCTCTGCAGTGCGGCCACATTGTCCGGCATGGGGGACCTGCTAAGCGTTCCCAGCTTACTGGCCCCTCTGTGGGTCCCCTCCTGCACTTTTGACACATCTGGTCTGAGGGTGGCCTTCCTCACAGATCATGCACGAGTGCCTGCATTTGCAGGCACTGCCACATTTACAAGAGCCCCTGTTGAACAGCCTGCAAATCCCTTTCTGGGAGCCATGGGCTGGAAACAGAGGCCCATTGCTCTGGACTGGAAACAGGGTCCCATTGCTCTCCCATCCCCTGAACTTGTGTTCCTCCTGAAAGGGCTGCTGCTGACTGGTGGTCCTGGTGGGCCACAGTGCTGGCATTGCTGTGCTGACCCTGGCCGGTCTTTGCCCCATGTCATCAGCCAGAGCCAAAGGTCTATGTCCTTCATCTCCCAGCTGAACCCCTTGTTCCCCGCCATATTCCTTCAGAATTGTTCATCATATTCTAACCAGGCACTACCTCCATATACTCAGTAAGCCTTGCAAATGCAGTTCTGGTATTTAAATAATCCCCTGCACTTTTCTGGATATTTCTCACCTATCACACTGGCTAGGATATGGAAGGTGGTGCACTAGTTAACTATCATGCGCGGGATGCTGCCTGCCTTCCCAATGGCCAGTTTGCATTTACCCCTGCAACCCACACAATTGCAAGTAATGTCATTGTATCTCACTAGAAAGGTAAAATATCAATATATTCGCCCTTCAATATTTTTTTCTTTCTGAGCCGGGAGGACATGGCTATCCACCACACTAGTAATACAGGTATACTCCATGGGCCTTGCCTCAGACAGCGGTGCCCCGTCCCCACTGACCCCGCCTCCCACACTATTACTCACTCCCCATGATCCCTTCTCGGCAGGACAAATGATGGGGGGGGGCACATGAGGGGTGCTGCAGCTGGTGCGACTACCATGGACTCCCACTCACAGCTCCGGAGTGGGTTCGAGGGAGGGGGTGCCATGGCCTCTGTGGCCATGCTGTGCAGTGTGGCCATTGTGCTTTCGGGAGCCGAGCAGGGGTGCAGGCTGCCCTTTGACACCATGTTTACCAGTTGCAGCAGCAGATCCATAATACCTGCCTGTTCTGTACTACCCTTAGCATTCCCACCATTCCCCCATCCCATACCTATCCCACCGCCATTGCTCTTTCCCACCCTGCTTCGTTGTCCACCCTGGAGGTTGGGGGCACCTGACCCCTTTGTCGTGTTGTTTGCCTGGACCGCCCTTCTGCTCTGCTCCACGATGCCCCTTTGCTCCTTGTCACCCCCCAACTGCTCCATTTCATTTACCCCCCTTCCTCCAGCACACCCCCCCCATCCCGAGCAAAACAGACATTTCTGAATACTCACTCCTCTGTCCAAAGCCCCTGCAGGGTGGCATCAAGGCTGTCCCTGTGCCCCCATTATGAGGTACTCCGCTGGCCTCATCCGCTCCTGTGACAGGCCCTGCCTGCCTTCTAGTGAACACAGCAGAGCCTGCATATCCCACTCCAGCCATGCTCAATCCACGTGTTTTAGCTGTCCTCTGTTTCTTTGCTGCTTGTCCTGTGTCCTTTGACCCACCAGCCTTTCTTTTCCTGCTGGAGGGCTGCTGTGGGCCCTGCTTCTCTATACTCCCCCACTTGGACAATCACAGCTCCATGCGGCACCCAGCCACCTTTCGCCAGTCTCCTTCACAGATCCAGTGCTGAACTGGAAGCCAGTGGTGGTGGATGAATAAAAGGGGTCACGTGGTCAAATTTTTGGCATTTGACAAAATACAAACTGCGGTGTTTTGTATAGTCTGCAGCCTTTTTAGATGGTACTTTGGCAGCCCTGTATAATAGCACTGCAGTAGTCTAGGTGAGCTATTACCATACTAAGAAGGATTGATATTTGTGCCGTGAGTTCTAATAGTGGACAAAGAGCATGAAACCAGCGTAGGGCAAAGAAAGCAGACTGTGAGAGGTGAGCAATTTGGGTATTAATGAGAGCTCAGAATTAATAAAAATGCCGAGATAGTTAAAACAGGACTTTACTAAAATAGGGGTAGTATCCAAAGTTGGGGCCAATAAAGGAGCTGGTGACGAGCCAGAAATTCAAGTAGCTGTAGCTTTCTGAGGGTTAAGTGCAGACATATGTAGCCATGCTGCTTTTTTCTCAAAGTAGCTATTAATTGGAGAAAGATCTTGATGAAGAGATCAATTTGGGCCACCAAAAGGATGTCATTTTGGCATACATGTAAAAAGAGAGTCCCAGCACTTGAATAAGATTCGCCAGGGGGCTGAGGAAAATATTGAATAGTAGGTGGGGGGGGGGGGGGACAAAGCTGAACCTTACGGGACAGCACAGTGTAGTGAATGTGCTGCAGATATGACCTGACCTGTTGTGACCTGATAGGTCCTTTGGGAGAAAAATGATGAGAACCAAGAGAGAATTACACCTCGTAGGCCGATATCAAACAATCTTGAAAGAAGAAGATTATGGTTGACTAAATCAGAAGCTGCAGCAATATCCAGTGATATTGTTAAGGCCAACTTGCCTTGATCCCAGGATATTGTGGAATTCCTTGAGAACTGCAGTGAGAATGGTTTCGGTACTGTGTTGTGCATGTAAACCCAATTGGCAGGGATAAAGCACATTAGTGTGCTCTAGGTCGTCTGTCAGTTGTGGGAGAATTAAATTTAGTGAATTATCCACTAACCACCCGAAGGGGATAGGGTCCAGGGGACAAGTGGTTTTCCTGATGGTTGAAATGAGCTTTTGGAGAGAGTGCACTGTAATCGGGGTAAACGTATCCCAAGTATGCATGAGGCTGAGCTCTGTTGACTCAGTTACTGGTGGAATGAAGGGAGGAGGGTGGAGGTACTTCAGTGGGAGCGGAGTGAGGTACTCCTCACTTTGGTATGGTGGCCAGATATTAGCACACTGCTGGACCTAAGCACATGGGCTAGACATCGAATGACTAAATCTTTTCTGCTCCAAGCAAAACAATGCTCCCTGAATTCTGAAAACTGCTGTCCAAAACTTAAACTAATCCCTCTGGGAAATTTACATTTCTGTCACAGAAGAGAAGAGGGAAGCAGAGTATCTGTTCTGTGTTAACAGGCATCCTGACTGCAAATAAGATTGTCCTGTCTCAGTCTGTGGTAAATGGCTGCAACATTTTAACCTCAGCACTAAACTGCAAGTCCTTGGGAACACCAAATCACTGTGTGGGGTACTGCTTGTGTTGCAAAGGTCAAGTGTTTCCTTCTATCAAAGGTCCAAATCAGCATCTTCATGACCTAGTATGGAAAGAACCCCGAGCCTGTGCCCAGTAGACAAAACAAAGCATTTGTTACATGTGGTTCTTGGATTAAAAAACAGATTCCAGATTGAATATGAATAAAGAGAGCAGTATAAATAGGTATGATGAATAAAATCCAGATTATCCATGTTTACATATATTGTATGGTCTAGAGGGCAACACTCAAAAATATGCACGTGGGTAAAATATGTTTTACCACTGCTAATGAGCTTACTGAGAACTGCCTACCCCATCTGTGCAGCTAACAGTTCACACAGACTTTTAACCGCTTTGAAAGGAGTTCCTGGTGGTGTGTTTAGTGAGGGGAGGGGTAGAAAAGAACACATGTAGAAAGGATTTTCCATGAAAACAGTGTCCACAGAAAAAGGAGTTACAAATGTCTGGCTAGTTACAAAGCACACAAAGGCATGCACATGTCTTCTGAAAAGTGATGCAAAGTTTGTAGTATTGAAAACTGTCCTCTAAATAATTTTTTTTAAAATTGAATTAAAACTTGAAGCCCATTAGGCAATATATGGGTTGATAAGGAGTCCGTGGTGTCAGTGTTTTTTTTTTTTAAGCACCAGCCACCATGGGTATAGTAAATCTGGATATTTGATGGCAAATATCCAGAAAGCGTGGCTAGTGAATATCCAGATAGCAGGTAGTCACTATCCAGATAGCAATTCCACTTGTGCTTAAGACAGCTTTGTTCTTGTCGTAAGTTATGCTGAAAATCACTGCTGTCCAAATAAATGCCCACTCCTGGACTGAAGAGCGGGGGTTTCCTTCACTGAGTCCAGTGGCTGTGTTCTCGTGGAGCCCGCTGGTATGCTGGAAGTTAAAGGACATTCCTGTTTTCTGGTATTCAGCATGCCAGCGGGCTCCAAGAGAACACAGCCGCCAGACCTAGTGAAGGAAAACCATACTCTTCACTCCGGTGGCTGTACAGGGTGACCCAGGTCCTTGGACCTCCGTGGCTCCCTCTGAAGCTGATCAGAAAGGCGTGGAGCTCTTGGGGGGGTAGGACTTGAAACGGGCTGATGGGGGGCTAGGACTGTAAAGGGGCTGATGAGGAGCTAGGATAGGACTGCAAATGTTCTAATGGAGGGGCTGGGATAAGACTTGAAATGGACTGATGAGGGGGGCTAGGATAGGACTGGAAATGGGCTGATGGGGGGATAGGACAGGAAATGGGCTGATTTGGGGGCTTGGACTAGAAAAGAGATGATAGGGTGGCTAGGACTTGGAATGGGCTGGAGAGGGCTAGAATAGGACTGAAAATGGCTGCTAGGGGGGCTAAGACTGGATATAGGCTGATGAGGGGACTCGGATGGGACTGGAAATGGCAGATGGGATGCTAGGATTGTGAATGGGCTGATGGGGGTCTAGGATAGGAAAGGGCTGATGGGGCTAAGACTAGAAAGGGGCTGATTGGAGGGCTTGGACTAGAAATGAGCAGATGGAGGGCTAGGACTTGAAATGGGCTGATGGTGGAGCTAGGATAGGACTGCAAAGGGGTTGATGGGGCTAGGATAGGACTGGAAATAGATGATGGGGGGCTAGAACTAAAAATGAGCTAATGGGGGGGGGGACTTGGTCTGGAAATAGGCTGATGAGGGGCTAGGACTGGAAATAGGTTGATTGAGGGGGGCCTGGACTGGAAATGGGTTGATGGGAGGCTAGGATAGGGCTGGAAATGGGCTTATGGGGGGCTAGGACTGAAAAAAGGGCTGATTGGGGGGGCTTGGACTTGAAATGGACAGATGGGGCTAGGACTGAAAAAGGGCTGACTGGAGGGCTGGGACTGGAAATGGGCTGATGGGGCACTAGGACTTGGACTGATGAGGAGGCTAGGATAGGACTTGAAAGGGCTGATGGGGGCCTAGGACTGGAAATGAGCTGATGGGGGGCTAGGACTTGAAATGGGCTGATGGGGGAGAGGATAGGGCTGCAAATGGACTGATGGAGGGGGCTGGGATAAGGCTGTAAATGGCTGATGGGGTTAGGACTTGAAATGGGCTGAAGGGGTCTAGGACTGGAGGACTGAAGGGGGGCTAGGTCTAGAAATGAGCTTATGGGGGGCTAGGACTTGAAATGGACTGACGGAGGGGCTAGGATAGAACTGCAAATGGGCTGATGGAGGGGGATAGGATAAGGCTGGAAATAGATGATGGGGCTAGAACTAGAAATGAGCTAATTGGGGGGGGGGGAGCTTGGCCTGGAAATAGGCTGATGAGGGGCTAGGACTGGAAATAGACTGATTGAGGGGGGCCTGGACTGAAAAAGGGCTGATGAGGGGCTAGGACTGGAAATAGGCTGATTGAGGGGGGCCTGGACTGAAAAAGGGCTGATTGGGGGGGGGGGGGCTTGGACTTGAAATGGACTGATGGGGGGCTAGGACTGAAAAAGGGCTGACTGGGGGGCTGTGACTGGAAATGGGCTGATGGGGGGCTAGGACTGGAAATGAGCTGATGGCGGCTAAGATTTGAAATGGGCTGATGGGGGGCAAGGATAGGACTGCAAATGGGCTGATGGAGGGGGATAGGATAAGACTGGAAATGGCTGATGGGGGGCTAGGGCTAGAAATGAGCTGATGGGGGGCTAGGACTTGAAATGGGCTGATGGAGGGTCTAGGATAGGACTGCAGATTGGCTGATGGAGGGGCTAGGATAAGACTGGAAATAGATGATGGGGCTAGAACTAGAAATGAGCTAATTGGGGTGGGGGCTTAGTCTGGAATTAGACTGATGAGAGGCTAGGACTGGAAGTAGGCTGATTGAGGGGGGCCTGGAATGGAAATGAATTGATGGGAGGCTAGGAAAAGGCTGGAAATGGGCTGATGGGGGGGCTAGGACTGAAAAAGGGCTGAATTGGGGGGGGCTAGGACTTGAAATGGGCTGATGGAGGGGCTAGGACTGAAAAAGGGCTGACAGGGGGCTGGGACTGGAAATGGGCTGATGGGGAGCTAGGACTGGAAATGAGCTGATGGGGGCTAAGATTTGAAATGGGCTGATGAGGGGATAGGATAGGATAGGACTGCAAATGGGCGGATGGAGGGGGATAGGATAAGACTGGAAATGGCTGATGGGGCTAGGACTTGAAATGGGCTGATGGGGGCTAGGACTAGAGGGCTGATTGGGGGACTTGAGGGCTGATTGGGGGACTTGGACTAGAAATGAGCTGATGGAGGGCTAGGACTTGAAATGGGCTGATGGGGGGGGGGTTAGGGCTTGAAATGAGCTAAAGGAGGGGCTAGGATAGGACTGCAAATGGGCTGATGGAGGGGCTAGGATAAGACTGGAAATAGATGATGGGGGGCTAGAACTAGAAATGAGCTAATTGGGGGGGGGGTTTGGTCGGAAATAGGCTGATGAGTGGCTAGGACTGGAAATAGGCTGATTGAGGGGGGACCTGGACTGAAAAAGGGCTGATTGGGGGGGGGGTGTTGGACTTGAAATGGGCTGATGGGGGCTAGGACTGAAAAAGGGCTGACTGGGGGGCTGGGACTGGAAATGGGCTGATGGGAGGCTAGGACTTAGACTGATGAGGGGGCTAGGATAAAACTTGAAAGGGCTGATGGGGGGCTATGACTTGAAATGGGCTGATGGGGGAGAGGACAGGACTGCAAAATGGGCTGATTGAGGGGCTAGGATAAGACTGGAAATGGCTGATGGGGCTAGGACTTGAAATGGGCTGATGGGGGGCTAGGACTGGAGGGCTGATTGGGGGATGGACTAGAAATGAGCTGATGGGGGGCTAGGATAGGACTGCAAATGGGCTGATTTAGGGGCTAGGATAAGACTGGAAATAGATGATGGGGGCTAGAACTAGAAATGAGCTAATTGGGGGGGGGGGTTGGTCTGGAAATAGGCTGATTAGGGGCTTGGACTGGAAATAGGCTGATTGAGGGGGGGTCTGTACTGGAAATGGGTTGATGGGAGGCTAAGATATGACTGGAAATGGGATGATGGGGGGCTAGGACTGGAAAAGGGCTGATTAGGGGGACTTGGACTGGAAACGGGCTGATGGCAGGCTAGGACTGAAAACGGGCTTACTGGGGAACTGGGACTGGAAATGGGTTGATTGGGGGCTGGGACTGGAAATGGACTGATGGGGGGGGGGACTAGGACATGAAATGGACTGATGGGGGGCTAGGACATGACTTGAAAGAGCTGATGGGGGGGCTAGGACTGGAAAGGGGTTTGATTGGGGGGTGGACTAGAAATGAGCTGATGGGGGGGGGCTAGGACTTGAAATTTATTTATTTATTTACATTCTCTTATATACCGCACTATTCTGCATCAGTGCGGTTTACATTGAACAAACTGAAATTACTTTGAACAGGGCATTATAACTTGGAGATAACTATTTTACAGGGAATATGGGCTATGGAGGGTTAAGTGGCTTGCCCAAGACCACAAGGAGCATCTGTGGGACTAGAAACCCCAGTCCTTCCGGCCCAAGGTTGCTGTCCTCTAGTGGGATTTGAAACCCCGACCTTCCGGCCTGAAGTACCTTGCCCCAACCACTAGGCCACTCCTCCACTGGAAATGGGCTGATGCATGGGGATGGGAGAATGGGACAAGAAGGAAGGAGATGCTGGGTGGGGCTGGAACTAGAAGGAAACTGATATTGGGGGATGACTAGAAGGGGATTAGGCTGGGGGACTGAGGATAGAGTGGGGAAAAGATATTTTGTGTGGGAGGAAAGAAAAATCTATGATTGGCCAGGTATTGGGAGAGTAAGTGGGGATTGAGGATGGAGGGGTGAAATTTTACTGGATAACAAAGGAATAAAGAAAGTAATGGAGGAAAGAACAAAAGGGGAGAGATCAGTATGTTGAAACTGATGCAGAGAGTGAATGGAAAAAACTAGAAGAAAGGACAAATGGACAACAGATAATGGAGAGTTAGCAGAAGACACAAATAAAACAGAAGAAAGCAACCGGGGCAGTTGCGATGGAAAAATAAAATGCCCAAAACAAAAGGTAGAAAAATACATTTTTTATTTTGAATTTATTAACTGGAATATGTCAACTCTGTGAAATGTGCATTGCCAACGTCTTTGCATTTTGTTTAGTACAAGAGGAAATTAATTTATGGTTTTACTTCTCCAGTGTTGTTGTACATTCCAAGTTTTGCTTTTGGGGTTCCCAGTTTAATTATTGTCTTCATATTTCTAAATTGTGATTCTTTGTTTTATGTTTTGCATGTATAACCAAGCTGTAGTATTTTGTTTATGCAGTTTCTATGTGACAGTGCCACTTGTTCTCTTTCCACAGTAGGTGATGTATTGGTATTTTCTAAGATATATTGGTTTACTATTTGCAGTGTTTATTTATTCATTTATTTATTACAGTTGCTTATATACTGCACTATTCGGCATCAGCGCGGTTTACAGTATAACAAAGTGACCAAAACACAAAGTCTGTTTGGTTTTACATCGAACAGGGGTACAAACTTGGAATAACAGGGTTGAACTATATACATGAAATAATAATTCCTATAACAGGGTTGGACTATACAATAAATAATGAGACCGTTGAGCTATATGTAGTACCATGAATACTTAAGACATTGTGAGCATGAGCTGCAGGAAGGCGGTATTTCTTAGGTGGTGCTATCTAGATTCATCGCTGGCAGGGTAGTATTGGAGGAAGAGGTGAAATTTGATTGCTTTCCTGAATTGGGTCAGGTCTACAATAGCTCGAATGTCTGGTGGGAGCGCATTCCAGCATTTGGGGACGTAAAGACTGAAAGCCCTATTTGCCGTTGTGCTATTGCATTTAGTCAAGGTCTTCGGGGTTATTAGTAGATTTAGGGCTGTTGACCTCCTGGCTCTTTTGGGGGCCACTGTATGGATGAGCTCAGTAAGTGCCGTGGAGGATAGGCGCCTGATGGCCTTGAATGAGAGGAGTAACGTTTTGAAGATAATCCTTCCGTGTATTGGTAGCCAATGAAGCTGTTTTAAAATAGGAGTCACATAGTGACTTCTGTAGGCTCCATGGAGTACCCTTGCTGCAGCATTCATGGCCAGTTGTAACGGGTTTAGTGTGGATTGCGGGAGACCTTGTAAGATGGAATTGGCAAAGTCAAAATGCGGTAGGATCAGTGCTTGGTATATGGTCCGGAAGTCATCTGGCTCCAGTAGGGAGCGCAGATGCCTGAGTGAACGGATTTTGAAATAGACAGCTTTGACAATGTTGCTTATATGACTTTTCATGTCCAGATGTTGGTCTAAGGTGACTCCCAGGTATTTTATTGTTTCTTTGGTTTGTAATTCCGCTTCCTTGACCCTTATATGGGATGGTGGGGTAAAGTCTGGGTCTCTAGAGATGAACAGTACTTCCGTTTTCTTGTGCTGGATGCGGAGGTTTTGTGATTGTAACCAATCTGATATGGTATTGAAACACTCTATAAGTGGTGTAAGGTCCATTTGAATGGTCGAAAAAGGCATATATAAGAGGATGTCATCCGCATATATCAGACAGCTCATGTTAAATGATCTAATGATGTTGCAGATGGGCTGCATATATATGTTGAATAGTAGAGATGACAATGAGGATCCTTGCGGCACACCTTGTGTTTGATGGAATTGTTTCGATTCTTCTACTCCGGATTTAACATATTGCCATCGGCCATTTAGATAAGAACTGCACCATTCGAGTGCAGTATTGCAAATTCCCTTTTCTTTCAGTCGCCCAAGGAGAATTTCATGATGTACCAAGTCAAAGGCCACAGCAATGTCTAAAAAGATAAGCACAAAGCCTTGTCGGATGTTGTCGATGCCTGTGAGTATGCTATTGAATAAGAAGGTGAGAAGTGTCTCTACTCCATGGTACTCTCTGAACCCATGTTGGCAGTAATCTAAAGGAGCTGTGGAGTCTATATGATCCTGAATTTGCCTTTGGACCTCTTTCTCCAATATCTTTGCTAATAGGGGAATACTAGCTATTGGTCTGTAAGAATCGACCTTTTGTGGATCAAGTTTAGGGTTCTTCAATAAAGGCCTGATTGAGGTTTGTTTGAGGGTTGTGGGGAAGGAACCAGTAGTGAAGGAATGGTTTGTCAGTTTTTCGATGAATGGACTGAATTCCTTGTGTAGCTCCTTGATCCAGAACGCTGGGCAAGGGTCCGTTTGTGCTGTGGAGGTATTGAGGGAAGCTATTGTATCTTCAATGCTTTTTCTAGATGGTGTGGAGAACTTGCATAAGGGGGTTAAGCCGGTAAAGTCTTGGAACGAGGCTGTTGAGACTTTGTCGGTCTGTATGATCTTTGACTGGAGGTAGTCAGCGAATTTTTGTGGTTGGATATCCACGTGTTGTTCAGGAGATGGTTCCTTTGAAAGGGCTTGAACCAAGTTGAAAAGATCCCGTGGTTTGTTCAGAGATCTTTTCAGAGTGTCAGTGTGGTGTTGTTTCATTTTCATTGAGATTGTTTCTCTGTGCCTTGTTAGGTGGAGATGGTAGGCTGTCAGATCTTCTGTGGAGAGCGATCGGCGCCATTTTTTCTCTAGTCTGCGTAGTTGTGTTAGAGAAGCTCTCAATTCTTGGGAGAACCATGGGGCCGCATTTCTTATTCTCCTGGATGCGTTATTGCTTTGTGGACGTTGTGAGATAGCCTTGAGGTTGAGATTCCAAGCGGAGACTAGTTCTTCCGGGTCGGATGTGGTTATGGTAAAGAGGGAGTGGGTTTGAGAGAGGATTAACTCTCTGTCAAATGTGCGGAAGTTTCTTGTTGAGGTTCGAGCTGTGCTGTTACATTTTCGGGTACTATGCCACTGGCTGTCCCTGGTGGGTATTTGAAAAGTGATAAGTTTATGGTCAGACCAGGGCACGTCAATGATAGACAACATCGTGTTGTGGTCAGACCAGGGCACGTCAATGATAGACAACATCGTGTTGTGGTTTTGCTCGAGGGCTGCATGTGGTGCGAACACCATGTCCAGAATATTGCCCTTTATGTGTGTGGGTTTGTTACCTTTCGATAGGCAGGGTCTGGTGCTTTGTGAGTCCTGGTAGTGCTATTATGATATGGTGGGTTTGCTGTGGGTTCTAAAAGAGCAGGGTTTAAAGTACGTCCTGTCAGTTGGCACTGGAGTATAGTAATGTAGAAATCTGGTAATCTTTCTTTATCCTTACTACCCATGCAAATAGTATTCAGACACTCATTAAGAGGCATGGTTACTAAAAGTTAATGTGCATTCACAAATGTTAATGTGTGCTAAGTGCAGGAACACCCATTTATTTCTATTGGCGCAGTGGCACTTAACACACATTAATATTTAGTAAACATGCCCCTAAGTCATTGCCAGGACAAAAGAGAGGCTTGTGAAGGGTTCCTTTGAAAGCCGCCTAAAATTTTAGTTAACAACATATACATTTTAAAATAAAATACATCAAATGTATGCAAATGAGGCCCCACAATGAATCTCTGCACAGGGCCCCGCATCACCCACCCCTGGCCCATGGACTGCCCTGGCGCTATCTGGATAGTGCCACAAAGGTCCGAGAAAATACTCAGCAGCACTATCTGAATATGTGGATCATCGGCCCTTTTGAATATCAGCCCAATATTTTTTTGGCAGTCTTTTTATTCATGTCTTGTTTCGGTACCATAAATTAATGTCTAAAGGGTGTAGTCTGCAATTACTGCAGCCTGATGACTGACTATGCAGCATTTTGCTAGCTGGTCAGGGTTTAGAAATGACGCCATGCTGTGCGGGAAATGAAATTCTAAAAGTCATGTCCATCATCAGGAAAAAAAAAAACAGCCTTGTGCATTATATGCTGGATGGCCACTGAGAAGGCCTGACCCTGTCTGAGATGCTTGTGACTGCCAGTAGTGCGATTTTTGATAAAATATAATTCTTTCCTTTCATACGTTTTGAGATTATTCCTTAGTTCTAAACATCTGGCTTCTTTCATGGCCACTGGTTATCACTGGATGGGGGCAGCAGTTTCCTTTTGCTCCTTTGAACAATTGGAATGAGGGTTGGAATCTGGGATCATAAGTCTTTATTTGCAAATACTGTGGGAATTTATTTCCTACTGATAATCTCTGCCAACTAGCCTAGCCTAATCATTGCATCTACAGTCCTCATATGGGGGCCAGGGTTCCTTTTTAAACCTTGCAACCATGGCCCCTCAATAGAGCCACTAGGTGGTGTGATTTTTCAATGAATAACTTTCCTCCTGGGGTAAAATCTCTCTCCCCCCCCCCCCCCTTTCTGCCTCACATTCTATTCTCTTGATATTGGCATCTAGAAACATAAACCTTTTTCTTTGGTTGTGCTCTATTATCCTCCTTGCAGTGTTCTCCGTGGTATAGGAGTCTTCATCTTCAGAAATCTACTCTGCTGAGATTGTAAAGAGCCATGAAGCATGCACCTCAGTCTTTTCTTCCTTATCCTTCCTGAATCTACCACTGTTCTGAAGCCCTGTTTTCTTGGCCTTCTTGGATGGGCATGCTTTGTGAACCTTTAATGGGATTAGCACCCCTGCCTCCATTTGACATCTCATCCTGGAATCACATCGCCTCCATTCTTAGTCCAGAGAGGTGTCGGTAGATGATGTAAAACAATGTTTGTCTGAAAACAAGCATGAAATCTCATAGCTTCGAAATGCACCATTCCCAGTGTGTTCTCTTTACCCATGTCAACAGAAGGAAAAATATGCCCTAACTGTCATGTTACTTTACCCAGAGACTGTGGAAATCACCTTCAATTCTCTTTTATTGCTGCACTAATCCTTCACACCTGGGCAGTCTACAGCACACGTGTATGAAGTCCATTAGTTTCTAACTGCTTTGTTTTCAGGAATGTAACATTGCTTAAACTATTAATTTAGGTTAACAAACAACGAAAATGTACATTTGGGGGATAAATATATAAGGAGTTGAGTAAAGATACGTGTCAACAATGCATGTAAATCATCTATTTTCGATGCTTTATGCACGGGAATGGGCCTTTACGCGCATACCTAAGCCCGTTGCTATTCTGTAGATATGTGTGTTGGGCAAATGGCACATACCTTCAATGGGGTTTGCATACGGGTGAGCACATAGTTTTGGCCATACTTTATAAAATATGGGTGTAAGTGCGTACAATACACATAGTCATTTATGCCAGCCGTAGGGCTGGGGTAAGTGGTTGCGCCCTGATTTAACATGTTTCTCACTACTTATTACCTAGGCACCCCTTATAAAATTACCCGTAATGGTACATTTCCCGTTTTCTCCATTCACAGACTTGGGCATGTCTGTGTGGAGAATTCGGCTGAACCAGCCGTGGTATAGTATGTCTTACTAGGGTAACGGTGGATGTGTCAGTGGTGGTCATAGGTGTGTGTGTGTCTGTATGTGAGCATGTATATCATGGAGTGTGTTGGGGGTATGAATATTTGACAGTGTGTGTGCATGTAGATATGAATGAATGTGTTGGGAGTATAAGTGTTACCAGTGTGCCAGGTGCTGTGTGTGTATATGAGTGTGTTTGTCAAGACTACAGGTGTTGGGGAGAAGTGTGAGTATTGGCGATGTGTGTTGGGGCTGTTGGTATATCATGCGTGCCTGTGTGTGTGCTGTGTGTATTAAGTGTCTTCTTGTGTGCCTGTGTTTATGTGCTGGAGGGCTGCATCTGCATGTGTGCATGTGTGTGTTTTGATGAGCTTTGTGTGCATATGTGCATGTGTGTGTTGAGAGTCTCTGTGTTTGTGTGCACTGGTGTGTCAGGGAAGCTCTTTGTGTGTGTGTGTGTTCCTGTGCCTATTGAGGGGCTGTGTGTGTTGGTGTTGGGAAGCTGTGTGTATGGGTGTGCACAAATGTACCCATGTTTTGTCTATTTCCCCTTCCTGCTCTCTCTTGCAGTCTCTCTTCCACCCACCCATGCACTTTCCCTCCCCCCCTTCTGCTACCGAACTTTGCCCTCCCTCTCTGTTTCTGCCACTGGCTTTTTACTCCCACCCTCTCGTCCCTTCTTACTTTATGTACTCATTACTTCTCTAACCCTGCCCCTTTCCTTACGCTTTACCCGTCTTCCTCTAATCCCCCCACTCCTTCCCTTATGCCCCTTTCTTTCCGCCTAACTCCTCCCTTATGCCCTGCCCCTTTCTTTCTTCCTATTATGCGCTGCTCCTTTCTTTCCTTCTAAACCCTGCCTTTCCCTTATAACCTGCCCTTTCTTTTCTCCTATTCCTGCCCCTTCCCTTAAGATCCACCCCTTCCTTCATCACACTGCTCCTTTCACTATGTTGGTGGGACCTAGATCTGCAGCGTTCCTCTTTGGTTCTTGCCAGCAGTATATATGTATCTGTTTGCACACACACAAACATACAGATGGACAAACACATAGACAGATAGATGGATGGAGCCTCCCCAATAGGCGGTATAACTGAAATGAAATGCATATATGAATACGTAGGGATAGATGTCCCATAATATATAACTTTGTGTAAGGTTCCCTTTGGGACTTTAAGGGGCTTGTTTACAAAGCCACGGTAGTGGTTCGCGGTCGTTATCGGAGCCGCGGCCCCATTGAAATCAATGGGGTCGCGGCTCCGATAATGATCGCGAACCACTACTGCAGCTTTATAAACAAGCCCCTAAGTAACCCAATATGCTCCTGGCAACAAGACCATACCACCTTAGTGTAGTGAGGACGTCAAAATCATTTTGTTACACCATGCACTGCTGGGATGGCTGCAATGGCTCTATTCTTGTGCTTAAGTGCTGTCAAGTCAATGTCAACTTCTGGAGACCCTGTAGAAAGTTGTCCATGTTGTAACTATCCCCTGGGTTTTCTTGACAAGGTGGGTTTTCTTGGAATGATTCTGCTTAGCCCTATATAAGCCAGAGACTCCTAGGGCATAGTGTGATGTGTTTGTGTGGACTGTGGTGGATTTATTTTTGCTTGTTGTGTGAAGAAGTGTTTTTGTTAGTGCTCAGCTCTTGGGCCTATGTAGTCTGCCTTATGGAACGCCCTCCTTGAGATTTAAGTGAATGTCTTTTGTGAAGCGCATGTAAGAAGTCAGAGGTTTTACCCATTCCTCTGCCTGACTGTAAAACCAGGAGTGAACTGCGGAGCTTTTACAAACACCAGAAGAGAGGGAGAATCACCAAATCAGAGCCTGACTGAAGGAGAAAATATATTGTAAGGAAATGTTCCTATGTAGAGAGTGGCTGTGTGGAAGAGGTTTCTACAATGGAAGGGAAAATTCTCCTTGGACAAGCAGGATGTGTCAGCCACTCCAGGTGATGTAATCCAACATCGCCAAGAATGGATGTGCTCTCCAAAGCCCAGAAGGTAGACCTTTCTGGGCATAGACCAAGTGGCCCAACCCCTTAGCCCGCTCCTACTTAGCCAAGAATTCTCTCTTCCACCTTACCAGCAAGATGGACCTCACAACTCTCAAAAAAAAGAAAAAAAAAAGAACAAACATCTAAAAAGGACCAAAGAAGTTTCCGAAATATTCAACAGAGAACTCCAAGCAAGGTAACATGGGAAAACTGGGTTTTAAAAAATGCCCCCGCTGCAACAAAAAGATGAACAGCAGCGATGCCCATGAATGTGCCTGCAGTGCCTGTGAGATCGAGGACTGCCCCCACTGCACCAGAATGTCCCCCTGGGCCTTAAATTTCTGTCTGCATGCATTGCAGGACTTCCTCCAACAGACCCCACTCACCTCTGCTACAGGAGCTGAACACGCTGCCAGCCACGTGGGAACTTGGACCACCACCATCAGAATTGAAGCCGCTCGGGATGTGCCTTCTAGGGTCGCCAAGCCTTTGTAAAGCTCAGTTGGATGGAAGAGATTTACCAGCACTCACAAAACACTAAGATAAAAGAACAGAACGAAAAATGCAAAAAGATCAAAGAACTGAATGCGGGCTGGGATTTAGACATAGACAATGTAGAGAACTGTTTTTGGTGCCAACTTCTGATAGGCGTTGGTGCATTGCGGTCGCTGCCGTGCCTCAATGCAGAACAGTACTGGAACAGCAATAGAATGAAATACATTTCAAAGATTCAGCATGGGGCCTGCAAATCCTCTTGCTCTGGACTGCTTCTATGGTAAGTGCTCTGCCCCTCTTCTCACATGTGTGGGAGAAGAGGGCAAAGAATCATCTGTAGAGTCTGTCCAGAGTGCGAGGGTTTTTCAAATGTATTTATTGAAGCAGCTGCTGCTCTACAGCCAGTCTAAGAGGAAGATTAAGAAGCTGTCAGGAGAAAGCAGGATCAGGGGGACATTGGGGATTGGGGCAGAGCACCTCCCCCCCCCCCCGTAGGATTGGGGAGAGGAACAGAGGAGTGCACTGTTCCACCCCCCCCCCCCCTCCATGGCCAGAGAGCAGGATATGACCTCAGCATTGAATATTCCCCCTCAGTATTTGTGGCAAAGCATAAAACTACACTAGCCATTGAAAGAAAATTTCTTCTGTCCATGGAGAGCCTACCCCATGCAAAGAACCCACATATACGGAGTGAGAGAAAGGGGAGAAGACTGTGGAAAGAAAATAAATATTTTTTGTACATACCCTGGGGCAAGTGCCACACTCTGTGGCCTACCCAGAAGAAGGGAGGGGGGGGGGTGTTTGCGCCTGCAATAAACTACTGTTTATTATTATTATTATTATTATTATTATTTGTGTGTTTTATATACCGCCTTATTAATGAATCAAAGCGGTTTACAAATAACAGAACAGTATACATATAACATTAAGTGCAATTGATTCATTAATCATGAACATTGAACTCAAGCTAGATAAGGTATGACATCATAATTTAGTAAATAACAATACATTTGAAGTTTTAAAGTGCTGCTTTTCTCCCAGCCTTGCCCCTTCCTCTTGCTCAGGGGTTCTCAACCCAGTCTTCCGGACATACGTAGCCAGTCAGGTTTTCAACATAACCACAATGAATATGCATGAGAGAGATCTGCATGCTCTGCCTCCATTGTATGCATAGCTTTCTCGTGTATATTAGTTGTTGTTATCCTGAAAACCTGATATGTTAGGTGTGTCCTGAGGATTGGGTTGAGAACCCTTGCTCTAGGGCAGGGATCTCCAACTCCAGTCCTGGAGAGCACCAAACCATTCAGGTTTTCAGACTGGCTCTAGTGAATATGCATGAGATAAATTTGAATACAACAGGGGCAGTACATGCAAACACTGTATATCTCATGCATATTTATTAGGGCCAGCCTGAAAACCTGAATTGTTTGGTGCCCTCCAGGACTGGAGTTGGAGGCCTCTGTTCTAGGATAATACCGTATTCTACTCTGAAATCTTTGGGCCTGATATTCAAAGATCTGCTAACCATGTTAATCCCTCTATCTGGTACATTCAGCAGCACAAACACAGATTTACTGCTGCATGCCCCAGTGCTAACCATTTATCATCGGGGCATTCCAGGGGGTGGCACCCAGCCATAACCAGTTAGTAGCAAAATTGAGCCACTACCCGGTTATGGCAAAGAGGCAAAAGTAAGGTGCAGCAAAGATTGGCCTGACTTTCACCACGGAAGTTAACTGGATAGTGGCTAAATATCACTGCCACCTGGTTAGCTTCTGCCAATCCGGGCAACCCGGATATTCAATGCCGGAACCGGATATGATCCCCAGCATTGAATATCCAGGTTTACGTTTCAGTGGCAGTGGCTTGCTGCCGCTATTGAATGTCCCCCCTTTGTATCTAATGCCGGAAGTTCAATTTAAGTTTCTCCACTCCTGTGCTTCTGAAAAATGCTACTTCTTCTTGACTTGCTATTGTAGTACTCTAGGAGAGACACTGGATGGCCTCGGTTGCTCTAAGCAACTATACCCAAGCAGTCTCTACATCGCATTAGCATTGAATAACAATTTTACTCCCAGTGCAATAATCTAATGGCATGCAAATTACTGTAGCGTTAAAAAAAAATATGTGCACACAGAAAAAGCTATGCATATTGCAGCACCTATGTGGACCAAAAATACTTACTTGATCCTAAGGAAGCATCCACTGGGGTACTCTTCTTCTGCCACCATCTTGGAAAATGGTGACACTTGACTCCTTGTAGTACATCAGAACAAACCAGTAGGAGCCAGCCTGTTAAATCAGCAAGTGTTCAATTATTTTTCGGGAAGACCCTTAGTGATACATTCCAATGTACCACATGGAGTCAAGGACCACCATTTTCCAAGATGGCAATCTCATAGGCAAGAGTGAGTGTGTATTGCTCCTGCCTCCTGACCTAAAGGTGGGTTAAAGGAGGCAGAAAGAGAGAGAGAAAGGGATGTTCAAAGCTCACTTGGGCTACCCAAGATTTTTCTTGGGACAGGGCTTCAGGGCCCATTTCGCCTAATAGGAATATTTTTTTAGAGGGCCACTTAGAGGCAACCCAAAGGTGATGTGGGCCCATTTGCAGAGACTTATTATGGGGCCTCATTAGCCTTATACATTTTCATACTGGACTTACTTAGTCAGTGCTGTGACCCAGGTTAATGATGAGGAAGGAAGATATAAAGAGAGAAAAAAAAATCCTGGTAGCTGCGAATTTAAGATCATGGTGCAGAGGCTGGATTAGAATGTGCCAGATCTCGTAAAACTCCTAAATCAGCAACAGGGAAGATTTCCTTGAATATGAACTGATAAAATATTTTTAATTTAAGGCTGGAAGCTGCAAGAACACAAACCTGCAATTCTTAAAGACTATCCTTATTCCAGTACCCCCCAACCAACACCCTACAGTTGTCCCCATACAGAAAAGAAAAAGAAAAAGCAAGAACACAGCAAAGGACCTATAGAGCAAATCTATCACTCAAAAACAGCAAACTTCCAAAACTCACACAACAAGGAGCCTACCCAGAAAAGAGCTATACCCCCACAACTTGAGTGAATATACAGTGACTGAAACAGAATTCTATTCCTACACTATTTTTTGTCGGACGTTTTTGCCTTGAGAGATTTCTCCCTCTTGAAGCGTAACTTCCCTTTTAATCAATTATATGGTAACCTAACCATTCAATAAAATATTGTGAAATAATTGGACTGTATTAACGGAAGCGTCTTTTTGGGAGGAAAGATCTCCACTTGATGCCATTCCGTGAGAAACTTCGCAGAGGATGAAGTATCGTTGCGGGACGGTTCATGAAGATGAGTAAATTTCTTTTGCAGAACTGTAAGCATTGAAGCAGGGCCAGAAAACAGAGTGGGGCTCTAAACGCAGTGCTGTGTTCGTTGTTGAATGCAGAATTTGGGTAGAGCCATAGGGATTTCCTGTAAGTTTAGAAGGGATCCCAGGGCTCGTTACAAGATAAAGGCTCATTACAAGATAAAGGGTTATTGTGATATAGCGCTAATATAGAGTGCAATTATTTCACAATATTTTATTGAATGGTTAGGTTACCATATAATTGATTAAAAGGGAAGTTACGCTTCAAGAGGGAGAAATCTCTCAAGGCAAAAACGTCCGACAAAAAATAGTGTAGGAATAGAATTCTGTTTCAGTCACTGTATATTCACTCAAGTTGTGGGGGTATAGTTTTATAATTGAGTAGTGGGTTAGTATAAATAGTTAAGTTACCCAGAAAAGAGCAGCACAATAAATATTGCCATAGGATCTAGAAAATCCATACACCTACTAGGTAAACTGAACAAGCCAGATTCCTACATACATATAAACTCTATGCCAACAGAACACCTGGCCTCAGTCATACCCCAGAACATCGACAGACTCTCACCAAGTACAGAATAAGGGTCGACAAACTAAAAATAGAAACATGTAGACAAAAATTGATCTGAAACCCAAGAAGCCAGACTTGGCATGCAAGGTAACACCTGAGAAATAGAAACACTAATGTTCTACTCAAAAGATAAAGGGACATGCTTATCAAACATTGGGACCTACTATCTGCCACCGTGCCCATAGGGGATAACATGGGTGCTGCAGTAAATGGTGCACCAGTGTTCAGTAAACTCAACATACAAAAAAAGGCCAATTCTGGTTTTATCTCAGTAAAAGCACCATAAAACCTCGTCAATACCAGACATATTATGGAGTAAAATAAATAAATAATATAAAAACCTTATGAAAGTTGCTGTAGAGGGAGTTAATCTAGCGTTCTGTAACACATCAACAAGGAACCACCTAGGGAAAAAGGCAGCACTGTAAATATTGCTGTGGGCCCTACAACATCAATACGGCCTACTGGAAAATTGAACAAAGCGGTGTAGCCTACAGACCTCTGACTCAAATCGAAGAATTAGATAACGATTTGATTATAGATATTGCATAGATAGCCACAAAGGGGGAAGTGATCATATTGGGTGACTTTAATCTACCTGATGTGGATTGGAGTACTCCTTCTGCAAATCTGAAAAGAAGTAAAAAAAAATTGTGGATGCCTTCCAAGATGTGTTACTTAGACAAATGGTGGTGGAACCAACCAAGGAACGCCCAATGCTGGATTTAGTGCTCACCAATGGAGATAGTGGGTCAAATGTCCGGGTGGGTACCCCTGTGAGCAACAGCGATCATCACACTTTCCCCCTTCCTGTTTAATTTATATGCAGAACAAATCACCAGAAAAACAAGAATGTAAACCGCTCTTGATCTCTGATCTCTGGAAGGGGTGGTATAGAAAAGCTTCCAAATAAATAAAATAAATGTGAAGGTGTGAAGATTAGTGGAAGACTCATCAACAACCTTCGCTATGCTGATGATACCACATTACCGGCTGAAAGTGAAAATGATTTGAAACATTTGCTTCTCAAGATCAAGGATCATAGTCTTAATGTGGGCATGCGCCTTAATGTAAAGAAGGCAAAGATCATGACAACTGGCAAAATCAATAAGTCCATCGTTGAAGGAGAATAAATTGAAATCGTGGATAATTTTAACCTATATGGATCTCTACAAATAAAGAAGCAACAAGCAGTCAAGAAATCTGATGACACATTGCTCTTGGCAGAATGGCTTTGAAGGACCTAGATAAGATTCTCAAGAGTAGAGATGTCTCTCTTTATACAAAGATTTAGTTTGTTTAAGCCATGGTATTTTCAATAACATCATATGGATGCAAAGGTTGGACAGTGAAAACGATAGACAGGAAGAAAATTGATGCCTTTGAATTATGGTGCTGGCGGCGAATACTGTGTATACCATGGACTGCCTGAAGACCATCTAGTCAGTACTAAAGGAGATCAAACCTAAGCTTTCTTTAGAAGTTTAGACGACAAGACTTCGACTTTCTTACTTTGGACACATCATGCGAAGAGAGAGATTATTAGAGAAAGACATCATGCTTGGCAGGGTAGAATGTCAATGCAAAAGAGGAAGGCCAGCAATGAGATGGATTGATACAATACAGCAGCTATGGATGCCAGTCTGTCAACAATGAGCCGCCTGGCTAAATACCGAACACAATTTAGGACAACTATCCAGAGGGTCGCCATGAGTAGACACTGACTCGATGGCACTTAACAAGAACAACAACATGGATATTTATTCCTTTCCTGTAATCAGGAATGGGTTTTAAAGTATTAAATACTGATATTCCAGCTGGTACTGTATTTTAAATAGTATGTTGGAAATTCTTAATTCTATGTCATTTATGGAACAGCGAGTCTGACAGAAATGTACCTTGGAATATGGCATGTTACCACTTAATTGACTGTTCAGGGGTAGGATGGAATTCTAATACTAACCTCACTTGAAATAATTGTAATTGTTACATCATTTGTGAATATACCTCCATATATATTTGCCATCTAATTCGGGGAATGAAGAAATCTTTTAATTGTAACATCACTGGTCCGTTATCTTTTATTTAGTTTTAGCTAATTGGTTGTCCTACCTATTAAGTTCCTTCCTATTAAGTAGAAAGGTATTCCAGGGGGACCTTAGTGTTTTGTACCAGTTGTTACTCTCTGGGAGAGGTCAAGCTTTTAACAACGGCACCATCCACCAAGAACATTTATATTTTAATGGGAATCACATTGTTTGACCAACAGAGACCGTGGCGCGGGGTTACATTTCTGTACTGGGAGGGCGGTAGATGGCTGCAATTTATTTATTTGCAGTGGGACCTTCTTCTCTCCATGTGCTGCCTGATAGCTCTGCTGATCCCATCCCTCTGACGTGTACTTTCTCTTTCAAAGGGGCAAGACTGGCAGAGCCATCTGCAGCGCACAGAGAAAGAAGGTTCCCATGTCTTTTGGCGGCAGTAGCGGCAGCTGTGGGGGTGGCGATTGCAGTAGTGGCAGCTTGGAAGAGGAGGATGATGGTGGTGGCAGATGCAGCAGAGCTGAGGAGAGGCCAAAGACTCGCAGAGTGTGGGGCCTTTAGTGGAGTGGTGCCATGTGCAGGCAACATGCCCAAACATGCCTAGGGACTTCCCTGCACTTAGGCCACCAGGGGTTTTTCCTTAAAAAGGGGAGACTGGAGCATACTTTGATGCCTATTGGGGTCACCATGAACCTTTTGTTGACCAAGGTCGTCTGAGGTGAAATGCTGCATTTCACCTCAGATAACTCTTATGCTCCCACCCTTAAATCTTTAATACTGTTCAGGGCTGTAGCAAAGATTCAGCCCTAAAGAGAAACTAAAAAGCTGCCAACATTTAATATATATGTATATATTTCTTTATTTTTTTAACTTTGGGAGCAATTAGTAATTCTGCTGTTTTTGCATGCGTTTTTGCTACTTTTTAGTGTGCTGGTTTTACTGGAGATTTTTCTATGCTAAAAGTCTAACTGCATCTGGAAGTAATATTAATGTTGGAAAGTCTTGAGTAAACCACCATACTAAAGGACAGCACAGCTTATTATATCAACCCCCTGCACCAAATGGTTCTCTGTGCCAGAAGTCCACTAGCAGCGATCCATGATTAACCCTTCTGTTGCAGTCCTTTTATATAACAATTGCTAGGCCATTTTTGCTATGAATCCACTAATTGCTGCTCCCTTTGGAACCTGATATGTGGGCTTTTTGAATCTCTTCCATAGGTGTGACCCCTAGCTATCCAAATATCCTAAAGGAGAGGTGATCTTCAGTCAGATAATACTGAAACCACCACGGAACAGAGGGGATACAGAAGTCCCAAAACAAATGTAATTGTTTAGGCTAAAAAAAAACCCCGTATCTGGAACTACAGTAGCTGTTTTCAACAAACATTTACATGGATATATTAGCATTGTTCAAAAACTGCCTAAGAGACAGCATTTTGTCTCAACCTATCTCCAACTCCAGCTGAAGCAATGAACAAAAGGTGGTTGGGTAATCAATCGGAAGTCTTCCAGAAGCATTGGGACTTTGAGTTGGGTCAAAAATAGTTTCTGCTTCTCTGGGATCTCCAATTCTGTTAAAATAAACTTGCTTTTTCAGAACTGTCTTTAGACTGAAGCAAGACACATTGTTGTAATGAAATGCAGGGCTTTTCATATAAATATCTGTATATACAGAGACCTTAACAAGGAGTAGAGTGTGGAGGATTGAGCTCTATATCTTGCTCCTATGAGACAACTCTTCCCTGCAGCAGTCCTGCTACACAGAAGCCAGGAGCGGCCCAAGGGGGGTGCGGGGCCATGTGCAGAGACTCATTGCGGGCAGGGCCGGCCCGTCCATTGAGCGAGAATGTTTTTTGCACAGGGCCCCGCGTTTCAGGGGGCCCCGCGCAAAAAACATTCTGATCCTAAAGTCAAATTTAAAAAAAAAAAAAAAGCTGTCTTCTCCCGCTGCCGGGGCTTCCGCGGCAGAATCGAGTGTGCCGCGGGGCCCCCCTGCCCAGCAGAGCCTGCCCTCCCCTGTATCCGCTCTCTCGTACAGCTGCCTGCAGTCTTACGCGCCGACTTTCAGAGCGCGAGAGGAGAGTTTCTCCCTCGCTGCTCTGTTAAGCCCGCGGGGGCTGATGGGAAGTTCCCATCAGCCCCCGTGGGCTTAACAGAGCCGCGAAAGGGAAACTAGTCCCTTCGCGTTCTGAAAGCCGGCGCGTGAGACTGCAGGCAGCTGTACGAGAGAGCGGATACAGGGGAGGGCAGGCTCTGCTGGGCAGGAGGGGCCCCGCGGCACACTCGATTCTGCCGCGGCGGCCCCGGCAGCGGGAGAAGAAGACAGCTTTTTTAAAAAAAATTTGGGGCTGGGCTGGGCTGGGCGGTTAGGAGTGCTGATGGGGCTGGGCTGGGCAGGGGGGGATGGGGGGGCTGGGAGGGGGGTTAGGAGTGCTGATGGGCTGGGGGGGCTGGGGGGAGTTAGGAGTGCTGATGGGCTGGGGGGGTTAGGAGTGCTGATGGGCTATGGGGGGCTATGGGGGGCTGGGAGGGTTAGGAGTGCTGATGGGCTGGGGGGGTTAGGAGTGCAGATGGGCTATGGGGGGCTATGTGGGGTTAGGAGTGCTGATGGGCTGGGGGGGTTAGGAGTGCTGATGGGCTATGGGGGGCTATGGGGGGGTTAGGAGTGCTGATGGGCTATGGGGGGGCTGGGGGGGTTAGGAGTGGTGATGGGCTATGGGGGGCTGGGGGGGTTAGGAGTGGTGATGGGCTATGGGGGGCTGGGGGGGTTAGGAGTGGTGATGGGCTATGGGGGGGCTGGGGGGGTTAGGAGTGGTGATGGGCTATGGGGGAGCTAAGTCTTTATATGGGCTGATGGGATTAGGACTGGAAGTGGGTTGATGGGGGGGTTAGGACTGCTAATGGGCTATGGGGGGCTTAAACTAAAAATTGGGTGATGGGGATTAGGATTGGAAATGGGCTGGTGGGATTAGGACTGGGAGTGGGCTGATGGGGAGGTTAGGACTGGTAATGGGGTATGGGGGGCTTAAACTGAAAATTGGGTGATGGGGATTAGGACAAAATGGGCTGATGGGGGTTAACACTGGAGGTGGGCTGATGGGGTTAGGACTGATAATGGGCTATGGGGGGGCTAGGACAGGAAATGGGCTGATGGGGAGGGGTTAGGACTTGAGTTGGGCTGATGGGGTTAGGACTGGAAATGGGCTGTGGGCTGATGGGGGGTTAGGACTGGCAATGGGCTATGGGGGGCTGACTGGAAATGGGTTGATGGGGTTAGGACTGGAAGTGGGTTGATGGGGGGGGCTAGGACTGGTATTGGGTTGGGGGGTTGCTAGGACTGGAAATGGGCTGATGGGGGGCTAGGACTGGAAATGGGCTGATGCAGGGACTAGAAGGGAATGGATGCTGGGTGAGGCTGGAACTAGAAGGGAGCTGATGTTGGGGGAGGATTAGAATGGGATGGGGCTGGGAGAGTAAAATGGAGAGGGGAAAAATATTTTGTGTGGGAGGGATAAAAAAATCTACAATTGGCCGGGTATTGGGAGAGTAAGTGGGGATTGAGGATGGAGGGGTAAAATTTGATTGGATGAAATAGGAATGAGGAAAGAGCAAAAGGAGAAAGATTAGTATGTTAAAGCAGATGTAGAGAGAGAGAATGGAAAAAAAAACTAGAAGAGAGAAGAAAGGACAAATGGACAGCAGATGATGGAGAGTTAGCAGAAAACATGAAGAAACCAGAAGAAAGTGGCTGGAGCAATTGCAACTGAAAAAAAAAATGCACAAAAGGTAGAAAGATATCTCTTTATTTTGAATTTATTAACTGGAATATGAAAGCTCTGGGAAATGTGCATCATTAACGTCTGCGCTTTGTTTGGTACAAGAGGAAATTAATTTATAGTTTTATTTCTACAGTGTTGTTGTACATTCCAAGTTTGGCTTTTGGGGTTCCCAGTTTAATTATTGCCTTCCTGTTTCTAAATTGTGATTCCTTGTTTGGTGATGGTCTATGTTCTGCATGTGTAACTGAGCTGAGGTATTCTGTTTATGTAATTCCTATTTGACATTGCCACTTGTTCTCTTTCCCCAGTAGGTCATGTATTGTTCTCTGAAATGTATTGGTTTAATATTTGCAGTGTTGCCTTTTGATAGGTAGGGTATGGTGCTTTGTGAGTCCTGGTAGTGCTGTTAGGATACGGCGGGTTTGCTATTGGTTCTAAATGGGCAGTGTTTGTAGTAGTTCCTAATGTGCCTGGCGGTTGGCACTGGATTATAGTAATGTAGAAATCTTTTAGTCTGCCTTTATCCATACACTCATTAAGAGACATGTTTACTAAAAGTTAGTGTATGTTAGCATTATGCAAATAGTTATGCAAATAAGGCCACTTATGCAAATGAGGCCCCGCACCGAGTCTCCGCACATGGCCCCACACCCCCCTTGGGCCGCCCCTGATTGCGGGGCCTCGTTTGCATAACAGGCCTCATTTGCATAATGTTAATGTGTACTAACATTTAGTAAACATGCCTCTTAGTGAGTGTATGGATAAAGAAAGACTACCAGATTTCTACATTACTATACTCCAGTGCAACCGCCATGCATATTAGGAAGTACTACAAACACTGCCCATTTAGAACCCATCAAAAAGCAATAATCCTAAATTCAGAGACGTTCAAAAATTTAAATAAACAAGACCCTGAAACAGTCCCACAGTGAGCTCCCTATTGTTTTTTTGTCGGATCACATCGAAGGAGGGTAAGATATTCAACTTAACCCCACCAGTCAGTTGGATCTCATCTGACTGGTGGGGTTAAGTTGAATATCTTACCCTCCCTCGATGTGATCCGACAAAAGGGAGGGTAACATATTCAACTTAACCCCACCAGTCAGTTGGATCTCATCTGACTGTTGGGGTTAAGTTGAATATCTTACCCTCCCTCGATGTGATCCGACAAAAAAACAATAGGGAGCTCACTGTGGGACTGTTTCAGGGTCTCATTTAGAACCGATAGCAAACCTGCCGTATCATAACAGCACTACCAGGACTCACAAAGCACCAAACCCTACCTATCAAAAAGGCAACACTGCAAATATTAAGCCAATACATCTTAGAGAATAACAATACATCCCCTACTGGGGAAAGAGAACAAGTGGCACTGTCACATACAAACTACACGAACAGAATACTTCAGCTTGGTTACACATGCAGAACATAGATAGTCACCAAACAAAGAACAAGGGATCACAATTTAGAAATAGGAAGACAACAATTAAACTGGGAGCCCCAAAAACTGAACTTGTAATGTACAATAACACTGGAGAAATAAAACTATAAATTAATTTCCTCTGGTACTAAACAAAATACAAAGATGTTAGGGATGCACATTTCCCAGAGCTGACATATTCCAGTTAATAAATTCAAAATAAAAAAAGTATTTTTCTAACTTTCGTTGTTTGTGCATTTTACTTTTCAGTTGCAATTGCTTCAGTCACTTTCTTCTGGTTTCTTTGTGTCTTCTGCTAACTCTCCCTTGTCTGCTGTCCATTTGTCCTTTCTTCTCTCTTCTAGTTTTTTCTCATTCTCTCTCTACATCTGCTTTAACATACTGATCTTCATCTTTTCCTCTTTCCTCCATTTCTTTCTTTATTCCTTTTTCATCCACTCAAATTTCACTCTCCATCGTCAATCCCCACTTACTCTCCCAATACCCAGCCAATCGTAAATTTTTCTTCCCCTACACAAAATATATTTTCCCCTCTCCATCCCCTTCTAGTCCTCCCCCAACAACAGATCCATTCTAGTTCCAGCCCCATCCAGCATCTGCTCGATTCTAGTCCCATTCCCCCATCCCCCTGCATCAGCCCATTTCTAGTCCTAGTCCCCCCATCAGCCCATTTCCAATCCTAGCCCACCATCAGCCATTTCAAAACCTAGCCCCCCATCAGTAATTTCTAGTCTTATCCTAGCCCCTAATTAGCCCATCTCCAATCCTAGCTCCCCCATCAGCTATTTCCAGTCCTCTCCTAGTTCCTCATCAGTCCATTTCCAGTTCAAGCACCCCCATTGGCTCATTTCCAATCCTAGCCCCCCATCAGCCCATTTCCAGTCCTACCTCCCCCATCAGCTATTTCCAGACCTATTCTAGCCCTCCATCACTCATTTTCCAGTCAATCCTCCATCAGCCCATTTCCAGTTCTAGCTCACCCATCAGCTATTTCCAGTTCTATCCTAGCCCCTGCATCAGACCATTTCCAGTCCAACCCCCCCCCCCCCCCCACACACACACACACACCAACTCAGCCCATTTCCAATCCTAGGACCTCCATCAGCCCATTTCTAGTCCAAGCCCCCCTCCCCAACTCAGCCCATTTCCAGCCCTAGTCCCCCCAACAGCTATTTCCAGTACTAGCCCCCCCCCCCCCCCGAAGAGCCTCATGGCTGTCCAACTGCATTTAGAGGGCTCCCAGCAGGCCCTGGTTCTCCTCTGACCATGCCGAAGTGAAGAGCGCTGTTTTTCTTCACTTTGGCAGCTGAGTTGTACTATATAGGCCGCTGGCATGCTGAGTGTCAGGAAATAGGAAGTTGCCTTTGACCTGGTGCACCAGCAGCCTATAGTATAATACAGCTGCCGAACTGAAGAAAAACAGCGCTCTTCACTTCAGCGCTGTCAGAGGTGAACCGGGGCCTGCTGGGAGCCCTCTAAAGCCAACCTTGCTGCTGCTGCCACCGGTGCAGATTATGAGAGATGTTGTTGGCGCAGGACTCCCTGAAGCGCGGGGCCCTGTGCAAACAACATTTTCTCACAATGGATGGGCCAGCCTTGACAGAAGCCAGCTGTTACTTGTGTGTTCCACACTCAAACTGTCTCTTCTATGCAGACCTCCTCCTCCTGCCAGCTCCCTCATCCTTTGCCAACCCAGGCTAAAGGACCATGTTTAGACCTTTATCAGCGTGACTGCCATGTGTGTGCATCATTTGGATCAACCTAAAGACGGTACTGTGTACTGGGCTATGGTGCCAAGAGACTTTGCATCCTGTTTTCTCCCTCCCCCATGTTTAATCCTCTTCTCTTCTCATCTAACCCAATCATTCCAAAGACAGTCCTTGGCTAGGAGCCATAGACCACATTTCCCTCCAGAGCTTGGTACGTGAGCGCTGTTTCTGGCCACTAACCATCATCCTTCTACAATGTTTGGAACTCCATCCCTCCCCGCTCTCAGGAATGTTACCTCTGCGTGTCTCCAGCCCCTGCCAGGTCAAGGAACAGAAGCTGAACTGGGATCAAAGCCAGATCTACTGCATGACAATGAGCTATTGAGTCAGATCTGAAATATAGCTCTTCTAATACACGGATGTTTTCTGCTTCTCTTGTAAATTGCTCTACACTGTTACTGCTTTTGGCTGTTCCCTAAAGCTGTGAAATGCTTCATTAATAAGCTTATCACATTTTAACAGTCAGAGATAACCTTAATACGCCAGAACTTGGAAGATAAGAACTGGCTTTAGTGGAATCATCAGCAGGCAAAGGTTTCTAGAACTATTGGTAAGCAGTGCCAGTGTAAACTAGGAATCACATACTGATCTGGGGTACTTTAGAAACATAGAAACATAGAAACATGATGACAGGTTGTCACGGTTAATATGGTTGCCACTGTAAAAAAAACACAAAAAAACCCCCTCAAAACCTCACATTCTTGAAATACTTTCAATAGTTTCTGAAAACCTTTTTCCTGAAGGGCAGATGGGGAAAGAGTCATATCAGTCCAACTGTAAGCATCTAAAATACATTGGAGAGCCTACACAATTTGGAGCAGTTGATCAACCACAAAAAAAATAAAATTTCCAGTGCCTGTTGAAGAACATTTAAAATCTGGTACAAACACCTGAATATGAACTTAGAAATGCCACTTTGAAAGAATCCTTTATTCAGGAAAGGCAGTGCGTGTAACAACTTGTCAGGGACTTCTGTTAATAAATGACTCCAGGTCTTCCAGTAGAGCTAAGAGATTTAAGATATAATCAAACTTCTATGCCTGGGTCCACTGATGACCTCTTCCTGTGACATGTAAAATAAGTTGCTCTAGTATTCATGGTCCACTGTTTGTTCTGGTGTCCTCAGCATCCTGCCCTTTCAACAAAGGCAAACAGTGCATTTATACAACTGCTATAACGGATGCCGCTTTAACAGTGCAGCAGAACAAGCCTTGTGGTCGACCAGATTTATTCCAAAAAAGAGAAATGCATATAATCAGTGACTTTCCCAGCATTTCAAGTCCTGTGGTTTAGGAGCTTCACAGCTATAATGTATGTCATTGCTTCAGGAAAAATTGTTGTAACTGTCAGTGCTAAATTGCTTTGGCAGGATCTATATTTTCTTTATAATATTTGATTTACATAGGAATTTCTATGTTTCAGTTTATAGAAGCAGATACCTTATACATGCAGAAGATATTTTTTTCTTCTTTCTGTTAACCACCAACAGTAAAAGTTTAAATTAAATGCATGAAAATGGGATGAAAGAAATCCTAATGTGCCCCCTGCACCCGAGTTAGGCTCTGAATGCAAAATACAGGGACCTTTTGACCAAAGTGCTTTAGATTTTTGCACTTAATATGCCTTTAGTGCTAAAACTCACACGCAGAAAGTGCTAAGCTTCCGTAGTAAATGTCAGGGACGCGGCCAGCATGTTCCTGCCAGTTACCATGAGGATGTGTACCCTAACGCAGGGCAAAATTGACACTGTGCATTTAACACCACCCATTGATGCATCATTAAATGCACCAATCCTAACTGCATTATTAATGATGAGCGTATGCTGTGTTCCCCTGTGCTAACTGCAATGTGCTCTCCACCTCCAATCTCCACCCCTAACCTGTCCATTACCCACACCTTCACACGATTTGCAGTTACTGCAGGAATTAGCGCATGGTAACAATTACCATGGGTCCTCATGGACAGTTACCGCATGCTAAAACCCATGTGAACTGCTTAGTACACTTTAATCAAAGAGCCTGAAGGAGTAAATAACATTCAGCCTGCACTGGTCAGTGTTTTTTTAAATGCCTGACACTGCATACATTAAATGTGGATATTCAGTGACAGTATCTGAACAGTTGTTAGCACTTAACTTTGATACAATGCTCAGTGGTGATGGTATCTGGAGAATGGCGATATGCAGCCACTATTTAGATAGCCAAGCTGCATGATACTTAGGACAACTTTTCGTTCTCCTAAACGCTGTGGATTGTTATCCAGATAGTGGCACTGAAAATCACTGCTATCTGGATGAATGTTGGCTTTGTCCCAGCTCCACTCCTTGACTGCCCCAGCTTTATCCAGATAATGACAAGGCAGTCCTAGATAATATCCTGTGGCACCATCAAAGAGTGTCGCTGAATATTAGATTGTGGCACTTCACTAGTGAGCAGGTGCTGCCAACCAGATAAGTGCCATTGAATATCAGCCCCTAATTTTATTGGGAAGATATATAAAATACATGTATAAAAGCCATGGGGCTTGGGTCATACTGTGAGATGGGAAGTAAGAGAACTATTACTACTAACCAACATGGATTTAACAAAGGGAACTTCTATATTTTTTTGAAGGGTAGAATAAAGAGCTAAATAAAGGTGAGATGGCTGATATAGAGGGATGTTTACTAAAGCACAGTAGCCAGTAGCATGGGGATAATGCATGTTTTGGCCACATGGTAGCAAAAAGAGCGCAGCCCAAATCGATGGTATTTTAATTGCTGAGATGTGCTTGGTTTATGAACCCCTAGAGCCCCAAGAATGGTAAAGCTTTAACTTATTCCTAGAATAAAATAGTGATATTATTATACCTCTTCACTGTCCTGTGTGTCTGAGCTATGAAATCTGGTGCTTAGAAAATGATATTCTTCAGTAGTCTTAGTTCAGCAACACTATTCTCTCACTTGTGTGTCTAAGACCCAAGGTCATTTTGTTGGGTAAAGCCATGTTTATACTTACATATTTTAATGCATTTAATATTTAACCTCTATTCATAATTCCTTGAGCATACTTCTGCCATTTAGGCATGATCACGGAGAAAATTCTGTTCCGTAAACATTCTCCACATCTCCCGTATAGTGGCAGCTTTTAGGGGTATGTTTACTAAACCAGGCTAACAGTTCATCTGGGCTATCTGCAACTAGATAAACATAGTGACATAGTATATGATGGCAGATAAAGACCAGTATGGTCCATCTAGTCTGCCCAGCAAGGCGGCAAGAGTAGGTGCACTTGCCACTACGTGCAGTTCACCCCTCCCCATGCCTTTGTTTAGGGGTGTACCCACTGCTCCGTGTAGGTCACCCCTATTTGTTCAGATATAAGAGATAGTTATGTTTATTTTGATTTTATCCTGTTGCTATAAAGGGATCCACTGTGTCTGTCCCATGCCATTTTGAATCTGTCACTGTGTTTGCCGCCACCACTTCTATCGGGAGGGCATTCCAAGCATCCACCACCCTTTCAGTGAAAAAGTATTTCCTGACATTGCCTTTCAGTTTACCCCCTTGCAGCTTCATGTTATGCCCTTTAGTTTTACAGCTTCCCCATCTTTGCAAGAGGTTTGGTTGTCCATTAATACTCTTAAAGGTCTGAATCATATCTCCCCTGTCCCTCCTCTCCTCCAGAGTGTAAATATTTAGGTCTTCAAGTCTCTTCTCATAAGTCTTCTGACGCAGGCTCCAAATCATTTTGGTGCCTCCATCTGAACCGCTTCCAGCCTTTTTATATCCTTTGCGAGATAGATCTCCAAAATTGCACACAATATTCCAAGTGAGGCCTCACCAGCAACTTGTACAATGGCATTAGTACCCCTTCCTTTCTGCTGGTAATTCCTCTCTGTATGCAACCCAGCATCCTTCTGGCTTTTGCCACTGCCCTGTCACACTGTTTTGCCACCTTGAGTTCGTCAGAAACAATCACTCTGAAGTCCTTCTCCTGGTCCGTGCACACCAATCTCGCACCCTATCACATACAATTCCCTTGGATTTCTGCTTCCCAAGTGCATGACACAGCACTTCTTCACATTAAATCTTAACTGCCAAGCATTAGACCATTCTTCCAGCTTTTGTAGATCTTTCCTCATGTTCTCCACTTCCACAGGGGAGTCCACTCTGTTGCAAATTTTGGTGTCATCTGCAAAAAGACAGAATTTTCCATTCAGCCCTTTCCATTCATCTCTAATGCCTGAAGATTGGAGGATCGCCAATGTAACACCAATTTTTAAAAAGGGTTCCAGGGGTGATCCGGGAAACTACAGACCGGTGAGCCTGACGTCAGTACCAGGAAAAATGGTAGAAACCATCATAAAGAATAAAATTACTCAGCATGTAGATAGTCACAACCTAATGGGAGACAGCCAACATGGCTTTAGACAAGGAAGATCTTGTCTTACTAATCTGTTGTTTTTTTTGAAGGAGTGAATAAACAGGTGGACAAAGGTGAGTCGGTTGATATTGTGTATCTGGACTTTCAGAAAGCCTTTGACAAGGTCCCTCATCAGAGACTTTTGGCAAAACTAAAGAGTCATGGGATAGGAGGCAGTGTACTATTGTGGATCAGGAACTGGTTAAAAGATAGAAAGCAGAGGGTAGGGCTAAATGGCCAATTTTCCCAATGGAGAAAGGTGAATAGTGGTGTACCCCAGGGATCTGTGCTGGGTCCGCTGCTTTTTGACATATTCATAAATGACCTGGAAGGTGGAATAACGAGTGAGGTTATCAAATTTGCAGATGACACAAAACTATTTAAAGATGTTAAAACCCAAGAGGATTGTGAAAAATTGCAAGAGGATCTTGATAAATTGGAAGACTGGGCATCAAAATGGCAGATGAAATTTAATGTGGACAAGTGCAAAGTTATGCACCTAGGGAAGAACAACCCAAACTATGGTTACACGATGCAAGGTTCCACATTAGGAACCACCACCCAGGAAAAAGATTTAGGCGTCATTGTGGATACCATGTTAAAACCCTCGGCCCAGTGTGTAGCGGCGGCCAAGAGAGCAAATAGAATGCTAGGTATCATAAGGAAAGGAATGGAAAATAAAACAAAAGATATTATAATGTATATTGTTCCATGGTGAGACCGCACCTTGAATATTGTGTGCAATTCTGGTCGCCGTATCTTAAAAAGGATATAACGATTTTAGAAAAGGTTCAGAGAAGAGCCACCAAAATGGTAAAGGGGATGGAAGGATACTCCTATGAAGAAAGGCTAAAAAGGTTAGGGCTCTTTAACCTGGAAAAGAGACGGCTGAGGGGAGGTATGATAGAAGTCTAAAAAAAAAAAAACCAACATCTATGCGGTTTTACAATTTCATATTCAGAATACCATAAATAAAACAAGGACATTAAAATCAAATCAAAGCCTGATCTAAACATCAATACTTAGTATAGTACAGACCATCAGACTTAGCTTCTTTTACAATGGACATGCCTAAATGGAAAGAAACGTGCTTTATTTATGGTATTCTGAATATGAAATTGTAAAACCGCATAGATGTTTTTATTTATTGCAGTATATAAGCTGAATGAATGCAATGAATGGAGGATCCTCAGCGCTGGAATGCCTCTCAATATGATTCTGACTGCAGTGTTCTGTACCAGCTAGAGTTTGTGCAGTAACCTCGATGATACACCCACCAGCAACATGTTACATTAATGTGGAGTGGAGGAGTGGCCTAGTGGTTGGGGCAAGGTACTTCAGGCTGGAAGGTCAGGGGTTCAAATCCCACTAGAGGACAGCAACCTTGGGCTGGAAGGACTGGGGTTTCTAGTCCCACAGGTGCTCCTTGTGGTCTTGGGCAAGCCACTTAACCCTCCATAACCCATGTTCCCTGTAAAATAGTTATCTCCAAGTTATAATGCCCTGTTCAATGTAATTTCAGTTTGTTCAATGTAAACCGCACTGATGCAGAATTGCGCAGTATATAAGAGAAAATAAATAAATAAATAAAATAAGTAGTGTGATGAAGCTGAAGCCATTGAAGCTATAGACTTAGAAAAAAACAATGCTTATTATAAAGCAACTGACTCACAGAAGGTGCAGTTACCTAAAAGTGCAGCTAGAGGGAGCAGGCACGAGGCTGCAGAAGCTAAGCTGACACACCCAGGTTTTGAGAATGCAGGAGCTAATCAGGTACACCTGAGTAGAGAGCCAGGAAGCTCAGTGGTGAAACGGCTTTATAAACAGTGCTCAGAAGGAAGAAAGCAAGGAGGATCTCAAGTTCAGAGAGGAACTGAGAGGGGACCTGAGAGAGGAGCTGAGGGAGGATCTCGAGTTCAGAGAGGACCTGAGAGAGGAACCTCACATACTGAAAGGCAGAGAAGCTTGGAGTACTTACAAGGAAGAGCTAAGTTCTAGGGAGGACAAGCCCGTTCCAGAAAGCTCCAGGAGCCAGTCTTCAGGGAAGACGCTGATAGATGGAGACTGCCAGGTAGAGCAAATACCAGCAGAGCATGTCTCAAAGATCCAAGGTACAGTTATATTTCCTTTCCAAGGTGTGAGCCAGCTCCTAGAAAAGCTTATAACCCAGAGAGCCGTACTGATAGGAAACAAAGCTGGGAAGGGCTTTTGAAACCTTTACAGAGAGGCATAGCAAAAAGCCATAGCAATTATTTGCCAAGCCAAGACCAGCGAGACTGGGGAATATTGGAGAGATCTATTGAACCACAACCTGCCTTATCCAGGGAAAGCTCAGGACTAGCTAACAACACGGCTGAACAGGAACCTATGCAAATAGAAGTGATAGAGCCAGAGCCGTTGCAGTTAGAGCACCCGATGGACTGCTCATTCTGTGTTTCCAAGAGTCTAGAGTCTCTCACAGAATTGTAACCGGCAGGACATGCTTTAACATATCTTTGCTTTTGTTATGCTGAAAGAAAAAGTTTTGTGTTTGTTTTTCCTCTTGGTGTTGAAAACCTGTTCGAACGCAAAGAACTGTGAAGCGCCTGTAACAGTTACTTACTTTGTAAAGATTTTGGCATAAACCCTGAAGTAAGGTACATTCTGTTTTTGTCTTCCTGGAGAACCTTTGCGCAACAAAAGGAATAAAGCACAGTTACTTACCTGTAACAGGTGATCTCCGGAACAGCAGGAATTAGTCTTCACATATGGGGGTTCGTTGGCGCCGACGGAGCCCGCACGGGAATGCTCCCCAGCATCCAATCAGAAGGCTTTTGGGAGCATCCCTCGCGCCTGCGCGGTAGCTTCCCGCCCTTCCCACTGCCTCTCCCCAGTTGTGTTTAATAGCTGAGACAGAAGGAGACGAGAGGAAGGAAGAGAGAGAGAGAGAGAGAGTTACAACTCCTAGGGGAGGTGGGTGGGTTGTGAAGACTAATTCCTGCTGTTCCGGAGATCACCTGTTACAGGTAAGTAACTGTGCTATCTCCAGGAACAAGCAGGAATGAGTCTTCACATATGGGGACTCCCTAGCTGAGGGTGCCAGGGGAGATCCCAGAATGCGCGCCCCTGGACAGGGTGGCATCGCCCAACCTGGATCCCCGGCATCCCCGGAGGGATGGAGGGTAGGAGTTGAGAAGAGTTGCCAAGGCACAGCAACCGAAGACTACAAGGGAGTCTTCAAACCACGTCAATTATCATTAAACCGTTAATGATCTAGCACAATCTAGAGCTTACCTACTGGATTGTAGAAGGCAGAGCTGCGATGGATACTGTAGATGCAGTAGCGAAGTCTTCAAGGGAACTTCACCGCAGAGAGGACAAAGTTCCCAGTCCGGGCGGGCTGGAGACGCAGGTGTCAACCGGCACCGGAAAGACGGCAGGTCTTCACGAGGAGCTCTAAGAAGCTGAGAACTCCAGTAGGAGCAGAGTCCCCAATCCGGAGGACTAATCAGAAGACTGACCGATCTGGGAGAACCCAGCCCGGAGAAGAACAGAAGTGTACCCCGGGATACCGAGGGGTACACTGTCTACCATAGCCGGCAAGGGATAGGAAGACAATGGGTTTGAAAACCTCCAGACAAGGAGGTGTAAACCAAGGGGCTGTTGACATCACAGCAAGTTTAAGCATAACCGGTCCGAGCACCCGAGCCGCAGAACGCAGGCAAGCGGGCCGGCCGGACTCCGTAGGAAATAACAAAACGTCAGTACCGACAATTGGGGGATAGTCGGTAAGACACAGGGCGCTATAACATTTCCCAAAAAGTACCCACCTGTACCGATATATATCCAATAACAGGTATAGATGTATATCGGGCTACAGGTGGGCCCGGGAGCGCCCACCCAGGTTACTCAACCGGTATGGACACGTGAGAACGATACTGCCAACTCGGGCCGGCCCTTGATCCACAGGAGGGCGCCTTCCTGGAAGGCGGTGGGAGGAAGGGCCATCCAAGTGATAGTACTATGAGCATGGAGCAGGGCAGATCGGCGAGAGTAGCAGTATGGTTGGGTGACTGCCAGATCAGTTGGGTAGGAGCACATCAGGAGTACGTAGACCCCTGAGGCATCCACCTGGCAGTCACCCAAAACGTGTCCTCCATGCCACAGGGAAGGCAGGAGGATAGAAAACCCTATAGCCAAGGGGTGACCGTGGGGCCATCTCCGGCCTATATTAAAAAAACCCTCGGGGTTAGGGCCAATGCCCTCCGCCGCTCCGAAGAGTGCAGGGAGCGGAGCGGGGGATCGGCAGGGGTTAGTAGGGCCTCGGTCCACCGTAGCCTGACGGATCCAGGGATTTCTCTGCGAGAGTGGAGACACAGATCAGGGGGGGGGGGGGTGGTCCGGACCTGTCGAGGAATGGTTCGGCCACGCTTGGAGAGTAGCGGCCAAGGCCTACACTGGGAGAAGGAGATTTGGTTCGCGATCCCCTCAATCCGGGGCCAGGCAGAGGGGTGAGGAGCCAGGCTAACCTAGCGTGGGAAGGTTTCCCCTCCCCGGGGGAGGGGGGCTCCATAGCTCCCATCAAGCAGCCGAACCGCTTGTTACACTGAAAGAACCTCAGTGTAGAACTGGACCGTAACTTCATGTAAGAGGAGTTAAGTGCAAACTGCCGCATACCGTAGCCTAAGGCTGCCTGGCATGGGCAGCCTGGCGCGAGCCCTGGCACTGCCGACCAGTGTGAGACATCCCTGGCATGGGCGCACCCGGCAGGTGGGCAGAGGGATGAAACCTCCTCCTCTTCAGACAGGAGGGTCGGGAAGGACATTTCCTACCCCCGGGAGAGGGGGAGGGCCGTGGGCGGCCAGTGCCAAACAGGTCGGCGGAGCACAGAGCGACCTGACGCAAAGCCTCGCCATTGAAGAGATTCTCCCCGGTGCACGGGGAAGTACCCAGGTTATGTTGTGCCCAGCTGCACAAGTCGGAAGCCTGCAACCAGGCTGTACGACGTGCCCCTATGGCTATCGCAGAGGACCTGCTAACTGACTCAAAAGAGTCCACGGCAGCCCGAGAAAGAAACCAAGAGATATTCCTGCAATGGTAAAGAAGTAAGGAATAGTCAGGGGCCCGAGGGGCCGACACAAAGGGAGACAAAAAAGATAACCTCTCGGTGACCTCCCGCAGCACCAGGCTCATATAGAAAATATATGAGAGAATCCTGGAAGCCAACATGGACGCTTGGAAGGATCGCCGCCAAAAGTTGTCCAGAGTTTTAGATGCACGATTCGGGGGGCAGGAAGAGTGCTTCTTCTTGCTTCCAACCTTCCTCAGGGCCGATTCCACCACAATGGAATGATGGGGAAGCTGGTGCGTCTGGAAACCCGGAGAGGGGGGCACCCGATACTGGGCATGCATGGCCGCAGGCGGCGCCGGTACCTGTAAGGGCGAGCGCCAAATCCCGAGCAGGAGATCCCGCAGGGAGGGAGGTAAAGGAAGCATTACGGCCGCCTGTTCCGCAGTACCCGGACTTAGCGAAGGGCCCGGAATAGGAATGGTGAGCAACTCCGCCATGTCAAGGAGGAAGTCCTGAAAAGACGGCTCTCCCAAAGGGGCTATCCCGGGGGAGGCCGAGGTGCAGGGGCCCGCTTGAACACCAGGGGATCCACCGTGCTGGTGCACGGGAGGAATCGTTCTAAACAGAGGAGAGTACTGACAGTCCCAATTCAAGGCAGATGGTACTGCATCGTCAGAGCCCGGAATTGACTCCAAGCGGGGCATCGAAGGGAGCGACGTCCCCGATGGGCCCGCGGGACTCGGCCATGGCCCCGAATCCGGGGGCGGGGCCGCCCCCGGGGCAATCCGCAAGGGCGGCTGAAGTGGTGCTGAGGCCGCTGGAGAGCAGGCGAGCGCGGCACTGCGCCATCGGAAGAGACCGGGGTCGGATCCGAAATGCGCCGGAGCCACGCTTTCCAGACTGGAGATCGATTCGAGACTGGGCATCGAACCGAACGACGCCTCCTTAGGGGGCCCCGGTGTCGGTGGCCGCGCCAGTGCTGCCACTCCCGCGAATGGAGTCGGGGTCGCGACGATCGGTGCCGAGGGCAACGAGGGCTTCCCAGGCCGAAACTCGGCGAAGAGGGAAACACTCGAAGTCGGCTCCGACGCCGGGAGAGAGGCCCTCCTAGGCGCCAGGGTTCTGCCCGTGCCCGTTTTATTGAGCGGGAAACCCTTACGGGGCGTACTACGCGGCCTCGAGGGTACCCAGGTAACCCGCCGATGAGCCCTGGCGGGGAGCGAGATGCCCAACCCCGGCTCCGCGGCGCTTCTTTGGGTCGACTCGAACGAAGGACCCAGGTCCCGCGGGCAAACTCCAGTGACGAGCGGAGCACCCGACGCCCGCGTAGATGCCGGGAGGTCGGTGGCGTCCGGGGGAGGCCCCGGCCCCGCGCAAGGTGGGGGTGCCGACCCGCCCGACCGGGATAGATCGATCGGCTCTGCAGGCGGAGCCCGGAGGCGACCCCTGGCGAAGAACGGGACCCTTGTTCCCGAGACCGCCGCGGGAGGGGCGGAGCCGCTCAAGGCCAGTACCGCCCCCGTGGAAGCCGGGGGCGAGTCGATCGGCCTTGGCGGAGCCGAAGGCACCCGGTGCCAATCCCCGGCGGGGAGTGGGGCCACCGACTCCGACGCCGATGCCGAGGACTTGATCCCGCTCGAAGCGGTCACCACCTCCGCGCATGGCAAGGGTGTGGGCACGCCATTCCGGGTCAGGTTGGTCCGACGATCCCCGGTGACGAGTGGAACACTCGACACCGACGCCGATGCCGGGGAATCGGCACCGCCGAAAGCGGGTACCGCCCCCGCGCAGGGCCGGGATGCCGTAGAGCCAGACTGGGTGGAGTCGAGCGGCCCCGAAGGCACCGAGGACACCAGTCGACAGTCCCTGGCAAAGAGTGGAACACTCGACGCCGGCGCCGATGCCGAGGGATCTGCACCGCTCGAAGCGGGTGCCACCCTTGTGCATGGCTCGGGAATGTTCTGTGAGGAGCGAACCTCAGGAACAACCCGAAACCCCGTGGAGGCTCTGGAGCCCGAAGACTCCCTCCGGGGTGTAAGGGACTGGAGGGGAAGGCCGGAGCCGTCGTCATGCAGTGCATGAGACTCACCTCTCAAGGCTCGGTTAGTCTTAACAGACTGTTGTGGGATTACCTGATCCTGGCGAGGAGAGAACGCCGACGACCGCTCCTCAGAGGGAAAGACGTCATCGAGGGACACTCGAAACAGGGAGGGTCTTCTCCCGACGCTGAAGCCCAGGGAACCGGGGGAGAAGGGGTCAGGGCCCCAACAGGAGAGACACCAGGCGTTGGAGTCGGAGCAGAAGACAACATCTCCACAGTGGGGGCACTTCTTAAGGGAAGAAGGCTCCATGCTGGAAAGCCCGGTAGGCCTCAGAATAACACGAGGAGGATGCTCCTCGAAGGAAATAAAGGAAAACAAAAAATAAGGAAAAAAGGGGGCACCAGCGGTGCCAGAGTCAGCGGGGAAAAAGCCGCGACCACAGGAACAAAAAAGAAGAAAAGAAGAAAAAGTTTCTGCTGGGACAGGAGTTACGTCCTGTCGGCTCCGCGGAAAAACGAAAACTGGGGAGAGGCAGTGGGAAGGGCGGGAAGCTACCGCGCAGGCGCGAGGGATGCTCCCAAAAGCCTTCTGATTGGATGCTGGGGAGCATTCCCGTGCGGGCTCCGTCGGCGCCGACGAACCCCCATATGTGAAGACTCATTCCTGCTTGTTCCTGGAGATAAACCATTTAAGTTTAACCCTGCACAAAGCTCACAACTATTTCTTTATGAAGTGGGACTACAAAGACCATGATGTACCTGGTCTAGAAAGGTTTTTCCTTCTTCAACCAACAATAAGTGTCCGCCCTCTCCTTTCTGCACGCTGCCACTAGGAGGGGCTGTGACAGTAGGAAACTATCAGAGAGAGAACCGCTGTCTAAAAAAGTCCTATGTTCTAAATAGAGTTGTAGGCCTAGCACCATACAGAATTTAATAAAAGTTTAGTTCTCAATAGATATCATCTGATCTTCCCAATGAAAGGATTCAACTATAATCACCCCCAGATTCTTTTATATTTTCGTACAGGCATACAATCTATTTTACTCATCTTTATAACCTGATCTGGGCACAGAAGTTTGTTTTAGTGCCATTGTGTTTCAAATTGATTGATGTTAACCAATTCAGAATCTCAACTAAGTACCCCTGTGTGCTGCTTGTTTCATCTCAGTTGTTTATGTGTGCGTATCAACTTGATATCATCAGCATAATATTTATTTGTCTGTTTTAGATACCACTTCTTACATGAAGGCTTCAAGGTGGTTTACAACAATATTCAAGGTAAAATCAACCATAATATAATAATAAACAACAAATACAAATGTATATAGCATAAGAATAAAAATAGCAGGATCAAAATCAATCAAGATCAGTCATACGCTGTAAAAAAGAGCCAGAACTTTTAGATGTGAAGTGCTTTGACAGTGAATTGAAAAGCGATATATTATATTGCTTATGAAAAGAAAGAGACTCAGCTAACTTCATTTCCAAAGGTATAGCACTCCAAATAGCAAGCCACACATAAGAAAAAGCCCGTTGCTTAGCTGTCATCAAAGTAATATGACTAAGAACTGCAAGATGATTGCAGCTAACAGAACTAAAAATTCTGCTGAGAATGTATCATGCTGTGTTTCTAAGATAAGCCAGAGCCTTATTGTAAAATTTTGGAGATCCACGTTAAGATTTTTAATTCTACCCTCTGATGAATGGGTAACCAATGCAAAGCTTTTGACAATAGTTGAATATGATCATGTGATTTTTTTGTTGGTAAATAAATGGGTTGCCACTGTTACATGTTTCCTAATTATCTCTCCAAGAGGTTATAAATGTATGTTTAGAAGGAGCAGATACACATTGTTAAAAGGATTATCTTGATTTTAGGAAGAAGGTGAAAGCTTTTTTATTTTAGGGGTCATTTAATTAAGAATTGAATTATGATGTTTGTGGTTGGTCAGGATAATTTAATCTTATGTTTTATTTCTTTTATGGCTTGTTTCAACTTGCTGATTTGTTATTGTATAATGTTGTTATGTGTTTGACTTTGTTTTATGTATGTTAAATTTTATTCTTTGTAAACCGCGAAAGTCGTATGAGATCCACGGTATAGAAGCACAGAAATAATTTTTTAATTTAGAGAGTAGCCATTATCTGAGGTTTAACTAAATTAAAACTTAATTTTCAAAAACATTGAAAGAGAAGACCTCAAACAATAACCACAACCACATAGATTTTTTTCCCTGTCTTTCTTCTTCACTGTCCAACTTTTGCATCCATATGATGTTATTGAAAATACATTCGCTTAGACAAGTTGAATCTTTGTATGCAGAGATAAGTCTCTCTGCACATGAAAATCTTGTCTATGTCTTTCATAGCTATTCTGCCAAGAACAATAAATTGCAAGAATACTCAAAAATAAAATTAAGAACTTATTTTGAGATGTTTGGTGAAAAAGTGAAGGCATTATCACACTGAAGATGCTTCACATAAAATTCAGTCTTCAAAACTTTGCTTTCACAAAATAATCAGAAAGTCTTTAGTACCAAGGAAAATGGGTTAAAAAATCTTGTGGATGTTATCATTGTTTCTGAGCTCTCATTCCTCATTTTGTTGAAAACTAAGGGGTCAGTTTTGAGTTGTTGTGGTGACTGTATTTAAATGTCAGTGCTTAAATTAAAACATATATTCATTACCACTATGGGATCTATTCTGTAATACAAATAGTGGGGATGGACGTCCTGTTGGGACATCCATCCCTGCTATTTGTCCCCCTTTCCCATCCCCAACCAAGCCTCCCCATACGAACAAGAGGTTTGTATGGGGAAACTAGATGGGGGCGGTGTGGAGGCGGAGTTAGGGCAGTGGGCGGTTCGCGGCCCCTGACATACAGGGCCAATTCTGATGTGGGCCTTGTACATCCAGGGCCAGCAGACTAGATGGGGAACTTATTCCACCTCTGAGGTGGAATATGTTCCCCTAGACATCAGAGGACGGCAGGCCCAGGGAGCGACAAAGGGTGGAGGGGGAGGCAGGAGATTCCCCGCAGCCTGACTCTGGCCTTGGGAGGCCTGATCAGGGGTTGGGCTGTGGGGAAAGAACAAAGTCATTGGTGGCCAGGGATCACGGCTCCTAAATGGAGCCGCAGCGCCATGGTAACCAGACGCTATGGCCCCACAGCTCCATTCAGGAGCCTGACTGAGTTAGCTGGGCAGCAGCCTGTATGTGCAGGCTGACTGGAATAGGGTCCTGGCCTGCATGTCCAGGCTTAAACATGATTCTGATCCTGTGGAGGCTAGACGTGCCCTGTGGGATCAGAATCGCATCTGCCACAGTGCATCATGTTCTGACCAGACGCACAGTGGCCTGGGGCATATAGACTGGAATGTGCCTTCACATGTATAGCCAGTGGCATCTCATATATAAATAATCTATCTTGGGGCAGGACCAGGCACCTGGGCTGAACTGGGCTAAGAAACTAAGGCAGCCAAGAATACTGAGGATCTCCAAAATGCACCCCTGCTACCTTAAATTCATCCCCTTCATGCCAGAATCCCTGTAGCATTAGTAAAGAGAACAGTTGGGGTGAAAAGCAGGAGGGCTTGGGGCAGGCTATAGGGTGGTCCTATTCTAGGCATATTGTAGCATGTTTACTAAAGTGTGGTAGCTGAGATGCTGCTAGTGCAGGTGCAATTACCGTCTGCCTCTGACCAGGCAGCATGTGCAACCACCTTGCTAGCGTTTTCCAAATACGTGGTTCATACACATTTAAACCCTCACTTGGTTTGCAGCTTGTCGTGCTGTGAGGGCTTGTGTGCATCAGTGATGCTGAGAGCTAAACTATCGGTAGTTTAACTACTGGCAGGGTCTCCCAAGATGGACAGGTCTCAGCTGAGATGCCAGACCAAGACAAACCACCCATCTGGGCAGCAGCAGAATGGGATAGTGTTGACGGCGGAGGATCACATTTCTGTGACAACGGCAACAACACCAAACTTAAACTGCACGGAAGAAAGGCCCGGCACTCTACTTCTGCATCTTGCCATGAAAACCCAATGGATAGTTACAACAAAACAAATTGTGCTGTAGTGCTGGAAGATGAGACCCCCAGGTTGGAAGGCACTCAACTAGCTACTGGGGAAGAGCTGAAGACTTTTCAGAGTAAAGCCAGCATTTATGATGTGGTTGGATCAAAGCCCTCGGGACGTCTGACTGCTGATGTAGCTGCGCATGAAATGAGAGTCAGAAGCTGTAAAGATGTCTTACACATTGGAACATGGAACGTACGAAGCATGAACCAAGGAAAGTTGGAGGTGGTCAAGAATGAAATGGAACGTGTACAACTTGATCTGTTGGGTGTCAGCGAACTGAAATGGACTGGCATCGGGCACTTTGCATCAGATGATCACATGGTCTACTATGCTAGAAATGAAAGACAAAGAAGAAATGGTGTTGCATTTATAATAAAGAAGAAACTTGCAAGAACTGTAATGAAATACAATGCAGTCAGCGAATGCTTAATCTCTATTCGTCTATGAGGAATGCCTATCAACACAACTATAATTCAAGTATATGCCCCAACAACAGCTGCAGAAGAGAATGAAATTGAAGAGTTCTATGAACAAGTACAAGCTGAAATTGACAGAACATGCAAACAGGATATCCTGATAGTCATGGGTGATTGAAACACAAAGGTTGGCAACAAAGAAGAAGACAAAGTAGTTGGAAAATATGGACTTGGCAACAGAAATAAAGCTGGAGAAAGACTGATAGAATTCTGCAAGACCAACGATCTATTCATCTCGAACACCTTCTTCCAGCAACACAAGCGGCGACTGTACACATGGACTTCACCCAATGGATTGTATAAAAATCAAATTGACTACATCTGTGGAAGTCAACGATGGAAAAGCTCTATAACATCAACAAAGACAAAACCTGGAGCTGACTGTGGTACAGATCATCAACTACTAGTATGCAAACTCAAGCTAAAGCTGAAAAAGAGCAAACCACTCATGAATGCAGCAAAATATGACCTTGAGAATATACCACTGGAATTTAAAGACTGCCTGCAAAATCTATTTGCTGCTTTAGATACAAATCATAGAGTTACGGAATGACATCAAGAAGGTTGTGTTGGAAGAAAGCGAGAAGTCTCTACAAAAGGTAAAAAAGAAAAAACGGCCAAAATGGATGACGGAAGAAACTCTGAAAATTGCCCAGAAACGCAGAGAAGCTAAAGCCAGAGGAGAAAGAAAGACAATCACAGAACTCAACAGAGATTTCCAACGTGCAGCAAGACAGGACAAGGAAAAGTACTACAATGATGCATGCAAGGAAATAGAAAATATCAATAAACCAAAAAGGCAATCCAAAATATCAATAAACCAAAAAGTACAAGTGACCTACTGGTGTAAAATTGATTTACGGTTTCTCGTATCGTCATTACAGCCTGTTTTTCTACAAAGCTAAGTATCAGCTATTCTTGATTAGAGCTGTTTTAAATGGACTTTCAATATTGATTAAAAAGGACGGGCCACGGTGGTAGCAGGTATTTTTCCTGTTTACTGTGCTGGCCACTCCGACAAAAAAGTATTTCCATATTGGTTTCTTTTGCTGAGTGTTTTTGTTATTTTATTGCAAGGAAATAGAAGCAGAAACTATTAGAGGAAGAACAAGATCAGCTTTCCTAAAGCTACGAGAGTTAAAGAAAAAGTTCCAGCCTCGAATTGGAATGTTACAAGATGCTCAAGGTTCTATGTTGAATGATGCTGAGAAGATCAAGAAAAGATGGAAGGAATATACAGAGTTTTTATATGATAAAGATCAAGTGGACCAACAGCCGTTTCAACCTGTACCTTATGATCTGGAACCATTGGTGATGAAAGAAGAAGTTGAAGCAGCATTGAAAGCCTTATCAAAGAACAAAGCACCAGGCATTGATTGCATTCCCATAGAAGTATTACAGCAATCTGATGCAGCTGTTACCATACTTACAAGGCTCTGCCAAGAAATATGGAAGACAGCATCATGGCCAACTGACTGGAAAAGATCTGTGTTTATACCAATACTAAAGAAAGGTGATCCAACTGACTGTGGAAATTATCGCACAATCGCTCTGATCCCACATGCCAGCAAGATTCTACTGAAGATTATTCAAAAGAGACTACAATCATACCTGGAACAAGAACTACCTGAAGTGCAAGCAGGGTTCAGAAAAGGGCGAGGAACGAGAGACATCATTGCGGATGTGAGATGGATCCTTGAAAAGACTAAAGAATACCAAAAGGATATCTATTTGTGCTTTACCGACTATAGCAAAGCTTTTGACTGTGTAAACCATGAGAAACTCTGGGCCACATTAAGAAGCATGGGTATACCAGAACACCTGATCGTTCTCTTGCACAATCTGTACATTGATCAAGAAGCAACAGTTCGAACGGAACAAGGAGAAACAGAATGGTTTAAAATAAGCAAAGGTGTAAGACAAGGCTGCATACTTTCCCCCTACCTGTTTAATTTATATGCAGAACAAATCATCAGAGAAGCAGGATTGTATGAAGACAACAGAGGTGTGAAGATAGGTGGAAGACTCATCAACAACCTTCGCTATGCTGATGATACCACATTACTGGCGGAAAGTGAAGGTGATCTGAAACATTTGCTTCTCACAATCAAAGAACATAGTCCCAAAATGGGCCTGCACCTTAATGTAAAGAAGATAAAGATCATGACAACTGGCATAATCAACAGGTTCATCGTTGAAAGAGAAGAAATTGAAATCGTGAATAACTTTAACCTACTTGGATCAACTATCAATAAAGAAGCAACAAGCAGTCAAGAAATCAGACGATGCATTGCTCTTGGCAGAATGGCTATGAAAGACCTAGATAAGATTCTCAAGAGCAGAGATGTCTCTCTCCATACAAAGATTCAACTTGTTCAATCCATGGTATTTTCAATAACATCATATGGATGTGAAAGCTGGACAGTGAAAAAGATAAACAGGAAGAAAATTGATGCCTTTGAATTATGGTGCTGGCGGCGAATACTGTGTATACCATGGACTGCCCGAAGAACAAACCAGTCTGTACTAGAGGAGATCAAACCTAAGCTTTCTTTAGAAGCTCAGATGACAAGACTTCGACTTTCATACTTTGGACACATCATGCGGAGAGAGAGATCATTAGAGAAAGACATCATGCTTGGCAAGATAGAAGGTCAACTCAAAAGAGGAAGGCCAGCAATGAGATGGATCGATACAATAACAGCAATGAGTCGCCTGACTGAAGACCGAACACAATTTAGGATAGCTATCCAGAGGGTCGCCATGAGTCGACTCCGACTCGACGGCACTTAACAACAACACACATTTAAAACCAGAACTGGCAACAACTCTCACTCCTGGAATTGGGTAACTTGGCAACTTTGAGCCTTTAACAGAACAACAGTTGATTAAAAGTCAAGGGTCCTGCTTCCCCCAAGCTGTCTTAATAAAGCCTCCCAGGCAAACACTTTTCTAATAGTTCCAGCAACGCCTACCTCAGTTGAATAGAGCTAAACACCATAGCGTCTGGCTCCTCTGTATGCACATGGGTTAAGAACTGCTCTATCTCCATTTCCATTTCTTCCTGATTGGACTACTAAAATTGTTTATACTGTGCTTCTGCAGTCTCAAGCAGTTAAGGACTCTGCCTCTGGTCTAACTAGACCCGTTCCCACAGGACCTCGGGAGCCCACAAGATCTCCACTGGTCTATGGAATGCCTCATCTCCTGAGCATGGGGATCCGTGAGAAGACACTGATCCCCATGTTAGAAGTGTCTTCTAACAAAAAAGCCCATGGTGAATGCTAGGTAGCTGCTCAAAGCCAGTAGGCCTCAGTCATATCCTCCCTTGGTCAGGATGAGGGGCCATCTTCCCACAGAACATGGCACACAACAGCAGCATTTCCCCCAGGTGCATGTATGCATTGGTACATGCCCCTTCATTCAAGGGAGGTAGGAATCGGATGGCAGCTTTTGATGCCACATTGTCATGTTGCCAGTATGTGAAACACCTCATTTGCATGTCTCACATCCCACTGTACTCTGCTGACTCCAACTCTGGCTATGTAGGTTGTACTGGCTGAAGCACAGATTACAGGCCTTATGTCCTGACACCTCCACAGCACACAATGCCAGCAGTTCTCTGACAACTATCCAGTACATATGCAAATGTGAATGGCAGTCAAGACAGCTGTTGATGTTTCTGTAGTTCTTTAGCCACTGTCTTAACATGGTCACTTCTGAACTTCAGGCCCTGTTTTGTGGTTGTCCAGCTGTTGTAATCCACTACCATGGCAGCTACACCATAAAACATGTGGCCTAGACAGGTACCTAGGCCTTTATATGTGTCTGTAAAGTGCTGCGTATGCCTTGTAGCGCTATATAAATGATTAGTAGTATCCCATTGGCATCACCTATTTGCCCTACATGTTCTTATGTGTTTGCCCTGCTTCTGCCCTTTATATTTCCTAGCCTCAAAGGTAGTATGGTATATATAGTCCCTGATTTTGCACATTGAAATCAGTGCTGCTGGTCCCATAATGCAACTGAGATTGTCAGAAATCCAGGACTAGCAGAGGATCTCACTCCTGGAACTGGGGAACTTGACAACTCTGTAGAGGGGAAGGGACTGTCTGCCGAAAGGGGCTAACCAGGCTGATAAGGAAAAGACTGTCTGCACTGTACTGTTGCACTAGGAGTGTTTATGAACTGTGTTTCTCAGTGTGTGTCAGCATTCCTCTGGTGGATCCTGAGAGAGAGAAAGAGAAGCAGTGCTCTATGCAAAGCAACTTGTTGCTACTAATTAGGGTTACCAGGGAAAAGATACCTTCATTACCTCAGAGCAAGCAGAGGGATAATTGTTTAGCGTTTGTTTACTGAACAGAAGAGAGTTGCTCTAGTCTAGATGCTGCTTACAAACACTGTTGAGTGAAAGAACTCTGCTTGGCACTGCTTGACTGCTGAACTTAAGAAAGAGGTTTGACCAGCAGCCAGATCCATCAGTGACAGCTTCTGAACCACAGGTTCCTGAACGGCAGGAGCACCTTCATTTCAAGCCTCTACTAACTGTATGCTTTGTTCTGGCATTTTCCTGTGCCTGTTTAGAATCTAGCATGTTATTTATAGTTCTGTCTATATTTCTGTTTTATCAGTGTGTGTCCTATTTTTTCTCTATCCTTTATCCAGCTCCTGCTCTCTGCAGTACTGTGTCTTCCTTCTCAACACTTTCTTACCCACCCACCTACCTCTCATTCCACCCACCCCTAGCTTAACATTCTTTAATAGGCTTCCTCTGTTCATTGATACAATTACTCAGGTGCACCTGAACCCACCAGGACTTTCTTCTCCCTCTCCACCTGTATCTCCTTTGATTTGCAGTCTCTCCTCTTCTTCCTCTCCTATGGTTCCACATCGCTTTGCATTCTTGATGCTAACTCTTCCCAATCTTTTCCCCTCATTTCAACAATTCCATGGCCCTACTTCTCATTACCCACTGCTTACTGTCCCCACCTCCCCTGCCATTTTGTCTTCTATGTTATCATCTACCCTTGAGCTTCTCTATTTTCTTTCTCTCATTCAGCCAGCTCTACTCTCACTGAGGGAACCTCACCCTCACTTCTGTCATGCTACCTCATCTCTCTCCCACATCTCTCCTACCCCCTCTCCTTCTCTCATTTGGAGATGTCAACCACAACCCTGTCCTTCACAGAATTTTTCATACTCCCAGGGCAGATCAATGGGTAGCCTTTCTAATCTAGTTCATATGTCTCTCCTTTCTCCCTCATATCTCCCTTTTTCATGCGATTGTGGAATGCACATTCTGTCTCCAACAAACTTGCCTTCTTCATGACCTCTTCATCTCTAATACTCTGCATTTCCTGGCTCTTATTGAAACTTGGATTCTCTCTGAAGATTCTGCCTCAATCACTGCCCTCTGTCATGGAGGCTGCCTATTTTTCCATACACCTCGGCCCATTGGCTGTGGTGACGGTGTTGGGTTCCTGCCAATTTCAGGCCCTCCATCTAATTCCTTTGCTTTCTTTGAAGTCCATGCCATCTGCCTATTTTCTCTACTACCGCTCCAGATAGCTGTCATTTATCAACCCCCCAAAATATTCAGTTCTACCTTTCTTGCCTACTTTGACTCCTGGCTCTCGTCCTTTCTGGATGTATCTTCCCCTTCCCTTATTCTTGGGGATTTTAACATTCACGTTGATGACCTTTCTGACCCTTATGCCTTAAAGCTCCTTTCCCTAACCTCCTCATTCAACCTCCATTTGTGCTCTACCGCTCCTACTCACAGGCATAGCCACTGGATTGACCTTGTCTTCTCCACCAACTGCTCACCCGCAAATTTCTCCATCTCAATTCTTCCCTTATCTGACCATCACTTGCTAACCTTCACCCTTAACCACCCTCTTCTTGGTCTTGCCCAGTCTCCACCAAAATGTTTAGGAAGCTTCACATTATCGACCCTTCAACTCTCCCCACTGCTGTCTTATCACTTTTTTACACCACTATATCATCTGAGTCCGTTGATAGGGCACTATCATCCTATAACACTATACTCTCCTCTGCTCTGAATGCATTTGCTCCTCCCATTCCACGCTCTGTGAGGTGTACCATACCTCAACCCAGCTGTCCTCGACAACCTGCTACCTACATTTCTGTGCCTGCTCAGCTGAGTGCCTTTGAATTAAATCACGTAACCTTACTGACTACCTACATTTCATATTCATGCTAACCTCTTTCCAGCCAGCCATAGCACTCACCAAGCAAAAGTACTATGTTCATCTGACTAACTCTGTTGCTTCTGACCCTCGCTGACTCTTTGCTATGCTTAACTGTCTCCTCAAGGTCCCTCCTCCCCTAATCCCTCCTACACTATCTGCCCAGACCTTGGCTGACTATTTTCATGACAAAGTCCAGAAGATTAGACTTGAATTCTCTGTAAGGTCACCTCCACCTTATCGTCCCTCTCTTCAATCCCAAATCCTGCTCTCACCTTCAGTCACCCTTTCTTCCTTTTCTGAAATCACTAAGGGAGAAACTACAAATCTTCTCTTCTCCTCCAAACTGAATATCTGCTCCTCTGGTCCCAGTCTCACCTGTATATCTCTTCTTTCCACTGCAAAGCTTCCTGTGGCCTTCAAATATGCTGTGGTCACACCTCTCCTCAAAAAGCCTTCACTAGATCCTACCTGCCTTTCCAGTTATCAGTCTATCGCTCTCTTCCTCTTTGCTTCAAAACTACTTAAATGAGCAGTTTACCGCTGCTGTCGACTTTCTTTCCTCTCAAGCCCTTTTGAATCTACCTCAATATGGCTTTCATTCTCTACATTCCACAGAAACGGCTCTTGTCAAAGTCTCTAGTGACTTGTTCCTCACCAAATCCAAAGGCCTCTACTAAATTCTCATCCTTCTTCAATTTTCTGCTGCCTTTGACACTGTTGATCACTGCTTTCTCCTCAATACCCTGTCCTCGCTTAGATTTAGGGGCTTCTGCCTTGGTTTTCTTCTTATCTCTCCCATCCACTTTCAGTTGGAGTACCTCAGGGCTCTGTCTTGGGGCCTCTCCTTTTTTCTCTCTTCACTCAGTCCCTTGGTGCACTTATTTCCTCCCATGGTTTTCAGTACCATCTTTATGCTGATGACTCTCAGATCTACCTTTCTGTGCCTGATATCTCTCTAGGAATCCAGTCCCGGATCTCTGCCTGCTTATCCCACACAGCTGCCTGGATGTCTCATCACCATCTGAAACTGAAGTTGGCCAAAACTGAGTTCCTTATCTTTCCCCCTAAACCCATCACCCCCCTTCTTCCCTTCTTATTTCTGTGGATAACATTACACTCCTCCCTATTTCCTCAGCTCGCAACTTTGGGGTCAACTTGGACTCTACTCTCTTTCTCTGCACACATTCAACAGATAGCTAAAACCTGTTACTTCTTTCTCTATAACATTGGCAAAATTCTTACATTCCTTTTTACACATACCACCAAGATCCTTATCCACTCACTAGTCACCTCATGTCTTGAATATTGTAACCTGCTCCTCACTGTTCTCCCTCTGAATCATCTTTCTCCCCTTCAATCTATTCAAAACTCAGCTGCACGGCTTATCTTCCACCAGTGTCACTATACTCATGTAACCCCTCTTCTCAAGTCACTTCATTAGCTACCTATCAATTTCCGCATCCAGTTCAAACATCTCCTACTTACCTACAAGTGCATTCACTCTGCAGCAACTCACTACCTTTCCTCTCTTATCTCACTCTATACCAAGGCCGGATTTACCTATACGCCATGTACGCCATGGCGTAGGGCCCACAGCTGGCAAGGGCCCATCCGGGGCCGGCCCACACACCGCAGGGCTTCAGAGGGAGCAGGGTAAGCTCGCGCGAGGCCCCGGCTCCCTCTGTACAGCCGCCAGCGTGAAGAACCTTTTCCTTCACACTGGCGGCTGTATCTGTAAAGCCGCGATTGCTGGGAAAGGTTAAAGGCAATGCCCTTTAACCTTTCCCAGCATTCGTGGCTTCACAGATACAGCCGCCAGCGTGAAGGAAAAGGCTCTTCACGCTGGCGGCTGTACAGAGGGAGCCAGGGCCTCGCGCGAGCTTACCCGGCTCCCTCTGAAGCCTCTCAGACAGCCGCGGTGCTGGTCGGGGGGGCCAAGGACTGCATGGGCTGTGATTGGGGGGGGGGACCTGGACCGGAAAAGGGCTAGGGGGGGGACTTGGACTGGAAAGAAATGGGCTGTGATATGGGGGGGGGGGAACCTGAACTGTAAAAGGGCTGGGGGGGGGGACTTGGACTGGAAATGGGTTGTGAAGGGGGGGGGACCTGGACCGGAAAAGGGCTATGGGGGGGGGGGACTTGGAATGGAAATAAATGGGCTGTGATGGGGGGGGGACCTGAACTATAAAAGGACTATGGGGGGGGGGGACATGGACTGGAAATGGGTTGTGATGGGGAGGGGGACCTGGACCGGAAAAGGGCTATGGGGGGGGGGGGACTTGGACTGGAAATGGGTTGTGATGGGGGGGGGACCTGGACCGGAAAAGGGCTATGGGGGGGGGTAACTTGTACTGCAAATGGGCTGTGATGGTGGGGGGGGGGGGAACTAGGACTGCAAATGGGCTGTGATGGTGCAGGGGGACTCGGACTGCAAATGGGATGTGATGGTGGGGGCTAGGACTGGAAATAGGCTGTGATGGGGGGGGGCTAGGACTGGAAATGGCCTGTGATGTGAAGGCTAGCACTGGAAATGGGCTGATGAAGAGCTAGAATAGGACTGGAAATGGGCTGATGTGGGGCATGGGAGAATGGGACTAGAAGGGAGTGGATGCTGGGTGGGTCTAGAACTATAAGGGAACTGATTTTGGGGGAGGACTAGAATGGATGGGCAATGAGAATGGAGAGGGGAAAAATATTTTGTGTGGAAGAAAAGTCTATGATGGGCTGGGTATTGGGAGAGTAAGAGGGGCTTGAAAATGGAAGGGTGAAATTTAAATGGATGATAAAGGAATAAGGAAAGAATTGGGGGAAAGAGCAAAAGGGAAACAATCAGTATGTTAAAGCAGAAATAGAGAGAGAATGGAAAACATCTAAAAGAGAAGAAAGGACAAATGGATAGCTAGCAGAAGACACGAAGAAACCAGAAGAAAGTGACTGGAGCAATTGCAACTGAAAAAATGCCCAAACAGAAGGTAGAAAAATACTTTTTATTTTGAATTTATTAACTGGAATATGTCTTTTTTAATGTATTTCTTGAATTCCGATGCTGATTTTGTCCCTATTGCTTCTTTATGTCAGGCAATTCTATACATCTATTGCCATTTCTGTTTTGGTAAGTTGATCTCGTTTTTATTTTTTCTGGGGGCCCACAATTTTTGTTGGCGTAGGGCCTCACTCAAGGTAAATCCGGCCCTGCTCTATACTCCTCCTTGGGAACGCCGCTCCTCGGGCAGATCCCTTTTATCTGTGGCCATCACTGCCACTGCCAACTCTAGACTTTGTTCATTCCACTTTGCTGCTTCATATGCCTAGAACAAACTACCTGAGTTAGTGCATCAGGCTCCTTCTCTGGCCCTATTCAATCCAGGCTGAAGACCCACCTCTTTGAGGCTGCTTTTGGATCCTGATATCCTCACTCTCTTGTCCACTACTTATATGTATCTTGCCATACTCTAGTCCCCAGTTTTGTGACTTTTTTCATCTTGATTAGATTGTAAGCTATGATGAGCAGGGACTGTTTTACATCTATGTATACAGTGCTGCATATATCTTGTAGCACTATACAAATGATTAGTAGTAGTAGTAGTATTAGTAGATTAGACAATTAAGGAGGAAACTCTCCCATGCTGTGTTCTACAGACTGCAAGGCTGCTTCACCAGGTATGTCACCTGGAATATATACTATTGAACTGGGAAACTGAGAGGTAACATAGTAATATACTATATGATGGCAGATAAAGACCAGTATGGTCCACCTAGTCTGCCCAGTAAGGTGGCTAGAGTGATTGTAAATGCAACTCCATGCATGTCACCCCCCTCTATGCCTATGTTTAGGGTTGTACCTTCTGCTCCATGCAGATCAGCCCCCCTCTATTTATTTAAGTATAAAATATATTTAAGTTTGCTTTGATTTCAACCTCTTGCTATAAAGGGATCGACTGTGTCTGTCCCATGCCAGTTTGAATTCCGTCACTGTATTTGCTCTCCCTACCTTCATCGGGAGGGCATTCCAAGCATCCACTACCCTTTTAGTGAAAAAGTATTTCCTGATGTTGCTTTTAAGTTTATCGCCTTGCAGCTTCATTTTATGCCCTCTAGTTTTACAGCTTCCCCTTATTTGAAAAATGTTTGTTTGTTCATTAATACCCTTTAAGAATTTAAATGTCTATATCTTATCTTCCCTGTCCCTCCTCTCCTCTAGGGTATACATATTTAGGTCTTCAAGTCTCTTCTTATACATCTTCTGATGCAGGCTCTAAATCATTTTGGTCTCCTTCCTCTGAACCATTTCAAGTATTTCTTTTATATCCTTTGTGAGATATGGTCTCCAAAACTGAACACAATACTCCAAGTGAGGCCTCACCAATGACCTGTACAGGGGCATTAATATCTCCTCCTTAATGATGGTTATTCCTCTGTGTATGCAGCCCAGCATCCTTCTAGCTTGGGTACTGCCTTGTCGCATTGTTTCACCACCTTGAGATCCTCAAATATTAGCACTCCAAGGTCCCTCTCCTGGTCCATGTACACCAAACTCTTTCCCCTTATCACATATGATTCCTTTGGATTTGTACATCCCAAGTACATGTCTCTGCACTACTTTGCATTTATTCTTAACTACCAAGCATTAGACTATTCTTCCGGTATTTTTTAGGACTTTCCTCATATTGTCCACTCCCTCAGACGTGTCCACTATTTTGCAAATTTTCGTGTCACCTGCATTCAACCTTTCTGCAATATCACTCACAAATACATTAAACATCATTGGTCCCAGGACCAAACCCTGAGGCACGCCACTACGTACCTTCCTTTTTTCTGAGTGAGTTCCATTTACCACTACCTTCTATCATCTGTCAGTCAACCAATTTCTGATCCAGTTCACCACCTTATGACCTATTCCCAGGCTGCTCAGTTTATTGATAATCATCCTATGAGGAACAATATCAAAGGCCTTCTAGGTATATCGCATCCATCAAATGCCCTTGATCTAGTTCTCAGATCACCCAAAGAACTCAATCAAATTTGTTTGGCATGGCCAATTCAACATAGCTGGAGCAAGGCATTTGTGAGGATGCCATTATTCTATGGGGAAAATGCGTAAGACCAAAGGGGCTGGAAAGCACTCTCTCACCCCTGCAGTTTCTATGCTGGTTTCAGGAGGGACGATTGGCCCGTTGGCTTTCTTTGTTGTGCGGTCCCCTCAGCATTCAGATTCAGGGGAGGTAAATATGATTGCTGCATCACCAAGGCTAGGTAGTCCGATGCTTGCCTTGGATATATCATCTCTCTCCCCAAGGGGCAGCGCTGGGAGTTTTTACTGCTGTGCCCGGGGGTCTTGCAGTTGGGAGGGCTCTTTTTTATCAAGAACCCTTGTAAGTGCTTAGTTAAATATCAGTCTTCTGCTTATATCTTTTATGAGCCCCCTGGCTACTTGTCTTTGTAAATGCTAGACACTTTGAAACCTCTATAGAACTCACTTAAATGTGCCTTGATAGTATGTACTGAATGTCTTGCCTTGCTTTCTTTCTTGTAATTTGCTGGATGTTTTGGTTTCTTTATTGGCATCCTCTACCCCCCCCCCCTCCCTTGAAGTGGGCTAGTGTGAGTATTCAGGGTGTTCTTTTCTTCATTTTTTGTACTTTATATAAGTCATTACCTTGTATTGATTCTGTTCTGTATGCTCTGTTTCTGTACAAGGATGCTGTGTTTACCTTTCTTGGTGTGTATAGTTAAAATTCTATAAACCCCCCCCCCACACACACACACACAAATTTGCTTGGCATGATCTTCCCCTGATAAAAGCATGTTGCCTCGGATCATGCAATTCATTGGTTTGTTTCTTTGAAGAGCATTTCCATTACTTTTCCTACCACAGAGGTAAGGTTTACCGGTCTCTAGTTTGTCACCCCTTCCCTATTATCACATTTCTGAACAGGTACTACATCAGCCCTTCTCCAGTTCTGCAGATTTAAAGCTACCAGAGACTTTGGTAATTATTTATATCAGTGAAGCTGAACTGTGAAAGTAAAAGGTTTAGTGCTGGTTAATGAACTGTTAAGAATAGCATTGACTGCATTGCTGGGCTTAGTGTTCAGGAATTACATTTCCTAAGGGACATTGCACTGGCTCATGTGAGAGAAATAAGCACATGATCGTTCTGAGTAAAAGGTGTAAGTGTTCAGTGACTATAATTGATAGTCTTGTCGCTTGTGTATATGAATTAAAAAAATAGATTCTTGTATCAAGGCATCAAGCCATTTCAAAGCCATTCTAACAAGTTTCAAAAGGTGATCAAAGGAGAATTATAAGACAGAGGCTACCTCATTGTTGAGCGCCCACTGGTGAGTGACTATATATAGGGGCATGTTTACTAAAATACTCTAAAGGTGGTCTGACAAAAAAATTTTCAATACATATTTGGGGTTTATTTGTTGGTATGATAACCCTTATATGGAGTAATTTTGCACTTATTAACTGGAAAAGTTAAGGTGCGATAAGCACAAAGGCACCAGGGAGTAATGGTAGTGTACGGCGTTTGCCTTTCTATGGATAAGTAGGCATGAGTGGAATGCATGGAAGGGTATGTTGCAGGTGGGGTTTGTTGATAGCTGGGGGTCAGTGTGTAGTTTGAATCTGTGTTTGCATGGTGGTGTGTACATGAGACAGTGGATGGGTGTGCTGCAAGAGAAATCAGTTTCCAATTTGCACCACAGTAGTGGTGGTGGCAAATGAAAAATAAAGGGCCCACTGGTCAGGACTGGCCTTGCCATTAGGTGGATTAGGACTGCATGCTGGAAATGAAAGACAAAGAAGAAATGGTGTTGCATTTATAATTAAGAAGAAACTTGCAAGAACTATAATGAAATACAATGCAGTCAGTGAACACTTAATCTCTATTCGTCTATGAGGAATGCCTATCAACACAACTATAATTCAAGTATATACCCCAACAACAGCTGCAGAAGAGGATGAAATTGATGAGTTCTATGAACAAGTACAAGCTGAAATTGACAGAACATGCAAACAGGATATCCTGATAGTCATGTTTGACTGGAATGCAAAAGTTGGCAACAAAGAAGAAGTCAAAGTGGTTGGAAAATATGGACTTGGCAACAGAAATGAAGCTGGAGAAAGACTGATAGAATTATGCATGACCAACAATCTATTCATCTGAAACACCTACTTCCAGCAAACACAAGCAGTGACTGTACACATGGACTTCACCCAATGGATTGTACAAAAATCATATTGACTACATCTGTGGAAGACAACGATGGAAAAGCTCTATAACATCAACAAAGACAAAACCTGGAGCTGATTGTGGTACAGATCACCAACTACTAGTATGCAAACTCAAGCTAAAGTTGAAAAAGAGGAAGTCACTTATGAATGTAGCAAAATATGACCTTGAGAATTTACCACTGGAATTTAAAGATTGCCTGCAAAATCGATTTGCTGCTTTAGATACAAATGACAGAGCTCCAGAAGAGTTATGGAATGACATCAAGAAGGTTGTGTTGGAAGAAAGCAAGAAGTCTCTACAAAAGGTAAAAAAGCGAAAACTGCCAAAATGGATGATGGAAGAAACTCTGAAAATTGGCCAGAAATGCAGAGAAGCTAAAGCCAGAGGGGGAAAAAAGACAATTGCAGACCTCAACAGAGATTTCAAATGTTCAGCAAGACAGGACAAGGAAAAGTACTACAAAGACACATGTAAGGAAACAGAAGCAGAAACTATTAGAGGAAGAACAAGATCAGCTTTCCTAAAGCTACAAGAGTTAAATAAAAAATTCCAGCCTCGAAGTGGAATGTTACAAGATGCTCAAGGTTCTATGTTGAATGATGATGAGAAGATCAAGAAAAGGTGGAAGGAATATACAGAGTTTTTATATGATAAAGATCAAGTGGACAAACAGTGGCTTCAACCTGTACCTTATGATCCGGAACCATTGGTGATGAAAGAAGAAGTCGAAGCAGCATTGAAAACTTATCAAAGAGCAAAGCACCAGGCATTGATGGCATTCCCATAGAAGTATTATAGCAATCTTTTGCAGCTGTTACCATACTTATAAGGCTCTGCCAATAAATTTGGAAGACAACTTCACGGCCAACTGACTGGAAAAGGTCTATGTTTATACCAATACTAAAGAAAGGTGATCCAACTGACTGTGGAAATTATTGCACAATCGTTCTGATCCCACATGCCAGCAAGATTCTACTGAAGATTATTCAACAGCGACTACAACCATACCTGGAAGTAGAATTACCTGAAGTGCAAGCAGGGTTCAGGAAAGGGCAAGGAACGAGAGACATCATCGCGGATGTGAGATGGATCCTTCAAAAGACTAAAGAATACCAAAAGGATATCTATTTGTGCTTTATGTATTATAGCAAGGCTTTTGACGGTGTAAACCAAGAGAAACTCTGGGCCACATTAAGAAGTATGGGTATACCAGAACATTTGATCGTTCTCTTGCACAATCTGTACATTGATCAAGAACCAACAGTTTGAATGGAACAATAAGAAACAGAATGGTTTAAAATTAGCAAAGGTGTACGACAAGGCTTCATACTTTCCCCCTATCTGTTTAATTTATATGCAGAACAAATCATCAGAGAAGCAGAATTGTATGAAGAGAACAGAGGTGTGAAGATTGGTGGAAGACTCATCAACAACCTTCGCTATGCTGATGATACCACATTACTGGCTGAAAGTGAAGATGATCTGAAACATTTGCTTCTCACGATCAAGGAACATAGTCTTAAAATTGGCCTGCACCTTAATATAAAGAAGATAAAGATCATGACAACTGGCAAAATCAATAAATTCATCTTTGAAGTAGAAGAAATTGAAATTGTGGACAACTTTAACCTACTTGGATCAACTATCAATAAAGAAGCAACAAGCAATCAAGAAATCCAACAATGCATTGCTCTTGGCAGATGGCTATGAAAGACCTAGACAAGATTCTCAAGAGCAGAGATGTCTCTCTCCATACAAAGATTTGACTCGTTCAAGTCATGGTATTTTCAATAACATCATGTGGATGCGATAGCTGGACAAAGAAAAAAATAGGAAGAAAATTGATGCCTTTGAATTATGGTGGTGGCGGCGAATACTGTGTATACCATGGACTAGAATAAACGAGACACTACTAGAGGAGATCAAACCTAAGCTTTCTTTAGAAGCTCAGATGACAAGACTTCGACGTTCATGCTTTGGACACATCATGCCAAGCGAGAGATCATTAGAGAAAGACATTATGCCTGGCAAGATAGGTCAATGCAAAAGAGGAAGGCCAGCAATAAGATGGACCAATACAATAACAGCAGCTATGGGTACCAGTCTGTCAACAATGAGCCACTTGACTGAAGACCGAGCATAATTTAGGACAACTATCCAGAGGATCACCATGAGTCGACACCGACTCGATGACACTTAACACCAACAATAGTGGTGGTGGCAAATGAAAAATAAAGGGCCTACTGGTCAGGACTGGTCTTGCCATTAGGTGGATTAGGACTGCAGAATCTGAGTTACTTTTTAACACAGATGAGCACAGTTTCCCCCCTCCTTCCATAATTAGTCTTCCAAACCCCGGGTCCAGATATATGACCTGGAGAAGATATAAATGCTGAAGGTGAAAATTTTAAAGGTATATTTTTATTGCCATTGCAAAATAGGGGATGGATGTATATGTTTAAGGTCTACCTAAACCATGCCCAGAGCATGCTACTTATATAAGGTTACCAGATATCCCTGATATTTCAAGGATTGTCCCTGATTTTAGAGCTGTGTCCCGAATTTCCACCCGTTTGGCAGCCTCTTGTCTCTGATTCTGGCAATGGGGACAGAAGGGGCTAGAAAAAAATGTATTTTCAATTTAGTAATTTGAATATGCCAGTTTTTAGAATTTATATCCATTATCTTTATATTTTACACAATAGGGAGGGAATGAATCACTGTTTCTATTTCTCTGTCGATCTGTCTGCTTGGAAGTGATATTGTTGCTGTCATGGAATGGATGGGGGGGCGGGGCAGGGTAATGACTTCTCTTCCTTCCCGCATACCTTGTTTCTCAAATCCGGAACTAAGGTGTCCCTTTCCTACCCCTTCCCCCCCCCCCCCCCGACTTCAGATGTCTCCCAGATTTGCCTGCAAAATATCTGGTAACCTTAAACTTATATACACATGCCAATTTAAACATGTCCATGGGAGTAAACCATCTAAAATCATCTTCTTAAATTATGCCTAAATTCATTAAATACTTTATAAGTGATACCGTTTGTACTGGAGTAACTGAACAAACCTATTTGTAGACCTTTATTTCCATAGTAATTGGAAACCTGTGCGGGCAGAGGGAGTGGGTGTGGCCCTCCTATCAGCTCTGGAGACCTCATAGGCCCTGCGTTGAAGGCCCTGTGTCAAAGTCTTCATTCAAGTTGCTTTGCTGTTTCCTCTAAGAATCAATTGCAAGGTGAAGGAGCCTGTCTGCCTGGGAGAGGGGAGGATCTGGTTGAGTCATTTGCGGGGAGAGGGGAGATGAATTCTCTACGGGTGCCTCAACTTGAAATACAGCACTGACAGCCCAGGGTGAACTTCAATAGGAGTTTACGTAAGTTATTCTGATCTATTTTAAGAAGATCCTTTATTAACAGGTGCTACCTTGAAGCACATGTTCTGGCATGTGCTAAAGGTGCACTGGGACACACGTTGCCAGGTAGCACAGAGCCATGACAGTTGCAGGAGGAGCAGAGAGTAGGCATGATGAGTCAGCGCGGTTAGTGCTGTGTTCACCCTGCTTGCTAACTGCATTGGTGCAGGTTCGCCTAACGCCACGTAATGCTGCATGTGTTATGGGATAGGGCTTTGCTTTAACCGCCAGGGCAATGGTTTCCACACTTCCAACAGTTAATGCAGGGGTGTTGCATGTAATGCGCCATGGTTTCAGTGCTATTTGTGCATTACATGCAACACCTTAGTGCCTGTTAGTAAAAGGGCCTCTAAGGGGCATGTTTACTAAAGGTTAACGTGTGTTAATGAAAGTTAACACATGTTAAGAGCTGCAATGGTCCATAGAAATTAATGGGCAGTGGCAGCACTTAACACACGTTAACCTTTAGTAAACATGCTCCTAAGTGTAAGAATTACATATATTTGAAAGCCAAGATGACTACTCCCATTTTTCCAACCCACATAGGCCGAGTCTCACAAAGGCTGAATATCTGAATACAGCTGTTTGATAATGAAAATAAATATTATGTCCTGTGCTGTTTCACTCCATACCAGTGTCATTTTCCACAAAAAATATATACTAATATGACGTTACATGAGGTTTAAAATGCTTACTGTCTTAGACTTCCTAATGGAGAGAGCAAATTTTGATTTTCTTTAGAGCACACATCTTGATTTCTGGCAGCAGGACAATCTAATTTCCGTCCAGAAGGATGCCAAGAAATATTAGTGTGCAAGATCCCTCAATATGTTTTCATTTATGTCTGAAGTGTCATTAGATAGAGAAACCCATCCTTTCCTTTAATCAAAAACAATTCATTCAGTGTCCTGCAACATAACTCTTCACTGGATCCAGACTGCCAACATAGTCCGAGGGAGCTGTCGATTTCTTGTCACTAGTTTATGTCCAAAGTAATTTGACTACTGTCAGTTTCTCACAAAATAATTTAGAGAAAATCAGCTCAACATACTACATGGATTATCTGTCATGTCAGCTAATTGTTAGTTCTGCACTAGTTGTTCAGCGGTGTCTTATGTAGAGGTAGCAATACCTGGTGTCCTAGGATGGATTCAGTAGTGCGTTCTTCATAGTTACAGAATACTGAGTTGTGTTATCTATGAAGGGAGTAATTCACTTCTTTGTGTAATGCTGCTCATAATGGAATAAAGGAAAAGAAAAACTCTCTGAAAGAGTTGTTTTTCTTATTTATATTCATAGATTTCCTTAACTCTGTTAACGTCCTTCTGTTTAATGAGGGGGCAGAATGGGATCCATGAAAAATGAAAAATGTTGTGGTTTCTTTTTCTCCCACTGACTCGTGTAAGGTTCTGCCATCTAGGTTTTGCACATATTGGTATGAGGCAGTATGGTGACCGAAATTCAACCATTTTTAGCTTCTTACCCCTAGTTAAAGCTGGACACACATTGACAGCTAAAATGGGACAATGAGAGCATGGCAGGATTTTCACATTAACTATCCATGGTGCATTAGTGGAGTAGGTAGGCAGGTTTGGGGAGGAGCGTGGTTGGAGAGAGTGACTTGCAGTCAGCACACTTGTGATAATGGTAAGGTGGCCAATTAGCACAAGTGCAACTATCACCACCTCAATAGGTGGAGGTAAGTGCACCCCTGATAATGTGGCACATTAGGGGACAGTGCTGTGCGTTAACTGATGGGAACATACTTTGTATGCCTCCAATAGTTAACGTGGTAGTGTTGCACCTAATGTGCCATGGTTTTGCATGCTATTGGTGCGTTGGGTACACATCTCAAGTAACTTTAGTAAAAGGACCCCATAGAGTTTGAAAATGGGCCAGATCAGATCAGGGGTTCCAGAGAATATAAGCCCACCAAAAACTACAGCCTAATGCATTTCTGTTGCACTCACTGCACCCTCTGTGGGAGAAGGCGTTCCAGCTTGAGACTTACATACAGTGAAATAAAGCACTTAGGGAATTGCTCCTTTCAAAATGTCTCTCTCCTGTTCTTAAGCTTCCTAAACACCAAACTGCCTCCCACCCCCAAAAACTACCCACTGCAATTGTCCCCACCCTCCAAAATGTCACATCCCAAAAAATACCCCACCACAATCCTGAAAACTGGTCCCACCCCCAAAATTTACCATCCCCACAATTGTCACCATCAAAAATACCTGCACGCGCAACTGACCCACCACCCTGCAAACTGTCCCACCTCGAAAAACTACCCCAACTATCTAAACACCCTGCAATACCCAATTCCCAAAAAATAACCCCATCTGCCCACCACCACCATGTAAAATGCCCCATCCCTTTTAACTAACCCCCCACAAACTGCTCCAAACCCAAAATATACCAACACCCCACCAACCTTCAAACTGCCCCAGTTCCCACCTCACAAAATACCCCATCACCAAAAACTACTCCTGCAGCTCCCACCCCTCTGCACTTAACTACCCACACTTCAAAAAAATACCCCCCCCCCCACACACACACCACAGACACACACAAAACATACGCATCACCACATGGATCATAAATAATTAAGATTGACAACTGCCTAAATGTTTTCAGGATTCTACTGATATTTATATTAATGTCCAGAAACTAGGAGGCCAACATGTTTGCCTATTTTTCAGAGTTTAAAAACCATCTGCAGATCTCCAAGCCTTCGCTCTATGTCGATGAGCCAGCCCTGCCTGCTTTCAGCGTAACTATAAGCATATACTGTGTGCACCCTCTAGCCAATGGGAAGTTGTAGGGGTAGAGCACTGGAATACTGAAGATTCTGCATGTGGTGGGAGACAAACGTGAAATGAAGCCGCCCCTCCCCCCCCCCGCCCAGCAAAAAAAAGACCCAATGAATTTTTATGTGGAAAACAGTTATAACTGATTTACAGTAACATAGTGATTATGGAACTTCACTTGTCAAACATCGCTCCCCTCTCATCTACTCTCGCCATCACAGGCAAATATAAATACATACACATGCACTAACATGCCCACACATGTGCAGACAGATGTATGCATGTGCAAACACACACACACAAACAGGCATAGACATAGCAATTCACAAATATACACACATATACACATACAAAACAGAGATACACACATACAATCTAAAAATAAATTACACGAAAACCGAGGCGTTACATATCACAAGAAACACGACATTTACCCCACCAGAAACACTTGAACTACCACAAACTACCATTACAGTAAAAACACAAAGTCAAATATCTAGGTGTCATACTCAATCAGAACTTGAGCCTATGCTTACATATAAATAAAACAACCAAAAATGCCTACTTCAAACTACAGACCATCTGAAAACTTAAGCCACTACTAAGACACCAAGACTTCCGGACTGTATGCAAGGCCATTGTATCCCCAACTCTTGACTACTGCAACTCCTTGTTGCAAGACTTTCTAAAGCAAACAATATATCCACTCCAACTAGTACAGAACACGGCAGCCCGCATCATCACTGGTTCACCGAAACATCACCCCCATACTTAGTCAACCGCACTGTCTACCGATCCACTCACATGCCAAATTCAAAATCATGCTTACCATCTTTAACATCATGTAAAACTCCACAGCGCATGTTCTACATAGTCTAATAACCAAAGATTCAAACAACTGTCCTAGAAGGAATTTCACTAGGAACTCGATACACATGCCCATCCAGTACTCTATGACCAGGCAAACTGCATCCAAAAGAGCATTCTCCCTTGCCACACCCAACCTATGGAACTCCCTCCCGGAAGATATCAGAACTACTACAGACAGCAAAAACTTTAGAAAAAAACCTATTCACTGAGCACTTCAGTAGCATTACTGAGCAATCCATGCAACTTTGACAATCATATCTCATCCTTATTTAGTTCCACAGCTACATTGTATATAGTTCTCATGTTACTTCCATAAGCTGCTTCTCAGCTACATTGTATATAGTTCCTCGTGTTATATTTATAATTCCCATTGTTATTAGCCTGCATGCCGCCCCCTCCCCATTTATCTTGTTCCTTGTCTCACTGTAAGAAATGTAAGATGTAATGTAAACCACTTTGACTTAAGGATATTGTGGTATAAAAACCTGTTAAATAAGTAAATAAATATACAAAATAGACACCCACAAGCAATGCAAATACACACACCCTCAAAGGGGTTGGAAGAATTACAATGATTCATGCTTTGCATGCTTTTCACACTTATTTTGTTTTCATTTACATCTAAACACAATATTTTGTAAATCATTAATACAGAAAATGGAATAACCATTGGAGAATAATTTGCATTATAATTAATCAAAGGCATAAGTCCAACAAATTAGGATCAGAGCCAATACTTGAGGGGAGGCAAGAATAGTCATCTTTGGAGGCAAACTTAAAAGGAATAAAAACATATAAAATATTTAGGATTATATTAACAGCCAATATATCCCAGCAGGTCTTATCATCTCCCACTGGGATTAATGCTCGTTTTAGCACTCAAGTAAAACAGCTGTTCTCTGCTAAAGGAATATAGGGGCATGTTTACTAAGCAGTGCTGTTAGCAAGAGCTAAAGTGTGAGCTATCCAGCACAGACCATCTTCTGCTAACAGTTAGTGCTGGTGTTAAACAGATAGTGTGGGGTTGTTTCTGTGCTAGTTGCTTAGCAAGACGTGAGCCGAGATTGAGGTGGGGAGTGGGCATATAGGCCAGTGACAGCTAGTGAGCGGGATATTGCTGCACAGTAGCTGTCATGACTGCTTATAGCATGGCTGCACAAATGCCGCCTCAATGGTGCTACTGGCAGCTTGGTAGCGGGGCACTGCCCATAACACAAGGTATGCCCTTGATGTGCTGGCACTCCCTCACTGATTGAAGCCACGCCCTAGTGGATTAACCCTTCCATTAGCACAAGCCATCCCAAGACATCAGGCCAATGTGGCTGTCCTCTGCCCAGCCTCCCCACCCCTTGGGTCTTGCTCAGGAGTTCCCTGGTGAGCAAATGGAGAATGGGGCAGGAGTGGCCTCTTCCACTCCTGTTGCATTCAAAATGTGCTGGTCTCATGATACGTCTAGGGATCACTACAACAAAACTGGTGCCAATTTTAAAGAGTCATAGATGGCGAAGGGACAGGAGGAACTGCCCCTGCCCCTGCCCCATTTAGCTCTTGGCCAGTAGGGAGTTCTTAGGTAAGACCTGAGGGGGATGCGGGGCCTGCTCAGAGTGGGAAGATTGGGCCATGGTCTTAAGCTTACGGGGTGTGTGATCAGCAGAGGGGTCTTGATAAGGGGATTTGGGTCTTTGGAGGTGGGACAGTGCAGCTGCAGCTGTTTATCCCTGCCCTTTAATTGCTCTCTGCACCTGCGTTCTTTGCATTGACAGGTAGCGTGGGCACTCCGAAGACAAGAAACGCAGCCCCATGCGCTAAATGCATGATGGATTCTGGTTACACCCCCTGTGTTTATTGCACAGAGTTTGCACCACCTGCATTGGCATTTATGAACATGTCACACAGTAGGTGCAAAAACCGACTTTATCTTAGTAAACATGCCCCATCGTAATGTTTTCACTCTGTTGTGATCATGAAGGCCCAACGTCCCTAGATTATCCTGCTCCTGTAGCATAATGCCCATGCAAGAAACAGAGAAATATAACGGCAAAAAAAGACCACATGGCCTTTCTAGTCTGCCCTTCATTTTGCTAACTTCATCAAATATTTGGGTCCAATTCCATTCAAAGCTTGGAGCACTAAGCGTAACAGTTTGAACTGAATTCTACTACTTAATAGAATTAAGCCCTTAGCCCCTTGCAAAATTCTGAATGTGTTGTAAGTGGATGATTTATATACGGCTGGTACTGGCAGCCTTCCTGCAATTCCAGCGTGCTCTCAGTATGGAGCCAAAGTCCTATGTTCTCCAGAGAATGAACAGCAAAGGATTCCAAGCACCAACAGATTGCACTCTGCAAGGACCGCACAGTGCAGGAAGGCAAGCTTAAGAGATGGAGACTGGGAGAGAAGCTGAGGAAGAAACTTACTGGGGGAGGCAAGGAGCATAGGGAATGTGGGGGAGGACTCGGTGGATAATGGCATATGTGTGAGAGGAGAAATGAGGAAACAGGGTAGAGGATGTTTGGAGGGATTTCTGCTGGGAACCACAGAGGGTAAGGGGGCATATTTGGATGAGGGGGAGAGTAAGGAGAGTTTAGCTGGAGGAGCTGGGTTAGGGATGTGTGTATTTGTGCGTGCTGGAAGGGAAGAGCTGGGGACAAGAGAGCGTAAGGGGATGTGTATGGAAGGAGAGATGAACTGCAGGAGACCAAGGCAGGGGATGTATCTATGGGTATTTGTGGGGGGAGGGGGAGAACTCAGGACCACAGAGGGTTGGGGACATATTTTGGAAGGGGAGATGAGCTGGGGGAAATGAGGTAAGGGGCTGACTATAGGGTAGAGTCATGCGTGCATGCACACACACACGTCAACACATGGTGTCACAAGAGCACACTCGCCCACCTTCTGTCATTTACAGACTTTCAATTGTGCATGCAGACCCAAAGTGCATACTTGTAGAAACCCCCTTATGGATAGCCCTCACCCACAAAATACCCTTCACCTACTCTCTCTCAGCATGAGCAAGCACATGCAGTCTCCTATGGTAACATCTCCTCCCCTCCCCCCACTTAGACATATTGAACACACACTACCCACTCAAACACATCACACCTAGAGGTCACTCAGTACATGTCTCTCACACTTCAATAAGTCATTCACTATTCATGCAGTCACATACAAACGCACTACACTCACTTCCCCACCTAACACACATCACTCAGTCACTCTACACACAAGTAACACATTCAGCTGGGTAAGTAGCCTGCAGAATCTGCTCCCAGGAATATACGCACAACTGCCACAGAGTACCTGCATTAATTCATAAGCAAGTTGTGTACTGTTGTATTAATTTATTTATGTAAAAAATAAAGTATTTACTTAGGCATAATTTTGTATAATTTTTTTTCTATGCATAATTCCCTGGGCTGTATATACTAACATTGTTATGCATTGCAAGACATTTACAAGGCAATATAACAAAACCCTCTGTGCTGACAGCTGCACTTCACAGCATAAAGAGAGAAATGGTTTTCTTCTGGCTTGGATAGCTTTACTTAAGTTCAGAAAAGTTCAGATCTTCTGTCCCAGAAATAAAGCAGTGTTAAAACAAACAACATTTCTTTGTCCTGCTGAAAGACAAAAAAATGATGTTGTCTGACTCTTCTTACAAAGAAACCTCCAGAATTGCTGCCAGACCCAAACTTTCCCTAGAAAAGCCTGGATCATTCTGGCCGCCTTTAGGTTTGCCAAATAATAATAAAAATAGTTAATAAAAGGAGTCAGAACCTTAGACCTCTATAACATACTGTTTATACTGATTATAGTCATGTGTAAGTTGAGAAATGCAGACCTAAAAATGGAGCATAAAAACTGTGTTTGACTTATGCACAGGTCATCATGACTGATTGCCAGTAAGCACCCTATATCTTAGTGTTTCTCAAGCCAATCCTAATGTATGCCTTAGCCAGTCTGGTTGTTAGGATATCCACAATGAATATGCATAAAACTCATGGATATCCTTAAAACCAGCCTGCCTAGGGGGTACAACGAGACAACTTGAGAAACACTGATATAAGAACATAAGAACTGCCATACTGGATCAAGCTAGTATCCTGTTTCCAACAATGGCCGATCCAGATCACAAGATTACGAGGGTCACTTCTCCTTTGTTCTATATACCTTCCATACCTATATTCAGCATCTCCCCTTTCCTTCCCTACCCCTCTAGGAGATCAGCAAAGCAGATATTGTACTTACTTTCAGCAGTGTTGCCATGCTGAGTAGTATCAGAAGCAGTTAAGCTTGTCTTCGCTCTTCCTGTATCATTGATCTAATTGCAAGACTTAGTTCTGTGATATCTCAAAGGTCCTACCATGGGCTGGGAAAGAGAAATGCTGGACACCTGATGAATCCTTGACTTATGCACTGTTCAGTGCAGTTTCATGCTTTAGTGGCTCAAAATTGTCCATTAACATATAGATGAGATCGACATACATGAATATATATGGTACCTCTTGAGAGAGATCTCTAGAGAACCCTAGGGAAGTTAACAAATGCCAGAATTAAACATCTAAGATTACCTTCAACTATTTCTAACTTTTGATATGCCACAATTTTATCTTGCCCTTTCTTTTTGCGAAACCTTGCCATGGCATTTTCTTGTGAGGAAGAGTGCAGTTCAAATTTAAATTTTAAAGCACTATTGCCCATACTGTGTTTTAGCTATTGAACTCTCCAATTTAAGTAGCACAATCCAAAGTGATCCCAGAATTATAGTGGGAGATCTTCACTGCCTCTTCCCCCTCTCAAACAGTGAAAATACTGTAGCACTTTCATTGCACCTGTGTTTTGCATCACCACAATCTTCAATCTCAGAGTCAGAGATATTAAGTGATAGAGTGAGATAAGTGACATCTCAAGCTCCAAGCCTCACAGCCTTCTCAAACTATCTACAGATCTCCCAGAGCAGGAGAAGGGGCATCAAAGGAAGAAATAAGTGTTCCAGGTGGTTGTGAATGAAGGTCAATGGTCCTCACATCGAAACCGTGATTTTAATAGTGTTGGAAAACCCAAAGGAATAGGATGAAAATGGAAAGCCCATCAGTAGAAAATATATAAATGAACAGTAATTGAAATTGTAGCTCTTATCCTACTGCTAGTCAGGATTGGTTGCTATGATCTTTTCATTTGTCCTGGGCTTCTAAGGTTGGAAGTAAGGATGCATGTTCTATGCCGCCAAGATAAATGACTCCTGATCCTGATCCTGATCCAGACAGAAAGCCATGGAGACTGGAGACAACTCCTTGACTTCCCTTTCTGCTTTGGGGACGTGGAGGCCTATTCACAATAGGACGTCCAGCCCCCTGTGCAGCTGGGCAGAATTGGGCAGTGCAAAATTAGACCTGATTCTCATCCTGTGGCCCCCACAGGGTCAGAATTGGGTCTAGAGCCTGAACATTCAGTCCGGGACACAATTCTGCCCTGCTGTACATCCCAGCAACTATCGGCTAACTCAGCCGGGCTTGTGAATGGAGCCACAGTGCCATGGTGTCCCATTGCCATGGCACTGTGGCTCCATTCATGAGCTGTGATTGCCAGCTGCCACAGAGCAACTCCTGTTCTCCACAGCCCAACCCCTAATCTGACTTTGTAAGGCTTGGTTCGGGCTGTGGGGAACCCCTGAGCCCCTCACCTGCCTGCCCATGTCCCGTGCCGTGGTCCCCCGCCATCCAGGGGGGTTATTCCTCCTTTGAGCCTGAAAGCCCCGGACGTATAGTGCCGACCTCGGAATCAGCCCTGTATGTTCAGGGTCAAGGGCTGACCATGTCATGCCCTTGCTCTGCCTCCAGAATGCCCCCTCCCGCCCCCATCTAGGCCTCCCCTTGCAAACCGCTGTTTGTATGGGGAGGTTAGTCATGGGGATGGCAGGGGGACAAATAGCGGGGATGGACTTCCCAACAGGATGTCCATCCCCGCTATTCGCATGACAGAATAACCCCCATAGAGATTAAGAGAGATATTATAGGGAAAAAAATGGAGACACGCTCAGGCGCTCTCATAACTATGTCCACTGCACCAGCACCATCTTGACCTCTCATAATAGCACAATTTTAAAATACAATAATTCTAGAAGTATATGAGCTCTCAGACTTCTTGACTTTCCTCATCTCTCTTTCTCATTTGGAGACTGCAACTTGTCTGTTCAGGGTATCATTTTTTCCAAACATTTAAAACAACAGTTAGACAACTGATGTATACAAGGGGACTTTGCAATATACATATAATTATGTTGCTGTTGAAAAAGCCATACATCTGTATTCCATCAAATGAATAATAAAAAAGTAATTATGGCAACAAATATTTGCGTATCCTTAAGGAAAGTTTTGTATAATGTTGTAATTGTGTGAGTGAATTAGTAATTATGGAAAGGATTCAACTGGTTGTGGAGAAGAGGCAAGAGATGAGATGAAGAACAGGACAGTGAGATGGGAAATAAGATATGAGACAAGAACTGAAGAAATTAGGAGCCTGTCAGACTATTCATTTCCATTTTTACGACAGGGACTGATAATTTAAATATCACCTAATATATCTTAAGTGTCACAAATTTATTTTTTGCACCATATTCTTTTTTGTTGTTTTTATGGCCCATAGGTATATCAGGAAAACACTAACCAGGTAAGGATTTCCTCTCCTGTTTGCAGCCTTTCCCATAGATTACCTCTGCAAAGATCTCAGAGTGACTACAGGTACTATGCTGTCATGCCTCTTTTCAGCCAGCTGAGGCCCCCTATTCACAATAGTTCTATCCAGCTTCACTTCACCCTAGTTTGAGATCTTAAGATATTGGCTGCTTAGGATCTCCCGAGGAAGTTAGAGAGTAAGTTTTCAGTGAATCTAAATGTGGATAGCAACGACTCTTTGTTCATAGCATGATTCGTACTCTGCCTGTATAGTTTTACTTGGGGCAATTTCTCCAAATGGGTTAGTTTTGGACCTTGCTACTAAGCTGGGGTATGTGGTGTATGATTTCAGTCACTCAAATGTATTGCTAACGCTCGTCATAGTACTTATATTGTGCCAAAGAGACTTTCCTTCTGGAGTTCACTGTAACATGTGTGGGTAATTTGTCAAGATGCGACTGGAAATTTTTCTTAATCAGGCCTGTGACTTCCAATACATTGGGCAATATTTCTGTATCTTTCTGACATAGGTTTTTGGTACTTCAGGATATTCTCCCTCTCCGTGTGATTCACAGAATAATCGCTTGGAATCAATACCTCCATAATCAATGCCATTCTGGTGATGTTCACTTGTACTATGTGAGCAGTGTTGTGATTACTTTGATTTTTTTTTTATTTTGCCTCATATTTTGTCTTTTTTTTTATTAAGCTTAAAATAATGCAATAAGAAAATATATAATTAATTATACCAAGCCCACATCAATTATAAGGGGAACATACATATTGAAATAAAAAATCCCTGCAAATAATATAATAATAACCCACATTAACATAACCAGTGAAGCAAAACAGTACTATAGCAAATACAAAAGGAAAAATTGATTACTCCTTACCACTAATAAATACTTCCAGTTGATCGACATCAAAAAAGACATAGCGTACCCTCTGCTGAGTCATTAAACATTTGCACAGATACTTTAACAAAAAGGAAGCCCCAATAGCCAGGACCCGAGATCTCAAAGTCAAAAGAGCTTTCCTACGTTGCTGAGTATATTTAGATACATCAGGAAAGAACTGTGTAGTTTGCCTGCAAAATTTCTCAGATTTCCTGACAAAATATAGATGAAGAATCATATCCTTATGAGAAAGTGACAAAAAAGTAACAAGTAATGTGGCCTCAAAGGAATCTCCTCTCTAGATGATTCCAAGAAGTCCAACAAGTCCAAACTTGCACCAAAGGTTCATTGACCCACACCGCCAACCAACACAACATTATCACTATCCGTCCCCTCAGACTTTGTACCCATTGGGGGCATAATAAATCCTAGACAATTTAACTGACTCTGGATGTGGAATCAGCAAGATTTCCTTCAAGTATTTATAAAATGAAGTTCTGAGGGGAGAGGTAGTGCATGAGGGAAAAATGTAAAAGTCGCAAGTTAGTTAATCGAGATGTGTTTTCTAAAAATTCACATTTCCTATGTAAACAATAAAGAATCTTTCACAGAGGATGCACAAGCTGACTGAAGCACCAAGACCTGTGTTTCCAGTTTCAGGATAAGAGAATCAACAGAAGAAAATAAGGTCTCATGTCCACAACCTTTTTAGAATAATGTGAAATTTGCTTAAGAGACAACTGTAATGCGATTTCGGTACGGGAGGCTATATCCCAACTATCACACATGAAACCTCTTTAGAAGGGGCAAGCCTATCCTAGGAGATTTCAGCATACTCAACGGAGCAGGTAATGGAATACATCTATCTGTGAAAGTAGATAATACGTCACCAGGTGTCGATCCAGCAGTCATAGGAATAACCATCAGTCCATCAACTATACCCTGAAAAGGGGACGAAGAGCAGTGCAATGCTAAATCAAAACACTGGTTGGGCAGGGTAAAGCCCATTGCAGGAGAGGCACCAACATCAGAGGTTTCACCCGTCAATGAAACCAATGAATTTGGGTCCAACATCTCATCCAGAGACTCCAAAGTACTTAAAACTTAAAACTTTCATGTGCAAATCCATTAGACCCATTACTTTCACTGACTTGGAGCCAGAGGGGTACTGGATTCTCCTCCACCACTTCCCCATATTAAGGTACAACCTCCAAAGACGTCATCTCATGTGCATCAAAGTGGCGTCAAAGGGGCAGATCTGCCCCTTTGAACACCCCCCTTCGAACATGCACCAGCAGGAACATGCCCGTGACCACGACCCAGCCCCGACGTCAGATGCCGGCAGAGCAGGTGCAGGGTATTAGAAATCGAGGCAATAGCATTCAAGCACAGTCCAGACCCAAGCATAGTTCAGAAGATAAGGTTCCCCATTTTGTCTTTTAATATCAGCTCCAGGTTTTTCTTTTCAAATGTATTCTTGAAACTATGTAAAAATAAAGCTAAAAAAAGTTTGATTTTTTTTTTCAGATTAATTCGCTTTTTCCAAATGCAAGCTCAGTTAGATTAACATGCCCCGATTGCATCGCACTCTAAGGTGTACCTGAAGCAATTAGGCTTGAAGTGAGGGGAGGATCGAGGAGTGTCGCTAAAGGAGCCTTGCCTTAGCCTGTCTTGCAGCATCCATGCATGCTCTAGACGGAGGTGGGATGCAGCTGATTTAGACTGCACGAGGGTGCTGCAGGCATGAAGGAGTATCCTAATGGTTAGAACACTGACTTGGTAACCACTAGCACTCCTTGTGGCCTTGGGTGAGTCACTTAACTCTCCTTTGCCTTGGAAGAAATGTCTGGCAATCTACTTCTGGTCCCACTGCCAAGAAAACCCAGGAGCTGCTGGGTTGCCAGGAGTCGTTATTGACTCAAAGGCACACATTGAGTTGTTGTGGATGCTGCAAGGCCCATGGCTGTGGTTTCATTTTTTGAAGCTTGGGTCCGGCGGGAAGCAGCTAGTATGGAGGCTTGGAAAGGATGTCTGCCCCGGGCCTGTGCTGGCTTTCAGTGCCCTTGGAGGCAGTATAGGGTAAAGTGACTTGCCCAAGATCACAAAGATCATCAGTGGGAGAGGACTTGAACCCCAGCTTCCCTGGTTCAAAAGCTGCTTCTTTAGCCAGTAAGTTACTCTTCCATCAACTTTGCTACCTAAAATAAATCATTCTAAATTTTAAAAGCATATCTTGGAGGCACTGAGGAGGCTAGCTACTAAGCTGCCATAAAATCTTGGATTTTCCCACAACTTAATTTGCCTCAGGAGTGAATAACAATGGTAATTCAGTACCACAGGTTAGTAACTCTCATGGTAAAGCAATAGTGCAGGCTGCGATCAACCTCAGAGGCCAACTCAAAACTGGTGTTATTTTTCCTTTCCCAGTGCTCCCAGCCACCATCTTAAAGGGGCCAGTGCAACATTAAAATGGTAAGACCTCCAACTCCCCCCCCCCAAAGATGATATAATAGTTGTCTTAAGACTAGTTCCCCCCCCCCCCATGAAAAAGACCTCACCCACCACATAGGTTTCCTGAACCTAACTTAACTGTTCTGTGGGGTTACAATGGTCCTGGGACAGAAGTGATTCCCAGTCATTCCTGTCCCTGACAGCGCCAGGTTCAAAATCACACTGCTTGAACCCTAGTGGCAGTACCATGAGACTACTGCTGGGGATCAAGCAGTGTCATTTTGGATTTTGCACCTCTGAATATCAGGGTCACTGGGGTTTAATAAGTTAGTAGCTTTTGCTAACCAGATAAACCCTTTGGAATATCACGCCCTGAGTTTCTGTGATTGAGCAAAGAGTTGGGGGAGGGAAAGAAAAGGGGACTTGAAGTTAAGCAGCTAAAAAAAAATGTGTGAAAAAGGATAGTGTCTCTAGTGAAAGAGGGGGAGAAGGATTATACTAGGGTCAAAATGACTTGCGGCAAGGATTGGTGAAAGCATGCATAACTATCCAGAAGTCTCAATGCGACAGAAGTAGTCATGCACAAGTAAGGACACCCTGATGTAGCAAAAGTTTTGTTAGTGTACTATAGCTGGGTTTAAAAAAAGTTTGGACATGTTCCTGTAGAAAAAGTCCATAAACATTATTAAAGTGAACTGGGAGAAGTCTACTGCTTATCTCTGAGATAAGTAGCATGGACTCTATCTACCTATCCTGCCAGATACTTGTGACTTTGATTGACCGCAGGATAATGGGCTTGACGAATCATTGGTCTAATCGTTTGGCAAATCTTATGTTCTGACATCCATATTCTAGAAGTCTGTTGGGGTGTATTGCAGGCGAAAGCCTGGGCTATTCCAATGAAAGTGGATCCTTAGCCTGGTATATAGCTGGAAACCTACTGAAGAACAAGGTCTGTGATAAGGATATTAGGTACCCTAGCAAACCTTCAGCCATGTGCTCCCTCCCCCTTCAATTACCTTACAGGTCTCTAGATCCAATTCCCTGAGATTTTGATAATTAAACACAGCAATCATGATTGCCCCAGCATCTCAGCCCTCCAAAAATGATTCTGTAAAAACACATAATTTGAATCAAGCTTTTAAATATTAAATTTTGTTATATATATATATATATATATATATATATTCAAAATGAGGGCTATTTACAATGCACTCATTTTGACTATATATGGCCTAGGAGTAGCCTTATGGTTACAGCTGAGGGCTGAGAACCAGTGAAGCCAGGGTTCAAATGCCACTGATGCTCCTTTTGACCTTGGGCAAGTCACTTAACTCTCTATTGCCTCAGGGACAAACTTGGATTCGACGTAAATCCTCTGGAGACAGGAAAATACTTACTGTTCATGACTGGGACTTGCATTCACTAAAAACGTATGAGCTAAATCTACCCCCCCCCCCCCAAACCCAAGCTTTCAAGTAAATGGATATTTATGTGAGTAAATGGGATGTTTGAAAACCGTCCACCCTTTTGGGTTTCTCCATTATTTCAGCTTGAATGCAGCTGCTGTTTGTCAGCCACCTCCCATCCCAGACGTTTTGCACTAGGCACCTGCCTAGTTTTCCGAAAGCAGTGGTTCTCCTCTCTGCCAGTCAGTTTTTCAGCATATCCACAATGATTATGCGTCAGAGATTTGCACACCTTGGAGGCAGTTACATGCAAATCTGTCTCATGCATGTTCATTGTGGATATCCTGAAAACCTGTCTAGGAGTTATGCCACGAAAGGATTGAGAACCACTGCTCTAAAGGTTAAACTGGCCCTATGGACGGGTTGCATAACCTTACATGTAGAAATGGCAGACTTCAGTGGACCTGAAAAATCAGCTAACCAGTCCACATGGAGAGGGGATCTCAATGAACACTGATGGGCAATATTTCTTTTCCTTAAAAGGTTCCTTGCCCTCTTCTTAGAGTCTTAATATCATCCAGCGTGCAGTGCAGGGATGACTGAGCAAGCTGGGACATGGCTAGGAGGCTGATTGAGATTAGGCTGGCCTGGCTCTGAATTTTGTTTGCTTTTCCAAACTATTTCAAACAGAGGCTGGGATGAAATTCAAGTTTTAAGGGCCAACTCAGATTTGCTTAGCTCACCTTGGTTTCTGTTTTCTTGAGAAAGGTTTCTTGAACTTTAATAGCAGCTAGCTCAGACTTACTTGATTCTATGTGGCAGTGAGGCATGAAAATTCTTGCGGCTGAAGCAGCTGTGTGGATTAGCCTGGCTTGTGCAGCAGTCTTACCATAATTTAGATACCAAGTGAATATACAGTTCTGAGCTACCCTTCCACCGGGACAAAAATCTTGTAAAAAAACCAAAACATATTTTAGTCATTCGAGATGTGGTTTAGAATATTCAATCACAAAATCTCCCCATATATAGCTAGCAAAAAATCAAGGACCGATTTCTCCATTTCTTCTCCATGACCTGATGACAGAGCCAGGATCAGCTTTTTCTGCACAAGGGGCAGATAATCAAAATTAGAGCCCCTCTCCTCATGTTTTAAATTTCAACTTGCTTAGGTTCTGAGGGGAGAGGGTTGTATGCAGCAGGGCCGGGTCTCCTCAGAACCTGTTAGGGCTGGGTGATCTGTCATTCAAGATGGGAATGGGAAGGCCAGCAGGCCAGTGGTGTCACTGGACAGAAGTAACTGGGGCGGTATCACAGCGAGGGTTGGAGCAAGGAATGGAGGTGTCCGAGGTGGGCCCTCCATTCTGCTGACCCCCTGCCCCCATTACAGCTGTTGTGCTCCTCTCCATGGCCTGCAATAGCGACAATGGCTCAAAAACAACATTGTGCTTACCTAAAGGCTTTAGTGCTGTGTTGTGGTTTCCAGGTCCTCCTACCTGCTATTTCTGCCCCCTCCGCAGATTTCTGAAGAGACGGTTCTCTAGGTGACTGCTTAGTTTACCTAATGATAGTGCCGGCCTTGATCACAGCCCCTTCCTTGCCTTTAAATTAGCTATTAAAGACAATATGAGGAAGTCTGAAGGCTCTTTTATACATGCAGAAACATCCGCAGTCAGTATCAGCCAACCAGTAAAGCTACCATTATAAACAAAAGCATAATTCAACTATTCTCTATAGGAGCAGACAGAATCTCAAAATGAAATCTGTGCCTTCTGTTCTCCACATTTCCCCCAACAAGGATGCTATGATATTTTCCCTTACAGCTCACATTACAAAAAAGAATTGCAAATTATGGTATCACCTCAGGAACAGTAAATCTTTCCTTCCACCTCCAGACACTTTGCAAATAACACAGAACTCGGCATATAGACACTCAGAACCTGCAGAGCAAACTTACCATTACAGCACTAGCTCCCAAGATTGACATTGCAACAACCCTACCTATTAAAAGACAGCATTGTAGATGTCGCACCAGGTCTGAGAGCACCAGGACAGCTGCTTGAAAAATCCTTTAGCTCAGCCATACAGGCATGACGTGGAAGGACCCTCAGCTAATACAGAATAAGGGATCACCAATTAGAAATAAACATCCAGACTGAAATGGACCCTCCCCCCCCACCCCCAACCCCCACTTCCGAGACTCTATGGGACATGTTTACTAAACCATGCTAATTGCTAGTGCAGGGTTTAGTGTACAGTAACCCACAGCACTAAAAGTTAGTGTTGAGCCCTGGGCTAAAAATCCCATGCAGCAGGTCAGCACACATATAGGCGGGGACAGGATGGTTTGGGATAGAATGTGGGTGTTGACAGTGGATCGAGGCTAGCATGGCCGTGATGGGCATGCGCTTACTAGGGCTTTTGCTATCAGCATGGATGTGCTTAGCGCCACCTCAATGGATGGCATTAAATATGCCCACATGGCAGCTTCCTTGGCGCCACACATTTGCAGCCCACCAATAGCTCTGTGGCTGATTGAAAATCGACCTTGAAAAAGAACACAAGACACTCCTCAAGTTTTTTTTTCCTTTTCTAGAACTTTCCACATGCCTTTATCTTTCTCTCATGGAGTCTTGTTGCCTTTCCATGTATCCCCTCAGCACTGACAATTAACCTCACATGTTAGGATTATGTTTATTTATTTATTTAACAGGTTTTATATACTGCTTTATCATTTCAATCAAAGTGGTTTACATTGAAACTTAAGCTTGGTAATGTACATTAAACAGGGACATTGATAACTTGGATTTTTCTGAGGCAATGGAGGGTTAAGTGACTTGCCCAAGGCCACAAGGAGTGCTAGTGGGAATCAAACCCTTGTTGTTGGGTTCCCAAGCCACTGTTCTTAACCATTAGGCTACTCCTCCATTCCATGTTTAGAAAGAGCCATGTTATTAAACATTAGTGCATGTTATCTGCCGCCATGCCCATAGGAATAACATGGACACTGCAGCAAATAATGTGTGCTTTTTGTGGTTGTGTGTCTCATCAACACTGACTCTGGCAACCTATCCCTTATGGTTTCTTGGCAAGGTGCGAGAGGAGGTAGATTGCCAGGTCTTTCTTCTGCACACTAAGCATACAGCACCTGATATTCCAAGGTAGTCTCCAAGTACTAACCAGGCCTGACCCACTTAGCTTCCAAGATCAAACTCATACATTTAATGAATATGGCTCAAAGCGTTAAAACATGGAGAGAGAGCCAAGAAAAAAGGGAACTGAAGAAGCTTTGATTAGCGCATATCCACTATTTTCATGCACTATTTAGTGCTCAGACGGACGTTGCGTCTAGACTTTTTCTGGTAGCATGCATGTTAAGTGCATGCATGCATCACGGAGCAGGGGCATGCATGGACAACTCCCATGTTCTGTTTTTGATTTATTTCACTTTTTTTTGTTTTGCTTTGATTTTTATCATACACGAAATGCTTTACGGCACGCTAAAAGACATAAATGAAATGAAAATGAGCTATTCTTTTGCGTCATTTGGGAGCAGAAATGAAACAAAAATATTTTTTGTATTTTTGCTGCTTTGAATGGCTTCATCCTTAAATCTGACACAAAGTAATTCAGGAGCCGCATTTAAAGAGCCCCTGGCAGTCGCAACATGTCCTGGCGCTTTAAGCCATTGTCAGCTGCAAAGAGAAATTACACATGTCGTTTCTCTTTGAAAATGATCATGTGCAATGTTGGTGCATTAAAAACATTCATACTGTTCATTGTATGCATAGTGGGGCAGAAACAGCGCAAATGCATCACAAAATAGTCCACAGGAAAGCCTCTTTTTAATGTAGCATGCAGTAACACACTATGGAACCCGGACATTCTCCTAGCTGCATTTCAGGAGGAGAATTTTCCATCAAGCTACCTTATGCAATTAAATACCATCAGAAAATTGCCCTGCAAGGGAGTAATGTCGTAACGGGGTGCGAATGTGAAATGTCCAAACAGGCACCTATTTGACAAAGGCAACATGGGCGCCAATGTGCTTTTATAAAATAGGTTCCTACAATAATCCCCAGTAGCATAGAAATGCTCTTGCGCAAATTCATACCTCTTCCGAAGGTGTAAATGTGTGTGTGTGTGTACTCTATGCATGTACATCTGTAGTCTATAAAACACTGACAGAAGTCGAAGAAGTTGAAACAATGATTACTCTCGCCCCCCTTTATTCTTACCTTTTAGAATGAATTTCTAAAAAATGAACTTTTAAGAGAAATACATTGCAAGTCTGCCCCAGCTCCGCAATGGGAACACGTAGGTGAAGGTGCAATCTTGTGAAGTGCCTACTTTCTGCATGTGTATATGGAAAATGCTTTATGAAAGTGTCCTCCATATGTTGGAGATAACTGCGTAACTCAGCCTATTACCTAAGGGGCCCTTTTACTAAAGGGCGCTAAGCAGTTAGCACTTGGGTACAGCACATGTTATCCTCGTGCTGTGACCCGTGGTACTGTTAGTGCAGGGCCAGCACAGGAAGCACATCCTGGTTTCTGCGGTAACTGCTGTACTCGTTGGGGCAGTAAGTGGGTGGGGTCCCATGCTAACTGCAAAGTCTGCCATTAGCACAGGTGCACTTACAAGCACCTCCATTGCTAGAGGTAAGTGTGCCCGTGATCATTTTAGACCATGCTAGGGCAGAGTGCACCATGCTAAATGCCTGGAACATGCTTTCCAGGCTTCTGACTGTTAGCACAGTGGTGTGCACGTATTGTGCCATGTTCTTAAGTGTTATGGGCATGTTAAGCGTGACATCATAGTGCCCTTTAGTAAAAGACCCCCTAAATGTTTGTTGTGTTCCTTTTTGAGCCATATGAGCTGGTAGAAGATGTGTTTTGAGTCATAATGAAATACGTCACATCCAAAATCTCCCATCCCTGATTCCTCTTACAGTATGAGGACTGCAAGAGATTATTAGGTTGATATTCAGCCTTGGCAGTTGGTGGTTTTATATATACCAGCCACCATAGTGGAAATAAACTTGGCTGTTCAGTGCTGGTATCCGGATACTAGCCAGCGCTGCATATTCAGATTCAGAAATGGCCGGCACTGCTGTCCAGATAGCAGCGATACTGAACCTCATTTCGGTAGCCAAGCGATAAACAGGTAGAAAAGGCAACACAAAAGCTAGAAGGATGCTTGGGTACATAGGGAAAGGAAAGACCAGCAGAAAAAAGTAAGGTGATAGTGCCTCTGTATAAGCCTTTGGTGAAACCTCATTTGGAGTATCGTGTGCAATTCTGGAGACCGCACCTTCAAAAGGATATAAACAGGATGGAGCTGATGCAGAGGGTGGCTACCAAAATGATCAGTGGGCTTCATCATAAGGCATATGGGAGGGCAGACTTAATGATCTCAATATGTATATTTTGGAACAAAGATGTGAGAGGGGTGATATGAGAGAGACATTTAAATGCCTCCATGCCTCTGAGTTGACCCGATTGAAAGGAAGTTCTGAAACAGGGGGGAGGAGGCATAGGATGAAGGTGAAAAGAGAGCGACTTGGGAGTAATATGAGGAAATATTACTTTACTGAAAGAGTGGTAGATGCATGGAATAGTCTCCGAGTCGAGGTAGTAAAGATGAAGACTGTATCTGAATTCAAGAAACCATGGGACAAACACAGAAGATCTTTAAAGGGGAAAATAAAAGGGACAATAGCTTAGTAGTTGGTATGGAAGGGCAGACTAGATAGGCCGTATGGTCTTTATCTGCCTCGTGTTTCGAAGTTTCTATAAAGTTAGGGATAGTTTTCTTATTAGTGGCCTGAATATTGCTGACTAATCAGATAATACCTAACTCCACCCACTATTGAGAAAGCGCTGAAACCATCGGAGGAAATATTCGGCAGCACTATACAGATATTGCTTCTCAACGTTTTTTTGGCTGGCACTTAGCAGTCTCTGCTAATCAGGTAAGTGCTTTTCAGTATTAACCCCCTATATTTTCAAATTATATCTTTTAGTTATCTAAGAATACGGTTTTCTGAAAATTTTATGGAAGGGCAAAATACAGCCAAGAAACATTGTACTTTTCACCACCGACAGTTTGTTTACTTTGCTTACCGTGTAAGATCATGCCCGTTATAAATGGTTTTGTAGCTGTCCTAGGTAGCACAAGTTGGTAGATAATGAGCGTGTTTGCTCTGATGTTCACCATTTGCTGGTTCCCTCTGTCCTCTGTCATATAGCAATATTCCATTATAAACAGTAGAAGGAGCTAGTGCAAATCCAAACAAAGCCTAGCTGTAGACAAAACCTTTTCTTTTATCTGGAGCCTAAGTGTCCCTTTATTCTTCTGGGTGCAACTTTTAGGCGTCTCCTTATTAAAGAGTGCTAAATATAGCCTGAAATCAAGCAAAATTCTGTAAAAAGCTTATATTGTGCTAAAAAAAGAATGGATTTTTCTGTAATAATGCATCTAAGCTTTTTAATTGGCTTACCCTTTTTCACATGGTTAATCCTAGATATTGAGTGATCAAGATTGCAGGCAGATATTATTGCAGGGTGTCTTAAGTTGATATCACTTAGCCCTAACTTGCCACTGTGGCACTCAGTCTACAGAGATTTCCCTTGCAGTAAGATGAATGAAATGCCTTTATCTACAGTATGATATGCATAATATTCTTTGATATAGACATAAGACTTAAGGCAGAGAAACCCCTGTGGATCGAGATCTGTTTGTACTGGACAGCTTGTAGAACTGGAATTTCTATTTTTTGTTAAGTAGATGAGATTTGCTAGATGAGATGGCTAGCAAAAATGTAATAATCTTTTCGATATGTGTTTATTTTGTTCCATTCTTTGTGTTAGATTTACCAACATGCATTAATGTATTAACTGTAACAGTGTCTCTTAATGTACATTAATGGGCATTAACACACATTATTTAACACAAGCCCCATTATTACCAATACAGCTTAATTACTACCTGAGTGCATAACTTGCATTAATGCACGTTAATTGATAAGGGAGTAGGACAGGGTGTGTTATGAATTTATATGAATTGTTTTTGATATACATTATAACTTTATTTGAGTACTGTTGATACAAGGCAGGAGATACATGTGAATAATAAATAAAAATTAATGCATGTTAAAACACGAGTACACATTAGTAAATCAAGCCCTTTTTTTTGTACCTGCACCCTTGATCCATTTCTTCTGGATGGCTGTCAGTCTCCCTGCTCCTTCTCTCTTGTTTTCTGAAACATACTCGGTCTCCATCTTTCCCTATCTAGATTTCTAGAGTGTGCAAAAATGTTGCACCTATTTTGCTTATGAAAACTCTTCTTACGTTATGAAAACTCTTTTTACCTGCATGCATCAGATAGCACCATCTCGAGGCTTTAATATCAGTCCACAGAATGCATTAAAAAAACAACTGATGTTATGACATGAATTTTGGCTTAAGATTTGTTGAGTGTATCTTGCAACTTGGATTTTCTTTATGTGCAGGAGCAGGTCCCTCAGTAAAGGTTTTGGGGTGGGGACTTGCCATCTTGCCCCTTTCCAGAGATGAAGTGTGAAGGATAAGTGTATGTTCCCTTTATTTTCACCCAGACTGCCTTTTACTGCTTACAGCTCTGTTTTACATCCTAAGTCATTAAGACATGCCATGCTTATGCAGATGAGCTTAAATAACAGCCCTCCTAAGTGCACACAGAAAGCAAGCCTTCCTTGTATATACTTGCAAATTGCATTTAAATTCCACTACTTTCTGGTGTCACTAGTGCTAAGATTTTTCCTTCAGAATGGTTATTTGCCTAACTGCAAATCATATGCCCCTCCAAACAACTCTGGCTCTGCGGTTGATTAGATTTTGCATTATGAAATTTTATGAAGCCATCAAACAAGATACCATTCAATAAATTACAATGAATCCTTGCGCTCTAAATCTGACAATCTAATTTGGTACCTATGGCAACAGGAGATCGCAACTTTCCAGAGGTCACAGCAAAAGACATTGATAGAATCTGAGCTCAGCCCCCCTGGTTTCCATTATATTACTCAGGAAATTGGACCATGCCCAAGTTAGAGGTGAAAGGGGAAGTCATGTAAAATGTATTAGTCTTAGGCATACAGTTGTGGCCAACATTAGTGGCAGCCTTGCATTTTAGGTGTGTTGTGTACAATATCTTGAGAAATAATTGGAAATATTCCAACTGTACGTCATCATAATATTTTAATAGTATGTTCAAAGTATACAACAAAAAAAAAGATGTCTGTGCAACCTAGACGTAGTAATTTCTGAGAAAGAAAATGAGCTGGACAGGATTAATGGCACTCTTTACTAATGTTTGGTTACATAGTAACATAGTAAATGACGGCAGATAAAGACCAGTATGGTCCATCTAGTCTGCCCAGTAAGATGGCAAGAGTAGGTGCACCTACCACTCCGTGCAGGTCACCCCTTCCCATGTCTTTGTTTAGGGGTGAACCCTCCGCTCCGTGTAGGACACCCCTGTTTGTTGAGAAATTAGATAGTTGCGTTTATTTTTATTTTATCCTGTTGCTGTAAAGGGATCCACTGTGTCTGTCCCATGCCATTTTGAATTCTGTCACTGTATTTGCCCCCATCACTTCCATTGGGAGGGCATTCCAAGCATCCACCACCCTTTCAGTGAAAAAGTATTTCCTGACATTGCCTTTCAATTTACCCCCTTGCAGCTTCCCCATCTTTGGAAGAGGTCTATTTGTTCATTAATTCTCTTTAAGTATTTAAAGGTCTGAATCATATCTCACATATCCTTCCTCTCCTCCAGAGTGTACATAATGTCTTCAAGTCTCTTCTCATAAGACTTCTGACGCAGGCTCCAAATCATTTTGGTCACCTTCCTCTGAACAGTTTCCAGTCTTTTTACATCCTTGTGAGATATGGTCTCCAAAACTGAACACAGTATTCCAAGTGAGGCCTCACCAGTAACTTATACAGTGGCATTAGTACCTCTTCCTTTCTGCTGGTGATTCCTCTTTGTATGCAACCCAACATCCTCCTGGCATTTGTCACTGCCTTGTCGCACTGTTTTGCCACCTTGAGATCCTCAGAAATAATCACACCAAGGTCCTTCTCCTGGTCCATGCACACCAACCTCTCGCCCTCTATCGCGTACATTTCCCTTGGATTTCTGCTTCCCAAGTGCATGACACTGCACGTCTTTGCATTAAATCTTAACTGCCAAGCATTAGACCATTCTTACAGCTTTTGTAGATCTTTCCTCATGTTTTTCACCCCCCCAGGGGAGTCCACTCTGTTGCAAATTTTGGTGTCATCTGCAAAAAGACAAACTTTTCCATTCAGTCCTTCAGCAATATCACTCACAAATACATTAAACAGTGCCGGGCCAAGGACTGAACCCTGGGGCACCCCGCTAATCACCCTCCTTTCATCAGAGTGAGCTCCATTTACCATCACCTTCTGCGTCTGTCAGTCAACCAATTTCTGATCCAGTTCATCACCTTGGGACCCATCCCCAAACTACTGAGTTCATTGATAAGCCTCCGATGAGGAACAGTATCAAAGGCTTTGCTGAAATCCAGGTAGATCACAACCATCACATGCCCCTGATCTAGTTCTCTGCTCACCCAGTCAAAGAACTCAATCAGATTTGTTTGGCAAGATCATCCTTTGGTAAAACCATGTTGCCTCGGATCATGATGGGGATGGAGGGATGAGAGACTGGAGAGTAGAAAATCTGTGGGAGGGAGGAAGAAAATAGTACAGATGTAGAAGGTGGGAGAAAAGCTATCTTTATGAGGGAAAAAGCTGTATTGAGAAAGCGTGGTATAAACGCTGACCACTGCAACTAAATAAAATCTGGATATTCATGTCAGTATCCAGATGGTGCCCAGTGCTGAATATCTAACCTGCTATCTGGTTAGCTAACCACAAAGTCGGACAGCTTTCTTTAGGCGTATTTTGCCAGTGTTAGCACCTATTTCTTCTGTTTGTTTGTCTGCATGCATAGGTTTGTTTCAAATTCAGGCTAAAACCCCACCTTTTTGTGCCTGCTTTTGGATCCTGATGCCCCTCACTCTCTCATTCACTACGTATGAGTATCTTGCCATACTCTAGTCCCCGGTTTTGCAATGTTTTTTCATCTTCATTAGATTGTAAGCTCTGATGAACAAGGACTGTGTCTTACATCTATATGTACAGTGATGCGTAAGCCTTGTAGCAATATAGAAATGATTAATAGTAGTAGTAGTAGTAGTAGTAGTGCGCTTGCACAAATAAAGCTAGTTTTGAAGGACTAAAAGAGGGGACTGCTACTTCTGGAGGGAGATCTGCAATAGTGAGTATATACTTCTGGGAATTTTTCTGAAGGGAATTCTTTGGATTAAAGCTGATTAATCTGCGAACCCAGTGTATTTGTTAAATAAGTCAGGGCCTAGTAGCAGCAGTTTAAGTTTAAATTTAAAACACAGAAGAGAACTTTCTGGTTAAATTTAGAACCCAACAGAGAGCTTGTAGTTTAAATTTAATACTCACTCAGAGAGGTACATAGACGAGACCTACAGGGATATAGTCCTGAAGTCCCACCTCCAGTATGGCAGCATCCCTGTTGCCATGGAGGAGAGAGGTCACGTGACAGCAGAGAATCATCCTGGTGTGGCACAAAGTGATCCTGTAACTAGGACCTGTCCTCCAGGTGATGTAAAACCCTCTCGCACCGAGGTGGTTTTTCCAGGGCCATGTGCTGTAAATGGGGGCGCTGGTCATGAATGTCTACAGTCTTGGCAAAGGCAAAATATTATTATGACTTACAAAGGAGTGTGGGAGTTGTAGTTCATTCATACCAGAATCAGCCGTTCACAAAATAATGAGTTGTGATGCTCGAATGTAAGCAAAGAAAAACAGATTTTATTCATGGGGTTAATTCTCCCACACAGATTTACTTGGTAACACAAAAGGACACTTGCTTCAAGTATTGTACTCAGGAAAAACAAAACATGATATAAGGTAACTGAACTTCTTAAGCAATAAATCAATAAAGACCTTGATGGGAAACAGAAAAGGTCTTTTTGATGGCTCCTGCTAATGACCTTCTTAGCAGTGCTCCAAAAGGCAAAAACAAAACCCAAAAGTAACAAAAAAAACTGTTCTTTATCAAGGATAACTTTCTTCTATTCACACACACAAAAAGAAGTTTCCTTCCAGAGCTCACGTGCACTTGTGCCTGACTCAATTACCAATAATTAGCCAGCTGCAAACCCCTTTGCTGGTTCACTCTCTCTACGTGGCTCAATCCTACCCTAAAGCTTTCTTGCAGAGACTTTTCTGGGTAGATAAAAGAACAAGTTACAGTTCCTTTTGGTGGTTGTTGTATTAGTGGGAAACTACTTTAAAACAGCAGCCTAGACAGAGAGCAGTCCATGTATTCTAACTGATCATTTGAAATATCTCCTTCTTCCTCAAATATCATGGAATCAATATCATGGTCTGGCTCAGAGGAATTCCTTAATTGATCACTCTCAGGATAATATTTGTTTCCCTGCTGTCTTCCTGGAGAAGAGCTAGGGCATAGATCAAAGTTCATACCTGAGCTTCCTTTGCTGTTAGGTTTCCTCTCCAGGTAGCCTGGCCAGTAAGTAATCCAGCTTTTATGTCCAGCCTTCCAATCAAGATCACTGGACACTGGGTCTTTCTTCACATACCTTCTTGCACCGGTCTTAGGGCCCCTTCCAAATGCAGCCGTCTCCTTCAAAGGTGCCATCTGGGAATTCCTGGCTTTATAACCCCACTCCTCTGGCTTCCTCCAGTCCAATGGAGTATGCTTGCCTCTGGAATCACTCCTAACACATGTATTGCTGTGGGCTCCTTCTTTAGACCTCCAAGATGTCTTTCTCTTCTTCCTTCCACGTTGCTTCTGCTGTTGTAGTCCTCTCTCTTCTTTCTCCAATGGCTTCTGCTTTTGTCTCTCCTTGTTGTCCTGGTTCTGTCTGCTCTGTCTCTGTGTAGAATATCCTTTACTTTTAACGTGCTTAGAGGGACACTCCACCCTAGCACAGCCCAGGTGTGCTGAATCAAGCCCTGCCCTTGGAGATGAGTGATTGGGGATTACCTCATAGCTCTCCTGATTGAACACACGTTTCCCCACTTCAGCTCTTCTAGAGGCTGTTTGTAATCTGGTGCATTCTGGGACTGGTAGTCTTTTATGAAAACATTCTGTTTTAGTATTTCTACCAGCAAAGACAGGTTGCTTGTTCAAAGCCAATTCACCTCTTTTATAGCTCCCTCCTGAACGATGATAAGCTTCCTTATCACAGTGCTCATGAGGGAAGGGTTAGAACAGCCATTATAGTTGATGATTCAATCATTAGGCATGTAGATAGCTGGGTGGCTGGTGGATGTGAGGATCACCTGGTAACATGCCTGCCTGGTGCAAAGGTAATGGACCTCATGCGCCACCTAGATAAGGTCTTAGATACTGCTGGGGAGTAATCTGCTGTCTTGGTACATGTCGGTACCAATGACATAGGAAAATGTGGTAGGGAGGTTCTGGAGGCTAAATTTAGGCTTTTAGGTAGGAAGTTGAAATCCAGAACTTCCAGGGTAGTGTTCTCCAAAATCCTTCCCGTTCCACGCGCAGGACCCAAAAGGCAGGCAGAGCTCCGGAGTCTCAATGCGTGGATGAGACGATGGTGCAAGGATGAGGGTTTTGGATTTGTTAGGAGCTGGGGAACATTCTGGGGAAAGGAGGGGCTCTTCCGAAGGGATGGGCTTCACCTTAACCGGGATGGAACCAGGCTGCTGGCATTAACCTTTAAAAAGGAGATAGATCACCTTTAAAAGTAGATAATAGGGGAAAGCCAACAGTCACCCAAGAGCGCATGGTTAGGAAGAATGTATCCTTGAAGGATACTACCAAAAGCAGAGAGGTTCCAAAAAAGAGTAAAGTAGCCCAAATGCCCTTGAGTATGGAGCAGACAGAACTTAAAGATTCCAAATTACCCATGCCTACCAATAGCCAGATTAATATGAATAAAATACAGTCTCTAAAATGCTTGTATGCAAATGCTAGAAGTCCAAAAAATAAGATGGGAGTGTTAGAATATACGAGTACGTATAGCACTAAATGAGAGGTTAGATATGATTGCAATCTCAGAGACATGGTGGAAGGAGGACAACCAGTGGAACACTGTGATATCTGGATACAAATTATATCATGATGATAGAGCTGATCAAATTGGTGGAGGGGTTGCCCTCTATGTTAGAGAGGGCATTGAGTCAGAAAGGTTTAAAGTTTTGCAGGAAACAAAATTTGCTGTAGAATCTCTATGGATTGAAATTCCATGTAAAAAGGGGAAGGCGATGGCAGTGTGGGTGTACTATCGACTGCCTGGCCAGAATGAACAAATGGATGATGAAATGCTCAAAGAAATCAAGGAAGCTAACAAAAGTTACAGCACAGTAATAATAATGGGTGATTTCAATTACCCCAGTATCGACTGGGTCTGTGTCACGGCAGGACATACTAGGGAGATAAAGTTCCTAGATGACATAAATGATTGCTTCTTGGAGCAGCTGGTTCATGAACTGACCAGAGGGGAAGCCATATTGGAACTAGTCCTTAGTGGAACACCAGATCTGGTGCAAGAGATAAGGGTGTTGGGGCCACTTGGCAATAGTGATAATAGCATGATTGCATTTGATTTAATTAGTGGAGGTGGGATGGTAAGGAAATCCACAGTACAACCTTTTAACTTTCGAAAGGGAGACTATGATAAAATGAGGAAAATAGTTAAGAAAAGACTAAAAGGAGCAGTTGCGAAGGTTAAAGACTTACATCAAGCTTGGGTGTTGTTGAAAAATACTACCTTGGAAGCCCAGACTGGCTGTATTCCACGCTTTAAGAAAAGTGGAAGGAAGTCCAAAAATCTGACAGCATGGTTTAAAGCTGAGGTCAGAGAGGCTGTTGTTGCCAAAAAAGAATCTTTCAGGAAATGGAAATAAGAGCCAAATGATGAAAACTGGAAATAGCACAAGCACTGGCAAGTTAAATGCAAGGCATTGATAAGGCGGCAAAGGGAGAATTTGAGAAGAAGCTTGCTGCGGAAGCAAAAACACGTATTAAAGACTTTTTCCAGTACATTCGTAGCAAAAAACCTGCGAGAGAGTCAGTTAATCCATTAGATGATAGAGGGGTTAAAGGGGCACTAAGAGGCGAAAAGGCAATAGCGGAGAGACTGAATGAATTCTTTGCTTCGGTCTTCACTGAGGAAGATGTAGGTATATTACTCATGACTGAAGTGGTATTTAAAGGCGCGGAAGAGTTGAAGGAAATATCGATACATCGGGAAGATGTATTGCAACTATTTGATAAACTGAAGAGTAGCAAATCACCTGGACCGGATGATATACATCCAAGGGTGTTGAAAGAACTGGAATATGAGATTGCAGACTTGCTATTAGTAAATCTGTGAACTATCATTAACATCATCTGTAGTAACTGAAGATTGGAGGATGGCCAGTGTAACGCCAATTTTTAAAAAGGGTTCCAGGGGTGATCCGGGCAACTACAGACTAGTGAGCCTGACGTCAGTACCGGGAAAAATGGTAGAAACCATCATAAAGAACAAAATTGCTGAACATGTAGATAGTCATGGCCTAATGGGAGACAGCCAACATGGCGTTAGACAAGGAAGATCTTGTCTTACTAATCTGTTATGTTTTTTTGAAGGTGTGAATAAACAGGTAGACAAAGGTGAGTCGGTTGATATAATGTATTTGGACTTTCAGAAAGCCTTTGACAAGGTTCCTCATCAGAGACTTTTGGCAAAACTATAGTCATGGGATAGGAGGCAGTGTACTATTGTGGATGAGGAACTGGTTAAAAGATAGAATGCAGAAGGTAGGGCTAAATGGCCAATTTTCCCAATGGAGAGAGGTGAATAGTGGTGTACCCCAGGGATTTGTGCTGGGTCTGCTGCTTTTTGACATATTCATAAATGACCTGGAAAAGGGAATGAGTGAGGTTATCAAATTTGCAGATGACACAAAACTATTTAAAGTTGTTAAAATCCACGAGAATTGTGGAAATTTTCAAGAGGATCTTGATAAATTGGAAGACTGGGCATCAAAATGGCAGATGAAATTTAATGTGGCCAAGTGCAAATTTATGCACCTAGGGAAGAACAACCCAAACTATGGTTACACGATGCAAGGTTCCGTATTAGGAACCACCACCCAGGAAAAAGATTTAGGTGTCATTGTGGATAACATGTTAAAACCCTCTGCCCAGTGTGCAGCGGCGGCCAAGAGAACAAATAGAATGCTAGGTATCATAAGGAAAGGAATGGAAAATAAAACAAATGATATTATAATGCCTCTGTATCGTTAAATGGTGCGACCACACCTTGAATATTGTGTGCAATTCTGGTTGCCGTATCTTAAAAAGGATATAGCGTTATTAGAAAAGGTTCAAAGAAGAGCCACCAAAATGGTAAAGGGGATGGAAGGATACTCCTATGAAGAAACGCTAAAAAGGTTAGGGCTCTTTAACCTGGAAAAGAGTCGGCTGAGGAGAGATATGATAGAAGTCTATAAATTAATGAACGGAGTGGAACGGGTAAACATAGATCGATTGTTTACGTTATCAGAATATAGAAAGACGAGGGGACATGCAATGAAGCTACAGGGTAAACTATTTAAGACAAATTAGAGAAAATATTTTTTCACTCAACGTGTAATCAAACTCTGGAATGTGTTACCGGAGGATGTAGTAAAGGCTGTTAGTGTAGCTGGGTTTAAAAAAAGGTTTGGAAAAGTTCCTGGAGGAAAAATCCATAAAACATCATTAAAAAGGGACCCAGGATATCAATGCTTGACCCAATACAAGCACTGTGGAACCTGTGTCTTTTGGGGAAACTGCTAGGTATGTATGACCTAGATTGGCCACTGTTGGAAACAGGATACTGGGCTTAATGGACCTTAGTCTGACCCAGTATGGCATATCTTATGTTCTTACACACACACACACACACACAGCCTCCTACTCTTCCCCTATACTCCCCCACACACACTCCTAACTCCTTCCCATCCCTAACGTCTTCACACATAAATAGACTCACACTAAACACCCAGCCCTTCATCGCAACCCACACCATTCCTTGCATAGACACAGACACACAACCTTCACTCCTATCCCACCCCACCTCATATCCTCTGACATATACACACAAACACCAGCGCTCCAGCTCCCACACGTGTGTGAGAAACACACACACACACACATATACATATCCAGCCCCTCAACTATCTCCTACACGTGCATACGCACACTACCAGCCACCAGCCACCCATTAACACACCTGCACATCCATATACACACAAAAACACTTACCCCCTGGACACACATACACTGCACCTCATTCCATTCACCCCACCCCTTACCCTTTACCTTCTACCTTCTCACGCACACACACAGTCCTTCACTTCACCTATCCTATACCTTTTACATACACACATATACAAAGCTCTTCATCCCATCCCACCCCATCCCAGACCCTCTTATGCACACATACATATAGCATTTCACCCCATTCCCCATGGATCCATGTACACACACACACACACACACACACACACCAACCTCTCATGTATGCACACAGAGTCCCTCACCCTACCCAATTGCATCCCACATCATCTCATGCAAACACACACACATGCACCCCCCAGCACTCTCTCCACCCTATCACCTATGCATATTCATGCACCCACATCCACACACTGAAAATAGAGACAAATATACAGGCAAACATTACAGTTTTATGGATCATGCTACATCTTCATAACTGGAAGTGACGTGTCAGCGACCATACTGACACGTCACTTCCAGTTCCACCTTTTCCACCGGCGAATACTGCCGCAGCAGCTCCCCAGTCGGGGTCGAGCAGGGAGAGAGCAGGTTTCCCGCTCCTACAACTCCGGCCCAATCCGGGCCGTGGGAGGACCCAGCAGCTAACAAAAAGCAGCCGCGGGCAGGAAGAAAGCCCTTTTCCACCGGCGAATACTGCCGCAGCAGCTCCCCAGTCGGGGTCGAGCAGGGAGAGAGCAGGTTTCCCGCTCCTACAACTCCGGCCCAATCCGGGCCGTGGGAGGACCCAGCAGCTAACAAAAAGCAGCCGCGGGCAGGAAGAAAGCCCTTTTCCACCGGCGAATACTGCCGCAGCAGCTCCCCAGTCGGGGTCGAGCAGGGAGAGAGCAGGTTTCCCGCTCCTACAACTCCGGCCCAATCCGGGCCGTGGGAGGACCCAGCAGCTAACAAAAAGCAGCCGCAGGCAGGAAGAAAGCCCTTTTCCACCGGCGAATACTGCCGCAGCAGCTCCCCAGTCGGGGTCGAGCAAGGAGAGAGCAGGTTTCCCGCTCCTACAACTCCGGCCCAATCCGGGCCGTGGGAGGACCCAGCAGCTAACAAAAAGCAGCCGCGCGCAAGCGCGCCCGCGCCTTGCGGGCCCGCGCCTGAGGGCCTCGCAAGAGGGCCCTTTGGCGTGGCCCTTAGGCGGGGCACGACAGGCGAAAAGCACACGATCATCACCCACTACAAGAAGAAGAAGATACTCCACCCACGACTACCTGTGAAGGACTTAGTTATCCAACTACAACCCACACCCGCCAATATCGCTCGAGCTCCCCTAAGGTTGAGCTCACATACCACCAAGCGATCCTACAACCAACAGATCACAGCAAGTATTTTCTATATGAATGACACTGATGACTATTGCCTATTTTTACTGTAGCCAGTATTTGCAACTACTCATAACCACTACATGAATTCCACTATAGCCAGCACCCCCCTCTCCACCCCCCCTACAAGTTTGATTTACTGTCGTCAGTAATTTCATTCAACCCTAATGACTGTCGTTCTTATTTATAACTCCTATCTGATCTACTGTTGTCAGTAATTCATTCAACCTTAATGACTGTTGATTTCACCAATTACAGCTACTGTTTGAGATACGGACACTGCTTGATATACTTGATATAATCAGTTCTTATTTATAACTCCTATCTGATCTACTGTTGTCAGTAATTCATTCAACCTTAATGTCTGTTGATGTCACCAATTACAGCTACTGTTTGAGATACGGACACTGCTTGATATACTGTTGTCAGTAATTTCACTCACCTATCTGAAATACTGTAATTTTGCTCACTGTCTAACATACTGTTGCCAGTAACCTTAGCTATTGCACTATAATTAACATGGATCTCACAAAGTACCAATTATACCTTATTATCACCATACTAACCATTCATCTAACCCAAAACATCTATGCTCTCAAACCAAATCCTACAGCATACAACACTATCCCCATTATTCACAACCCATACAAAACCACACCACAACCATACTCACACACATTTAACCAGACACACCGCCCCAACATTCCCAGACACTCAAGACTAATACAAATAAATCTTGTACAAGTCAAACCTATAAACAAATCCCATGAAACAAACACCATCAGAAAATTCATCCTCATAAATGCAAGATCCATACGAAATAAAATACCAATAATTAATGACATAATCACTGATGAAAAAACTGATATCCTTCTCATCACAGAGACTTGGCTCGCACCCACGGACACAATCCTCCTGAATCAACTCAACACACATCAATATGACCTTTTCAACTGCCACCGAGAAGTAAAAAGGGGAGGAGGGGCCCTTATCATCACCAAAAAAGAGCTCAAATACTCACTAAAAAATGTGAATAACATAGACGGTATGGATATCATAAATATAGAAAACAAAAACCTTGCACTGTCCCTCATCTATAGACCCCCCTCAGCGGACCACAAAAATCTCACCCCCATTCTAGAACTCGCATGTACAGCTACACAGAGAAAACCACTTGTTATATTAGGGGATCTGAACCTTCCGTCGCTCAACCCACAACACACAATCAACTTTATGGATTCAATGAAGGAAATGGGTTACAATCAAATCATACAAACACCCACACATACAAAAGGTAACGCTCTAGACCTTGTATTCATCCCCACTCCCTTTAATAAACACCAACTACAATCCCCACCTCTCATCACAGAAGTACCATGGTCAGACCACCACTTAATAACCTTCAATTTACTCTCACTATCACACACTAACACAGAGATTACTCCAACACCTTATAAATCTCGCTTTACACACTTCAACAAAGACACCTTCCTAGAACCGTATTACCTAACCTTATAAATAACACAACAGAAATCAACACCATAATGGAACAATGGAACTCAATAATAAAAGAAGCAGCAACTCCCACTCAAGGTCCCCAAAAACAATTCACAAAAAGAAAATCAGAAAAATGGTTTAATAGAGAACTCTCCACTATAAAAAAGCAACTAAGAAAACAAGAAAAACGGTGGAGGAAATCTAAAACAAGCGATAATAAGGCGCAATACTTAAGTCTCCTTAACAAATACAAAGACACTATTAACAGATCGAAAAGAGAATACCACACAAAAGTCATAAATATGGCACTCAATAAACCAAGAGAACTATTTACAATTATAAGGACACTAACAAAAACCCAAACTCCAGAGCCTGAACAATCAACGATAAGCGCACAAACTCTTGCAACTCATTTTGCTAACAAATTAAAAAACAAATCATCCAGCACAATCATAACCATACCCACTGAATTAAAACCAACAAATAAATGGATAACCTTTCAAGATATTGAACAAAAACACCTCCTCAATATCATATCAATGATCAACACCACTACCTCACCTCTAGATCCTTGTCCGGTGTCATGGATAAAAAACACCAAAACTGAATTAGCTATACATATACAAAATATAGTAAACCAATCACTATCTAAGGGCATCATGCCAGATGCCCTAAAACTCACATCCTTACGCCCTATAATAAAAATAATAAACTCAATCCTACAGACCCAAACTCCTACAGGCCCATAGCCAGCATACCGTTCATTGCCAAAGTGATAGAAAAAATCATACAGCTTCAACTGCAAGATTTTATTGACACACATGCACCACTTGACTCACATCAATTTGGCTTCCGCCCTTCACATGGAGTCGAAACTCTACTTATAACACTCATGGATGACCTCATAAAGGGCACTGACACATGCAACCAAGGTTACATCCTCATATTCATTGATATAACCGGTGCCTTTGACAATGTCCACCACAACACACTTATTAACAGACTCCTAAGCCTAGGAATAGGAGGAACAATTCTACAATGGTTTATATCATACATCACAAACCGATCAATACGCGTTAAATTGGGTCAAGACACCTCTGAGCCATTCATACAAGGACAAGGTATTCCACAGGGCTCGGCCCTATCGGCCCTCCTTTTCAACCTATATCTCCAACCCATCACAAATATATTCAAAAAACATAAGTCAACCACTATATATACGCAGATGACATCATGCTCACTCAACCAATAAACACAAATAATCCCAACTACCAGAACTTACTAAACTGTATCAGTGAAGCAAATACCTGGCTACAAAATAATAACCTTAGCATCAACCTAAAAAAAACTGAAGCAATGTTCGTAACAAGAAAACCAGATACTACTCTCCCAGAAACAATAACAATTAACGATACAATAATCCCAATCAAAAAGGAAGTAAAATACCTAGGCATCATAATAGACCACACACTTAGTATGATCCCTCACATAAAACAAACCGTGAAAACCATATTCTATAAACTCAAAACCATTCAACACCTACGACCAATACTAGACACACATGACTTCAGATCTGTTATCAGCACACTCATCACTCCTCACTTTGACTATTGTAATAGTCTACTTATCGGCCTCCCTCTCACAAATATTAACTTACTCCAACGAGCTCAAAACATCTGTGCCCGAGTAACAGCAAAAGCCCGCCTCACTGACCACATAACTCCCATCCTCGCTGAACTACACTGGCTTCCCATAAATAGTAGAATATCATACAAAATACTCTTAACCACATTTAAACTTATCAACGGCATATCACCTTCACATCTAACCACTCTACTACATGCTCCAAAAGAACATAGAACCCGCAGACAAAATGCAACCCACTCACTAGACATAAAAAAATCAATTCGAAAAACAAAAAAAACCACAAGCTCAAGAGCATTCTCATATGCAGCCCCCACCATATGGAATAAACTCCCACTAAACCTCCGCAAAATAAAGGATCTCCAGACATTCTGGAAAGAACTAAAAACATATCTCTTTAAAGAACACTTTATAAACCTTAATGAACCCCCTCCATCCTCCTCACCACACCTACATAAAAATCCTCCCTAAACACAGATCAAAAAGCCTCAAACCTCAACACACATAAGAAAAACAACCCTTCGAAACCATGATTAATAACTGACTAATGTAAATATTTGACTGATGTAAATAGTTCAGCATATGTATAATTATATGCTCCATGTTATTGTTCAAGAAAAGTTAATTGTACATAGTTTAAAGAAAATACTATGTTCTATGTAAAACAATGTTTATTATGTTAATTGTAAACTGTTCATTATGTTATTTGTAAACCGCCTTTGATCTTGGGAAAAAGCGGTATAGAAGAAAAGTATAAATAAATAAATAAAATAAAAATACTGTGGCTTTCTTCAGAGTGAAATGGTTGAGCAGTGGATGTCTGTTCTATAGTAGTCCTAAAACTGGATTGGTGACATGGAGATGGGAAATTTGAATTTAAATTTTGGAGGAAAAGTCCATTGGAGAAAGGCTGGAGACCTCTCTTTTCCCATGGATTCACTAGAGAACCTTCCAATCTATGGGAAAAGAGAGATCTCCAGCCTTTCTCCAATGGACTTTCCCTCCAAAAATTCAAATTCAAATTTCCAGCCTCAATCTCACCAATCCGGTTTGAGGATTACTATAGAACAGACATCCACTGCTCAGCCATTTCACCCTGAAGAAAGCCACAGTATGGTGGCTGACATGTCATTTCAAGTTATGAAGACGTAGCACGATCCGTAAAACTGTATAGTTCATCATACTAGCTGCGGAAGCCCAAGAGAACAATTATACAGCCAATCCAGTCACTGAGGAGCTATACAGTCCCTGCTGCCCCAATGAGACAGATGTTGTCATCTCTAGTCACATCTAGTTCTTCAACAGACCTGAGTTTGCAAATGGTTAAAGAGGAAATGCGCCATTCTGTGATACTATACTGGTGCACTTTTCAATTGTTCTGTTAGTTTGAATATTGCCGCTAATTGGATAACCTGTAACTTTGCCTCCATGGACCATGATTAAGTTGTGGGGACCATTGAAAGTTGCCTATTTTGACGCAAAATTCACATGTACTTTTTACCTGTGGGCTTTTCACCAAATTTCAAAGGAGACGTGCGCAGGAAGGAATAAACTTTTAAAGCCTTAGCTGCTGTTTGCAATAATAAGAAGCAGATTTATACTTGTAAATTAGCAGACACGTATGAGCAGCAATTTTAGAAAAGGTGCAAGGGGCGTGTTAGGGGTGTTACGGGGTGGAGCGCGGGTGGAGGAAGGGGCTACATGGGTAGCAACGATTTTCGATACTACCGCATAGCCCTTTGTGCCTTAAATATAGGCGAGGTTTTTCCTTGCCTATCTTTAAGAAATAGAGGCTATACGGGGAGCATTGAAAATCGCTGCTACCCATGTATCCTCTGAGACTGCCGGGGTGTCCAGGCTAACCTGGATTTTCACTTCCATTGGCATGGAAGTGAAAATCCGGGTTAAGGGGGTCAGCGGGCAGGCTATGCGTGCCATGGCACATAGCCTACCTATCTCAATATCAGGCCCTATATGGCTTATCCAGTCTACCCTTCCATATCATCTGCTAAGCTCTACAATCCCTTCATCTTCCTTAAAGATCCTCTGTGCTTGTCCCATACTTTCTGTCATTCAGATACAGTTCTTGTATCGACCACCTGTGCTGGGGGAGGGGAGGGGCCGTTCCACACGTCTGTCCTCTTTCACCTTCATCCTACGCCCCCTTGTTCCAGAGCTTCCTTTCAATTTAAAGAGGCCTGCCTCCTGTGCATTTATGCCACAGCGGTGTTTAAATGTCTCTATCATGTCTCCCTTCTCCCTCCTTTCTTTCATATTGAGATTTTTAAGTCTGTCCCTATAAGCGTTATGATGAAGACCCCTGACCATTTTAGTAGATGCCCTTTGGACTGACTCCATCCTGTTTATTTGAAGGTGCAGTCTCCTAAATAGTATTTCAAATGAGGTCGCACCAGAGACTTATACCGAAGCACTATCACCTCCTTTGTCCTATTGATCATTCTTCTCCCTATTCACCCAGGCATCCTTCTGGCTTTTGTTGCCACCTTTCTATCTGTTTAGCTACCTTAAGGCCATGAAATATGATCGCCTCCAGGTCTCACTCTTCTTTCAAACACAGAAATACTTCATCCGCTATACAGTACCACTCTCTTGGATATTTGTAATCCAAATGCATGATCCTGCATTTTTTAGCACTGAATCATACAATAGCTGCCAAATTGTAGAGCATTCTTCAAGCTTCACTAGATCCCTCCTCATGTTGTTCACATTTTCCAGGATCTCTTCCCTATTGCAGATTTTGATATCATTTGTAGAGGCAAACCTTATCTGACAGCCCTTCCACAATATCACTTACAAAAAATGTTAAAGAATTGGACCAATGACCCCCAGTCCCTGTGACACATCACTGGTAATGTCCTCATCCTCAGAGCAGGGGTTTTCAACCCCGCCCTTGGGACACAACTAGCCAGTCAGGTTTTCTGGATAACCACAATGAATATGCATGAGAGACATTTGCATTCAATGGAGACAGTGCATGCAAATCTCTCTCATGCATATTCATTATGGTTGTTCTGAAACCTTGCCAGGCTAGGTGTGTCCGAGGACTGGGTTGAGAACCTCCTACTTCAGAGTGAACTCCATTTACCATTAATCTTTGTTGCCTCCCACACAGCAGTTTCTAACTCAGTCAGTCACTTTAGGGCCTCTGCCAGAGGTACTCAGCTTATTTATTAGCCAACTATGTGGAACCTTGTCAAAGACTTTACTGAAATCTAAGAACACCACATTGAATGCTTTCCCTTGATTCAACTCACTGGTCACTCCAGTTAAAGAAATTAATCAAATTTGGCTGACAAGGCTTACCTCTAGTAAAACCAAATTACCTCGGATCCTGCAATCCATTGGATTCCCGAAACTGCACAGTACTCTCTTTTAGCCATGTTTCCATTAATTTACTCACCATAGAATCAGACTAACTGTTCTGTAGTTACCAACCTCCACCTTACTTCTGCTTTTGTGGAGAAAGACCACATCTGTCTTTCTTTAGTCTTCTGGGACTAGTATGTAGTATCCACTCTCCCTCTCAATGTTCCCCCTGCCCCACGATGACCCAAGCCTCTCCTTTTAACCCCCTGATCCTTAACCACCTCATTGTACATATTGTACATATGTTATCTCGCTTAGCAATCTCTGCATGCTTCCCCTTGCACCACGTCACTTTGTCAACTGTTCAAGTTGCTCTGTAAACCACTTTGATTGTAGGATAAGGTGGTATAGAAAACCTGTGAAATAAATAAAGAATCATTGAAAGGTTCAGACACCAGAGTTAACAGAATTTCCCTAAGTTCTTTCAATATCCTCATATGTGTCCCATTCGGCCTTATCGCTTTGTCTACTTTTAGGGAAACGTTTGCTAAGCCCTGCACGAGTAACGTGTGTGTGGCCACATTACTAGCATGGGGCTGTGAGCTAAATGCAAGGGGACGGGCACATTCGTCCCCCTGCAGTTCCCATGTGTCACCACGTAAACTGGCAGCGCCATGGCAGGAATGTCCCCGTCCCGCCCAGTAGAGTAGGACTTTTAGCACTGTGTTCCATGCTATGCTTTAACGCGGTGCCAAAACTGCAAAACACGTTAGTAAACATGTCCCTTAGTCTAGCCAACTCTTCAAGAATGCTGCCTTCTGAGAATCATTGGAAATTTACCTCACTTCCATTCCAATCTGTGCATTGAGGGATGACAATTATCAAACAGCCCATTTACCCATTAAACTAGCTTGGAGAGTGTTATATTTATCCTATGGCTGGCAGTTTTCTGGGTACAGATCATCATTAATCCTGACCTCTGTATGCAGTGAAAACTTAGCAAAACTAGCTGTGTTTTTATTACTTTTCATGCTATTCCTGTAACAAAGCATATTTTGAAAATAAGACCACTGACTCTGAAGGGGGTAGTTACTAAAATGAGTTATGGCAAAACGTTCACATTATTTGACCCTTAACAGTAATTAAAGAGCAATAGCTAAAGAGCAAAATTAAGGAGCAATAATATCTGTTTTTATTGAAATGCACAATTTGCCCCACAAAATGCATTAATGAGGCAAAAGATGCAAATGCATGCTTTATACCTCATTAGTATGCAAACTGCATAATGCAAATCGTGGTGATTACCGAGAGACTTGTTATTTGGGAAAACTAATGCCAGTGTTATTTATTTATTTATTTATTTATTTACAGTTTCTTTTATACCGCGCTATTTGACATCAGTGCGGTTTAAAATGAACAGAAACTACACGTCACAAAAATTGATCAGTGCTTACAAAGAACAGGTTATTTTTCCATCAGGGCATCGAGCATCTAATACAATTCTTCAAAGGGCCAGCAAATATTTTAAAGCATTCTGCTCCATATGAAGACCCCCCCCCCAAACCCCCAGAACTCTTCCCCTTGACATTCCCTACCCCTCCACATTCCTCTGTACTACCTCTCTCCATCCTTCCGAAATCCCCAATCTGAAAGAGCTCCTCTACCTCATCCTCATAGGCCCCCCCTCTCCAGATGTAACTCTAAAATGCAAGGGGGGTCCAGGGTTTTTCAGGTAGCAGTGATCCCTAGATGATCCTGCCTGTTGCAATGTCGGGTTCAAAATGGTGGTCATAATCCCCTAGTGGTAGTCTTGTAGTACTACCACTGGGGTTAACAAAGATTTATTGTTTCCCCTTTCTGGGACTAATATCATTGATACTCAGAAAGAAATGCTCAATAGTTTCTGATTACGTTTGAAGAGTTTGGGATATGTTTACAAAACTGCATCAGGTTTTTGCAGCTAACGCAGCACTTTTGGGCAAATAGCACTGAGTTGGCTGCAAAAGCCATGCGCTGTTGGGGGTGTGCACAGCCTTTCCCCAGCAGATAGTGTATTGTAAATACAGAGAGTTCAGCCCAGCAGCACCATAGATGTGCATAATCCCATCCACTGAGGTGGTGGTATCTGCACTCACACTGTCTGCAACTTTTATGGTTACTGCTTTGTTGACACCCATGCTAACCGCATATTGCAGACATGCCCCCTTGCTGCTTGTATTCTGTCCACTCTGGTAGTTAACACAGTTTCCGCAGATAGTGCCCCGATCTTCTCTGCTAGCTGCATTTTCCCTGTGCTATCTGCTGCATTAGTAGGCAGATTAGTAAACCTGCTTCATGAAAATTACAGAATTGTCATTTAATCTAAGAGGCATTTACTTTTATAACATTTCTCTCAATCTATCCCTTAAAAAGTAGAAGAAAACATTTTGGTATTGGGCTATTAGATCTCAATCACGATGTGGGCTATGCTGCTTTTAATGGTGCATATTATATGACTGAGAAAAGTCATCTAAACCGTGGAGTCTGCAATGATGAGAGCACAGCTTTGGAAAAAGCGGAAAACCAATGCATGCACAGTACAAACTGGGATTTGTTCTTTTTTTTTTGGGGGGGGGGAAGAGGCAGGGAGCAGGGTCACATAATATCTCACTAGATGATCAATGACCTTTAACCTTAGGTTTGCAATTAACCTTAGCTGGGGTAAACAAAATGCACTGCTTTTTTATGAGGAAAGAGCAAAACTATTCTACTCAGTTTCTTTTAGACTTTTCACATTTACGAGGGGGAAAAGTAGTCTATAATCACTCCAAATGCGCAGCTTTTCCATGACAGATAATGATGACAATAGACTGAGGAAAATAGAGCTGTAATCACTTGTTATAAGAACATTGATGTGTCTCAAGTATACAAAATGCAAACTAGTGCTTAAAATAGTATGATACAATTATCAGTAAAAATATAAGCCTGATATTCAGAAAAAGCTAAGGAGTTAATCTTGAAAAAGGTTTAGCCTGTTAGCAGGACCTGCTAACCAGCTAAACCCTGCTCAACCCAATATTTAGCGCTCTAACTGCTGAATATCACAACAGACTGCCGCAGTGTCTCGGGGCGGAGCTTGGGCGGAGCTTGGGCGGTCTCAGTGTCTCTCCGTTTGGCAGCAATATTAAGCCACTAATCAGACAGGCAAACAACATAGTTAGGAAAGGTCAATGGCTGTCTTAACTTTATGCAGTTTGTGTTATCTGCTTAGTGGCTGAATATCACTGCTAATCGAATAACAAAAACGCGGGCGCTGAAACTGGATATTCAGCACTTGACGGCAGATAGCGAGCTGTGGTAAATTCAGCGGAATGGCTGTTTCCACCCACCTGCATCTAGCACAGTGCCCCACGCTATTAATGTGGCCCAAAGCGGCATTACTAGCTTGAGACTTTGTAAACTGGCCACTAAGTTTTCTTCTGTTAAGTTCACCTGAATTTAGGTGCTTAAAAGTTTTGCTCCTAAATTTAGGATTGCTGGGCCCGATAACCTGATGACTTCTAACCCGGATATTGAATGCCATGGTAAAGACATTGAATATCCGCAGATCGCTGCACACACCGGAAGCCACCGAATCTATCTAGGCAATAGCGACATTGATATGCTGCCCGGTTAGCTCCTGAGCCTTAAAGATAGGCAAGGGTTTTCCTCGTCTATCTTTTCTGTGCAGATCACTAACTGGGCAGTATGCAATATCACAGCTGCCCGGTTATTGCTTGTCGCTGGCTCCGCTCCGCCCCGGAGCTGCTCCTGACACGCCCTGATGCTAACCGGATAGCATCAAGGCGCGTAGGAGAGTTAGAAAGGGATATTCAAAGGCACTAGCCATGTAAATGCCGTTAAATATCCCAGTTTTAGGCATTTACATGATTTACTGGTCTGTAAACTGTGTAGATACCTTTTGAAAATCGGGCCCGCCATTCATTTGCCTAGATTTATGAGCCTAGAGCTGAGCTCTTAACTCCACCCCTGTTGCCTCCCACTTTTTATGTTCCTAAATTTAGGAGTTTAGTGAAATCTTGAATATAAATATAGACACTCAACCCTAGTAAATTTTCAAAGAAGCCAGTTTAGGACAACTCTCAAAGTTAGGAACATAAATCCTTTGAATATTGGGCCTACCTCTAGTTCTTGTAACTCTGTTTTGCACTAAGGTCACCTGGATGTTTTGGCTCAAGCAAATTCTTTCAAATTTTGATTGCGGTTTGTATTCTTGGGACTACACTTGCCAGAACAGGTGGGAAGTTGATTTATCCTCCTCCTGGTATCTTGCAACAAACCCAGAGTATGCCTCCTTTTTGGAGAATGCTGATAATAAACAGTGTTACAAGTTAAAGCTTGTCTGGATAACTCTAAAATGCCACTGCTCTTGGAAAGTCCCAAGTCTAAATTCTCGGAACCCGCAACATTTTCAGGGATTAGCTTTATCATGGTTTCCAGACTTAAATAATAAACAAATATGGTTTTTCCCTCTCATTTTCTCCATAATAAACAGCAATTATATCTTCCCTGTTGACTGTTTTTTATTTTCCATAATGTACAGTGAGAACGTAGTATAGATCCTAGTTCAGATTAAACTTGCCCAAATGAAATATTTTTTTCAGTCTTCTGGGTTAGAGCTCTTGTGTATAAATGAGGGTGTCTATATTCAAAGCCATTAATTCAATTAACTTCAGGAGTTAATCAGATAAATGACTCATTATAAAATGTGGCACCTACTAACTGATTAATTTATGTATGAATAACTTGATATCTGGTCAAAATTTAACTTGTTACAAGAGGGAGGGCTCGGAGGCATGCCAGGCACATAGTTAAAAGTCAACCAGATAGTGCCAGCATTCATTACTATCCAGTTGGATCACATTAATAAAAAGACTAAGAGATCTATTCTGGTTAACTTAACACGCAACATTCAGTAGCATCTACATAATGGTGAAGAGCAGTGGACATGCCAGGGTTTGAATCCTTGTGATATTGGACAAGTCACTTCAGGTACAAGACTGTAAGCCCTCTGGGGCCGGAAAAATAACTTCTGTACCTGAATGTAACTCGCCTTGAATTCCTGAGAAAAAGTGTGAGCTAAATTCCCTTTCCTTATATGGCTAACTATCCAATTGAAGTTAACCAGATAACCTTGTATGTCTGTTTGTTTAATGAATTTACTCGTATATGACACCTATCTGCAATTCTAGGCAGTTTATGCACCAACATATATAATCTTCATCACATACATTTATTGCTATTTCATTTAATATGGTATCATTGAATCCTGATCTTCAGATTTTACTGGGCTGCTTAGATTTGACTGGTTTATCTCAGTTCACATTCCTTAGTGAGTCATCTCTGATAATTTGATGGGATTTGCAAGATTTAACTGCCGAGGAATGGTCATGTAAGAACACTTCACTTCTCTTGGTTGTATAGCTATCGAACCAAATCTACAGTATGATATTTAGCACTTTCAGATGTCGAGAAGATGATCTTCAAAGGGTTTGCGTAACAGCCTAACTTCAGGAGTTAGGTACTTAAATCAGCCTCTTTGACAATTGTGGGTTTACTTTCTAAATTTAAGTTCTTGTTTTCATTAGCCAACTAAATTTGGGTTCCTAAAATGTGGGCAGTTATTGGGGAAGAGTTAAAAAGGGGGAAAAAATGAGGCACGTATCCTAGATTTTCAGTATTAGGCATCTGGATTAGGAATCTAAATCTAGTCAAATAAATTGCAGACCTTTATTTAGATTTTATTTATTTTGATACTAACATTTTAGGAGATAAGTTTTCAGCTCCTAGATCCGGTCCCAATAGCGCAACACACTGATATACATGTGCTCCAAAGGTAAATGTTTGCATGTACTCTAGGCGTCTATACATATATTTTAGAACACACGAAACCTCACCTCTAGTCTAACCGAACTATGCCCCTTGGAATGCCTATGTGCATATTATGTAAAAGTAGGCTACACTTTCATACGGTTGTGCAAATTCATAAAGGCGACCTAGAAAAAGCTTTGTAAAATTAGCCCCCACATGGATAACTTATCCGTATAAAGTTACTCCAGGATGACGGCTGCATATCAAAGCTATCCATATAATTTTTCACCCTGTTCCTATATTTCAGGATTAAGTTTGGTCAAGCAGTGACTTTTATAGCCAAAATTAATCCATAAAAGTGCCAGTAAGTTTTGGATGGCAGCTCTGCTGATTGCAAGTGCTTTTGAATATATACCCTTTTTTTCTAAATTTAGGAACATTTTCAGATGAACATTCAGCTCAAAATCTTTCTAAATGCTGGATCTCACTCTGTGCACCTCCAAGGTCTCTAACATCCTTCCAAAAGGCATCCCTATCCATATCCTCTCCAGAGGAAATCATGTGATGCAACACCTACCTGTGAACCTTCTCAGTAGCAGCCCTCGCACAGTCCCAGAAAGACTTTGCCTAAAGCAAGATGACCTCTACTCCAGGACACAGGTGAAAGCCTGGTTCTTCTCCCAAGTCTTTCATGGAAGAGACAACTAACAAGTGGGTCACAAGGATTAGCATCAGCTACATTACAGCTGGACTTGCTCACCACCAGGATGGCTTTAACCACTTAAGGGGCCCTTGGCAAACTTGTATGTATGGGCTCCCTTTTGTTTTTTCTCTATTGAACACCACCTTCTCTTTCCTACATGACCCGACCCCCAGCCTTTATTAATCTGATGTTGCGGCGGAGACCCTAGGCGGAAAGAAGATGACGGGTTGCGGGACCACATGGATCTCTTCATGCTACCCATTCCAAGGGGTGAAGGAGCTCTGGGAAGCCTGTTGCGTATGGCGGGGGCATAAGGAGGCCCTCTGTCTATCACTGGGCTTGATGTGTCCCTTCGCCCGGAGTGTCGCACTCCTCCGGAACAGCTGGCAATTAAGACCCTGCAGGAAGGTACGGGAGTGAGCACACAAGTTGGTGTGGGGCTTGCTATGGCGTTGGATGCAGAGCGGATTTTCCCCAGGTTGAGTAACTGTGGGGAGGGGTCCCTGGCTAAGCGTTCCAGAGTAGAGGAGAAAAAGAAGGAGGAAGATGCTGAAACTCAACAGCTGGTTTTCTCTTCATTGAGCCCTTCGGATCTGGAGACCCTGGGCAAGGGTTCATCATCTATGAAGAGTTCCTCTGCAAAGATGGTGAGACTGTTGACTTTTACTATGGAGAGTTTATGGGAAGCTTTTTCTGCTATGGAACTTTCAATTTCTTCACATCTCCAGTCTATTTCTCAGCAGTTACAATTATTTGGACAGCAATTGATTCTTCAAGAAACTGGTCAGGCTACTGTAAATGCTAAGGTTGCCTCTTTTGAGGAGCGACTGGATCAGATACAAGAGACTACCCAAACCTTTATTAGAGATTCTGAGGTTATTCATAGGAAGATGGAGTTTCTGGAGAATTCAGCTAGGAGTCAGAACCTGAGAGTTTTAAACTTTCCTAAGGTGCCGTCTGTTTCGGTCCTTGAGTTGTTTAAGAAATATTTGACCTCTATATTGAAGGTTCCGACTGAATCTTTACCACCTATTTCAAAGGCTTTCTATTTGCCTACTGTTAAGGCTAAGGTTGTGGATAATTTGGAGAGATCCCCAGCCTTATCCTTTGATAGTTTGGATTTGACTATATTTTTGGAGAAGTTGACCTCTGACTCTAGGATGACCGTGACTTTGTTGGTCACTCTTGCATTAGAAGCTGACAGAGATTGGCTTTTGAAATTGTTTTTTCGTACCTCCAATAAGTTGTTCTTGGATTCCCAGATTAGGATATTCCTGATGTTTCTAGGGTCACTCAGAAAAGGAGGAAGCAATTTTTGTTGCTTCGGCCTGGGGTGGTTCAATTGGGTGGGCTTTTCTTTTTACGTTTTCCCTGTAAATGTTTGGTAAAGTTGGCTGGTAGCAGCTATCTTTTCTTTGACCCATCCCAATCGACCTCCTTTATTTCTTCCAGGCTGACGGCTATTCAGAATTTCTCTTCTGGGCCTCCAGAGGGTGGCTCTACACTTGTAGGGCAATAATTCAGTGACAATGGATAGCGAAGTCCCATTGGTTGTCTGTGCTTTTCTTTTAATTTTGATGGATTCCTTGTGTTTGTGACCCATCTTGCCCTCCTAATGTTGAGGACTTGAGGGTTGGGTATATTCTTTTTGTTAATTTTCTTTGATATGATTGTTTTTGTCTATTGTTTAATTTCTGTACCTAGCTCTATCTGTGCAAGATGGTAATTTCTTGTACTACTTTTTTTTTAAATTGCATTAAAATAATTTTTTTAAAAAAAGGATATAGCAGAATTGTAAAGGGTACAGAGAAGAGTGACAAAAACGATAAAGGTGATGGAAGGATAGTTCTATGAGAAAAAGCTTCAAAGGTTAGGGCTCTTCAATTTAGAAAAGAGACGGTTGAGGGGAGATATGATAGAAGTCTATAAAATAATGACTGAAGTGGAATGGTAAATGTAGATCAGTTGTTTACTCCTTCAAAAAATAGAAAGACTAGGAGACATGCAATAAACTACAATGTGACACATTTAAGACTAATCAGAGAAAATATTTTTTTTTCACTCTGAAATTCAATACCGGAGGATGTAGTAAAAGCTGTTAGTGTAACTAGGTTCAAAACAGGTTTGGACAAGTTCCTGGAGGAAAGGTCCATAAAGCATTATTAAATAGGACTGGAGAAATCCACTGCTTACCTCTGGGACAAGCAGCATGGAATGTGTATACCTTTGGGAACCCGACAGGTACTTGAGACCTGGAATGGCCACTGTTGGAAACGGGATACTAGGCTTGATGGTCCCTTGGTTTGACTCATTATGGCATATCTTATGTTTTTATTTCCTTATGTACAGAATGAAGAGAGTTGGACATGAATCACCAGAGCCTGCAGAATCAACAATTCAACTCCTCCAACCCTCAAATTAAAGAAACAGTATACAGCCCTGGAAGTGGAGGAGATGAAAACATCCCAGGAATGGGAAGAACCCCAAATTGCAAAATCAGTGACCACAAGGAAGTGAAAGGTAGTGGTGGTTGGTGACTCTCTTCTGAGAAGTACTGAGGGGTTCATCTGCTGCCCAGACTTGATGTCCAAGGAGTGTGATGTTAGGGAGATTTTGCCAAGACTCATCAAGCCTACTGACTATTATCTGATGATGCTCATCCATGTCAGCACAAATGATACTACTAGGTATTCCTCTGAGCATATCATGAGTAACTTCATGGTTCTTGGAGAGAGGGTGAAGCAGATAAGTGAGCAGGTGGTGTTCTCTTCAATTGTCCCTGTTGAGGGTAAAGGCTAAAGCATAAGAACATAAGATAAGCCATACTGGGTCAGACCAAGGTCCATCAAGCCCAGTATCCTGTTTACAACAGTGGCAAATCTAGGTCATACTGTAAGGACCTAGCAGTTTCCCCAAAATGCACAGGTTCCACAATGCTTGTATTGGGTCAAGAGAAGCTCACATCCTGGAGATGAATGCATGGCTGCGCGGATGGTGTCATTGAGAGTATTTTGATTTCCTGGACCATGGGATGATTTTTCAAGGGCTGCTGAGCAAAGATGGCATCCACCTATCCAAGTGGATGGCATCCTATTAAAGTGTCTTTTGCAGCAGACTGGCTAACCTACTGAAGAGGGCTTAAAACTAGATTCATTGGGGATGGGTAAAGAAAGCCCCCAGATAAGTAAAAGCCCCCAGGTAAATAGAGCATTAAATACCTCTGTAGAAATGGGTAAAAGGGACAACATCTGGAATGCAATGTGAATTAATGCCTGTAGTATGGGAAATTAGATCCCTCATGTTGAGGCTTTAATGAAAGAGCATGACTTGGATTTAGTGGCAGTTACAGAGACTTGGTTCACGGACAACCATGACTGGGATATAATTATACCAGGCTGTACTTTATTCAGAAAGGATAGAGTAGGAAGAAGGGGAGGAAGAGTGGCACTATATGTAAAAAATTATATTAAAGCTATAGAATTACAGGGCTTACAAGAGAAGGAGGAGGCACTGTGGGTTAAACCAAAAAGAGGGAATGGGGAATCCATATGCATTGGTGTGATTATACAGATCTCCTTCATAGGCTGAAGAAACATAGAAATATAATGTCAGAAAAGGACCACATGGCCTATTTAGTCTGCCCTTCCATATCAACTACAATAATTCCCTTTTTACCTTTAGAGATCTTCTGTATGGTCCCATACTTTTTTGAATTCAGATACTGTTCTTCTTTTAGTCTACAACCACCACTTGGACAATATTCCATGCATCAACCACTCATTCTATGTCCCCCCATAGCAGGGCTTGCTTTCAGTCAAAAGAGGCTCTCTTCTTGTGCATTTATACCATGGAGATATTTAAACATCTCTATCATATATCCTTTATCCCACCTTTCCTCTAACATATACATATTAAGATCTTTAAGTCTGTCCTCATATGCTTTATAACAAAGCCCACCCTCTGCATCAACTCCATCCTGTTTATATCCTTTTGAAGGTGTGGCCTCCAGAATTGCACACTATACTCCAAATGAGGTTGCACCAGAGACTTATGCAGAGATGCTATCACTTCCTTTTTTTCTGCTGTCCATTTCTCTCCCTATGCACCCAAACGTCCTTCTGGCTTTCACCATTGCCTTTTCTACCTGTTTAGCCACTTTAAGATCATCAGAAACAATCACGCCCAGGTCCCACGTGGACAGAAGTGGAATGGACAACAAAAAGGAAGTGATAGTGCCTCTGTATAAGTCTGATGTGACCTCATTTGGAGTATTGTGTGCAATTCTGGAGACCATGGCCCGATTTTTGAAGGCAATTACATGGGTAACAGTCTATGTTACCCATGTAAATGCCTTAACCTGGATTTTTCAAAGGCACCTACATGGGTAGTGCCTTAGGAAAATCACGGTTAAGTCCCTAATGCACCCAGATGCTATCCACTTAGCATCGGGGCATGTTTGGAGCATTCCGGGGTGGAGGAAGTGGCTAACCGGGTAGCACCAATTTTTGATACTACCCAGTTAGCTCTCGGCGCCTTAAAACTAGGCATTGAAAACCCTTGCCTATCTTTAAGGTGATGGAGCTAATTGGGTAGCATAAAAAATCAGTGCTACCCGGTTAGCCACTTTCTCCACCCCGGAATGCCCCAAACACGCCCCAGCATTGAAAATCCAGGTTAGATGGATGGTGGGAGGGCTATGCTCTGACGCCGCACATAGCACCACCCAACTGAATATCTGGCCCCACATCTTCAAATTGATATAAAGAGGAGTCTGTGCAGAGGGTGGCTACCAAAATGGTCAGTGGGCTTCATCATAAGACATATGGGGACAGACCTAAAGATCTCAATATGTATACTTTGGAGGAAAGGCATGAGAGACAGTTAAATATATTCTTGGCATAAATGTACAGGAGGAGAGCCTCTTTCAACTTAAAGCAAGATCTGCAATGAGGGGGCATAGGATGAAGCTGAAAGGGAATAGACAGGAGTAATATGCAGAAAAATGTCTTTACAGAAAGAGTGATAGATGTGTGAAACAGTTTCCCAGTGCAGGTAGTAGAGATCAGGACCATAAGTGAATTCAAGAAAACATGGGACAAATGCAGATGGTCTCCACTAAAGGTAAAAAAGGGACGACACTAGTTGGTATGGAAGGGCAAATTGGATAGGCCACATGGTCTTTTTCAGTCATCATGTTTCTGTGAAGTATTACAGCAATCAGAGGCAGCTTTTACAATACTTACAAGGCTCTGCCTGAAAATTTGGAAGATAACATCATGGCCGACTGACTGAACAAGATCTGTGTTCATACAAACAGGACCATACCTAGCCTTGTGTGAGTGGTGCGGCCGCACAGGGCGCAAAGGCTTAAGGGGGGCATTTTATCTATCTGCCATTGCCTGCCGCCGCCACTTTTTCTTCTCTCAGCGGAGGCAGGCAACGACACACAGCTAAAATGCACCCCTTACGTTTTCTCGCCGGCGACTTGCACATCAGGCATGCCTCTTCTCTCCTGCCACGGGGGGGGGGGGGGGGGGAGGGGCACACCCAATGTGCAAGTCGCACAGGGCGCGATTTACACTCAGTACGGCCCTGCATACAAATAATGAAGAAAAGTGATCTGACTGACTGTGGAAATTATTGCATAATTGCTCTGATTGCACCTGCTAAGAAGATTCTACTCAAGATTATTCAGTGGAGACTCTGGAGAGTATAACCATACCTGGAACGAGAACTGCCCAAAGTGCAAGCAGGATTCAGGAAAAGGCGAAGAACAGGATGCATTATTGTGGATGTGAGATGGATCTTTGAAAAGGCAAAAGAATACCAAAGGGTTATCTATATGTGTTTCATTGACTACAACAAGGCCTTTGATTGCATAAATCACGAAAAACTGGGCCACATTAAGAAACATGGGTATACCACAATACTTGAAAGTTCTCATGCACAGTCTTCACACTGATCAAGAAACAGCAGTTTGAACAGAACAGGGAAAAACAGAAAAGTGAACAACAAGGATTGCATACTTTCTCCATACCTGTTCAAATTACTGTATATGCAGATGAAGTCATCAGAGAAGCAGGACTGTATGAGACAACCGAGGTGTGAAGATTGGTGGAAGACGCATCAAGAACCTTCGCTATGCTGATGATACCAAGTTTGCCTGAAAGTGAAGACAATCTAAAACATCTGCTTATCGAGATAAAGGAACATAGGGTCTGATTTTCGAAGGCATTTACATGGTTAACAACCCATGTTAACCATGTAAATGCTTTAATCAGGGATTTTCAAAGGCACCTACATGGCTAGTGCCTTTGAAAATTCCCCATTAAGTCCCCTATCTACCCCCATGCTATCCGGTAAGCATTGGGGCATGTTGGGGGTGTTCTGGAGCGGAACAGAGGCGGGGAATGGTGCTAACTGGGAAGCCTGGTTAGCGCTCTGCCCCTTAAAGATAACTATCTTATAGGTGCCGGGGCTAACCGTGCAGCATCCAATATCGATGCTGTATGGTTAGCCTTGGTGGCTACCAGGCAGTGCAGCCCAACCCAGATATCCACCTCCATCGCCATGGAAGTGAATATCTAGGGTTAAGGGCTTGGTGGGCAGGACTAAGCAGCTATGGCGTTTAGCCCTGTCCAGATGAATATCGGAACCATAGTCTTAAAACTGGCTGCACATCAAGAAAGCAAAGGTACTGACAACTGACAAAAAATGTTATCCTTGAAGAAGAAGAAACAGAAATAGTAGACAACTTTAATCTGTTTAAATCAATAAGCAATGATGAAAAGAGAAGCGGTCAAGAAATGTGATGACATTGCTCTTGGCAGAAGGACTATGAAGGACCTGAATAAGATTTTCAAGTACAGAGAGGTACTTGGCATACAAAGATCTGACTTGTCCAAAACCATGGTATTTTCAATAAGGTCATATGGATGCAAAAGCTGGACAGTGACGAAGAAAGACAACTTCTACTATTACTACTGATTTACACAAAGACAGGAAGAAAATCGATTCCTTTGAATTATGGTGCTGTGTATACCAAGGTCTGCCCGAAGAACAAATGAATCAGTACTAGCTGAAATCAAGCCTAAGATTTCCTTAGAAGCTCAAATGACAAAACTTTGACTTTCATACTTTGGACACATCATGCAAAGAATAGAAAGACATCTTACTTGGCAAGATTAAAGGTCAATACAAAAGAGGAAGACCAGTAATTCAATGGATTGGTATGATAGCAGCAGATATGGATGCCACGCTATCAAACTAGCTGCCTAAGTGAAGACCAAATATAGTTTAGGACAACTATCCACAGGGTTGCCATGAATTGACATGGACTTGAAGGCATTTAATAACAACAACATATGTTTAAATACTGCAAATTAGGTACAGAGACCACTATGTTTAATTCATTTCAATGTCAATTGGGAAATAAATAATAGGGGCTTAATGAGGATAACCTCCTTAATTCCTCCTGTTAAAGGCTGACCGAAAGTAACACTTTTTAAAACTTTTTGCATGCCAGGGAGCAGATTTAAATCTCGAGGTGGACAATTTTGGTTATACACGCATTTCCTATATGAAATGGGGAATATATATGTCGATTTTTTTTACCCACCCTGACCACACTCCAAGCATGCCTTCAATATGCCTCTTGAAATTTCTTCTTCTTATTATGGACATCCACTTGGAAATGTAGAACGTTTTAAAATCACCATGATATAGGGATGCAATTTCCACCTGGAAATTGCAAACAAGCCTTCTAAAATAATCTCCTAAGTATCAGCTGTGAGCTAAATGTTTGCCAACTCCCATTTTAACTGGTTAAGAGATTTCAGTAAAAGGGGGCTCTTAATATAAGGAAGGGATTTGGGTACTTTTCATGCATTTGTAAACTAGACTAGACATCCTTGCTTCAAGACATCCTAAGTGACACAATTACTCTTGGACATGTAAGTGAAACAAAAACAAACGAAAACTATCTTGCTCCAAGCATTTTCGTTAAGGATTTGAGAGTAAACTTTAATAAAGGCACGGTTTTCCGGATCATATAGTTTGCTTAATGAATACTTAGCTAAAGTGGCTGGCTAAATGTATTGTTTTACTTTGTGGAGCTAACCTGCTAGCTAGCCCCAGTGAGCCGCTCTTGAGAAATGCAGTTCATGTTTACCTTTATAAGGAAACCTTTTGGACGGACGTCCCCTCCGGCAATTCTGAGCCGAGACGTGCTTGAACATACACACACACACACACACCCTGGAGCGTGGGAGTTCTCGGTAGGCTGGACAGAGCTCGGCTTTCCGAGTCCAACAACCCGTCTGCAATCTGCACTTCATCTGATTCATCCGAGAAAGAGAGAGAGAGAGCAGTCTGCTCGGGAGTGCTACATAACATACAGGGTTAACTTTTTGTTCCTCCTCAGAAAGGACACCTAATCAGAGATCATGGAAAATAAGGTAATGGACAGGATTCAACTGCTGTTTGTAGGTGATGGGGAAGAATAGTAACTCATTCAGAGTTCGCAAGAAAGTCATGGTTATCCGTGTAAAGTCGCGTCCTCAATTCTTGTGCATACTGACAGCTCGACTTTTGTGTTTATTTACAGCAATTGCCCTCAGACTCCTGCCCGTTTTGTGTGTGTTTTGCATTCCGGAATCTGTGTCCATTTGACAATTACTTTGTCTTATCGGATATCCCAGGATGTTTATTTGTGATGCATCTTCCTTTGCCACAAAGATTATCAGACTCTCTTATCAGGAAACATAAACCGTAGGGACAGGCCATGGCCGATTAGATAACTTTGTGAGAAATCAAGGCACTCGTCTGAGTCAGGCTGGTAAAAATAGAGATTAAAAAAAAAAAAAAAAGAAAACCTTTGTGGGCAAACTAGCTTGGGCTGTAATTTACACGTTTTACATTTGGTATTGGATGACCGTTCAATGCTAAAGCTACTTCGAGATCGAGTATCTGCACAGGAGTCCACAAATAGATTAAAACAATCCCGTTCGTGTTCTACACAATCATTGGAGCAACAAACAGGAAAATGAAAACAGTTACAGAAAAGAACCCCAGACCTAAGTTTGTGTCCATCCTAAACTCACGTCGAAGACTAATATTTCATAAAGAACAATGTAAGGCAGATGGATTAGGGCGGATAGAGATCTAAAGTATAGCTGGATTAGGGTTGGGGGAGGGGGTCGTTCAGTGCAATCTGTCTTTCTGAAGGGTAATATGTCTGTGGTTGTCGGATGTAGGCAGTTGTTTTAAAGTAGTGTAGCAAATTTATATAGTGCATCCCAAGGGCAGCAGTTCAGAGTGAAAGCTATAAATTTGGTACACCATATGGACAGACATATATAAAGACCTATTTAGAATCTGATGTGGAATTTATTTGATGAAGGTATAATTTACATAATTTTAGGCAATTAAATGGTGCGTTTTTCACAGGGCTTAGATAACTGCTGGAAAGAATAAATATATGGTAACCATCAAATAACTTTTAGTCTACTTTCCAAGGGTTTATGAGACAACCATGTCTTTGCTCCTCGACCTCCCCCTCCCCTCCCCCCATGTAAATCTTGTGTTTGTGTATTTCAGTACATATGGGGGGGGGGGGGATCAAGGGGATCCTGGCAGGAGTAAAAAGTACTTGATAGTAAAAAGTACTTGATCTACTTGTACACATTGACATGCCTGAACCTATTAGACAAAGGAGGTTCAAGTCATTTTGCATGAAACTAATTATTAAAAGAAAATGCAGGTTGTTTTTAAGTGTATTTTCTAAACTAAGTAAATAAAAATGTGCATGTATGTATTACTGTATATCTATCTCTATATTTATTTTTTTGTTATTTTATTATTTATTTCTATAAAAGGGAATCTGTATTGTACATCAGGATTGCCAACATAAGATACCAGCAGTGTGAAAAGACTCCCTACTTTTTTAAGGCTAGACTATATTTGGCATGTGGTTTGACAGCAGGCCTTTAATGATCGGCCGGGTTGTCTGTGTAACTATTCTGTAACATTGCAGAGGTAGCAGAACCCCTTTTGACTGGAGGAGCCAAACCAAACCAATTTCCAGCTCTCTCCTCAAGAAGGGCTGATGCAAGGATTATGGACACCCTGGACGAACCTTCAATCTTATGCCCTTTCTCCCTGAGATTTTTGATAACTAAACTCCCTGATCATCCCAACAAAACTCCTCCGAAAAGATCCTATAAAAATGTATCATTTTTCATTATACTCTTAAATGTTTCACTTTACTTTGCATACATGGGGGTGCCCGCTTTTGCTGCAGATAGAAGAATGGGCTCTTTTGGGGATTGTTTAGCTGTAAAGATATATTGTTTTGCTTTGATGACTGCTGCTCTTTCCGACCCTCAGAATCTGCAGTCCTGGGCAGCTGCCTAGTTATGTCTAATGGTTGAGCATATGTTGTGCCCAAACTTCCTATTTGCTGATGCCATTTTTGGGCATGAATTTCTTTGTGGACTTGTATATAGTGGTTTGAATCGTCTTACTTCACTGGTTAAATTGACTTTTTACGTAGTAAGTGATAGTTTGGCAAACCAGTTTGTGTTGTTTTTTTTCGAGTGTCTGTGATTTGACATCTTTAGTTGCTCATGTTCAGTTGCAGTTGCTGGTAGATTTTCTGGACAGTTCGGTATGATATTCAGCGGCGATGGCTAGCCACTATCATTGAAGATCTGGATCAGCCAGATAGCAGAGAAGCTATCCACGCGATGGCAATATTCACAACTGTGTGGTTAGTTTCGGCGGTGAAAAGTAGGCCACTCTTTAAGGTGCCTAAATTTCACCACTTAGCGATAATCGCACAGCGGCTGAATATCGCCACCACTTGGTTATCGCCAGATAACGCCTCCGCTTTGCCCCAGAGTACGCTAATGCTAGCCGGCTAGCATCGAGGCATTCAGTAGTGGCTCTCACAGATATTAAGTGGCACAAAGTGCGTTAGTACCACTGAATATTCTGGTGACCATGATTAGATGGTTAGCAGATCTACTAACTGTATTCATTGCTTTCAATATTCCCAAATATTTACACCTTCTTTAAGGGAGTGTCTGTAGGCTTCGTTGTTTGCCATAGACACATAATGGGAGAAAGCCCATCCAGAACTAGGCCCGCATTGTCGTAGGAGAGGCTCGAAGAGGAGATGGAAGGAGTAATTCTTAAAGAACCTTTATGTGAAGGCTTCTGCTAGATATGTCATTGATAAGGATTAAAGGAAGTGAAGTTCAAAACTGAGTTATAATGCAGGCGTAAAGAGAGCATTTGGGGAGTCTTAACAGCAAGGAAGAGGGCAAAGTGAGAGGCAGTGGAAGTAATTACTGCTGCAACAGTTTAGCAAAGTGAAATTAAGAAAGTTGAACATTTCACACTTGTAGTATGATATAAAATGGTGCTTTCCCCTTCCTCTGTTTGGAAACTCCTACATGTCTGGGGGGGGAGGGGGAGGGCAGGGTGCAAAGAGACATGGCATAGTGTGTCTCTATGAGTTGTACTGTGTATAAATTTGTGCCTATCTTGAGAGAGAGAATGCATGTGTCTGCGCTGTGGGGGGCAATGGTGATCCGTGTACACGTAGTAGGGAGGCTGTGGTAGGGGTCTTGCATACGCATATGTGCAGGAATTGGTTGTGGTGGTGCAGGGGTGTGGTGTATGTGTATGCATGTACCTGTCCTGAGTATGTGGTGCTTGAATGAACTACACACAGAAACATGTGTTATGGACTGAGGGGTTGCACGTAAATGATGTGGTGTGGGGTGTGTGTGCATGCGTGAATATGCATATGTAGTGTAAGGGTGGGGTGCATGGGCATGCACATGTATTTGGTGCAGGGGAGGGGGCATGTGTATCTGTATGTGTGCATCCAATGTAGGGATGGGGGGGTGCCTTTTGACATTTATGCATTCTGGCCACTTGAACTCTTCCTCCTTCTCTCCCCCCGCCGCCCCCCCCCCCTGCCCCGAGCACCTTTCTTCACTTTCTTTAATCCCCATTCCTGATCCTCCCTGTTTTGTAATGCTTCTTCTTTGCCATTAGGACATGGTAGGGGCCTATAACATCTTTCCTTTAGGCTGTGCAATGGTGGTCTCTTCCTTTCTCTGTCATTGGAAGCTGGGCTCCCCACCCATAGTCACAGAGATCTTCACCGCAGTCGCAGCCCAGACCTTGTCTTCTGCTGGCGGGAGATGCTGCCAGCATGAACTGGGATCCCTGCCGGCCCTCAGCACACAGCTCTGCGGTCACGGCCTGGACCCTGTTTTCAACCAGTGGGAGGCTCCCTGCTGGCACTCAGCACTACTCTGCAACCCTCTTTATTGCAACACATATAAACCTATGCGTACAGACAGGCAGACAGATGACGGCTCCAAAACAGGTGCTAGAGCTTGAGCAAAATGCACCGAAAAATAAAACAGTACATACCCTTGTAGCCACACAATGACAACAGGCACACAGGCACCCATGAATAGTTCATCTTTTGTTTCAAATTTTAAAAAATGAAGTTGGGATGTCAACTGCAGATATTCAGAAGAACAGCTGAGTCATCTTGTGATATTACACATATTCTGCTGGTATTCTTCTTTGAGTGAGAACACACATATGTGAAGCATCAAAGGTGCCTTTTGTTCTCTGGAACTGATACCTGACTTTATTTTTAACATTTGTAATAAAAAATAATAATGTTTTTGGCATTCCCTGTGCCTGGGGAGGGAACTGACTGACTCCTCTTTTACCTCATTCACATATGTGCCTATATAAGAATCAAGGTCAGTTCTCCAAACAGTTCCTGGAAATTGGCAAAAAAAGGACAAAATAATTGGTACATCTACATTAATCAAAATGTGCAATTACCAAAAATAAGTATGCAGTTAGCCAAAAGGAGTATGCAACTTGCTTAAGCATTTGTTATGCTCAGTAAAAAGGTCCCTGTATGTTCTCTTTTTAAAACTGAAGTGTGTCATGTTATTGTACCCATTGCATGCTTAGCACAAAAATTAAGATGTTCTAAGTGCTAAGCCTTTGCAATAACTGCCAGTGACATGACTAGTATATTCCTGACAGTCAACACACAGATGCATACCTTAAGACATGTGCAAGTACCACGTGTGCACCAACTCCACCTAATGAAGTGGTGATAGGTGCAACCACACTAACTGCAACATTAGCATGCGATATGTCTCCCCTGTGCTACGTGCAATGTGCTCTCTGTGCACACGCTCCACCCCTATTCTGCCCATTTAGTGAAGAGCTTACTTAACTCTCTCCTCACCGGTAACCTCACTGGGCTCTTGAAGCTACAAATAACTACATTCACAAACAATGGGAAGGTTATCAAATACAGCAATAAATACAACACAGTTCTATAGAAAAATACACCAAAGCTTTGTGGAGAGAAACTGAGAGAAGCACGTTCTCCCTGTTTACTCTAACTTCTTAGCCATGGTTCACTTTATTTATAAGGCTTTTGTAGATGATACAGCATAATTTCACTTTATCATTATACGTCATGTATGTTTCATATTGTAGGTCAACTTATTCAGTGTGGGTCAATGTGGAGCCATAAATGGAGTCCGAGACATAATTATTTACTGTTACATGGCCATTATAAGGAGACATACAGGAATCCAAGATATAGAATGACCTAATTGACATAATTGTTTACTGCTAATACCTCTTGATATCTACTAATTACTAACCCTGAGAGTATTTTAGTTAATAACTCTGAGACTGCTATCTGGTATCCCTGAGTCAGAGAGGCTGGGGTACAACCTGCCCTTTCTTTATTTATGTAAACCTTCACCTAGTAAGCTAATATATGAAGTTTTATTTCTAAGCAAGGTTCTGAACAGAATTAACTCTTTCTCAGTTTTAGTTAGTCTAATAGTGTATGGTACCCCGTACTAATATACATGCTTTCATTTAGTATCCCCAATGCGCGAGTGGTAGTGTGCGAATCAGCATGCGGTAATTATCATGCCCCTGCGGTAACAGCTGTGCCCCGAGCACACACTTACCGTATGAGAAAACACACATTAACTGCTTAGTGCTGTTTAGTAAAAGAGCCCGTAGGATCTGATGTGCTAACCTATGTGCTTTTCTGTGGGTCCGTGGCCTATTTTTGAAAAAAAATTAATGATTGTTAAAATTAGGTATACAGGCAGAAGGATTTTATTTTTTTTTTCATTCTGTTTATTTGTTGCTATTGTTTCATTCTATTTTTCTTCATTTTGCTTCTGTTTCATTGATGTCCTTTAGCTTCACTGATGTTATTTAGCTTTAGCGTGTGTATACACTAAGGAGCATGTTTACTAAGTCGGGCTGAAGGTTAGCTTGCACTATTTCTAACTAGGTCCCATTAAATAAAACGGGCCATAGTTACAAATAGCACTTGCTAACCATTAGCCCAGCTTAGTAAACATGCCCCTAAGAGGCCTTTGTTTTTTACTAAAGTTTGTTAAGAGGTTAACACACTTTTTACCACTCCGTAACTGTATCACAGGTCCACAGTAACTGTTATCATGCTGGCCTGACAGCACGCAGTAATTCCTATGTGAACTGCTCAGTGTGCAGTGGGGCAAGGACCGGATGGGTCATGGGCAGAGAGTGGACATGGATTGCGCATTACAGTTAGCGCAGAGTATTTACCGTACACTAACTGTCAACGTTGCAGTTATACCAGGTGCACTTAATGCCATGCCAATAGCTAGTGTTGAGTGCACCTGTGATAATTATGAATGAATGAACGTAATGGTCCAGCTATCAGAATCAGTTGTTTATTTTTGAATTCCCTACTCTTTGCCCCCTACCTTCTCCAAAGCAGCTGCTGCCCTAGGCATCTGCCTGGTTTGCCTGGTGGTTGGGCCAGCCCTGAGTGCAGAAAACTTGCTGGGCTCCTAACACATGGTAAATGGAAATCTTACCGCAAAGGCCCCTAAAAAGGGGTAAAAGGGCCCCTAAAACGTAAGGGGTAATTTTATGACAGGGATCCTAGGTTAAGAAATAGGCACCTACTTGTTGTTATAGAATACTAATGCAAATCCCTGTGCAAATTGTGCCTAAATCGGGCTCATTATTTATTTATTTATTTATGTGTAACATTTGGTATACTGCCCTATGGCATCATAGTGATTTACAATAAAATCAAGGGGTAACAGAACACAAATGGCAACCTAAAGTTCAAAAACAACATATAGATCCAATAAGGGAAGTGGTAAGTACAGAATACCAAAGTCATCCAAAATACAAATTAAGCAGAATAAAATAATTTTGGGGGGTGGGCGGGTGGGTAACCATTAAGAGAAACAAAACCTATGTCAGATGAAGACTGTGTAAGATTTCTGGAACAACCAGGTTTTCAACATTTTCTTAAATTCCTAATGAAATGATTCAAAATGACTATCAGGAGGGAGCAAATTCCAGAGGGTGGGGCACTATAAGCAAAGGTTGCTGACCTGATCTATTCATATCTGAGTTGCTTATAGATAGGAACTACTAATAAATGGGCTTGGGATGAGCGGAGGGAATAGCAAGGATCATGTGGAATTAGACAAGCCAACGGATAAAGCGAAGACCAGAGTAAAAGGCTCTGTGAGCCAGCATCAAAATCTTAAATTTGATGCGGCTGGAAATGGGGAGCCAATATTCTTTAACTAGGAGAGGTGTAACATGATTAAAGCGACCTGCATTATAAAGCAATTTCACGGGCCTATTTTGTATAAGTTGCAGTCACCTAATTGAATATTGAGGGGTGCCTTACAATAATCACGATGAGCGCATATGTCAATGCGAGCATATACTTTATGCGCCTACATGAGTATTTTAGAAAACACGTATGTTCTTCATGACGTTTCCCATGCTCTGCCCAAACTTTGCACCTGTGCATGGCCTATGGGAAAAGTATATGCCAGTGTGCATCATGTGTATTTTTACATCCAACCTAATTCTGTAAGAGCCCATTTACTTGCTTAAAATAGCATTTTGGGTGCAAAAGGGGGTTATAAAATTACCCTCCATGTGCGCATGGAAAATGAAATGGCACAAAAAAGATATTTAAAAAATGTCTCTACTAAAAACAAGTAATTATTGTTTTTTTTTTCTTCAGCACTATTTTGTGTATCCAAAGCTTAAAAGCACACTTCAAAAAATGGTAACCAAGGGGCTATGCAAAAAATGTCATGGCTTGGAGAATTGTGAGTCTGAGAAAAATTAACATCGGAAACATATTTTTAGGCCAGGTGTAAAGTGAGCATTTGTGACAGAAGAATTTATCCTAGTGATCTATCTTACGGAAAATTAAGCTATGTTAGAGTACTATTGAGAAGAGGTTTTGATTTAATGTATAGATACCAAATGTTTCCTTAGTTTACTACAATCTTTTATAGGCAGGCTCCTATAATGTGTTCAGTGGTGTACAGTATCAGAGAGAGAAGTGCTGCCGGATGCGATTATACTAATCAGTACATTATTTGTACAGCTGCCAGGCAAGGCTGTTCTTAGTGAGGCTGCTCCTTGCATAGTTACTCTACAGATCTCGAGAGGCAGACAGCCTCTCTTTCTACACATTACCACGGCTTCAGGGCAGACTTCCTATATCTGTGGTTCCATCAATTACTGTGGCATGCTCTTCTCACAACTCAGTTGTAGCTTTTTTATTCTGCTTCTCCAATGTCCCCACGAAGTTATGTGGGAGTCCTCTGCCCGCGCTGCTGCTGGGGTGGGGGGTGCAGTGCATTGTGCTTTTAGTGGCGAGGAGCAGGCACTGGGAAGCACTGATGTTTGAGGCTATGGCTGAGTAGTTCAGTTCTCTTTCCCTCAAGGAGTTTAATAATGGAAGGAGAACCTTGCGATGCCATTAGAATGTCATTGTGAAAGCTGACCAAAGTTTCATTGTCTCTGCAAAGCCAATGGTTTCTGCGTTATCAGACTTTTCCCTTTTTGATTTTATTCAAAAGGAAAACTGAAACACACGACTATAGAGCGCATTGAATCAAACAACTTGATTCCAGGTCAAAATGATGCGGCTCAACCAAACTTCCAGTGTGTGTACTTTCAACACCACCTCGAGTTGTCTAAACATGAGAACGGAGCTGAAATGAAACAGAACCTCTTTGACTCGATAAGACCTTAACACATGATTGAATTGGAATTTTGGTTCGCATGCCAAAGTTGTGAGGCTCAGAGTCATTTCTAGGTATTGGTAACGTGACTAATGCTTCTTAGTCTTTAAGGTGAAAATGATGTAGGCTTTTTTTGGAAGCGTAATGTGGCATTTGCAAATTTAAATAACAGGTTTACCCATAAAATAGCTCTATCCAGTTAAGTAATGATTTTAGAAAAGGCACTTGCACATTTTGAAAGTGGGCTGAAAACTATGCATATATTTTCTGTTTTGCAATGGCAATTCACAAATTCTGTCTGCATTTACACCTGCTTCCTCGTCATGCGTGCCAGCTAGCTGCTTGATTGGACTACTACATTGAAGGAGTGATTGACTGGGCAATTATAGCAACCTCTGTGGGGTTTAAAAGCACCCTGAAAAGCTTTACTCCTTAATTGAATCCCAGCAGACATCCAGCTTTGTAAAATTTGACGTTTACTCATGTAGGCTGCAAGATCAGTTGATTACATGTTCGAAGCCCTGAGCAATGTGCTCTTTTTTTATTTTTTAACCTATTTCTTTGTGCTGCCTACTATATATGCATTTCCCATGGCCTTATAGGCATTTTACAAAAGACTCCTTGCTCAGCGAGCGTTTTGTAAAATACTCTGCAAATTGTGAATCTGCATACTTAGACATCCCTTTTTCTCCCTAGGTGAACTACACAAAATTGCATCTTTGACCATGACAGTCTGGCACAGCTTACGGTTTCTGAATTTATCATGTTTGAATTACTCCTGCGCTGATGGGTGTGCATATATCTTTCATCAAAGATGAACACAGTAACCAGTAAACCCATCCACTTTTTTTCCCTTGGCTTCAAATGATAAAGATCCGGATTCACTAAGGTTTTTCCCTCATTCTGGGAGAAGCATAGGGCCTATATACTGAGCTGGGCTAAGTAGTTAATGCAAGGGCTTGACTGTGCATTAATTCCCACGTTAATTGCCAAACATGGAATGAGGTAGGAAATGGGGGGGGGGGGGGGATGGCTCTTTATAGTTAATGCAGCGGTAAATACCTCCTTGTTAACTGTTAATATGGAAGATAACATGGAGCATTAATACTTACAGATAATGCAAATGCAATTAATGTGTGGTAAGTTTATTGTCTCTGTGTTACCTGTATGGAAGGAGGTTGGACACATCTCCAACAATTAATGCAGAGGTGTTACAGTTACCATGTGGTAACTGCAAGAATTTTAACACACTTTAGTAAATAGGGGGTCTTAAAGAATCAGGTTCAAAGTTTGCTATGCTTTTTAAAAACTGAGGGCCCAATATTCCAAAAGAGCTGGGTTCCTAAATTTAGAGTCCTAAATTTGTGCGATATTTTCAGCCATACTTAAGAGTTTGTTTTCAGCTGATATTTCATCCTAAATTTAGGCCTGCAGCAAAGGAAAACAGGACTCAAACCACACCGTGGATGGGGGCGATGGCTTTATTGAGAATCCAGCAAGGTCCAACCCTACACATGTTTTGGCGTAAGCCTTCTTCAGGGGCTTGAGACCTAAGGAATGGATACTCTAAATTACAAAGACAGTCAAATGTTGGCCTTTTTAGCTTTATCTCTGGCAAGAGTTGCCTAATTTAGAGTATCCGTTCTTTAGGTCAAGACCGCACTGATGCAGAATAGCGCGGTATATAAGAGAATGTAAATAAATAAATAAATAAAATAAATAAGTCCCTGAAGAAGGCTTACGCCAAAACACGTGTAGGGTTGGACCTTGCTGGATACTCAATAAAGCCATTGCCCCCATCCACGGTGTGGTGTGAAGCCTGCTTTCTTTTGCTGCTTGGATACTGCAGGTTGTTGTGCTCCTTTTTGTTCCTTTCCTAAATTTAGGATTGCCATTAATTTTCCTAGATTTATGAGACTAAATTAGGTACCTACTGCTGAAAATCAGTGCTAAACTCCTAACCTTTTTCACAGCCCTGAATCTGCCCCCATGGCTGGTGCTACCATTAGGTGAACTAGGTAGTCAGAGCGCTGGTCCTCCAGGCATGCCCATTGCTGCCACTACTGCCTCCCTCCGGAGTGGGAGCTGGAGCAGGTGAGGGGGGGGGGGCTTAAAATGAGGTTTGCCTAGGGCACCTAATATTCTTGCACCAGCCCTGAATGCCACCCACTTTTTATGCTCCTAAATTTATGAGTTTAGTGAAACTTTAAGAAATTTTAGGCACTCAATCCTAATAAATTTTCAAAGAGTCCAATTTAGGAGCAGTCCAATTTAGGAGCATAAATCCTTTAAATACTGGGCCCTGGGTTCTTTTGCTGACCATGATAAGCATTAATGCCAAGGGACCTTATTTTTTTGCAGGCAAATATTTCATTTTTGGATTTAAATACATCAAAAAGGTCTGTGTATATGCCTTAAAATACCTGCTCTTCAGGTATTCATTGTTTTCCATTTCTCCTTCCATGGTTAGTCCCTTTTAATTTTAAAAGGAAAATGGCCATTGGACAAACACAGAAAATACTGCTAATTGGATCCAAAAGAATGCTTCTTGCAACTTTTCATTTATAAAAAATAAAAACAACAAAAATCAGACTTATAAAGCAGAGAACGTTTTATGAGCCTGCAGTAAAAAATTCATGCTGAATGTAGGGGGTTATTTTTTAGTCATAGGGATTTATTAAGAGTTATATCATTCTATTATACCACCGTTTCCCAGTGTGACCATTTTATATGTTATGCGTGATTTTACTGCCTTGAAGTGACCTAAGTAAATTCCTTTGATTTCCCATCCCCAAAGCATTTATTTAATTGAAAAGAGCTATCAGCAGCTGTGCTGGCTCTAGGAATAGCCTTTAAGGCAGGCAGACAGACAGGTGTCAGGGCTGCTAAAACTGTGGGATTTAAGTTATTACATTCTTTTGCTAAACTCCCTGCTTGGCAAAAGACAGCATCACCCCTAGAATTAACAGGGAAGCATGAAGACAGCTATGCAATCCAGAGAATGTGCACGATCTATGAGTGCTGAAGGTAGTTCACCATGCCACTTCTTGGAAGATTTGCATTCAAGAGTGACCTTGCAAACTCCCAAGCTGCATGGAGGTTGGTGCAGGAGAGCAGCACATCAGCAAAAGCTAGATTTTGCTCAGCATCAGGGTATCTAACTTAGAGCTACGTCAATACTTTATTGATATCCGCCGGCTCTCAGGACCTTGTGGTGTTTCTGCTGACTTGGTAGCGGCTATGGAGCAATGATGACATGGCTCCAGGCTAGTGGGATCATGTGACTTAGAGCAAGGTTTTTACTCATCTTCTCCTTGAAAGCATTCTTCAAGTTTCACTTTGAGCAGGAATTAAAAGGTCAGGACTGACTTATCTTGTCCTTGTGACATGGAGTTAAGTAGGCACCGACTATTGATGGAGTAAGAGATGGGATAGGGTTCTGTTGAATGCTCCAGTGTTTGATTTGCAGCCCCCTCAATGAACAGGCAACAAAATTACTGTGGTTGATGGCAAAGGCATTCATCACGGTGAATGGAAAGAATTAAAACAGCTTTTTCAGCAATATTTTTTTTTTCAAATAATTCAGTTGGGAGTTAAATTGTTAAAGGGCTAATATACTAAAGTAGATTAAATGCTATCATAAGCTTGACTTCAGTGTTAATACTATGCACATACAAGGGGTTAACACACAATAATAGCAGTTGCAACGTGTGATTCGGCTTACCAGCCCCAGAGGGTACACAGTTTGTGTAATTAAAAAACAAACTAACCCAAAAAGGTGTTCTGATGGGCAGAGAGAGGCAGATACCCCAGGGCCCTGTCTGCCTGAACACTGGGGAAAATCTCACTGCTTCACACTTTGAAGGCACTGAAGTCCAATCCAGTAGATAGTTTATTTCCCAGAACTTCCAGGGTAGCGTGCAAGACCCAAAAGACAGGCAGAGCTCCGGAGTCTCAATGTGTGGATGAGACGATGGTGCAATGATGAGGGTGCTGGATTTGTTAGGAACTTGGGAACATTCTGGGGAAAGGAGGGGCTCTTCCGAAGGGATGGGCTTCACCTTAACCGGGATGGAACCAGGCTGCTGGCATTAACCTTTAAAAGGAGATAGAGCAGCTTTTAAACTAGATAATAGGGGAAAACCGACAGTCACCCAAGAGCACATGGTTTCGAAGAAGGTATCCTTGAAGGATATTACCAAAGGCAGAGAGGTTCCAAAAAAAATTAAAGTAGCCCAAATGCCCTTGAGTATGGTGCAGACAGAGCTTAAAGATTCCAAATTACCCATACCTACCAATAACCAGATTAATAAGAATAAAATACAGTCTCTAAAATGCTTGTATGCAAATGCTAGAAGTCTAAAAAATAAAATGGGAGAGTTAGAATATATAGCACTAAATGAGAGGTTAGATATAATTGGAATCTCAGAGACATGGTGGAAGGAGGACAACAAGTGGCACACTGTGATACCTGGGTACAAACTATATCGTAATGATAGAATTGATCAAATTGGTGGAAGGGTTGCACTCTATGTTAGAGAGGGCATTGAGTCAGAAAGGATTAAAGTTTTGCAGGAAACAAAATTTGCTTTAGAATCTCTATGGATTGAAATTCCATGTAAGAAGAGGAAGGCGATGGCAATGCGGGTGTACTATCAACTGCCTGGCCAGAATAAACAAATGGATGATGAAATGCTCAAAGAAATCAAGGAAGCTAACAAACGTTACAGCACAGTAATAATAATGGGTGATTTCAATTACCCCAGTATCGACTGGGTCAGTGTCATGGCAGGACATGCTAGGGAGATAAAGTTCCTAGATGAAATAAATGACTGCTTCTTGGAGCAGCTGGTTCATGAACCGACCAGAAAGGGAAGCCATATTGGACTTAGTCCTTAGTGGAACACCAGATCTGGTGCAAGAGATAAGGGTGTTGGTGCCACTTGACAATAGTGATCATAGCATGATTGTGTTTGATTTAATTAGTAGAGGAGAGATGGTAAGGAAATCCACAGTACTACCTTTTAACTTTCTAAAGGGGGACTATGATAAAATGAGGAAACTAAAAAGTAATGGGATAGGCGGCAACGTACTATTGTGGATCAGGAACTGGTTAAAAGATAGAAAGCAGAGGGTAGGGCTAAATGGCCAATTTTCACAATGGAAAAAGGTGAATAGTGGAGTACCTCAGGGATCTGTGCTGGGTCCACTGCTTTTTGACATATTCATAAATGACCTGGAAAAGGGAATAACGAGTGAGGTTATCAGATTTGCAGATGACACAAAATTATTTAAAGTTGTTAAAACGCAAGAGGATTGTGGAAAATTTCAAGAGGATCTTGATAAATTGGAAGACTGGGCATCCAAATGGCAGATGAAATTTAATGTGGACAAGTGCAAAGTTATGCACCTAGGAAATAACAACCCAAACTATGGTTACATGATGCAAGGTTCCACATTAGGAACCACCACCCAGGAAAAAGATTTAGATGTCATCATGGATAACATGTTAAAACCCTTCGCCCAGTGTGCAGTGGCAGCCAAGAGAGCAAATAGAATGCTAGGTATCATAAGGAAAGGAATGGAAAATAAAAAAGGATATTATAATGCCTCTGTATCGTTCCATGGTGCGACTGCACCTTGAATATGATGTGCAATTCTGGTCGCTGTATTTTAAAAAGGATATAGCATTATTAGAAAAGGTACAGAGAAGAGCCACCAAAATGGTAAAGGGGATGGAAGGATACTCCTATGAAGAGAGGCTAAAAAGGTTAGGGCTCTTCAACCTGGAAAAGAGATGGCTGAGGGGAGATATGATAGAGGTCTATAAATTAATGAATGGAATGGAACAGGTAAACGTAGATCGATTGTTTACGTTATCAGAATATAGAAAGACTAGGGGACATGCAATGACGCTACAAGGTAAACTATTTAAGACAAATAAGAGAAAATATTTTTCACTCAACGTGTAATTAAACTCTGTTAGTGTAGCTGGGTTTAAGAAAGGTTTGGACAAGTTCCTGGAGGAAACGTCCATAAACCATTATTAAAAAGGGACCCAGGATATCACTGCTTGACCCAATACAAGCATTGTGGAACCTGTGTCTTTTGGGGAAACTGCTAGGTACATATGACCTAGATTGGTCACTGTTGAAAACAGGATACTGAGCTTGATGGACCTTGGTCTGACCTGGTATGGCATATCTTATGTTCTTATGTTCTTAAAAACACCCTTGTAAGGTGTATGCCCCAAAATACGGTATTTACAAAACAGCAAAGGAAAGAAAATAATCAAAATGACTAGTACAGTGGAAACGAATGGCACCAAAAAGAAACAGTACTGTAGGTCAAGTACTGGCAGGTTTGTTTATGAATTCGGTGGTAATTTGTCCCTTTCCTTGACTGTGGGGGTCATTCACAACCACAAATAGTGGGGATGTACATCCAGCCTGGACGTACATCCCCGCTATTCGTGCAAATGCGGCTGCTTGCAAAAGGCTTCCCATATGAGTTGTACAGGGGGCCTTAGACGGGGGCGGGTCATCTCCCTGGATGCCCAAGGCCTATTCCTAGGTCAGCCCTGTATGTCTGGGGTCGGCCAGTTAGACGGGGGACTTATTCCACCTCAGAGATAGAATAAATCCCCCTAGATGCAGTGTTTCAGTGGCGGATGGCATGGACAAAGGAGGTAGGCATGCAGGAAGTTACCTGCAGCTGGACCCTGGCCATGGGGGTCCGGCTGCGGGGAAAGAAACGTTTTGACAGAGCCTGGGGATTGCAGCTCCTTAATGGAGCCGTGATGCCATAGCAACATGACTCCATGGCACTGCGGCTCCATTGAGGAGCCTGACTGAGGTAGCTGGGTAAGTGGCTGGATGTCTGGCTGCCTGAATAGGGGTACGTTCTCGACATCCAGCCACTGTTATGCAATTCTGCTCCCGTGGGGACATCTAACCCCCATGGGAGAAGAATCGGCTGCGTCTCCCAGCCATCCTGATATCTGTACATCTGGATGGCCAGGAGACATACAGGTCAGAATGTTCCCCGATATGTCCAAGGAAGGTCTCATCTGCTGGCATCCATTAGCTTCTCTTTTCTCAATTTCTCTGGGGATGTATTCTCTTTACATATCAAAAAATACCTTTAGTATTTGTGTTAAGTTCACAGTTAAGGTTACCAGATGTCCCCGATTTTAGAGCTCTGACTCTGACTACCACCTGTTTGGTAGCCTCCTATACCCGATTTCAGCAATGAGGACAGAAGGGATAGAAAAAATAATTTAGTGATTTGCATGTCAGCTTTTAGAGTTTATATTCATTTTCTTTATATTTTGTGTGGGAAAATACATCAGCGGTTCTATTTTTCTGTTGATTTTATTATTTAATTATTTATTTGGTTATTCTATACTGCCCCTCTAAGGTCTAGGGGCCCAATATTCGGAAGGCATTTACATGGTTTATAGCCAAGAAACAGCCAATATTAATCTTATGTGTTATTTATGTGGTGAATGTTTGTGAAGATTACTGGATATAGGTTCCTGAGTGAATTGTTTGGGGTGTATTAAGTTTGTAAAATTGGTTGTATTTATTAGGTTGGATGGTATAGGCTATTTGACCTGTGATGTGAAGCATCTGCTATTTCCCTATAGTGACTTGTCACAGTATGAGGGATATTAGCCATCCTGAGGTCATTTTTGCCTGCTAAAAGAAATTATTGTAATAAGATTAATATTGGTTGTTACTATTTAAGTAAAGCATAGTACAGGGTTTGATTTGGATTTTGGATTATTGCTTCCCTGAGACAGCTTTGTGGTGTTCTATTATAGCCAAGAAAACCATGTAAATACCTTAAACGGGGATATTCAATAGCACTTACATGGTTAGTGCGGTGAATATCCCCTATTAAGTTCCCTACACGCCCCGATGCTATCCGGTTAGCAGTGGGCATGTTGGGGGTGTTCCGGGGTGGAGACTGTGGCTATCCATGCAGTTGCGATATTGGATGCTGCCTGGTTAGTGATCTGTGCCTAAAAGATAAGTGTGGAAAACCCTTGCCTATCTTTAAGGCACAGGAGCTAACTGGGCTGCACGGTTAGCCTTGGCACCCTACTGTATCTGCGGCAATCCCCGGATATTCAATGCCATCGCCGTGGCATTGAATATCCGGGTTAGAGGTCGGCGGGGAGGGCTACGCGCCTATGTGGCACATAGCCCTTCTAAAATCTGGATGACTGAAATTCAGGCCCTAGGTATCTTTTTCCACAGTCATAATTTTAATGAAGTTTAAGGGTCCTCCATCCCTTCTCCCTAACCCCTGGTAGCCATGGGATATACCATGATGGACCCCCTTGACACTAGATTCCTCTAAGTCCAGCCATTGTTTGGGTTTGGCATAGATGAACCTCATTCCTGCCACCCTCCCCCACATTGCAGCAGTGGTAATGACTTTAAAACAACACTACAGTGCTTACCAAAAGCCACCAGTACTTTGTGCAGCTGGTGATTCTACCCCTTCCAATGCAAACTTCCTTTTGCATGGGGGCAGAAGCTTTTGATAAGCACTGTGGTGCTGTTTTAAAATCATTGTTGCACTTATGGAACAATTGGTGGTTGAAGGGGCCTCCCCCATGGCATTGAGAGACTTGACACTGCGGGTAGTCTACATAGACTCACTGACCTCCAGAGCACGCAATGAGTTTCTGAAACTAAATGAGGGACATTTTACCTGAGAGGGAATGGGAAAGTCTCCAGCAGCTGATGGAGGGGGGAATAAGAGGGGGGAGTGGGGGAAAGAGTGAGAGGAAGGAGGAGGGTGGACTGGGGGAGTAGGATACATGAGAGTTAAAAATTGAAAATGTAAAAGTTGAGAATTTTTGAGAATTATCCGGACAGGTGTATCCCCACATGTCAGGGTTTTGTTCTGCCCAGTTGTATTCAATAAAGATGATTTGACTTAAAATCATTGTTGCCACTGCAGGCCCAGAAGAGGGCCGGCAGCAGGCCATCCTGGAAATGTTGGCACTCTGGGCCACCACCTAGTTCATCTATTCGCTAGGGACAGTCCTGGTTCAGGCATCATTCATTCCAAAAGACCCTAGGTTGGTCATGCCTCCAGATGCACCTAAAAATCTGCTTCTCTAGGGGCCTTAGCGTTGACACCAGGAGAGGGTTTGAAAGAGGTATAACAGTGGCAAGGCCATCATTTTAATTGCAGCCACACTTCCTAGCCAAGATAAAATCCGTTTTTCCAATATCATCAAATTGCGAGATAAATCTTGGATTAGCAGTCATAACTGAATTTTAACAACTGCCTTCTGGATGTGGCAGTTAGCACATCTAGATATCACAATCCCACTTTTGCCCACCTAAAGGGAAAATTGACCTCCAAAATCTTAACATTTCTACAGAGGGGAGATTAATATTTATGGCCTCCGTTTGTTAACAGATTTAAGTTCATCAGCCCCTATGAGTCTTTCGCATTTTGGATTTTCTTTTCATTTTTAATTTTGGAGCAGATATTGTATGTCAAACTGATGATGTAATCATAATGAATGGTCATACCTTTCACTCTAAAAAAATGCATAAAACTAAGACATATATTATAATGATGCAATATATGGAGTTAAGAATAAGACCAAGTGGAATAGATAAGACAAAGAAGCCAATGTTAGTAAAATGTGGCAACTTCCACAAGCATGACTTCACATACAAGATATGCAGAAGTTTACTACCCAGTTCATTTGCATGGGTGGCAAAATTTGCACAAATGAGGCCATGAGAATATCAGCAGGGGTCCTCTGCCTGTGTTGATGCTAGTGGGGTGGGGGGGGGGGGAGCCTGCAATATCATGCCCCTTGACTAAAAGCAGGCTATTGCAGCCCCTACTCAAACCAGCAGCAACTCACATGGAGGACTCCCATGAAGCTTAACGGGAATGTTAATGACTTGATGTTGACACAGAGTCTGGAAGCATTGGCGATGTGTTAAAAGAAGAGGGTGCCTATCAAAGAGAAAAGCCCAGAAGTAAATTTTCCACCTACATTTGCTGATTCCATTTCTATATCCTCCTGCCCCCCCCCCCCCCCTCGTCTCAATCTGTGTGCTGAATCCAGTTTCAGAGAGCTGGTTGCATTGTTTGTGATTTTAAGTCTGTGGTTTGTGTTTATTAGAAATTCTGTTCTTATGTTTTAATGTTGCAGGGGTATATAGAAGAGATTAGAGGGTTAGATGAATATCAAACAGACCCCATCCCTTCCCGGTGGCTCTTGGAACCCTCTCTCGCTCTTTCTCCTTTTATTCTGTCTCTCTTTAATTCTAGTCTCTCCTCAGGTGTCTTTCCTACACCCTGGAAACACGCCTTTGTTTGTCCGATCCTGAAAAATAGTTCCTCTGACCCCTCCTCTCTTTCTAATTGGCGTCCCATTTCTAATCTCCCTTTTCTGTCTAAGCTTCTCGAAAATTGGTCTTCTCACAACTTTCCTCCCACCTTGAAGCCTCCCTCACTCTTCATCTACATGAATCTGGTTTCCGTCCTGGTCACAGCACTGAATCTGTTCTCCTCTCTCTTCTAAACGAACTACATTTTGCTCACGATCATGGCCTTTTCACTCTCGCTGTTTCTCTTGACCTTTCTGCTGCCTTCGATCTGGTTGACCATCGCACTCTTTTAGCACGTCTTTGAGATGCTGGTCTCTCTGGCATGGTACTTCAATGGTTTCATTCCTTTCTTTCTTGTTGGTCCTTCTCAGTTATCTCGGGGTCATCTTCCTCTTCCTCCACAGCTCTTTCCTGCGGTGTCTCACAGGGATCTGTACTCGCTCCCCTCCTATTTAATGTTTTCCTGGCCCCCCTTGCCCTTCTGGTTCAACAGCATGGTATCTCTGCATATTACTACGCAGGTGATATATTTCTCCTTCATCACACGGATTCTCATACCCCTGATATTACTCCACTGAACACCTGTCTCTCTGCTGTAGCCTCTTGGTTCTCATCTAATTTCTTACATGTCAACCCTTCTAAGTCTTTTGCTATTTGGTTTACTTTTGGGAGCCCGTCCCCCACTTCTGCCCCGCTACTGTCTTCCCAGCCCATTCCTCTCGTCTCTTGTCTGCGGTATTTGGGTGTCACTCTCGATTCTTCTCTCTCTTTTAAGGAGCACATTTCTTTGGTTGTTCAGCGTTCCTTCTTCTCTTTAAAACAACTACGTGCTGTTCGTCCTTTCCTTTCCCACTCTGCAATGACTACCTTGCTTCTCTCTCTTGTCATGTCTCGTCTTGATTATTGTAATGTCTCCTTGGACGGCCTCCCCCAGTCCCAGCTCACTCGTCTCCAACGTGTCCAAAATATTGCTGCACGTATCCTGACACACGCTTCCCATTTTGATCATGTCACTCCCCCCCCTTCTTCGTCTACACTGGCTCTCTATCACCTATCGTATCCAGTATACATTCCTTATCTTTGTTCACAGATCAAGTCACACAGGCACTCCCCTTTACCTTGCTGATCAGGTTCATCTGCACACGTCCCATCGTTCACTTAGGTCTATACATATTAACCATATGTCCCTCCCCTCCCCCTCAATTGGAATCTAACCGTTCATCTGCTTTTTTCTTCCTGGGCCCAAGACTCTGGAACTCGCTACCCTCTACCCTCCGCCTAGAACTATCATATAAATCTTTCAAGGCTAAATTAAAAACTCATCTCTTCTGTCTAGCATTCGACCTTCCTCCTTCCTCTTCCCTCCTCGCCCCTTTCCCCTCCTCCTCACTGATGCACAAGTTACTTCTTTTCTCCTTATGCTTTTTGTCTCTCTGTCCTGCTTTGACTTTTCAATGGCGTTCTTTTCTATATATCTGCAGCTCTTAATTTTTGATTGTAAACCGCCCAGAAGCGTTTGTTATGGGCGGTATAACAAGTTTTAAATAAACATAAACATAAACATTTAGGGCCGCATTTAATACTGAAACTCTTGTAATGGCCTTATTAGATGAGATGAAGAAATTGAGAGATTCTGGAGGCTGTAGATTTTTGATCTTATTAGATCTTTCATCAGCCTTTGATACTATTTCACACTCTTCGCTTGTAGCCAGGCTGCTTTCTTTGGAAGTACAGGGGTTGACTTTAAAATGGTGTGTCTTTTTTTGACTGACAGATCATTTAGAGTAGAATTTAATGGGTAAGCGTCTAAAATATCTTCTTGTACAACAGGGGTATCTCAAGGGTCGCCTTTATCTCCTTTATTCTTTAGCATCTATTTTAGTTCTTTAGCTCAACATATTAGGAAATTGGGGTTTTCTCTGTATATTTACACAAACAATGTCCAATTTTTTATACCAATGAAAAATTCATATCAGGTCTTGGTGGATCAATTAAGTTCCAGACTTTATGCTTTGCAGGATTGGCTTTAGGAAAAAAAATGAAGTTTGAACCTGGGAAAACTGAGGTTTTATGGGTGGGAAAGGTAGTGATTCCAGATAATACCACATTTATCCAGCTTTTGGACAGAAAGTTGAAATATTCTCAAAAGGTATGTACCTTGGGTGTCATCATCGATTCTAATTTGACTTTTGAGTCATATGTACAATATATTCAAAATAGAGCTTGGCATAAGATGAACATAGTGATACAATTGTGGTCAGTGTTGAGGACACAGAATTTCTGGATGGCGGTCCAATTAACAGTTTTGAGTCATTTGGACTATTGTAATTCAATATTCTTAGGAATGCCAAAAGCATTGTTACAAAAATTACAATGAATTCAAAATATTGATGTGAAGATGATCATACATAATAGCCATAAGGATAGGATTACTCCCTTACTGTTAAATCTTCTTTGGCTGCCAATAGAGGCCCATGTTTTGTTTAAGGTGTTGTGTCTGGCTTTTAAAGCTATTCATCAGATTGGCCCTGGCTATTTATCTAATAGACTGTTTCATTGTTCGTCAACCAAATCACTCCGTTTGTTGACTCATTTGACATTGATATTGCCTTCTCCTTCTGCTTCTGCCTTTTGACAAACGAGGATCGGGGAAAGGTGTTTTTCAGGTGTGGTTCCAAAATTGTGGAATGAATTATCTGTTATAATTAGGGATGTTGATGATTATGTGCAATTTCAAAACGTTTTAAAGACATGGTTATGGGATAAATTTTTTAATCATACTTAATGTGAATTGTCTATACTTCAATTTTGTACTCTGCTTTGCACGCTTGTAGATTGTAAAAGCAGAATATAAACGCTGTTATTAAATTAAATTAATATTCATAGTTTGTATTAGGGTTAGTATGTTTTTGTGTTGCATATATGTGTTTGAATGGTGATTTTAAATTTTTGCTATCTGCCTTGAATGTCTTAGAAGGGAGGGATATAAAAAATGCTAAATAAAATAAAGACCATGGCATTTCTGAGAAAACTGTTCACATACATAACGCTAGCGCAACATTCTAAGGACCAAAGCAAACGAGCTGCATAGTGTCAAGTCTGTGAGCTTTTTTGGACTGAGAAAGGTTAAATTGACAGACAATAAATCAGCATCCCACTTTACATAGGCTACTACAAGAAAGCGAGGCTGTTTGGAGATTTATTCCATTAAACCACTTAGGTATTCTCGGGTAAACAATTTTGCTTCATAAAACGTAGTCTTAAATTAGTGCATAGAGGGTACGTGATACAACAAATCCTAGTGCTGAACAAACTTTACTGTAAATGGAAAGCAGTTGGAAAATCTGAGTGCCAGGAAGAAAAATAAAACCAATTACTGAGATAGCACCAAGCTCTGTTTCATGTTTTTATCAGATACTCTGTTTCTGTTTAACTTCTTTGTGCGGTCCAAAAGGCACTGACCGATGATTGCACTCACTTTGTTTTTCTGGCGGTGTGCTGGATTAGAAATGAGTTCCAAAAATTTCTCTCTATCATGCTATCTTGTTTAAAAACTGTATTATGGTTCATGAAAAGTGAAAGTGTGTGCCATCGTCAATGCTGACCTGACCCTTGGATTTTCTTGGCAAGATGCAACTGGAAGTAGATTGCACGGTTTGTCTTCTGCACGGTAACTCTACAGAACCTGTATTCCAAAGACTGTCTCGCATTCAGGGCCGGCGCAAGGACTGGAGACACCCTAGGGGAGACTTCTAGGTACTTATGACCTAGATTGGCCACTATTGGAAACGGGATACTGGGCTTGACAGACCTTGGTCTGACACAGTATGGCATTTCTTATGTTCTTAGGTGGCCTTCCATCCTGCCATCTTCCGCTGCCCGCCCCCTGCATCCATTGCCCCTGAAAACCGTAATACAGCACTTATCCTCTATCTCCAGGGCTGTGTCATAGTTTCATGCTGCCCAATCTGCCGCTTTCCCCCCTCCCCACCAAAGATTTCTGGTTTATGCAGGATGGAAGTGGTAGAATGAAACCGCGACACAGCCCTGGAGACAGAGGGTAAGTGCTATATTGTGGTTTCAGGGGTAAATGTTGTTGCTGTCTGCACAAGAGAAGTGGTAATGGGCAATAGTAGATGCCCCTGGAGGACCAGCACTCTAGGTGACTGCCTAGTTGGCCTAATGATAGCACTGGCCCTGCTCTCATCCAAGTACTAAAAGGCCCAATCCTGCTTAGCTTTGGAGATCAGCCGAGATCAGGTTTATTTGGTGTAGCAAAGCCATAATACATAGTTCATGGTTACCTCATATTTATAACCAGCACATTCTTGGAAGATAACTAGAAATACAAACTGGTCAATCACAATCTGTGAATCTCTGGATAACTAATTCATCTTACATTTTAGAAGGATGCAATAGCCTGTAGAATTCACATAGCGCATCACAATATACTATTAAAATAGCATTTGTCTGGGTTTTTGGTTTTTTTCCCAGTGGTGGGGAAAGAAGCATTTATAAACCTGAAGGACAAACCTGCAATTAGACATGTTAATGCCCAGTATATATATATACACAGGTCTTCCTCAATAATCTTCAAATAGTTCTCAAAATCTGTTATTTTTCAAAAGGAAGGGAAAAAGACCTCAGTGATGATTCCAAATGCTTCTACAGGCTCTTGATGCCACATAACATCATCAGTCAGAAAATCCTCCCTTTTTTCAATTTTCAAATTATTATATGTATTTTTCTTTAATCTGTACCATCCTTCAGTTATTACGACATCATATTTTGGGACACTTCCCTTCACCAGAATAAGTGTAAGGTTACTGCATTGTGTATCAGTCATGTCCATTGCTTGATTTGCAGCCCATCTATTTTCTGACCTTCAAGGGAAAAGAAGACTAATTGTTGTATACATGTGCTTTTTTCATGGCCAAACAAAATGAGTCAGCCACACATTAGTGATGTCATCTGATGGTGCCATAGATGGAAAGTGAAAGGCACTGTAAATGGCATCGAGGACCACTGCACTACACTCTGAACTCTCACTTCGGAAGGTCTGGCACGCTCCTTGCACCACTAATAGTCACAAGTCCTACTCCTTCTCCACATGGTGTTACAACTCTTACCACAGATGGCAGCCCAGTACTCCGAACAGCAGCCACTCTACCATCAGTCACACCAACGGAAGTCATGCCAGAGGGAACGCAGGCACCTAAAGCATTTGGGCCCCCTGTATAACAAATGGGCCCTCTCTTTTTGATTATATCATTCACAGGAGGCCCCTCTCATTCTTCAAAGATGCCTAGGGGAAGATCACAACAGAAAAATGGGTTATAGAAATCATCAGCAAGGGCTATCACATCAGATTCTCCACACCTAGTGCTCCCCTTTCCAAAAGGACCACAATGCTTCTGCTCCAACCATGATGGCAGAGATCCACTCCCTCCTGGGGGCAAGGGCCACAGAACTAGTCCCCCCAAGAAGATCAACCTTAATTTTTAGCCCATTTATTTTTCCAAGTAAACAGAGTGTCTGCCCCATCCTCAACCTGCGGCACCTCAACAAATTCAAACACAAGGTTTATGGTTTATTGGCATTTGATATACCGTCTTTCATAAAGTATCAGAGCAATGTACAAAATAAAATTATGTTAAAAACATAAATAGAAGGACAGAGGAATGCCATTTATAATAATAGGAAAGACGGGGAAATGGGGTGAGAGGAGGGAGAACAGGGTAGAAGGTGGGAGAGACAGAATTGGGTGCGGAATAAGTAGGAAGATCATGTGCATACTGAAAATGATTAACTTTTAAAGCAGATTCGAACTTAAGAGTGCTGAAGACAGAAATCAGCAGGGAGAAAGTTTCAAAGACGGGGACCCAAGAAGTCAAAACAAGCGTGACGCATGGACTCAGGATGAACTTGTGATGGAGAGGTAAGACACAAATGATGGGTGAAGAAAGCCCCCAAGTAAGTGAAACATTAAATACCCTTATGCAAATGGGTAAAAGGGGCAACATATGGAAAGCAGTGTGTATAAATGCCTGTAGCATAGGAACTAAGATCCCAGATGTTGAGGCTTTAATGGGAGAGGCTGACTTGGATTTAGTGGCTGTAACAGAGACATGGTTCACGGACAACCATGACTGGGATGTAACTATACCAGGCTACACTTTATTCAGAAAGAGCAGGGTAGGAAGAAGGGGAGGAGAAGTGGCACTATATGTAAAAAATAATATGAAAGCTATGGAAATACTGGGCTTAAAAGGAAGAGCGGACGCACTGTGGGTTAAACTAGAAAGAGGGGAAGGGAAATCCATTTGCATTGGCGTGATATACAGACCCCCATCACAGGGAGAAAAAGTGGACGGAGATTTAATAGAAGACATACACAGCATTGCCAGGAATAGGGAAGTGCTACTGATAGGGGATTTCAATATGCCGGATGTTGATTGGCACATTCCTGCTGCAGTGTCATCTAGAAGTAAGGAGATCCAGGATTCTTTACAGGGAGAACTAGTTTTTGACAACGTTCCGCACAGGTTACTTATAAACAAACTGAGCACCCTAGAGTTACTGCTTGGGTTAGAAATTGATTGAGTGGGAAGTGACAAAGGGTACAGGTAAATGGAGCTTTCTCTGAGGAGGAGGAGGTTACCAGTGGTGTGCCGCAGGGATCTGTCCTTGGTCCAATTATTTTTAACATCTTTGTTAGTGATATTGCGAAAGGGCTGTCAGGTGTAGTTTGTCTCTTTGCGGATGATACCACAATCTGCAATAAACACCCAGGAAAGTGTAGATAACATGAGGAGGGTCATGCATTTGGGTTGCAGCAATCCAAGGGAGCAATATAGTATAGGGGGTGAAGTACTTCTGTCCACAAAAGAAGAGCGGGACCTAGGCGTGATTGTATCTGATGATCTTAAAGTAGCTAAACAGGTAGAAAAGGTGATGGAGAAAGCTTGGGTGTATAGGGAGAGGAATGGCCAGCAGAAGAAAGGAGGTGATAGTGCCTCTGTATAAGTCTTTGGTGCAACCTCATTTGGAGTATTGTGTGCAGTTCTGGAGACCATACCTTCAAAAGGATATAAACAGGTTGGAGTCAGTGTAGAGGGTGGCTACTAAAATGGTTAGTGGTCGGAGAGCTGTTACCTGGATTTTGTGTGTGGAGATTGCCACAGTGTGTTGGAACATCCCTCTGCCGCCTGATTCACCTGCACTTTGATTGGCTCCCTTGTCATCAGGGGCCTTAAAACACAGGCGTGTCCGAAGGGACTTGTCCAGCGGGACAGGAGACGCCCTTTTGGTGCCCCTTAGGTGCATAAGAATATAAGATATGCAATACTGAGTCAGACCAAAGTCCATCAAGCCCAGTATCCTGTTTCCAATCTAGGTCACAGGTACCTAGCATTTTCCCCAAAGGACACAGGTTCAACAGTGCTTGTCCCGAGGCAAGCAGTGGATTTCCCATGTCCTCTTTAATAATGGTTTATGGACCTTCCTTCCAGGAACTTGTTCAAACCTTTTTTAAATCCAGCTACACTGACAACTTTTACTACATCTTCTGGTAATGAATTTCAGAGTTTGATTTCATATTGAGTGAAAAAATATTTTCTCTTCTTTGTCTTAAATAGGTTACACTGTAGCTTCATTGCATGTCCCCTGGTCTTTCTATATTTAGATGGCGTAAACAGTCGATCTACGTTTACCCGTTCCACTCCATTCATTAATTTATAGACTTCTATCATATCTCCCCTCAGCCGTCTCTTTTCCAGGATGAAGAGCCCTAACCTTTTTAGCCTCTCCTTATAGGGGTATCCTTCCATACCCTTTACCATTTTGGTGACTCTGCTCTACATCTTCTCTACTAACACTATATCCTTTTCAAAATATGGCGACCAGAATTGCACACACTATTCAATATCCATGGTCGCACCATGGAACGATACAGAGGCATTATAACATCCTTTGTTTTATTCTCCATTTCATTCCTTATGCTTCCTAGCATTCTATTTGCTTTCTTGGCCACCGCTGCACATTGGGTGGAGGGTTTCAATATATTATCTTTTTCCATGAGGGAGCTTGTCAAAGGCTTTCTGAAAATCCAGATACACTATATCAACTGAATCACCTTCGTCTACCTCTTTATTCACACCTTCAAAAAACAGATTAATAAGAAGACCTTCCTTAGCTAAAGCCATGTTGGCTGTCTCCCATTAAGCCATGACTATCTACATGTTCAGTAATTTTGTTCTTCATAATGGTTTCTACCATTTTTTCTGGTACTGACGTCAGGCTCATCGGTCTGTAGTTTCCCTGATCACCCCTGGAACCCTTTTTAAAAATTGGCTTTACATTGGCTATCCTCCACTTTTCAAGTGGAGGAGTAGCCTAATGGTTAGAGCACTGGCTTGGGAACCCAGAGAACAGGCTTTGATTCCCACCTTGAACAAGTCACTTAACCCTCCATTGCCTCAGAAAAATCTAAGTTATCAATATCCCTGTTTAATGTACATTACCAAGTATTAAGTTACAATGTAAACCACTTTGATTGAAATGATAAAGCAGTATATAAAACCTGTTAAATAAATAAAAGTATTACAGATGATTTTAAAGATAGTTCATGGATTACTAATAGTAGGACTGCAATCTCATATTTCAGTTCTTTCAACACCCTTGGATGTATACAATCCAGTCCAGGTGATTTGCTACTCTTCATTTATCAAATAGTTATAATACATCTTCCCACTGTATCAATATTTCTTTCAATTCTTCTGTGGCATTACCTTTAAATGCCATTTTAGTTATGGATAACATCCTTCTATCTTCCTCAGTAAAGACTGAAGCAAAGTATTCATTCAGTCTCTCTGCTATGGCCTTGTCATCTCTTAAAGTGCTCCTTTTACCCCTCTATCATCTAATGGTCCAACTGACTCTCTCACAGGTTTTTTTTTTGCTACAAATGTACTTGTAAAAGTCTTTATTATGCATTTTTGCTTCCACAGCAAGCTTCTTCTCAAATTCTCTCTTTGCCTGCCTTATCAATGCCTTGCATCTAACTTGCCAGTGCTTATGTTGTTTCCAGTTTTTGTCATTTGGCTCTATCCATTTCCTGAAAGATGCTTTTTTGTCAAAAACAGCCTCTCTGACCTCACCTTTAAACCATGCTGGCAGTTTTTTGGACTTCCTTCCACTTTTCTTAAGGCGTGGAATATAGCTGGTCTGGGCTCCCAAGATGGTATTTTTAAACAACACCCACGCTTGATGTAAATCTTTAAACTTTGCAACTGCTCCTTTTAGTTTTTTCTTAACCATTTTCCTCATTTTATTATAGTCTCCCTTTTGAAAGTTAAAAGGTAGTACTGTGTATTTCCTTGCTATCCTTCCTCCATTTATTAAATCAAACACGATCATGCTATGATCACTATTGCCAAGTGGCCCCAACACCCTTATCTCTTGCTCCAGAGTTTGTGTTCCACTAAGGACTAGGTCCAAAATTGTTTCCCCTCTTGTCAGTTCATGAACCAGCTGCTCCTAGAAGCAGTCATTTATTTCATCTAGAAACTTTATTTCCCTATCATGTCCTTATAAACCATTATTAAAAGAGACCCAGGATATCACTGCTTGACCCAATACAAGTGTTGTGGAACCTGTGTCTTTTGGGGAAACTGCTAGGTACTTGTGAACTAGATTGGCCAATGTTGGAAACAGGATACTGGGCTTGATACTTGGTCTGACCCAGTATGGCATATCTTATGTTCTTATGTCCTACCATGACACTGACCCAGTTGATACCGGGGTAATTGAAATCACCCACTGTTATTACTATGAACTGAAAAGCATGCAAAGTCTGAAGCCCTGGAATGGGAAAGCGGAAAAAGAGGTCCATAACTGTGAGTACTTTTAACGTCACTAAAACTGTAAAGATTTTCAGACCTATAGATAGGCATATATTAAAGCTGAAAGAAAAAGAAGGAACGTCACAGTGACTTTGAATCTACAGAGAGTTCATCTCCCGCTTTGGGGGTTAACCCAATCCCTCAGGCATGCAATGGTGCAGTGGGTCTTGCAAGGTCCTCTCCTATCAGATAGGATTTGTCGTGACTCCCGGTAGGGTCAAGGCAAGTTGGGCCTCTCTTTTTTTATTTCTGATATGGATGTACTTCTTTTGCCTTGTGTAGTTCTGTCATCAGCCCCCCCTGGTGGCCGGTGGCTGTAAGGGTAGGTTGAGCATATTATTATTTTCTGGGAGTAGAGGGCTTTTTTAAGGCCAAGGGTATCTTGGTCTTTGTAGTCCTGCTCCTTATGTGAATAAATTGTGTATGCCAAGTAGAGGGTAAATAAGGCTTTTATTTCCCTTTTAACGCAAAAGGTTCAATGGGTTACAGAAATAAAGAATTTCCTTCTTTTCAGGCTTCCATCACAACATAAATAAAGAGGTTAACTGTTACAAACTTCACAGTTGCTTGTAGGATTTAACCAAGGATTCTTTCAAACTTTAGAGCAAAACACAGGAGTGAACATTCCTCTTTCATTCAGCACAAACATGAGTATTCTCAAAGCAATGTCTGTATAACTCACAGTTCAGGGAGTGATTCAAAACTGCCTGCAATACAAATGGAGCAATCCATTAATTTGTCTTGAGATAAGGGAATAGGATCCTCAAACTCTATCTGCATGGGCTCTGAGTCCTTGTTATCTCCCTCGGAGTTGGAGCTTTCCCTGGCCGCTATAGTTTGCCAGTCACTGTTTCTGTTCCCTTGTTTCCAGTAAGGCTGTTCTAAGGCTCTCCAATAGGCATGGCTTGTTCCTATGCCCTTCTGTCCTGGCTTATAAAACTCTGGCCTGCTTCTTTTCCTTTCAAACTGGATATCTGCTTTACAAGAGCTTCTAGGAGTTGAGCTTCTCTTTATGAATAAAGTGTCACCATACCTTGGCTTCCTGTAGCCGGTATAACTGGAGTTTTCCTTCTCAGGCCCTTTTCTCAGGACACAGTCTCTTTGCCAGACTTTCTCTTGGGAGCTTCTGGGCACTGCTTGAGCTTTCTATAGCCTAGGAAAACCTGGTGAGGAACCCAGACTTCCTTGCTTCCTGGTTTAGGTAACTCTGCTATCAGTACCTTTCCTTCTTGTGCCTTTCAATCCTATTTCAGAGCCTTCTGGTGAGCCTAGGCCTTTCTCCAGGTATGGCTCTCTTCTTCTGAGCTCTTTACCTCTGAGGTCTCTTGCTACCAAGTCTTTCTCCGGACTGACTCTCCACGGCCCGTCTTTCTCTCTGGCTCTTTCTGCTCCTCTTCCAGCTCCTGCTGTCCTTGTCGTGCTGCTTGTCTTGGCTGCACTGCTTGACCTGGCTGGGCTGCTGTTCCTGGCTGTCTCAGCTCCCCTTCTCCTCTTTTCCTCTTCCTTAGTTTCTGCACTAGCTCTCTTCTTATAAAGGTATTCTACCTTTGAATTCCCCGGGCTACTTTCCAGGTGCAGCTGATTAACTCCTGCAGAATCATTAGCCGGGTGTGTTAACTCAGGCTCTGTAAGTTCTCGCCTGCTCCCTCTGGCTGCGCTGCAAGGCAATTGCATCTTCTGCAGATCATTTGTTTTGTAAAAGACAGCGTTTTTTTCTAAATCTTCACTTTCCTCAGCTTCCGCTCTATGACAGTTCTTGTACCAGACATGTCCACTTGCTTGCGAGGTTGACCTAACTCTTCTACAGGTGCTGAGTTCGAACATTTCTTTGTCAGATATTTAAGGTGTTTTAACTTGTACTGATGCCTACTTTTTCTCAGTTATCTAATTTTACAAAGGAAACTGAGAAACTTAAACAACATGATTCTCAATTTGTAGCCTTTGATAAGCTTCTTAAGAAAAGTGAAAATCAGGCTCAGAATTTATTTGGGTACTCCTTGTCTTCTATGAAAGATAGTCTGGCACTCCATCAACAACAGGAAATATTGGAAAATAATCTTAGTGTAAAAATTTGTGTTGCCTTATTTTTCCAATTAATATTATTTCAGAAATATGTTCGTGAGGTGCTAGGCTATTCTGATATTGATAAGCTTTCTTTAAACAATTTGTATTATTTACCCTGTGGGCTTAAAAGTACTAATGTGGAGGGTGGAAGGTTTGATAATTTGTCCCCTGTTGAAAGTTTAAATATCTCTGAATTTATCGAGTCTTCAATGGATAAGATATCTACTCGGGCCACTCTATTGGTATCTTTTCAGTCTGAGTTGGATAAGAAAATGATCTTTCGGCTATTCTTTCAGGAAAAAAGATGAGCGTTTTTGTGGTAAGATGTCAAACACGTCAGGCGCAAGGCGTTTTTGGCTTTGAAGCCGTGTGTGTTTGAGTTGGGAGCTACTTTCTTTTTAAAGTTTCCTTGTAAATGCTTGATTACATTTGGGGAGATAAGATATAGGTTTTTTTGGAAGTGACTCAATTGGAGGAGTTTTCGAAGTCTCAATCTCAGGTACAGAATTTGATGCCGATACCTTGCTCTGACACCCAGTAGTTTTGTTTGCTGTCTGTAAAGAAGAATGGGTTTTAGGATGTAATATTACTTTATCTGGCACACAGTGTTTTTTGATTATTGTATTCTAAGATTTTCTGTAACTTGCATTCCCTTTGATGTGGACTTTTGAAATGTTGGATTTCTTCTTGTAATCAGTGTTTATGTAAGGATTATTCTTTTTTTTTGCTGTTTGGTTAACTTGTTTGTAAATGATTAAAAATGTATTAAATAAAAAAAAAATAAAATGGTTCATGGCCTTCATTGTCAAGCATATGAGCACAGACCTAAGGATCTTAATATGTATACTTTAGAGGAACCGCGGAATAGAGGTGATATGATTGAGACATTTTGTGGCATAAATGCACAAGAGGAGAGCCTTTTTCGATTGAAAGCAAGATCTACTACGAGGGGACATAGGATGAAGTTGAAAGGGGATAGATTCAGGAATAATATGCGGAAATATTTCTTTACGGAAAGAGTGGTAGATGCGTAGAATAGTCCTCCAGTACAGGTGTCAGGGATGAGGACAGTATCTGATTTCAAAATAGCATGGGACAAACACAGAGGATCTCTAAAGGAAAAAAGGGGACTCTTGTAGTGGGTGATATGGAAGGGCAGACTAGAGAGGCCATCTGGTCTTTTTCTGCCATCATGTTTCTATGTACTGCGCAGAGGACATGAGATGGGGCAAAAGGGATGAGACGGAAAGATAGATAAGCTGGGGAGCCAGAATGTAAGACCTTATGGATAATAGTGAGGAGTTTGAATTGTGTGCATGAGACAATGGGAGCCAGTGTGACTTATTAAGAAGGGGAGTTACATAGTCACACTAGAAGTGTGGCGAAGAGCTGGATAGCCATATTTTGTACTGGTTGTAGAAGTTTTAATTGATAGTGAGGGAGACCAGAATAGATGATGTTACAATAGTCTAATCACCAAAGCCAGGACAAGAGTGACAAGGGAAGAATCAGAGAAAATGACCAAATAGAACGTATTTGCCTAAGTGCAAAGAATGACTGCTTAATACCTGATCTAATGTGTTCATTGAAGGTGAGTGAATAATACAAGATAACCCCAAGATATTTAACGGAGGGAACACAAGGAATTGAAAAGCCATCCAAAGAAGAGGTTAAAGAAAGAGGAGTGAGGGGGCCTGAAAACCAGATAGCGGAGATTTTAATAGGGTTAAGCTTAAAATGATTAGCACACAGTCAGGAGGCTATCTGGGAGAGGCATGAATTAACTGGGTTCAGATCAGGGGAGGATGAAGAAAGATTAAAGAGCAGCAGGATGTTATCTGCGTAATGGTATGCAGTGACACCCTGCTGCTGAACAAGAGTAGCCAAAGGGGCAAGGAAAGCATTGAACAATAGGGGAGCCAGCACTGAACCCTGTGGAACGCCATACAGAAGGGGAACATAAGAGGAGGATGTAGCCTGAAAGGAAACGTTGAAAGAGCGCGATTAGAGAAAAGATGCAAACCAGTGAAGTACAGTCCCACATAACTCAGCGGAAGAGAGACATGAAAGAATAAGAAAGTGGTTAACGAGATCAAAGGTGCAAGAAAGATCAAGAGAGACAGCAAGAGAGATATCACTCGTATCCCAAGATTCCCAAACTTCACTGAATACAGAAAGTAGGATGGTTTCCATGCTGTGGCCAGCACGGAAACCAGACTGTCAGGGGTGCTGAAAATTAGTGTGCTCAAGATGTTGGAAAAGTTGTGCAAATACCAATTTTTTGAGAATTTTAGAAAGGAAGGGAAGATTAGATACCGGATGATAGTTAGCAGGGACAGATAGGTCAAGAGAAGAGTTCTTTAGGAAGGGGGTGAACAACAGCAGTCTTCCAAGAGAGAGGAAAAGTACTTACAGTCAGACTATTGTTAACAGAGAAAGGACAAGGGGGAGAAGAGCTAGTGAGGGCTCCAGGATGATGGTATAGGGTCAGTGGGACAGCAGGTTTTAGAAGAAGAGGTAACAACCTTAGAAAGAGATAGCATAGAGATGGAGGTGAAGGATGACCAGGAGTGTACTCTCTGGGGTCGATTCTCCAATTCCTGCAAATCAGCGACTGGCTGACGTCACTGGATCTCCAGGATACGTACACCCACATACTGATATATCCAGTACATAGAAAGTAGCTGTGCTACTCTGTCATGGAAAACCACTAAGGGGTTCTTTCTTTTGGTTTCTTACTAGCCCAAAGGGTCTTTACCAAATGTGTCACAGCAGCAGTGGTGCATCTCTGCAAGATGGATGTATGCATCCACCCCTACCTGGCAAAGGCTCATAGTGACCCCCTTAGAGAAGATATCGAGATCTCAGTTGCACAGACAATCTCTCCCTTTCAATTTCTAGGTTTCATCATCAATGACAGGAAGTCACACCTCCAACCCATGGAGTACATCAGGGCAGATATCAAAACTCCACAATCAAAGGTTTTCTTCCTTATGCAGTGAGTGTACTTGTTCACCGCCTTAGCCTGATATGTCTCGCCCTCCAATAGTGTCACCATCAGAACTATTCTCCATCTCCTGGGTCACCTTGCAGGCCAGGTCCCTCTGGCCAGGCTCCGCATGCATCAACTGCAATGGCACCTATGCAAGTGCTGGAATCAGCACAGCCAGTCTCTATCGTAAAAGATCACCATCACCTCATACAAATGTAAAATTCTTTCCTGAGCAGATGGACCAAGACAGCCTCTCCTAGAGCAGGCTGTTTCCACAACTTCTGAACCATCTTACCATTCCAATGCATGTCTCCAAACTAGGCTGGGGTGTCCACTTGCTTTCAACTACTTACAAAAGGCATATGGTCTCCCAAGACCCATGGAGCAAAGATACCACATTAACTTGCTGGAATTCTGAGTGATCAGGAATGTGCTTAGGGCATTCTTCCTCTGGATAGCAACAAGGTCTTCCTGATACAAACAAAAAATGAGGTTGCCATATTCTATGTAAACCAACAGGGTAGCATGGCTTCCCTCAATCTCTGCAGGGAAGCACACAAGATCTGGACCTTTGCCTTATCCAGAGGATGCCTCCTATAAGCTTCCTATCTGCCAGTGAGCATAACCAACTAATGGGCTAATGGACAATCTTAGCCAATAACTGGACCTACACAAGTGGTCCCTTGACCCCCATATTGCATCCATAGTTTTCTGGCAGTGGGGCACCCCAACTACGGACCTTTTTGCCAGTGAAGCCAACATGAAATGCCCTTATTTCTGCTCCAAAGGTCCATCTATGCACAGCCTGGAACCGGACACATTCAATATCCACTGGGACTACCACATGCTTCATGCACCTCTCCCCACCCTGCTGCTATCCAAGGCTTTGCTAGGTAGATTACACAGGTACACTAAAAAAAATTTTTTTAAACTGCCTCTAATGTTTCGATTGATTTTTATGTTTTTTGGTGCGCTGAATCCAAATCTGGTAACCAATTTGCTCCATCACGTACAGATTTTTTGCTACATTGGGTTAGCAGTTTGAGGTGAACGTTTCAGATTGAGTGCGATCGAGATAAAAGTTTCTTGGATGAATTCTTTATACTAATTGTTTAGTAGTTATTCAAATAAGAATAAAGAAAATTGTAACAAGGCAGCACATAAGAATAGAGTAATGTCAACAAAACACACTGTGATGGTAGCAAAATTGTCTGCACTTAAAACAGCCAAATACATGTGCACAAACATTGAGCATATAAGAGCGAGGTTAGACACAAAGCAAAGCAAAGAAATGTGCAAAAAATGTTGTACAGGTATGTATGTAAGAATAGAAAACGCAAACCGCACCATTGCAATACATGAAGACAAACACCCGATGGTGTGAAAATAAAATTCTAATAAATGAGATCCGACACTGTGGTAATAACTAGCAAATTTTTATTTCAAAGTTTAGTAAAAACACGATATTTGTCAACACAGTTTAGATTTTAAAGTCATTCTTGGGTCAATCAATCTCCTGGTGGGCCCGTTTCTTCTTCCCCTGAATGCTTCTCTTGGTGCGCTGCTTGGCGTATTTTTCATCTGGGGTTTCCCGCAGCAGCAACCAGCAGAAATCAGCCATCATAGTGGTGTTCCATCTTCCTTGGTACCTTCTCTCTGCGTCCTTTATGTCCTGGTGAAACCTTTCACCTTGTTCTTCACTGTACGCCCCCAAGTTTTCGGGAAAGTAGTTCACATGGGAGTGCAAGAAATGGACTTTCAGGCTCATGTTACAGCCTTGTTCTTTGAAGGCATTGAGCATCCTGGCAACAATATCCTTATAGTTCTCATCCCGCCTGTTCCCCAAGAATTTGAGAACAACATCCTTGAAGGAATCCCAGGCTTCTTTTTCCTTCTCAGACATCGTTTCAGCGAATGCTCCATCTGAAATGAGTTTCCTTATATCAGGGCCAACAAACACTCCTTCCTTTAGCTTTGCTTCAGAAAGTCGGGGGAACTTTGAGCAAAGGTACCAAAAGCACTCACCATCTTTTGGAAGGGACTTGATGAATTGCTTAATGAGACCCAACTTAATGTGGAGAGGTGGTAATAGAATTTTATCACGAGGTACCAAGCTCTCATGAAGAACATTTTTCTCACCGGGTCTCAAATACTCCCGAATTGGCCAGTCTTTTTTCCCCCAGTGTAGGTCGCGGGCCCGGCTATCCCACAAGCAAAGGAAGCAGGGATATTTGGTGAAACCGGATTGCTGCCCTAATAGCATGGATAGAATTTTAAAGTCTCCACAAATCATCCACTTATGCTCATCATAACGAATCTTCTGAAGAATCAGGGCCAAATTCTCGTATTTTTCTTGGAGAATAACAGAGTGAGCAATAGGAACTGAAGCGAATGTGTTGCCATTATGAAGAAGAACACCTTTTATGCTGTCTTTTGACGAATCAATGAACAGCCGCCATTCAGCAGGATCATACTTGAGTTTAAACTTTTCCATCACTCCGTATATATCGTTGCAAAATACCAAATCTTCCTCTTTGCTGAAATACTTCAAAAATTGTGTCTCGCGGTTGCGGTACCAATAAAAAGTTGTTCCTGGTGACAATAGATTTTTCTGTTTAAGCCGAGAACCTAGCAGTTGGGCAGCATCTTTTGGGAGTCCTAAATCCCGGACTAAATCATTCAATTCAGCTTGAGAGAAAAGTTCAGGTTTCGGATCTGGTTCAGTTTCAAACTCGGAAGTACTGGACTCATCGGGAAAAGCCATCTGATGAGTCTCATCATGATCAGAACCGTCCACACAAATATGATCCAAAGATTTTGGTGGTTCAGGCACAGGTACTTCGTTGCTATGAGGCATAGGCCTAATTGCTGAGGGAAGGTTGGGGTAACTTATTACGTTCTTATTTTTTAAGTTGTATCCCTTCACAATGCAAGAGCAAAAATAGCAGTCACTGCTGTGGTCTCTTTGTTCACGCCACATCATAGGTATTCCGAAACGAAATGCTTGTTTTTTACCTTTCATCCATAAGCGTAGATCTTCCTCACATGTCTTGCACACTTTGTGAGGAGCCCACGGTTTGTCTTGATCGCCTAACTTCAAACCGAAATAGGTGAAATATACTTTTTTAATAAATGCAGAAATGTTCCTCTGCCGCTTTTTCACGGTATATTCCCCACAAATAAAACAAAAACTGTCCGGAGAGTTGACGCAACCTCTGGCTCTGTGAGCCATCACAAATACATAGCACTGCAAACTACAACTGTAGTGAACCACTTCGGAATAAAGCTGGATTACGACTGAGCAAACAAAAGGTAATAATGAACTTGCAAGAAACTGAAATTTGACAGGAACGTTCATGTCGCAACCACCGTGTTTGAGCGAGCGAACGAGGCGAGGCGAACTGGAAAGAACATGCGCCAGCGCGAGTACTGGATTTAGCCCCCCGCCTCCCAATTGTCCTGTTAATGTATAAAATGAATACAAAACACTCTAAAATATCATGAGGGAGTGTTTCTAGTTAGTTAACCATTACAACCTCTATTTTGGGCCAAGAAAATAAACTGCAGTCGGCTAAAAAGAAATTATGTGAACATTCCTTATATGGGTAAGAAATCTAATTTTGCAAGAAAACGTGACGTGATGGAACATTTTGGCTATTTTTCCTGGATTCAGCACCCCAAAATCTATTGGAATCAGCTGCAAAACTGGAGGCAGTTTTTTGGTAGTGTACCTGTGTTATCTGTGACTAAGTGACTGTCATCTTAGTTGCCCCTCACTGGCCGAGACAGATGTTCCCATACCTACATTTCCTTGCTCTGTGCCCACCAGTCATACTGCTTCAGATCTCATCACCCAGGATGGAGGCTGCACACTCCACCCCAACCTATAGACTCTCCCTTTGATGGCTTCGATGTTGAGAGGATGACCTTATCCTCCCCTCACCTCACTCCAAAATTATAACATTTTATCTTAGCTGCCAGGTGACAATCCACAAGAAATTTGTATGGACTTAAATGAAAACGGTTTAACTCCTGGTAGATTTCAACATGGCAAGATCCTTTCTCCTGTCCGGTCACACTGGTCCTTCAGTACCTCACCACTCTGGTCAATACAGGGTTCAAGACTGCTTTCATTAGGGTGCACCTTTGCTCCATCATGGCCTACCACAACTGCCTTGATAACAGTCCCATTTCAACGCACCTGCTGGTATTGTGATTCATGAAAGGTCTTGCCAATCTCCAACCCCCAGTCTTCCAACTTATGCTGTCTTGGGACCTTAACATCATTTTACACCAACTCACACAGAGCCCATTCAAACATCTGCAAGAAGTGCCAATAACATTCATCACCTAGAAGCCCTTCTATCATGTTGCCATCACCTCGGCCAGGTACATCAGTGAGCTGCAGGCACTGGTCACCCATCCACCCTACACCCAGATCTATCATGACTGTGCCACACTCATGACGCACCCTAGCTTTCTCCCTCAGGTAGCCTTGGCATTCCATATTAACCAGATGATCATGCTACCCTTCTTTTACACTGAGTCTTGTCCCACTTCTGAACACCAGCAGGTCCACATCCTGGACTGTGTATTGGTCCTGTGCACATTTATCCAAAGAACAGAATCCAACCAACAGGCACTCAACTCTTCATCTTCTTTGACCCTATCAGACCAGGACTCCCAGTCATGAAGTGAACACTTTTTTTCAGTGAATCTTAGATTGTATAGTGTTCTGCTATTTCTGAGCAGGTGCCCAATTCTCGGACACCATCTAGGTTTATCATCTCAAGCACCATCCAGGTTTATCATCTCATAGCTACCACCCAGACAAACTTCAACTCTGTTCTTATAGAGGACATATACAAGGGTGCAACCTGGCGCACCTTCAAGGAATACTACTGCATTGACCAACATTCCCTGGAGGACAGCTCCTTTGGATGAGTGGTCCTGTGCATGGCTGCACACTCTTGACAGCATCCACTGGGTGTTTCACCCTGCAGGACAAAAGTGGGAACTATGCAACATTGTACAGCCCCCTGTCATGCTAAGAGGAGCTATACATTTAAAAACTGGACATGTTTGAAGTTGTTGTACATACTAAGATGATGTTGAATGTGTTATATGTTCTAAAATGGTATGGTGAGTCCATTGACTGCTTTAAGTTTTAAGTCAGCTGTAACTGCTTCATAAATTGCCATTGGTTTTTAGTGCATTATTAAAAGAGAAACAAAAGTATACATTTTCAATGCCCCTGTCTATCTGTCTCTGAGAATCAGGACTGGGACAGCCTTGTAGACAAACTTGACCCTGAGCCCAGCAATCCACAGACCTCATCCTGCCACAGTCCACACATGGTTGGTGGAGGGGGGTATATGCTCCTAGGACACCACCTAATCCTCCCCCCCCCCCGCCCCCCAGCCATGGCTAGAGAATCACCAGTGTGTTGCTGACTCATCCTGCTTGTCCAAAGAGAAACCACATTACAGGTAAGTAACCTCGCTTGGCCTTTGTTGAACTCATACAATTCATATTGTTAAATTATGGCAAATAAAAATATCTTACTTGTTATTACATGAGTTCATGCATCCTTGATATCCTTTCTGGTTCCCTTGACTTGGTGTACACTTTTCCAGAAGGAAGAAACATGTGAGATGTGATGCTGCACTCACTCCTGTTTCAAGGGAAATTTAGTTCCCAAAAGCTAACCTCAAAACCCATCTCTTCTGTTCTGCCTTTAACCTTCCTTTCCCGGCCCTATCTCCCCCCCCCCCCCAGGCCTATGACAGCATACCCCTACCCCTGTCTTATATTATTTTCTATGTTGTTGCCGTCCCCTTCTCTTTTCCCTTTTGTCACCCATCTTTACCCCCCAATCTGTTTCTCTGTTTCTATCCCTTTTTTCTTTGATTTTATGGCGTTCCTTTTCTGGCTCTCTTTCGCAGCTCTCTCTCTTTTTAACATTTTTTTAATTGATTTTATGTATTGTGAACCGCCCAGATGCTAACTGTATTGGGCGGTATATAAAGTTTTAATAAACATAAACATACAGTTGTAGCCAGCTTTAAGTAGGTAAGAGTAGCCCTGGAGGTGCTACACAAAAGAAAATTATAGGAGTGCCTGCCATTTTAAAGGGAAAATGAAAAAAGGATAGCAAACAAGTCACCTAAAATAAAAGATAAAGAAGGGGGAGACTTAGCTCAAGGCCTAAACTGGAGCAAATGAAATGGTGCAAATCAGAAAGGCACAAAAGATAAAAGTAGTGGGCCAGATTTTCGAAAGGCATTTACACAGTTGACAGCCCAGTAAACCATGTAAATGCCTTAAATGGGGATATTCAAGGGCACTTACACAGGTAGTGCTGTTGAATATCCCCTTCTAACTCCACAAGCACCCCGATGTTATCAGGTTAGCGTCGGGGCGTGTTGGGGGCATTCCTGGGTGGAGAGGAGGCGGCGATATTGCACCACTACTCCGTTAGAGATCCACAGCTAAAACTAGGCCAGTTTTTGGCTCGCCTAGTTTTAGCCACAGATCGCTAATCGGGTAGCGGTGCAATATCGCCACTACTCAGTTAGGCTCTGCGGCTGTTTCCTCTGTGCGCTAAACCCAGATATTCAATGTCGTCACTGCGGCATTGAATATCCGGGGTTAGGGGTCAGAGGGCAGGGCTATGCACCGTAGCAGCGCATAGCCTGCCCAGATGAATATCAACCCCAGAATTTTTAAGTAAAACACCTTTGACCCCCAAAAATAAAGTCTCTACAGTCCTTATCTCAGGCAAAACAATAGACAAGACAAAATGTAACTGTAAGTCCTTGGGCTCGAAGTTCTCCTTTATGTTCTCTTCCTAATTCTCTCCTGCTGGTACCCACTCTTCTGTCCCCTGTTTGCGCTGCTCTTCTTCTGGAGGCAATAGATCTCTCTTCAGAAAACCAGTGACAATTTTACCAAGTGTCATCATTGAGTCTATTGCTCTGGAGTCTATTGCTCTGGACGTGGGGGTTATTCTGTCCCACGAATAGCGTGGATGGACGTCCATCCCCGCTATTCGTGGCCCTCCCCACCAGCATGTAACTCCCCCGCTGGTTGTACGGGGAAATTAGACAGGGGCAGGTAGGGGCGGAGTTAGGGCAGGCGGTGGGCAGTCGCCGGCCCTGGACGTACAGAGCCGATTCTAATGTCGGCCTTGTACGTTCGGGGCCGGCAATTTGTATGAGGAAGTTATTCCACCTCCAAAGTGGAATAACTTCCCCAGATGTCATGGATCGGCAGGCCCAGGGGGTGGATGGGGCAGGGGGTGGCCGAGGACATTTCCTGCAGCCCAACCCTGGTCGTAGGTGGCCCGATCGGGGATCAGGCTGCGGGGAATGCTTTGAAGGAGGCGACGGCCAGGATTGCGGCTTTACAATGGAGCCATGGTGCCATGGCAACCAGACGCCATGGCGCCGCAGCTCCATTATAACACCCCAACTGAATCACACTCTTGGCCTGCACATACAGGACTGTTTGCAATTCTGATCCCATGGGACTAGACATGCCCTGTGGGATCAGAATCGCGACGCCCTCTGTATGTCCGGTGCAGACTGGACATATACAGGATTCTACGTCCAGGATGGAATGACCCCCCCAAGTGGGGTATTTTCAGTAGAAGCAGCCAGCACACTTAAAGTAGCTGATCATCACTGCTTTAATTTAAACCTGAATATTCAATGCCGGGGCTATATCCAGCTATTGGCGTTGACAACTGGTTAGCTGATTGGCCATTGTAGCTATCCGACTACAAGCTGACTATTGCCACCGACCAGTTAGCTAAAGTTAGGCCAGTCTTTTTTGGGCCTAACTTTAACCAGTTAGGGTTAAGTGGCCAGCACCTCGATATCACCTCCGACCCGCCAATTGACGATGCCACTCCAGTTCTACCCCTGGAATGCCCCGACACTAAGGAGGGTCATTCATACCCCTGCCACCCCGGTGCAAAGGCTCTCTGTATGTACATCTGTGTTCTACGGGGAGCTGTAGTCAGGGGTGGTCAGTAGGCAGGGTGAGGGTGGGGCATGGGCGGTGTGAGACCCCGGACGTACAGGGCCGATTCAGAGATTGGCCCTGTACATCCGGGGTTGGCCGGGTAGATGGAGGACTTATTCCACCTCTGAGGTGAAATAAATCCCCTTGGGTGTCGGGGGACAGTGGTGGATGGTGAGGACAGACAGGTAAAGTATGAATGGGGATCCCCGTAGCCTGACCCTGGCCATGGGAGGCCGGATCGGGGGTCAGACTGCGGGGAAAGGGCATTTTGAGACGGCGGTCGGGGATCGCGGCTCCGTAATGGAGCTGCGGTGTCATGGTAATGCAGCTTCATTATGGAGCCAGGCTGAGTTAGCTGGGTATGCGGCTGGGCATGTGGCCAATCAGAATCGGGGTCTGGCCTGCACATCCAGGCTGTAGACCCGATTCTGATTCCATGGGGTCTACCTCTTTATGCCCCGATTCATTTCAGCCATACAGGGGCTGGACGGCAAGTACAGAATTGGCCTCTAAGTGTTTAGCATGGGGATGTTCAAACCCAGTACAAGGGGATATTCAGCTGCACAAAACATTTTGGTGCTAACCAGTTAAATAACTGAAAATGCCCCCCTACCCAAATGTCTCCTGTAAGTCCCCTGACAAAGAGTGATATATGTCTGGTACAGAGATATGCATTCAGAAGAACCTCAGAACTATGTTTTGGTACTCCGAGCAAGGCAGTTCTCAGGCATGCCAATTTCCCCATTTTCAAGCCAAACATAGTGTATGTATACTTTAGTTATATGCTCTGCTCATTTGATCTTTTTTACCAAATTACATAAGTCAAAATATGTCCAAGAAATGAATCCTGTAGGAACAGAGCATCACAAGTCATATGCAGCAAAAAAACAAGCAGATGTTTCCAGTTTAACCACTGATGGAGGTGGTGTGGTAAATATGAAAGCAAAACATGGCATATTCTGAATGACTTGCTGCTGCTTTAAGTGAGTCGCATAACTTTGAATCAACATTAATTGAACCATCCTAAGTGCTTCATAGCGTATTTCTAGGCTTAAACCCGGAGTTAATTTTATGTCAGTGGCTCGATATTGCTGCTGCAAGGTTATCAGTGGGTGCTGCCCTTGGATTGCCATAATATTAACCGGCCAGCGATGGCACCTGCAGATGTTCAGTTAGTGCCGCTGAATATCGGGGCTAGGGGGATTAACATGTTAGCATGTTTTACTATTGGGCCCCTTATCTTTAACTATATTTCTAAAAGTGGAGTATGATTTTCAGAGAGGACGATACACTGTACAGATCTATAAATATTATTTTATGAGATTTAAAATTACTGTGCCTGATTTTCAAAACGGACAATATTCAAATGCCAGGGCGGTCAGTTGGGGCACTATTGATGGGATAGTCAGTGTCCGGATCGGAGCTTCCGCTGGATATTTAAGCTGAGTGGTGCGTGGATAGCGTGATTTTAGCTGGCACTAGCCCGGATTGCAATTTAGGTCTGCTGTTCGTGCGTCCTAAATTGTCAAGAAAAAGCTGCTGAAAATCATGGCTAATCCTGTAAGTGCTGGTCCTGACCCTGTTCCACCACTGAATGGGCTTTAAACATTATCTATAAATTATAAGCATGAAGAAATTAATTTCAGCTACAGTAAGACCCTAGTAACCATCAGCTAAACTGACTGATTTCACACAGGGCCTCAGAGATGTGGAGAAGGGTCTGAATGGACATTCTGGCACTTAGGATAACGGGCATGATTTCTTGGCTTCTATTTGTCTTTCAGTCCTGAAGAGGAAGTGTCTTAAATTTTAGAAAGGTTTTGTTAGCCTCAAGTAGCACATGATCACGGTGACTTCTCGGTGGCGGTGTCCTTGGACCTTTCTGCTGCCTTCGTTCTCGTCAACCACTCCCTTCTCTTGGCCCGCTTACGTGAGGCGGGTCTCTGCAGCACGGTTCTTCACTGGTTTCACTCCTTCCTCTCTTCCAGGTCTTGCTCTGTTCTTTCTTTGTCCACCCCAGTATCTTCTTCCGAGCCTTTTCCCCTCCCCTGCGGTGTTCCACAGGGCTCTGTATTGGCCCCCCTCCTCTTTAATATCTTTCTCTCACCACTTGCTTTACTGGTTCAACAACACAGGATTTCTGCTTTCTACTGCACTGATGATCTGGTTCTCTTGCATCACACTTCTCCGCTCCATCCTAATCTCTCCCCCCTCAACGCCTGCCTCTCTGCAGTTGCCGACTGGCTCACTACCCATTGTCTACATCTTAATCTAACAAAAACTCTTGCCATCTGGTTTACCCACAGTAGCCCCCCCTCCTCTGGTTGCACCCTCCCTATCTGGCTCACCTATCCCCTTGGTATCTTCCTTTTGTTACCTGGGTGTTTTCTTTGACTCTGATCTGTCTTTTCGGGATCACATTTCTCATGTTTCCAAAACATCATTTTTCTTCCTCCGCCAAATTCACGCTATCCGGCCCTTTCTCACTTCACAGGCACTCACTACCCTTCTCTTATCCCTGGTCATGTCCCGCATCAATTTTTGTAACTCTGTTCTGGTTGGGCTCTCCTCTTCACAACTTCATCGCTTACAACGTATCCAGAATACCGCTGCTCGGCTTATCTCCCACTCTTCTCCTCGTGATCACATTACCCCTCTTCTTATTCACCTTCACTGGCTCCCTGTTAAATTCCGCATTCACTTCAAAATCCTTTCACTTGTCCATCAGGTTCTCTATACTCACTCACCTCAATATCTGGCCGACCTTATTCACTTTCACACCCCTACACGCACTTTACGATCATTGCATCTTAATCGCTTACATCTTCCCTCCCCTTCACGTGCCCATCTTCAGTCCACTCGCTCCTCTGCCTTTTTTTTCATCAGTCCCGCCCTTTGGAACTCCTTACCCTCCTCTTTCCAGCTCGAACAGCAGTACACCACCTTTAAGAGCAGTCTGAAAACCGATCTCTTTGCCATTGCTTTCGACCTCCCCGCCCCCTTTGTGTAAGCTTGTTCCACCTCTTTTTCCTCTCCTCTTTTGTCTCGTGTGGATTTACTGTTTTGCTTTCCTATCCATTATTGTAACTTCCTTTCCACTTTCTGCCATTGGCTTTCTGTATTTTTATTCTATGTAAACTGCTTTGATGTTATTGTTTAGCGGTATATAAAGTAAATAAACATAAACATAACATAAGTAAAATATGTGCTTTGCATATATCAGTATGGTTTTTGTTATCAGAAATCTGCTCTTAAAATATGAATAATTTGACTTTGGATTTAATTACTCCTCTTTTCAAATCCAAGATCAGATCAAAGTTCACAGCAGGGAGGCCCCTGAGAGCTTACAATCTAAGGCGCCGATGCAGAAACCCTACGCCAGAGCCCAGCGCTAAAGCTCTAGCAGAGTTTCCTAATGCAAGTTTAACACAGATTTTTTTTTGCGTAGCGATGTCGTAAAAGCAAACAGCATTCATCAATATATAATAAATCCCCATCAATGTTGTCATCAAAATTTATTTTTTTGTTGGACCATATCCAGTACCTAGTTTGTTATCCAAACTTAGCCGGTATCCCCAATGGTCCTTTTATTTTTTATTTAAATACTGTATATATGCAACAGGATGTGTGGAGAAGTAGCAGCCTAATGGTTAGAGTACTGGCTTGGTAACCAAGAGAACAGGGTTTAGTTCCCACTAGCATTCCTTGTGGCCTTGGGCAACTCACTTAACCCTCCATTGCCTCGGAAGGACGTCCTAGCAGTCTACTTCCGGTCACACTGCCAAGAAAGCCCAGGAACTGTTGGGTCAGCAAGAGTACACATTGACTCGAAGGCACACATTTTTTACAATAGGATGTAAACAGCATGCAAATAAACTGAGCACAAAAAAACAGCGCGAATCAAGGGGAGCAAGCCAGACACATGCACAAAGAGGCTTGCGTTAAATCTGGCATCTGTACGCATGACTGGAATGCTAAAATTTCATCTGAGATGAAGTTGACACAATCCTCTAACCTTCCCGATTGCAGCCCAGTCCTCAATTCTGTACCCCTCCCCCAGCATGATTGCAGTCTGAAATTACCTGGTGGCCAAGTGGCCCTAATCCTCCCACTCCTGAACCAGAAAATTACCTGGAGGCCCATTGTCCCCAACTTCCCCACCCCCCCAAACCAGAAAATGTCCTGGTGGTCTAGTGAACCCTACCCCCACCCTTCAAATGCTCCAAGTACGTTACATGTTGGGCGCAAGTGTGTTGTTCACACGCCCCTGCATCTCCATCTTGAAAAATGGTGGGGCCAGACTGCCATATAAGGCAAAACTGACTCATATGGCAGAGTGACACCTTCCCAGGTTGAATCCTGGGGATGCATGATGCAGGGACAGCTGTCCCAGGATGCACCCCGGGAGTCACTTTGCCATATAATTCATTTTTTTACATTATATGGCAGTCAGACCCTGCCCTGTGCATCCCAGGATGCATTGCATGGGGCCAGGTGCTGCCATTGTAGAAGATAGCAGCGTGGAGGCAGGAGCATTCTGGCCCCCCCTCCCAACTTGTAAGGTACTGGGAGGGTTTGGGGGGTAGGGTCCAGTAGATTTTCAGTTTTGGGTGGTGGTAGGGGTTGGGGTCACTGGGTCACCAAGTAATTTTCTGATTCAGGGCATGGGGAGGATTGGGGCCACTGGGCCATCAGCTAAGTTTGTTGGATGGAGGATCTTTTCCTTCACCTGCATCTTTACGTCTGTATGAAGCAGGCATAAAGATAAAGTGCAGATTTATACATTGGGAATGATTTTAGAATCATCATTTTGCATGTGATTAGCATGCCCACTGTTCAGTACTTTAGTGCAGTGATTTTGCTGGCGTTTTTCTGGCTCTAGCTTGCTTTCTGAATTAGAAAGCAAGCAGGGCCAGCGCAACCCACTGTACAAGCGACGCAGTTGCACAGCGGCAGCGCAGAGTCCAATATCTCCTCAGTGGCGATAGCACAAATCTTGGTGGCAGAGGGGAACAGCACCAATACCGTGACCAGATAAAGCACAAAAGCCAGCATTTTTTAAAAAATTATAGTTCTATCTAATCTATTCTAACACAACTTTATGTACCGCAATGATCCCAAACTAAATAGTGGTTCTGCATGGTTTACAGCAAGGAAAAAGCATTCATATAAGAAAAACCATTCATTTTGATTAAACTATCATGTTTTCAACCTTTTATGAAATTGGGGAAAAGAAGGGATACATTTCAAATATTTGGGCAATTCAGACTAATACTGTACCGCCAAATACGGAAACATAATCTTAAATAAACACCCCTACAAGATGGATACAGCAAGGTGTTAGTAGATTGCAAGCGCTTAGATTTACAAGACATTAGAGGAAGTAATAACAAGCCACTTAACCCTCCATTGCCTCAGGTACACTTAGATTGTGAGCCCTTCGGGGACAAGGGAATAAAAAGTACCTGTTAGTATGCATGTAAACCGCATTGATTCTAAAGAGCGCGGTATAAAAAATAAATAAATAAATAAAATAAAAAGATATTCTGGAACAAAATCATTAAAGAATTTGTATAAAAATGTAAAAATCTTAAAACAAATCCGTTAGTTACCTTTAACCAATGTAATTTATGTAGCAGAGGGGTTATTTTAGTATACCGGGAAATGCCAAAAATAAGACAGGCAGCCATGGATTGACACAGTTGTAATCATCTAATCTGAAGCTGAGAACAATTCAGAAATAATACATTTCCATAATGCAAATATGACAAGATAGTGCTTTGCACCACGATTTGAAAATGTTCTATTGAAAAATAATCCCTTAATCTATCCAATTGGTGTAGTTTATAAAACGTTTTAGAGAAAATCAAACTTACATAGGTCTCAAATGTTAGATTTGTGCCTATCAAAATCCCAAATGTTAGATTTGTGTCCATCAAAATCCCAAGAACTTTTAAGACCAGATCTAACTTCAGCTCTAATTCCATTAAAGCACACTTTATAGAATCTGATAAAGGCTTATTATTATTAAAACACTGTGATGGTGTATATAAGAAACTCCCCATCCCCTGCAGGGAAACTCCGCAGCCAAGCTTAGTCCCTGTCCCTTTAAGGGATGATCACGCCTACAGGGACCTACCCTCTGTGCCGAGGCAGCGCTCTTCACCCAGGAAGCATTGCAACCACGAGAGAAGGCACAAGAGGCGCCATTCCAGTAGCGGGAGTGATCGCAGCAGGGACAGCCGACGGAGGAAGCACAAGAGAAAGAGGAACACAGCTCAAGCTCCAGCCTCTCACCAATTACCTCGCTCCTTAGACCCCCCCCCCCCCCGAGTGATCTGGAGGCTCCCATCACCAACCCAGAGACAATCTGGCAGCTCTTTTCCCATCTCTTGCAGCAAGTCCTACTCTCCACCCCTGCACCTTTCATCGCCATGGGGGACACAGAGGCAGCAGGCCGAATATACAGTCCTACAGGTTTAGTGGGGCACACAGCCACTCCCACAGACTCAAACCCCGACCAGTTAATAAAGAGCCTGCCTCACCACCAGCAACATGATTCCCTGGTGGCGGTGAGCCTCTCCCTTGACCAATCCCCGATGCTGGGATTGAATGACAGTGGGGAAGAGGAAAAGGCAGTGATGTTGAGTTCAGCAGCACCTGGTGGCTCTGCAGCGGACACCAGCTCCTGCGCCTCCAAGGACTCGGCAGGGAACTCCGTCAACTTCGAGCTCAGACCTGCCACAGCCCCAGCCACCCCCCAGAGGGCCTTACTTATTCTAAATTTCTATGAAGGGTGATGACTGGATTTAGCCCTCACCACTCCAGACGCTCAAGTACAAAAAGGCCCAGAAATACTTAAGTATTTGGATGCACCCAAGATGGCTGTGACCATGCCAATCAATCAACGACTGCTGGACGCCCAGACAAAGCTTTGGCACATGCCAGCTTCTGGCCACACATGCTTCTGCAAGCTGGACATGAAGTACCAGGTCCAGTTGGCACTGGGATTCATCACGACACAACTCCCTTACCAGTCTATCGTGGTGTTGTCCGCCTTGAAGCATGCAAAATCTTCATGCAATCACACTAACGCGCCACCTGGAAAAGATCCAAAACTCCTGAATGACGTGGGAAGGAAGGTGTTCTAAGGTGCTATGCTCAGCGCCAGAATCACAGTGCACCAATTCCAGCATATCCTCTTCCAGGATGTCCTGCTGGGAAATTTGAGAAACACTATCTATGCCTTGCCCCAGGAAACTCAGGCACTATCACCTCCTTTCTTCTGCTGGCCATTCCTCACCCAAGCATCCTTCTAACTTTTAATGTCACCTTTTCTTCCTGTTTAGCTACTTTAAGATAATCAGACACAATTACACCTAGGTCCTGCTCTTCGTTAGTGGAAAAAAGTACTTCACCCCCTATACTATATTGCTTCCTTGGATTGCTACATCCCAAATTCATGACCTTGCATTTTTTAACATTAAATCTCAGCTGCCAAATTCTAGACCATTCTTCAGGTTTAGCTAGATCCCTCCTCATGTTATCTATACCTTCCTGGGTGTCTACTCTATTGCAGATTTTGGTATCATCCGCAAAGAGGCAAACCTTACCTGACAGCCCTTCCGTAATAGCACTAACAAAGATGTTAAAAAGAATCGGACCAAGGACAGATCCTCGCAGTACACCACTGGTAACCTCCTTCTCCTCATAGTGAGCTCCATTTACCTGTACCATTTGTCGCCTCCCACTCAACCAATTTCTAACCCAAGCAGTAACTTTAGGGTCCATCCCTAGGGTGCTCAGTTTGTTTATAAGTCGCCTGTGAGGAACGGTGTCAAAGGCTTTACTGAAATCTAAATACACCACATTTAGGGCTTTCCCTCTCTCCAACTCCCTGGTCACCCAGTCAAAGAAATCAATCAGATTTGTCTGACAAGACCTGCCTCTGGTGAATCCATGTTGCCTCGGATCCTGTAATCAGCTGGACTCCAGAAACGTCACTGTTTTCTCTGTCAGCAGAGCTTCCAATAATTTATTCACCATCGAGGTTAAACTAACTGGCCTGTAGTTTTCAACCACATCCTTACTTCCACTTTTGTGTAAAGGGACCACATGTGCCTCTTTCCAGTCCTTACTTCTGTTCCTGTTTGTGGGTATTTTCTGAGGTCCTGCTCCTGGTTCTTCATCTGTGAACACAGAAGAGAAATATTTGTTAAGCAATTCCGCTTTATCCTCATCAGCTTCTACATATTCCTCCCCTTCATCCTTGAGTCTGACAATACCACTTTTACCCTTACTCTTCTCACTAACATATCTGAAAAATGTCTTATCCCCCCATTTTATTGCATTGGCCATTTCCTCTTTTTGAATCTTTGCTTTCCTGACTATTTGGCTAGCTTCTCTAAGTTCTTCCAAATATGGATGCCTGCCCTCCTCTTTCTGTGATCTCTTGTAGTTCATGAGGGCCTCCCTCTTTTTCTTCACCTTTTCAGCTACTTCTTTCAAAACCCATAGCGATCTCCTTTTCCTTTTACCTTTATTTACCATTTTAACAAAAAGGTTGGTTGCCCTTAAAATATCTCCTTTTAGTTTTGCCCACTGTTTTTCTACAACCCCCTCAGCTATTCCCTCCCATTAATGACTCCCTGAGGTATTGTTCCATCTTGGCAAAGTTAGTTTTCCTAAAATCTAAGACCCTTGCTTTTGAATGGAAATAACAGCCCTAGTCCTAATAGTAAACCACACCATCTGGTGATCACTGGATGCAAAATGATCTCCCACTTTAATATCAGAAGCACTATCACCATTGGTAAGCACCAAGTCCAGTATGGCTCCTTCACATGTGGATTCTGTTACCAGTTGCCTGAATAGTTCTCCCTGTAAAGAATCCAGTATCTCCTTACTTCCAGATGATACTGCAGCAGGAATGTGCCAATCAACATCTGGCATATTGAAATCTCCTATCAGTAGCACTTCCCCTTTCCTGCAATGCTGCATATGTCTTCAATTAACTCTCTGTCCACCTCTTCCTTCTTCCTCCTGTGAGGGAAGTCTGTATATCAAGCCAATGCAAATAGATTTCTCTTTCCCTCTTTCTAGTTTAATCCACAGTGCCTCCTCTCTCCCTTTTAAGCTCTGTAGTTCCAAAGCTTTAATATTATTTTTTACATATAGTGCCACTCCTCCTCCCCTTCTTCCTTCCCTGTCCTTTCTGAATAACGTATAGCGTGATATAGTTACATCCCAGTCATGGTTTTCTGTGAACCATGTTTCTGTAACTGCCACTAAATCCAAGTCAGACTCTCCCATTAAAGCTTCAACATCTGGGATCTTATTTCCCATGCTACGGGCATTTATACACACTGCTTTCCATATGTTGCCCATTTTACCCATTTTCATAAAGGTATTTATGAAAATGTGTTTCAATGTGTTTATACCTCAAAAATCAATGTGTTTATACCTCAAAAATTTCCTGTCATGATTTGACAATTTCCAATCTGTAATCAAACCGCTGCTGATCGCTGGAAGTAGCGGTATACAAATGTATACTAAATAAAATAAAATAAATAAATAAATTTAATGTTTCACTTACTTGGGGACTTTCACTTACCTGGAGGCTTTCTTCACCCATCCCCAATGAATAAAGATTGGGTCTCCTATGTTCCAGTATGCATCCATTTTATCTTCCATGGCATTATTAAGGGCCTGGTAGTGCTGGACGTTCAACTGTCTAGGGTTGAGCTGAGGGGAGGGTATGTGATGGTGTGGATAAAAAGCTCCCCATCCTCCGCAGGGAAACACCCCAGCCAAGCTTAGTCCAAGGGAGGTATTGCTCTGGTAAGAACTTAAGCCCCTGTCCCTTTAAGAGGCAAAGCTAGAGAATGCCTGGGAAAGGTGTGGCCCAGTTCCAGGCTTTATCCCAGGAAGCAAAGGGACCTGGGTGGGGGAGGAGAGAGAGGAGGCTGAGGTTTTTTGGCGTTATCTCTGAATGGAGACTACTGACAAGGTAGGAGCTGTGTTTAAAGTAGCTGCTGTGCCTTCAGCCTTATTATTAGAGTTCTACTCAGCTGGAGGACTCCTGTGCTATAGAGAACTGTTGTTTACTTTATCTGTGGATATGCTGCCCTGCTGTTAACGACTGAAAGAGTACTACCGAGTTGTGCCCCTGAGTGAAGGGACTTTGGGGAAGAAGCAGTTTCTTCTTTCCTTAGAACTGTCTGTGCTGGAACAGCGTTCTCTCACCCAGCAGAACAGGGCTGCTAAGACTGATTAAGGAACTGCTACAGCTGATCCTGCAGCCAAGAGTGTGTCTGTAACACTATGTGTATTGCAAACCCAAGAAGGGCCAGGGCAGTCTGCTTGGGTGTTTATCCTGAAAATAAAGCATATCTTTATTTAAACCTCCTACTGGTTGTGGAGTCTTGTCATTACTCATCTGCAGTATACCACAAGCACATAATCTTTTGTTTTTGAAATATTGACTTGTAAATAATGATTTTTCCCAAATTTCCAAGTTTACAACAGCAGCCTTAATAATTGTATAAAACACAGTTGCTTTTCAGGTTGCTGTAGTATGCAGCTCTTCAGGGCTTTGAGACAATACCTTTTCTGACACTTCTAAAATTTGTCTTGGCATTTTGCAACCCTTGAGTTTGCCGCCTTCTCTATCCTCCTCCTCCTGTTGCCCATGCCAAAGGATCCCCAGGCTGCCAGGTATAAGGTATTAAGTTGCAGTACTGCTGCTTGCTTTTTCTCTCCTCCTTTTTCAGCCCATGCTGCTTTGCATATCTGTATTTGAGCTGAAGGGAGGGGGAGGGAGGGAGATGCTTTGTATGTATGGAGGCCTGTGTGGTTCACACATCTGATGTTCAAACTACACAGGATTGTGAAATTCAAACATATCATGTTTGAACTACATAGGTCTCTGAACATACAGAGCACCCTCTATCCCACGATTCAAAGTGCTATGGGTTGAAATTGGAGGAGGGGGGGATGTAAGTGCCAGCAAGAGTGTGAAGTAAGATGAGGTGTTCAGTGGACGTGATAGAACAAAGATTTGAGGATGTTAGGCAAAGGGGGGACTCATTGGTTTAGGGAAGGGGAGGGAGAGCAGAAAAAGAAAGGGAAATGGGGGAGAGCAGGGACTTGGAGACTGGGGAAAGATTAATGTTGAAGGGAGACATAAGGGAGGAGTGGATGAAAACAGGAGAGGGGTGAAACCACAATTGGACAGCAGACCCTGGAAAGAAAGCAGAAGATAGAGGAAAGCAGGAAAAAGACTGGGACCAGCATGATTTGAAAAAATAATTCTTTGATCAGAAAGGTAGAAAAGTATTCTATTTTAAATGTACTAATTGGATATGTCAACTTTGGGAAATACATATCGCTGATGCCTTTGTAATTTGTTCAGTCCAAGAGGAAACTGATTTCTGTTTCTATCTCTCCAGTGCTGCACTGCAAGGAGAATCTGACGTCTTGGGGTTTTCAGTTACATGTTTGTCTGCATATTTCTATTTCTAATTTGTGGTCTGTTCTCTTTCTGGTGATGGGCTGTCTGTGTTTTGCATATGTGACTGAGATGCAGTATTCTGCTAGTGGGGCTTGAGGGAGGGGCAGCTCCCTTAGGCCAGCCGACTAGCTAGGATTTAGTGGTTTTAAGGGGGGTGGGGCTTGACAGGCTAGCCGGGTTTGCTTTCAAGGATCAGGATGGAGGGGTAGGGTTACAGGTGCCTGACCGACTAGCCGGGATGTCAGTCAGTTATATCTCAACAAATAGAGGTGACCTACATGGAGCAGTGGGTACACCCCTAAACAAAGGCATGGGAGCGGCAGGTGCACCTACTCTTGCCACTTTGCGGGGCAGACTAGATGGACCATGCTGGTGTTTATCTGCCGTCATATACTATGTTATGTATGTTACTATGAGTCAGAGGGTGCATTGATTCCCCACTGGACAGTTCCTGATGGGGATCTGGAGCTGTCCATAGAGGATTGGTGCTGAATGGGGTGGTGGTCACATTTTTTTATTAATATTGTTGGTGCTGCGGATTTGTACATCCATGGCACCAACAATATTGTTAGATTGGCAGCAGCTACGATTCCTATCAAACAGGATCTCCGGCTGATATCAATACATTTGTGGCAGCCATCGAGCAAAATATTTTCATGCAGTGGCTGCCAAAAATAAACGCCTACTCCCTGCAAGTGCCTGTAATATCTGTATTTCTCCCATGTTAGCTGCTACTGCCAAGTGATAAATCTACGTTGGCCCCGTGGTAGCCGCTAACGCCCTTTAATAATCATGTCCCTAAATGTCTACCTTTGGCGTTTCACTAGTGTTCAGAAAACATTTGTTTGGGTTGAAAAGAAATAAAACATCTACATTGTGGGGATTCTTTATACTGGAGAACGGGTCCTGCTACTGGTATTAAATACTAATTCGTTTATTTAGCTAGGTTTATATACCGCTGTTACTCCTTAATTAAAAAAGGAAGGGACGAACATGGACAATAGTTCTTGGGATTGATTGATCCATCCAGCATTGTTTTTTTTTTTTCAAAACAGGGCATATATGTGGAGCCCGACCCCATAAGGGGCATGTCTGGGCCATCTGAACGCCCCTGAACAGGACTGCCCTATTAGCTAGATGTTCCCACAGGTACAGGATCAGGCACTGAGACGGCCCGGCATGCCCCTGCATCCCCTTCGGAGACTCCTCCCCGCTGCAGTGCCGACCACTGGCCATGTGGTAAGGTTGTATGGGCTGCCTGCTGCAGCCCACGGGACGTTTATCACCTCTGTGATGCTATAAACCCCACATCCTGATGGCAGCTGGTGGACATTCAGTGTCATGACCTGAATCAGCACTGTACGTCCAGGTGCCTGGCCTGCCCCCGTCCTGCCCCCGTCCAGCTCTCCCTGCACTGAGACTGTGTGCACGCGGGAAGATTGCTTTGCGGAATACGGGCCAGGCGGCTAGCAGGACTGCACATCCCACCGGGATGTACAGCCCCGCTATTTGCTTTACAAAATCGGGCCCATATTATCTTTAACCTATTTGGAAATACCCCTTCATCTAAACAATAAATTTATAATCATTGACAAAAAAATCTACAAAAATCTCCACTTGTGTAAATACTACAGTTGAGCAAAGGTTCAATGGGTTAGAGATATTGTTTAAAGAATGAAGTGCTTCTAACACTTGAGGGAGAGAAACAGCAGCAGATTTATCCCACATCACATCTATTGGTTCAACATTGTCTGAATTAGGCATAGAAGACATCAAAATTGAATATAGTATTAGAGATTTTAATCTTCGGTGCCTCTGCAAAAGCTTGGCAACTAATTTGTGGTTGGTGAATCTTCACATGACCAAAACCAGAGAGGTTTTGAAAAATATTGAACAACATTTTTGAATCAGAAGCATCAGACTGGATCCTATCATAATGGGCCCATTTAGTTCTTGTCATTAGTTCTTGGTATCTCCCCAAACCTTCCATATATCTGGATAAGGCAATAGTGTCTGGATTTTCATCCCTGCCTCTCACCTGTCATTTCTCTGACTTCAAAGAAGACTGCAGCTCACCTGTAACTCCTTTGTTAACACACAGAAATTGAAAATAACCCACACTTCTATACATGTAAACCAAAGTACATTTGCACATATATTGTTACTCAAGTGTGTTGAAAGGAGGGGAGTTCAAACCAAAGTGATACACTTTACTGTCTGCCACGGCACCATAAACCTCATTGCTCCCAGTCATCCATAGTCAATAATATGGTCAGGCAACTTCCAGGAATGAATCACTTGTATCAATTAGGTAGAATAATATCCATAAAACTTCTTATCCTGCTTAAATTGATGTTTTCCAAAGGTATGCCATTTGTTATACTTCTCTATTAAACTGAAGAGGGAGCCCAACCTGCAATCTAAATCCGAAAAATGCCTAATCAAAGGCAATGATGGAATGACCTCATCTAAGAGTCTTCTATGAGATATCTAACATTCCTAATTTCATCAGTGCAAGTGACTGTATACATGTCCCACTGATAGCACCTTGTCACAGGAAAGGGCCTTAGGGGAGTCACAAACATGGAATAAGAACATGACTGTCATGATTGTAGGTCCAGGCATCTGGAATCCTGCCATGAATCATATATCCTGTGTCAAAGTGCCATCAGACTGAGGGGATCAGGTAAGGTAAATGCTGCTTTTTGCCTATCTGTCTGTTTCAGCTTCGCATGCCTTGCAACCACATATTTACAATACTGCTAGCTACACACTCGCATACCTGCTCCCTTTCTATTTAGTGTAAATACCCTGCTAGGGTTGCCACCTGGCTTAAGAATTTCAGGACATGCTAATCTATTCCCTCTTTATGCCACTTTCTGTAGAAAAGTTTAGATTGGCTTTTCATAGGGAAAGCAATAGAAGAGGACATCTTAGGCCCACCTGCAGCCAATTAGGATAATCAAGATGTTTCAGGACTAACCTGAGCCATTTGCTGCAACTGGACCGGTTCTAAAAAAGTCCTAAGCTGTTTCACAAGTCGTAGCTGATAGTACAGTTGACCTTCTAACTTGGAAATATGGGTCTCAGAATCAAGCTTCATTCACAAATTATGAAGACATTACAGTATTCAACTTGGCTTCCCCCACTGAAACTATGGCCTCTGGATACACCTTACCCAACCACAGAGCCTCTGACTTTCCCACATTCATCTTTAATCTATTATCCTCCAACCACTGAGCTACAAGACCCAATTTATCATTAAAACTTGCCAACTCCTCTTGCCAATTTGATACCACAGTGGACAAAAAGAGAAGTCTATTCAAAGAGAAAGAGGGCCTTTTCTTGGATGGAGGCGTTAAAGATTTTCCCATGGACTTAGGGGAGAGATCTTAAGAGCTCTCCTTTGAAATAGCAAGAAAAAAAAAAGCATGTTTGGATAAGGTGGAAGTACTCTAATGTAGTCCCCTACCTATGGTGCAGTCCTTAAAGCAGCTCTCACACTACTTGGCAGACTAGAGGTACAACGTTTCAAGGGTTTTTAAGTGTTTCAGTCTTTATTTTTGTAATTAAATTTCAGGGTTGTTTAAGTAGGGACCAACATATCCTGGGAGGCCTGTGGTGCTCAAGCTTCTCTCACACCTCTTCCCTTCTCAAAATAACTGAGCAGCAACAAAAACTATATTGCAGGCAATTTACTCCTTACATCTTCTTTCACTCTAAAATAGTATAACACTACATATACATATCTTACTACATAATACTACATATCTGAGACAGGATATCAAGTTAAAGTCTTTCCACTCTTTCACCTTTAAACATTTTAGTGTAGTTTTTCCCGAGTGGGAACCCCCTTCCCCTACATTTCCACTCTTTACCAGTGTACTGGAGTTGGTGGTGATGCAAGCATAGGTCCCCAAAACTGTCCTTTCTTTATCGTTATTAGAGTGCTTAATTTACCAAACCTTCGGGACAATCAGGGTGGTTTACAAAGAGGCAAAACAATAGTGGCTGAGGCTGGAAGCAGAAAAGAACTACATCCTCAGACAGGAAAGCATACAGCCGCACCAGAGTTAGGGAGAGGAGAAGAAGATGGAGAGAGTTTGGTCAGAAAAGGGGAGGTTATAGAGGGTCCTGGATTCCCTCATTCTGCTATCACTGTTCACTGAAGAGCTCCTGGATTCTTCTTTTCTTTAGAGCCAGTAGCTTCTGTAGATGCAGGTTCCCAGAACTAAGCCTGACTCGGATGATCCTTGATCCTCAAGATGTCTCTTCTTGGAACTTTTTCTGCGTATCTTTGAGTGGATGCCTTCTAACTCATTTACAAGGCAGGACTCCACTCTTGTTGAGCCAAGGGGGATGCTAGCAGGTTTTGCACAGTAAATCCTTTTTCCTTTGCTTCCTACTCTTTTGCTTCTATGCCTGTGGGGCCTCCTAAAATGGATGAGGAGCTAGGGGTTACCGATCCTTAACTGCCCCCACACCCCAGGGGACAGGCACCTTACTCTAACATGGTGCAGTAATTGTGTGCCAGAAACAGAGTTGTGCCTTTGAAGTAGTTTAAATAGGCCTTGCATTTTTCCTTCCCAGTGGAATAGACTCCCAGAATGATGTAACTGGGCAGAAAGAAGCCTCCCCTGTTCTGGGAAATGCTGGTTCTTCTGCTTATATTGTTCTGTTTTAGTAAGGACACTAGATGGAATCAATTGCTGGAAGCAATGACATCAAAGCTGTCTCTACACTAACTGGTTTGTGGATACAATAAAATATTATCTTAACTCACCATAACACAAGAACTATGATTACTCTCCACATGGAGAAGAATGTTCCAGGAGGTCATGTTCTGATATGCTTGTGGGATGTACAGGAAAATTCCTGACTTTTCAGCGGCATAGGAGGATGCAATATTACTAGAGAAAACCATTTGGATAGGACACTGTTGAAGAGGGTTTTTGAAAAATGCGACTTGCCTTCTTGTTAAATTAGTACCTACTGTTTTATCTCAAATCTTAAGTCAGTCTGCCTTTCAAGTATTGCTTGAAGCATCTGGTTGTTCCTGGATATTTATACACAATTTCCTGCTACTATTTGCTATATCATCTACTTTGCTGAAGTCCTTGGGAACACAAGTAAAAATGAAGGTGAAGAGTAGCAACAACGTTCCCCTCCCCCCCCCCCACCACCAAAAAGAACACTTAAGCCTGTGCTTGGCCAGAATCTCCAATGTACTGTTTGGTACACAAACTGAATCTTAGATAAGAACAGCAACAGCAGTATTTCCATAATATTATGGCATTTATAAAATATCTCTGCCATAATCTCCATTTAGATAACTCTATTTTAATCAGCGAGTTCACATATGCATCCAAGTCTGTTTAAATCTGTGTGGATATTAGACCCAGTGGAATGCAATCTTTTTAAAGCTTTATTTTCCCTCTATCTCTCTGTAATAAGCTTAGGAGCGTGTCTCCAGATGTGCGCTAATGGTCAGCATGGGGTTTACTATGTGCTAAGTGGATAGTGGTAACTGTTACCACACACTAAAACAGCTAGTGCAGTAAAAATCCTGCCTTAACTGCTTAGCGCATGATGGGAGACTGGGCGGGTTAAGGGAGGAGACTGGGCGTTGACTACCCATTGCAGTTAGCATGTGTGCTCATCAATATTGCAGTTAATGCAGCTGCATTTACTGCTAGATCAGATCAGATATTAATGGCAGCTGATGGTATGGCACAGCAAGGTGCTTATCGCCATGCTAACTGCATGGGGACGTGCTGGGCACATTCCCCATCAGCTAGCTTAGGTCCATCAGAGCTCATGCACAAATCTTTGGCACTTAACACATACTCCCTTAAGAAATATGCCTCTTAATATCACTCCCTAAGATACTAACAACATATCAATTACTAAATTTCTACCACATGACCACTAAGCATGTTTAATGCAAAATGTATTTTACTTTTCACTAAAAACATAACACACAAAATGAAAGCCACCGTATATCAGCACGATTTGAAAAAGAATATCAGATATGCACTGGTGTTTGTATCCTATAATACTCCAGCTGCTTTCAAGCAGATTCCTTTTATATTTAACTCTCTTTAGTTAAACAGATCCTTCATTGGGGTGGGAAGATTTAGTTTGCAACTGGTGAAATAAGATTTTTTTTCCCTGTTTTCCCATTTTGACAGAGACCCGCTATTTCAGAAGAATTAAGCTAGCCATCTGTTCTATGGAAAAGGCACTCTGAAAAAATAGGGGATATCAACATTCAACGGACTCCTGTTCTCTGAAGCCTTCTGTTGTTTAGTCTACATATGTTTTGGCTAACATCTACAGTAGGAGTGTTTTTGAAGCTTTTAAATACTTCCAGGAAGTTCATTTCACTTTCTGGACATGTATTACATTGACTTATTAACTTCACTTCTTAAAAGTTTAAAGCACTGGTTTAAACCAATTGAGAAGCTGAATAGACGCCTCATGGTGAGTCATTTAAAAATTTGAGCAGCTTCTGTTTCATTGACTGCTTTCTTTAAGAATTTGCAATTGTAGGGATTTGTTACCTGAAACAAGAATTCACAGTGGTGCAATTCTTGGATCAGCAGCTGATGCCATTTAAAAAAAAAATGCACCAGAGGGGCAGAAGCAACGGGGTCATTCCTGTCCTTTTAAACACATGGATGGGGGGGGGGGGGGGTGGGCACTCTGGAGCACGAGCAGAGCAGACACTTGCTTTAGGCATGCTGACAGTTTGGGGCCTTTTAAGCTTATCATGCTGTTTTAGTTCGCTCTTACCTCCGGCGAGCTAGTCCTTCCTTCATGAGAAGGCGGCTAATAAGGGTGCAAAGACCAGCAGCCCGTTTCTGATTTCTTCTGGGTTGAAACATCACAAGACAGGACTGATTACACCTGAAAAGATGGCGGCCGGAGACAGATCCGATGATGGCGGAAATCTTACAGCTCAAAGATATTATGCAGTCACAGCTAGAAGCCATGAAGTCGGTACAGTGTGAGTTGGAGGCCTTGGGCATCTGTTTGGTGGAATCGCAGCACCGGGTAGAAGTGTTAGAGGAATGTATTGGGAAATTTGAAACCCAGTGTTTACAGAATGACCATAATATGGCTGCCATCACTCGTCTTCAGATAGACTTAGAAGACTTCTCAAATCGAAACCGGTGCAATAATATCAGATCCTGGGAGCCTGTGAGGGTTTCAAAGGCTCAAACATGGTGATTTATTTGGAGTGTGCCATACCTGAGCTACTAGGCCTCGAGTTTCAACCTTCCCTAGAGTTAGAACGCATCTACAGAGTTCCTTCCCGGGCCCCAGCCCAATTGTGGTCAAGCTCTTGGGATATCCCAAGCTCTCCAAATCTTATGGGCAGCTAAGGCCAAACCATCATTACTGCTCCAGGGATGTAAGACTGTGTTTGTCCCCGACCTGGCCAAAACTATGGCTTTGAAGTGGAAACAATCTTTGATGATGCAGATGGGCCTTAAAAATCTAGGGGTGAAGTACGGCCTTTTCTATCTGGCCAGGATGCAGGTCACTTATAGAAACAAGACCTCTTGATACACTGATCCCACTAAGCTTCAGGAGTTCCTGGATAATCGACCATTACTACTGCTATCTTCTGGGGACATTTTGGATCTCACGGACTACCTTCTGGAGCTTGTGGATACTTTCAAGGGGGTTTTTGTTTCTGTGAATTTTGCATCAGGGTCTTTATTGACACTGACCTATTGGTCTGGTGTTGTACTTGCTGAATGTTGGAATGATTGTGGGGCAGTTCTGGGTGGTTTGTGTGGCTATGTGGGAGTACTAGGGAGAGAGGGGGGCTCTTTTGTGTTTGGTATGGTGGATGAGAGCGACTAAGTGATGTTTCATACTGCAGTGGCCTAAAGCATTGCATAGCTCTCTGCAGTATGCGTTCATCCCTCATTGGATTTTTGATGCCTGTTTTTGGGCTCTGCCAGTTGCGGAAGCCCATCATTTTTGTTTTTTCACATAGGGGAGTTTCAGGGAGTGTGTTGTATGAATGGTGGAGAGGGTTTTGGATGATAGTTTCTTTCAGTCTGCACTGGAAATCGTTTTAAGGCAACGTGGGGGCTTAAATTAATTTCTTTCAATGTTAAGGGGGTCAATTATCCAGTAAAATGCAAGACACTTTTCAATTATCTGAAAAAGGAACAAGGGGATATCTTGTTACAAAAAAACCCATATGCTTCCCCTATGTGCACTAAACTCCATGTTGATTGGATAGGACAGCATATTTATGCTCCTGCTGTTCAGAAAAGAGGGTGTATCCATCCTGTTTAAAAAGTCTCTGCAGGTACATATCCTGCACAGGATGGTGGACCTTAGGGGAAGATGGATGCTACTATATGTCATGGTGGAGGGGCACTCAGTCGTGTATGCTCCGAATTTGGATTCCCCTGCTTTCTTTGTTTCTCTTTCAGAATTGCTTGCAGATTATAGTGATCAAGAAATCACTGACAGGGGACTTCAATCATCCCTTAGATCTGTTTCTAGATAGACAATCTTGATGCAGGGCCCACCCAACTAAGTCCCAAATGGCAATATCTAATATGATGGAAGTTATAGCATTGGTGGACCCATGGAGATTGTGGCATCCCACTGGTTGAGAATTTACTTTGTATTCCCACCCTCATACTCCAGGATCAACTATTTTCTTTTCTTTAAGAGATGGTGGGGTCTCTTGATGGGATCAGTATTGCTCCCATACATTTATCTGATCGTGCAGCAGTTTCCTTGGTTCTCCAGTGCAATGAAGAAAAACCTCCATCCGCTTCCTGGAATTTCAATAATGGGTGGTTGGCAGATCTTGTGTTTCTTCAGCGGATGGAGGATTTCACCTGGGTATTTTTCCCTCAGAATGATACTGGTTATGTTCCGTTCATGACGGTGTGGGATGCTTACAAGGTGGCCTTGAGAAGAGAGATTTTCAGTTATTCAGCCTGGAAAAGGTAGGAGTCCTCCTCTCAATTACTGGCCTATGAAAAAAAAATTGCTGATTTGGAGAAAAGGCATATCCAGGAGGGAGACCCTGGAGTGCTTGTTCAATTGTGTAAGTTGAAATATGATTATAATAGTAAGTACTGTGAGTCTGCCAGGCAGGATCTTTTCTTATGGAATGCTCTCTACTACATGATCTCCAACAAGACAGGCCGACTGCTGGCCCAACACCTGAAGGGGCGTGGCATTGCCAGTATATCTCTACTATTCAGACACTGCAACAGGGTCTTTTTTTTCCAAGGACCAGGGGATTGTGGATGCTTTTGTGCAGTTCTAATCCACCTTATATTGCTCTAAGGAGCATGGATCGGACGGAGAGGGTGTGGCTTTTTTGCAGTCTCTTTTGGATTCCAAACGTTCCTCCTCAGCTAGTGCAGGTCTCAGTGGTCCGATTATGGAGGCTGAGCATCAGGCTATATTATCTCTTTGTTGGCCCCTGGGTTCACTGCTGAATTCTATCAACATTTCAAATCCCTTCTTAGTCCCCATCTCTGTTGGCTGTTCCAGTATAAGTTTGATGAGCACCTTCCCTCACCCTCCTTTATGGAGGCAAAGATCCCACTCTAGTTCAGAATAATCAACCAATTTTGTTATTAAACATTGATAATAATATCCTGGCAAAGGTCTTGCTAGTCAACTGCAAAAGGTGTTAGGGCTCTTAATTCATCCTGATCAAACTGGCGTTATGGCTGGTCGCTATATAGGGGATAATGGGAGACTATTTGCATCCATCCTCTTGGCATCTGGGGACAGGGGGGACCCTATGTTTGCTCTCTCCCTGAATGCTGAAAAGGCTTTTGATAGAATCGAGTGGTCTTACTGTTTTCAAGTTTTGTATTGGATGGGGTGCGGTGGCGACTTCATTAAATGGGTAAGGGTCTTGTATTCTGGTCCCACCTCCTGGTTTGGTATTCTCTCCCTCTTACATTTTGCAGAGAACCCAGTGGGGTGCCGCAGTCCCCTCTTTTATTCAGTCTGGCCCTCAAACCCCTATTGATAGCCATTCATTAATCTCCTGCTATAGAGGGTTTCACCCACGGGAATTTTGTAAGTTAGCGGCATACGCCGATGATATTTTACTATTTCTTCAATGGCCTGCTTCCTTTATTCCAGCCCTGTTTACACTCATTGATTATTTTTCCCAGTTTTCAGGCTTCATAATTAATTGGGATAAATCTGAGGTTATGCCCCTAAATCGGAGCACAACCCAAACTGATATTGGGGTATGCACTCTTAAATGGGCACCAAATGGTGTATCTTACTTGGACTCCCAATACAGTTGTGATCTGGAGCAGTCCTAGTCATTGAACATGTAAAGGAATCTCTCCCTCATTGAGGATACCACTAGTCATTGGTATCCCTTGGCAGTTTCCTGGTGGGGCGGGTGGAGACCATAAGACTCCTCAAATTAACTATATACTTAATATGATGTCTGGTCTCTGCCCTCCACCTTTTTACCGACTGGTGGAGTCATTGCTCTTTAAGTATCTGGCAGAATCATTGACCACATATCACCCATAAGATGCTGAAGGCGGCGAAATTTGCTGGGGCATTAGTTTTCCGGATTGCTATAAATACCATTTGGCCTTCCTGCCCCGCTATAGACTGTTCTGGTTCCTCTCTGAGGAATCGGTTCAGAATCAGCCTATTTGGCTTCCTCTTGACCAGGCATTGGTAGAGCCCTTTCCACTACATGGATTGATAGATATGGCTTTGGCAGACACCATCCTCCCATTAGCTCCCATCTGAGGTGGCTTTATGCACCTTGGGCATAGTGCAAAAGATACCTTGGATTAATTCTTAGAGCATTTCCTTGTGGCACAACACTTGCTTATGTATTGGTAGAAAGGTAATATTGTGGCCCAGGTGGCAATCTCGGGGGGTCTAGACCAATGATCAGGTCACTGAGGGGGGGTAAATTGCTTACTTTTTTGGAATCGCAGGCCTGATTTAATCTTCCTGCGTTGCAGGCCTTTCACTGGCAACAGCTTTGTCACTGTATTCTGCGTTCTCGGATTGATCTGAATGACTTATGAGACCAGCCTGGCTTAAAGGGTTTCATCATGTGGATGAAGGAGAAGGGCCATGTGATGTCCCACATCTATCGGTGTCTTCAGGATGCGAAATATAAAACTTGGGTGGGTCTGATGGAAGTAATGGGTTCATGATGTTGGTGCATATTTGGATTTCACCCAATGAGAACATTTTTGGTTGAATGTGAATCAACCTTTCCATTCCGCCTTTTTTTCTGGCCCATTGGGCATTATGGACACCTTGGAAGAAATGGCAGGCTGGTTTGTCAGCCAGCAACTGCTGTTGGCACTGCGAATCAGCTCAGAGCAAGCTTTGGCACATGTTGTTTGATTGTGCCATGTTACAAATTTTTTGGTGGAAAGTTTGGGAGAGACTGCAAGGGATCTTTATTTTTCCATTCCAATGTCAATAGAAAGGGTCCTGTTTCATTCCCTGCAGATTGACTATTCTCCATGGACTAGCAGGATTGCGTCAGCCACACCTGGTGACGTCCTCCGGGCGGCGCCGTACATACAGAAGTGATCTCCAGAGCTCAGAAAAGGTAAACCTTTCTGAGCATGCCCAGGTAGCCCATCCTACCGGTCCGCCCCCTAGCCCGGTCAGTATCCATCCTTCCGCCTTGCCAGCAAGACGGACCCTGCTCTCCTACACCATATTCTTCTAAAAATCAACTCATCAGACATCTTTGAACGAATTTACTCATCAACTGAGCAACATGCCAAAGCCTGGCTTCAAGAAATGCCTCCACTGCAAGAGGAAAATGAGCAGCGCAGACACCCATGACATCTGCCTGCACTGCCTGGGCCCTCATCACGACGTCGATGGCTGCTCTCCCTATGGCAGGATGTCCCCAAGAGCACGGAAAATCAGAAACCAAAATCTTCAAGAGTACCTTTCAGCAACTGCAAGTACCTCTGAAATTGTTGCGTTTGTGCCGGCTCCGGATGCGCCCGTTGCGGCCTCCATCCCCTGCTGTGCCACGGGGTCCCCCTCGATGCCTCAGACTCGCGTCTCAAACATCCCGTCAACCATAAACTCCTCAGGGCATAATCCTACGAAGGCTACAGACCGTCCCCATCACGCCGGAAGCAGCAACCACACTTCAAAAAATGGCGACAATCCTCAGTCCTCCAGGACCCTGCTTCAGTCCTCTGACTCCTCCCACTCAGGGGGCATGGCTAATACCTCTCGGGGCTCCGACCGGCGCAGAGGTGAAGAAACCAGCTCCCGGTGCCAACCCTCTCTTCCACTAGCTCCGCCCCTTCAGCGGGCCAGCCCAGCGGACAGCATCGGCGCCGGCGATCTTAACGGCGCAGGAGGACGCCGCTACAGTGCGGACATGCTCATCGAGCAGGAATCGCACGCCAGAGCACACCCTCAGCCCCAGCGGTCCAACCCGGGTCCGAGCAGTGCGATCAATGCCTCAGGCTCCGGAGCAGACACTGCCATACATAGGGAAACTGCCTCAGGCTGCAGGGAGCACCGCGGCAGGAAACGGAGCAATAAAACAAGACGCAGCAGTTCCACTGACAGCAACAGCAGCTCCAGTCACAGAGGCAGCCCCCCCAGACACAGCCATCGCTCTCAGCAGCACGGTCACCGCTCCAGACACTGTAGGAGCCATGAGGGACACTGTAACAACCACAAAGGCAGGCACCGCAGTCCTTCAAGTTCTTACAGCCCTGCCAAACGCCATCGCAGCGGCTCCAACAACTCCATGCACAGCAGCTCATCTGCAATCATCAGTCTGTTAACCCAGCTGGTCAGACAGTCTGCCTCTATAACACCTGTGGCGTGCCCGTCTCCCTCTTCAGAACCGGCTCCCACGCAAAAAGCTCAAAGGGACAGTCATATATCCAACCCTGAAGAGCGGGACAAAGATCCCTCAACTGCTCCAGACCTGGAACTTCCATCTCCAGATAGCACTGCTGAGGAGCACGACATAGAAGCAGCAGTGGTGGGGTCGGCTTCCCCGGAACAAACAGGAGTGGAGGAGTGGCCTAGTGGTTGGGGCAAGGTACTTCAGGCCGGAAGGTCGGGGGTTCAAATCCCACTAGAGGACAGCAACCTTGGGCCAGAAGGACTGGGGTTTCTAGTCCCACAGGTGCTCCTTATGGTCCTGGGAAAGCCACTTAACCCTCCATAGCCCATGTTCCCTGTAAAATAGTTATCTCCAAGTTATAATGCCCTGTTCAATGTAATTTCAATTTGTTCAATGTAAACCGCACTGATGCAGAATAGCGTGGTATATAAGAGAATGTAAATAAATAAATAAAATAAATAAGCAAACCCAGACCAGAGCCAATCTGCGGGAACGGAGGATCCACCCCCCAGAGGATCTCACATACCCCAAGTTCCTTGACAAACTTGCCTCTACCTTAGCGCTTAACACCCTGGAAGACAAAGGGGATTCAGTCGCTGAGGTTCTAAAATACCTTGCAAAACCGAAACGGGTCTTTGCGCTGCCTGTCCACCAGACACTCCTGGACAATCAGCACGGGCTTTGGCAGACACCAGCTTCTGGCCAACCGTTCCCTAGGCGGCTCGACAGAAAGTACCAGGTAAAGCCAGCACCAGGGTTCTCGCAGTCCCAACTGCCTCACAAATCCATCGTTGTATCTTCAGCGCTCAAGAGCATAAAATCCTCACGCACTCATGCCAATAGTCCACCAGGACTGGACCACAAACTGCTTGATGACATTGGGAAGAAAGTGTTCAAAGGGACTATGCTCAGCGCTAGGATCGCAACGCATCAATTCCAGCAGGTTCTTTTCCTTGACAACTGCATGGCGGCCTTCAAGACGGCCCTCGCATCCCTTCCCAAGGAATCCCAGATGCCGATAGCCAGCACCCTATTGAACATGTCAGAGTGCAGCAAACACCTGGCCAGCGCAACCTTTGACTCTTTCGACATAGCCCTGCGAACGGCCGGCACGGCCATATCCGCAAGATGATGGGCGTGGTGGAGGGCCTCAGGCCTGAGAGAAGATACCCACGACGGTATCGCAGATGCACCCTGCACGGGTGAATCACTCTTTGGAGACAAGGTTAAGGACACGGTCAATGACATGAAAGAACATTGCACCATCCTACAAACCCTGGCAGAGGAAGGGTTTGAGCGTCATTACGGAACCCATAAAAGCAATTTCCAGAAAAAGCCTTACTACGCCGCCAACAAGAAGTACTCTTCTAATAGGAGATGGCAGTACAACAAGTATAAGTCCAACTCCTACCACGGTCCCTCCTACCAACGCAGCTCACAGCGGGACCGCAAGCAGAAAAAGAATAGCAACAATCCACCCTCTGCCAAAGGTGGACCTTCCTTTTGACAGTTATTCACCGGCGAGCACTCGGATCGGGGGTCGCCTGACGCACTTTCTACCAGAGTGGCGGCGCATTTCCTCGGACTCCTGGGTTCTAAAGATCATCTAAGAAGGCTACCGCATGCGTTTTCTCACGACTCCTCATCAATGCACGCATCCCGCCAGCAACACCCCTCAACATCTGCTCATCGTCATGGCCGCAGAACTGCTACACCTTCTCTCATCCAATGCCATAGAGCAAGTGCCTTCAAACGAAGTAAACTCCGGCTTCTACTCAAGATACTTCCTCATTCCAAAGAAAATTGGTGGTGTCCGCCCCATCCTCGACCTCCGCAAGCTAAACAAATTCATCATCATGGAGAGGTTCAGGATGTACTCTCTCAACTCCATCCTACCCCTGATCCAACCCGGCGATTGGATGGCGTCCCTGGACCTGCAGGATGCCTACACCCACATCCGCATCCATCGGTCACACAGGAAGTACCTCCGCTTCAACATGCTGGGCCAACACTATCAGTACAAAGTCCTTCCATTCGGCCTATCGCCAGCACCGCGGGTTCACCAAATGTGTGGCCGTAGCGGCAGCACACCTCCGCAAACAGAACGTATCCATCTTCCCATACCTGGATGACTGGTTCCTCACAGCACCCTCAGAAATGCAACTTCAGGAATCACTGAGGATAGCCGAGTCCCTGATGTGCTCCCTCGGGTTTGTCATCAACTTCACCAAGTCGCACCGCACGCCTTCCCAGAGGCTGGAATTCATAGGAGCGGTGATTGACACCAACCTATCGAAGGCGTTCCTTCCCCACCGCAGGCTGGTTGCCCTCACCAACCTGGCGTCCAGCGTAGCTTCTGCGAAGGCCTCCTCTGTGAGGTCCATCCTGTGTCTTCTGGGTCACATGTCCGCCACGACATCAGTCATCACGATGTTGAGACTTCAGATGCGCACACTCCAGTGGCACCTGCGCACACAATGGAACCAGAATTCGCAGCCCCTCTCCACCCGCGTCCCAATGTCCCCCATGACCAGGACCCAGCTGCGCTGGTGGACAGTCCCAAAAAACCTCTTGGGAGGGAAGGACATGCATCCTCTCGAGCACCAAGTGACCTTGACCACAGACGCCTCCAACTCAGGCTGGGGTGCCCACCTTCTCCAATTCAGCATGCAAGGAGCCTGGTCCCCACAAGAGAGACTCCTGCAAATCAACCTCCTAGAGTTAAGAACCATCAAATACGCTCTCAAAGCGTTCCTATCACACGTGCAAGGGAAATCCGTCCTCATCCAGACGGACAACCAGGTAGCTATGTTCTACATCAACGAGCAAGGAGGAACTTCCTCGCGCTCCCTCTGCAAGGAAGCGCTACAGATGTGGTCCTTGGCCCTGAGAAACGGGTGCAACCTCTGGGCCTCCTATCTACCGGGAGTCCAGAACACCTTAGCAGACAAGCTCAGCAGACAGCTACAGCCGCACGAGTGGACTCTTCTCCCGGAAATCGCCGAGAGCCTCTTCAAGCGATGGGGTCACCCGAGCATTGACCTCTTTGCCACGGAGCAGAATTCAAAATGCCCCCTGTTCTTCTCCAGACACCCGTCCAGCAGGAGGTTAGCAATGAATGCATTCGACGTGTGCTGGGGGGAGTGGTCTCTAGTGTATGCGTTCCCACCGATCCCCCTCATCGCTGCAACACTCCAACGGATCATTCGCGACAAGGCTCACGCCATCCTGGTGATTCCCTACTGGCCCCGCCAGATGTGGTTTGCGCTTCTCCACCGTCTAGCCAGGGAGAGTCCGCAACTCCTACCGCTCAGACCAGACCTACTCACGCAGGACGAGGGCAAAACCAGACACCCCAACCTCAAAGCCCTATCTCTCACTGCTTGGAGGTTGAGCGGCTAACTCTCGCTGCACTCCGGCTGCCGTCAGAAGTACAAAACGTGGTACTGGCGGCCAGAAGACCCTCCACCAGAAAATCCTATGGTCTCAAGTGGAAGAGGTTCAGCATCTGGTGCGCGACACAAGGGTTCGAGCCCACCACTTGCCCACTTCCTAACATCCTACAGTACCTTAGCTCTTTATCCAACCTTGGCCTTAAAACACAATCCATCAAGGTACACCTCTCTGCGATTGCAGCCTTCCATGCTCAGCCACAAGGAGCAAGCTCCATTGCGGCGCTGCCCTTAACAATGCGCTTTATGAAGGGACTGGCGAATCTGAAGCCCCCAATCAGGAAGCCTGCCTGGGACCTCAACACTGTTCTCCTGCGCCTGACCCAGGAACCCTTCGAGCCAATGCATGAAGCAGAAATGAAGTATGTCTCCTGGAAAACTCTGTTTCTCGTCGCGATCACTTCGGCCAGGAGGATCAGTGAATTGCAAGCTCTCGTGGCACACCCTCCTTACACACAGTTGCTACAAGATCGCGCGTCTTTGAGAACCAACCCCAGGTTCGTGCCCAAAGTGGCCTCGGTTTTCCATGTCAATCAATCCATCGAGCTTCCCTCCTTCTTCCCAGAACCTCACGCGTCAGAGGACGAGAGACGCCTGCACACTCTAGACTGTCTCCGGGCCCTCCGGATCTACCTGCTCAGAATGCAGCCCATCCGCAAAGGTGACCAACTTTTCGTTTCCTTTGACCAAGCCAGGTCTGGTAGGCCTGTCAACAAGAGGACTCTTTCCCACTGGGTCGCCTCCTGCATCTCCTACTGCCTCGACCCTGAAGGGCTACAAAACCGGCCTAAAGTGGGCCCTCACAAGCTACGAGCGATGGCCACCTCAATTGCCAACCTTTGATCGGTCCCTCTGTTGGACGTCTGCAGAGCGGCCACTTGGTCCTCCCCGCACACATTTCAGAGACACTACTGCCTCGACCTCCAGGCGCAAGAAGACTACGCCCTCGGAACTGCCGTCCTCTCCACTGCAACAGAGAAGTAGGAGGACGCCCAATCCCGATAGCTATGGACTTCGCATCCTATTGTACCTGCCCATGTTGTTGACTCTGCTTGATTGCACTACTACAGTTCTTTGCTCTGCTCGCACTGTTGATCGCATCCTATTGTACCTGCCCATGTTGTTGACCCTGTTTGATTGCACTACTACAGTTCTTTGCACTGATCGCACTGTTGATTGCACTACTTGCACAACCACTGTATGCTCAATGCTTACTGCATTTGTTTTTTGCACCTTGTTCGTTTGCATCTTACTGCATTAAAGCATTGTTGCGTTGAACGATTATGCCTGTCTTATCCTTGATGATCTGGTCAAGCTTCCCCCTCCACCTCAGCGTACACTGCCAGCTAGGGAGGCACCAGGTGTGGCTGACGCAATCCTGCTAGTCCATGGAGAAAGTGAGGTTACTTACCTGTAACGGGAGTTCTCCGTGGACAGCAGGATACGTCAGCCACACAATCCCGCCCGCCTCCCCTGGAGGGGGTCAGCCCGCCGGATCCACTCCCTACCCGGGAACTGTCTAGCTAGGAACTCACTGACTGGGCTAGGGGGCGGACCAGTAGGATGGGCTACCTGGGCATGCTCAGAAAGGTTTACCTTTTCTGAGCTCTGGAGAGCACTTCCGTATGTACGGTGCCGCCCGGAGGACGTCACCAGGTGTGGTTGACTTATCCTGCTGTCCACGGAGAACTCCTGTTACAGGTAAGTAACCTCGCTTTTACCTGCCTCTCACTGTAAATTGTTTGTTCTGTTAGTTGCTATTGCTCTGCAAGTGTTTTTGTGGCACTGGAAGACTGTGTCTCTCATGTCATTTCATTTTTGGTGGCATTCTGTATGCCTGGTGTATAGATAGGAGAAACGGTTAGCTATTCGTTCTTGCCATGTGTCCTCCATGCTTAAACTGTGGGTGCCTCTAGAGGCATTTCTCCAGGGTTCCAACTCCCAGCTTTAATGGTCCTTTCACTGCTTAGACTTGCTTTCCCAACAGACTGTATGGGAATCTGGTTTCTTTCCTATATTGTATTGTTTATACTTGAAACTCTCTCCTTTTTGAAAGGTTGCATTAATATTTGTATTTTTGTTGGATTTTGTTTTCTTTTGCTTGCTTGGTATAAAACAATAAAACATGTGTGCACTAAACCCATGGATGGGATACATAGTTTTTGGGAGATGCTTGGAGGATTGGAATAGGGATTTTTGTGTCTGGGCCTAACTCACCATTTTTTAGGTGCATTTTGCATAGGCAGTAGCACCTCTTTTGGTGGGTCCATACATCTGTCTGTTTCTCCATCCATTATTTAACTGCATTTATATACCGCTTTTCACCAGGTCAAAGCGGTGTAACATATAATATAAGGGGGGGGGCAATTTTTCAGGGTGGGGCCATCACCAAGGGCAACAATTATTGATTTGGGTAGACATAGACATGTGTATTTCTACTGAATCTAAGTATTAGATCATGCGGAAAGGATGGTATTTCTTTTCAGAGGTGTTCACGGAATAGGATTGTTTTCAGCTGTTTCTTGAATGATGTGATGTCAGCGTTGTTCCTGATGTGGTTTGGTAGAGAGTTCCAGAGGGATGGAGCATAAAGTTCGAAGGCTCTGTTGCAGGTCCGTTGTGTGGATTTGGTTCTTTTGTGGGGGACGGCGATGGAGTTATTAGAGGATTGTCTGGTTGATCTGTTGTGGGATGGGTGAGGCAGTAGGGGGTGGAGTGAGGTGTTCCGTGTTTGGTGGATAGTCTTGTGGATGAGTAGGATAGCTTTGTACTTGATCCTTGCTGGAATTGGAAGGAAGTGGAGGTCTCTTAGGATTGGGGTGATGTGATCCCGTTTTTTTGCATTCTGAATAATCCTTGCTGTAGTATTTAAGGCAGTTCGGAGGGGGTTGGTGTGTGAGGCGGGAAGTCCATGGTAGATTATGTTGCAGAAATCCAGATGAGGGAGTGTCATAGCTTGCATTACTGTCCTGAAGTCGTGAGGTTCTAGGAGGGGTCGGAGGCGTTGAACAGTTTTAGCTTTGTGGAATATTGTCCCGGCAGTTTTGTTGATTTGTTGTTTAAAGGTGAGAGCTTGGTCGATGATGACGCCTAGATATCTTATTTGGGGCTGGATTTGGATTTGCGTGGTTCCCATGTTGAGGTGGGTAGGTGGTTTGAAGTCAGGTTCTTTTGTCACTATAAGGGCTTCGGTTTTCTTTATATTGATGGATAGATTGTTCTCCTGTAGCCAGTTGGCCACGTCGGTGAAGCAGGCTGATAGCTGGTCATTTTTTGGGTTGGTGGTTGTAATCGGTGCGTAGAGCATTATGTCATCTGTGTATATGTGGAAGTTGATGTTGTGGGTGCGTATGATTGAGCATAGCGGACTGAGATATATATTGAACAACATGGCTGATAGGGTGGATCCTTGGGGTACTCCTTGATGTTGTTGGTAGGGGGGCGAGGTCGTGGAGAAGGTGCGTATCCGTTGCTGTCTGTTGGTTAAATAGGATCTGAACCATTGGAGTACAGTGTCTTTGATTCCAATTGATTGGAGTCTGCGTATGAGGATTTCGTGGGAAATTGTGTCAAATGCTGCTGATATATCTAGGAAGATCAGGATGTATCCTGATTGTTTCTCTTGGGTTTCAATGATGAGGGTGTTCATTAGAATGGTCATGAGGGTCTCGACTCCATGTAGTGGCCGGAATCCGTGTTGCTGTGGGTCAAGTATGTCGTTGGTGTCAAGATGATCTTGAAGCTGGCGTTGAACTATCTTTTCCATTATCTTGGTGGCGAGGGGGAGGCTCGCAATTGGTCTGTAGGAGGTGGGGTCCAGGGGGTCCAGGTTGTTCTTTTTTATGGTTGGTCGAATGACTGATGTTTTGAGGGCATCTGGTATGTATCCTTGTTTAAAGGATTCGTTTATGATGTGGGTTAATGTGGCACTCAGGTCTTCCTTGGTTTTCTTTATCCATTCCGTAGGGCAGGGGTCTAGCAGGGAGGTAGTGGTGTTCAGACAGGAGATGGTGGAAGATATCTCTTCTTTTGAGGTTTCATTGAATGTCTTCCAGTCTGCGTTTATGGTGGTGCAGGGATTTGTCTTTGTGGTTGTAGCATAGAGGTGAGGTTGTTGAAATTGTTTGTATTGTCGGGCCAGAAGATCCGAGGGGATATCTGGGAGTTGATTGGAAGTGGTCGGTGCCTTTGTCAATTTTTTGGCAATTTGGAAGAGTTCTCGAGGTTTATTTATAGCTGTCGTGATGATTTTGGTGTGGTAGTTTCTCTTCGCGTTGTCGGTCTCCGAGTGGTAGGTAGTGAGTTCATAGAGGTATCGCTTTTTGTCCATTTCATTTTTGGTTTTCCTCCATTTTCTTTCTGCTCTTCTAAGCTTTGTTTTTTTGTTTCTGGAGGTCAGGGGTGAACCAGCGGGCCCTTGATGAGATGGGTTTGTTGCTGGTTTTGTTTATAGTTGCGCTGGATGCTGAGGAGATTGTGGTGTTCCAGTTATTTATGAGGTCATCAAGGTTGTCGGAATTCGTAAGTAGGTTAGGTAGGGTTAGTGTCAGGAAGTCTTCTTTGTTGAATGCTTTGAATCTCCGTGTGTGTTGCGTGTTTCCACTGTTTGTGTTTGGTTGATATGCGTGGGAGAGGTGGATGATGTAGTGGTCTGACCAGGGTACTGGTGAGATTGTTGGGCTGCTGCATGAGGAGGATGTTTGGGAGTTCAGAAATATGAGGTCCAGTGTGTTTCCTTTTTCATGCGTTGGTTCATTTATGATCTGTGTTAGGTCCATTGCTGTCATGGCATTAAGGAATGTTTCTGTTTGCGTTCCTTGAAGGGATGGGAGGTTGAAGTCTCCCAGGATAATTGGTTCTTTTGATGGGTCAATGCTTTCAGAGATGAGGTGTAGTATCCTTGGTAGGTCGGAGTTTGCAGCGGGTGTTCTGTAGATCAGGCATATTGTGAGGTGTTTGTTAGTGAGTGTGAGGATGTCTGCTTCATCGGAGGTTTCAGAGGCGTGGGTCCGTAGGTGGAGGTTGTCCTTTGCAATGATGGCTACACCTCCGCCTTTTGCGTGTGTTCGGGAGCAGTGATGAAGGCTGTATCCGGTTGGTGTCAGTTGGTTCATTATTACCGTGTCGATTTCTGTCAGCCAGGTTTCTGTTATACATAGGATGTCAATCTTCTCCGATATGATCAGGTCTTGGAGCATGTGGTATTTGTTCCTGGTGGAGCGTGCGTTTGAGTGAGATGGAGAGGTGCAGGTGGCTGGTGTGATTGGTAGTATGGGGTGGAGTGTGTTTGTGTGTGGTGCCGCAGATGTTTGCGGGTTGAGGTGCTGTGGTGCCTGTGTATGGAAGGTCAATGTGTGCGGTTGGGTGAGGGTATGGCGTCTGTGTAGAGGAGGTTGTGCAGGGTAGTGTGTCTGCGCTGAGGGGATTGCTGATTGTGTTTGGATGGGGGTATAGTGTTAGGATAGGAGTGAGAAAGTAGATGGGGGTTAAGAAGGGCGGCATGTTGTACCAGAGTACCTGGATGTTTTGGAGCGGCGTGGTTTCTTTTCTGTGGATTTGTTGGAGTCTTGGGTCTTCCGGTTTGGCGGTGTTTGTCTTGTTGAATTGTTTGCTGCGGTGGATTTCTGGAGTTTGCTCTTTGTCTGGTGGTTGTTGTGCGCCTTAGTGCCGCGCCTAAGGGCCACGCCAAAGCGCGGGCCCGCCCGTAAGGGACGCCGCTTAAATGCGGGTGGTCTGCTGGCTCCCACTGCCCCGATTGGGCAGGAGCTCCGGGGGGGCGGGTGAATGTTCCCCGGCAGCAGCTCCCTTCGGCGGTAAGGGACGCCGCTTAAATGCGGGTGGTCTGCTGGCTCCCACTGCCCCGATTGGGCAGGAGCTCCGGGGGGCTATATGAAGATATATCTATGAAGAAAGGCTTAAAAGGTTAGGGCTCTTCAACTTGGAAACCAGATGGCTGAGGGGAGATACAGTATGACAGACGTCTATAAAATAATGAATGGAGTGGAACGGGTAAACGTAGATCTTTTGTTTACTCCTTCAAAAAGTAGAAAGACTAGGGGACCTGCAATGAAGCTATAATGCGGCACATTTAAGACTAACCGGAGAAAATATTTTTTCACTCAGCACATAATCAAACTCTGGAATTCATTACCAGAGGAGTAATAAAAGCTGTTAGTGTAGTGGGGTTCAAAACAGATTTGAACGAGTTTCTGGAGGAAAGGTCCATAAACCATTATTAAAGAGGACTGGGGAAATCCACTGCTTACCCCTGGGACAAGCAACAAGGTGTGTGTATATCTTCTAGAACCCAACAGGTCCTTGAGACCTAGGATGCCACTGTTGGAAATAGGATATTGAGCTTGGTGAACCTTTAGTCTGACCCAGTATGGCACATCTTATGTTCATATGTTCTATGCATATACAGGAAAATGAGGCGCCAGAAACAAAATTGAGTAGGGTAGCAGGGAAATCAGGCCCCGCTACCTGAAGAAGAGGAGGGAAGGAAAAAATTGGTACAGCACAGCTCTCAATCCTGCTGGCATCAAAGAAGGTCAAACACCTGCAGGGGCACCATTGCCAGTGTGCCACTAGGAATCAAGCCCCAAACAGAGAGAGAAGTGTCCCACAGCCATAGCAGGAAAGGAGCTGTTGGCAAGATCCAACATCCAGGACACAGAATAAGGTAGTGGGAATTGGGTGGGGGTGGTGGATTGCAAGGGAGGATGGGAAGGAAGAGTGATGCAAAGAAGAGAAAGTGTAAGGGGAGGGTAGTGAGGGGGAGGAGGATGGAAGATAAGGGATGGAAGGTACTGTGTGGAGAAGAGGAAGAAGGAAGGGTGGGGAAGAGGTTGAGGGGATGGAAGGGGAATGCAAGGGGAAGGGATAGTGCAAAAGATACATGAAGAGTGAAGGGAAGGAAGGGGAGAGAGAATAAAAGGGGAGGGCAGGGATGAAAAGCTGGGTTCAAGGAGGGGATGAAAGAGTGAATATGGAGGGAGAGAGGGGATGCAGGGAAGAGAGTGCAAGAGGGGGAGGGATAGGAGGGACATTGTGGGAGGTTGAGGGAAATGAGTGTAGGGTGATAATGCACTATAATGTCCCATTAGCCAGCCACCCACCCATAAGACCTCTACCATGCTACCAAGGTACACTTTACCATGCCTCTTCCTATAGAGACCTCATGAGGATACACCTTTCTGTGAATGGAGGAAAGGAAACACACCACTGTGTCACACTGTATGTGTGCATTTTTCAACTTGCTTTTATTTCATTTTGATTTTTTTTGTTTGTTTTAATAAAGGAAAGAAAGCAAAACAAACATGAATCAAAAATGAAAAAATGTAAAAAAAATCACCCTGAAAAATAAATCTAAATGAAACAAAAAATGTGTACAACGTGGCATATACCAGAGAAATGTGACTGCCATCTGAATATCTGGAGTTAGAGTATGGCAGTGATGGCTAGGCGCTGTACTCGTTTCTAGCCATCCAAACTCATTATCGGGCCCTATGTTCCTTGATCTTGGTAAGCAGATATTTCAGATAGTCTTTACTTTTGGCCAGTAATGTGGTATCATTAGCAAAGTGAAGGTTGCTATTTTTGTGATGCTTCTGAAAGAGATAGGATTCTGAGGTTACATTTTGCCACTAGGTGTCAGAATTTTCATGGTTATAAAATATGTCTTTCTGATGGGTCCGATAGGATGCAAAAGATCAAGAAAGATTTTCTTCAACTTTGTCCTAGAGCTTTGGCTCTAGGAATGAATTTCTTTTGAAATTTCTTAAGGGGCAGGATTATATTTTTCTGGAATCTAGACAGTTTGAAGAACTTATAAGTAATGAAGAGACTCTTGACAGGGGAATAGGAGAGGCTAGCAAAACTCCATGACATAGGGGGACATAAGTGGGTTACAACTTTGATAGCTATGATTTGAGAATGTGATGTCCTTTTCCTTTATATTAATATCTTTGGATTTATGTTTGGCTGTCTTTCATTTTACTTTATTTGGGATAGGATTGTATTGTATTGAGATTTCTTTATGTAACTATTTGTCTATACCTGCTATTGCTAATATTAATGACTGTATTGATTTTCTGTTCTTTGTAAATTTAATTTGAAATTCAATCAAATAATAAATTGACAACAAAGCACAGTGAAGACTGAGTTTTCCACCAATCTTCACATATTGATTTTCTTCATATAGTCCTGCTTCTCTGATGGTATTCTTTTATCTTTTCAAGGATCCATTTCACAGCCGCAATGATGTCTCTTGCTCTTCACTCTCTCCTGAACCTTGCTTGCATTTCAGGGGGTTCTCGTTCCAAGTATGACTGTACGTAGTCTCCACCAAAAGATCTTAAATAAAATCTTGCTGGCATATGGGATCAGATCAATTGCGTAATAATTTCCAGTCAGTTGGATCAACTTTCTTCAGTATTGGTATGAACACAGATCTTTTCTAGTTAATTGGCCATGATATTGTCTTCCAAATTTTATGGCAGAACCTTACAAGTATTGTAGCTGCATCTGATATGCTTCAGTGGGAATATCATCAATTCCTGGTGCTTTATTCTTTGATAATGCTTTCAGTGCTGCTTCAATTTCTTTTGTCCTTAGAAGTTTCTGGTCATTAAAGTATAGGTTATTGATCGACTTGATCTTTATGGTAAAATGACTGGGTGTATTCTTTCTATCTTTCCTTGATCTTCTCAGCATCATTCCAGATGGATCCTGGAGTGACTTTTAGCATTCCAGTTGGAGACTGGAATTTTCTCTTTAATTCTCATAGCTTTAAGAAAACTGATCTTGTTTTTCCTCTAAATTGTTTTCTGAATCTATTTCCTTGCTTATGATAGTACTCTTTATCGTGTCTTGCTGCATGTTAGAAATCTCTGTTAAGTTCCTTGAGTACCTCTTTTCTTGTCTGTCTGTAGCTGCTCTGTGTTTCTGAGCAATTTTCAGAGTTTCTTCAGTTATCCATTTTTGCTTTTTCGTCTTCTGCAGAGACTTTGCTTTCTTCGAGCACCACTTTCTTTACCATAGCACTTCTGTACTCCACCATTTGTAGCCAAAGTGGCAAATTCATTTTGCAAGCAGTCTTTAAATTCTGGTGGTATATTTGAAAGATTATACTTTGCTATGTTCTTTTTCATTTTTTGCTTGAGTTTGCATACTAGTAGCTGGTGATCTGTATGACAGTCAGTTCTAGCTTTTGTCTTTGATTTTTGTACAATCCATTCAGCAAGGTCCATGTCTATAGTTACTACTTGTGTTGCTGGAAGAAGGTGTTTGAGACAAGGCGGTGGCAAAAGCCAGGAGGATGTTGGGCTGCATAAAAAGAGGAATTACCAGCAGAAAGGAAGAGGCCTCACTTGGAATACTGTGTTCAGTTTTGGAGACCGTATCTTGCAAAGGATGTAAAAAGACTGGAAACTGTTCAGAGGAAGGTGAACAAAATGATTTGGAGCCTGCGTCAGAAGCCTTATGAGAAGAGACTTGAAGACCTAAATATGTACACTTTGGAGGAGAGGAGGGATAGGGGAGATATGATTCAGACCTTTAAATACTTAAAGAGAAACAATGAACAAACAAACCTCTTTCAAAGACGGGGAAGCTGTAAAAGTAGAGGGCATAACATGAAGCTGCAAGGTGGTAAATTGAAAGGCAATGTCAGGAAATACTTTTCACTGAAAGGGTGGTAGATGCTTGGAATGCCCTCCCGATGGAAGTGATGGGGGCAAACACAGTGACGGAATTCAAAATGGCATGGGACAGACACAGTGGATCCCTTTACAGCAACAGGATAAAATCAAAATAAACTGAACCATCTAATTTCTCAACAAATAGGGGTGTCCTACATGGAGCGGTGGGTTCACCCCTAGACAAAGACATGGGGAGGGGTGGCCTGCACGGAGTGGCAGATGCCATCTTGCTGGGCAGACTGGATGGACCATACTGGTCTTTATCTGCCGTCATTTATTATGTTACTATGAGATGAATAGATAGCCTGATTGTTGGTCTTACAGAATTCTTTCTCCAGATTTGTTTCTGTTGCCAAGCCCATATTTTCCAACTATTTTGCCACCTTCTTTGTTCCCTGCTTTTGCATTCCAGTTACACAAGCCTATCAGTATATCTTGTTTACATGCTCTGTCGATTTCAGTTTGTAGTTATCCATAGAACTGATAGACCTCTTCCTCTTCTGCAGTTGTTGTTGGCACATATACCTGAATAACAGGGCATCCTCATAAATGAATAGAAATTAAGCATTTATTGACGGCATTATATTTCACTACAGTTCCTGCAAGGTTTTTCTTAATTGTAAATGCAACACTATTTTTTCTTTATCTTTCATTTCCAGCATAGTATACTATGTGATTTATCAGATTTAAAGTTCCCGATGCCAGTCCATTTCAGTTCACTGACACCCAACAGATCGAGTTGTACACATTCCATTTCATTCTTGACCACCTCCAGTTTGCCTTGGTTCATGCTTGGTCCCAAAATGTAAGACTTCTTCTTTGTAGCTTCTAACTTTCAAGCGCAGTTACATCAGCAAACAAATGTCATGAGAGCTTTAATCCAACTATATTATGAATGCTGGTTTTACTCTGAAGAGTCTTCAACTCTTCCCGAGTGGCTTATCTAGTGTCTTCCAAACTGAAGGGCTTATCTTCCATTAGTGTATCACAATTTGTTTTGTTGTGACTATCCATTGGGTTTTCATGGGAAGATAACAAAATAGACTGCTAGGTCTTTTTTTCACGTAGGTAATACCAATGATGTTGCTGTTGTCACAGAAAAATGATCCTCTGCCACCAACACTGCCCCATATTGCTGCAGCCCAGATGGGTAGTTTGTCTGAGTCTGGCACTTCTGTTGAAATCTGCCCATCTTAGGAATCCCTGCCAGTAGTTAATTTACTAATGGCTTAGCTCTCAACATCACTGATGCACACTAGCCCTTGTGGTGTGAAAAGCTGCAAGCCAAGCGATGGTCATTCACAACTACCCATTTTCCCCTATTACATATCTTTCCCTCCATGAACGTAACTAGTCTGGTCTTTCCAATGAAAGTCTTGCACCAAGGTCCATGCATCAGGGCTCCTTCTGGAACCCTAAAATGTGCCCCTACACCTAGTCACTAAAGGTCACCCAGAAACAGGGACCATGACTTCCTCCAAAATACTGGCCTTATCTAGCAAAGAGTAGAACACTTAACTTGGGAATCACACTGGAGAATCTTCCACATACAGTAACAATACCCAGTGTTTCTAATAGCACCCTTTATTTTAATTCAAAGGTGTCTCCTTTTTAAGAAACCCAAAGACCTCTTGATGTCCATAATTGCTATGCATTTCTAGTTATCTAGAATCCGCTATTGTTCTCCTTTTTAAAGACAACGCTTGCTAATTTTTTTGCATTTTTGGAGGACAGATTGTATTCTTGTTTATCTAGCCTTCACTGCAGAACTGTCATTTTGCAAAGAAAACCATCGTTTGTCTAGCCATCTACCAGGAGCACAGATTGCAAGAGGTTGTTTGCCTTAGGATTACAGCATAGACTTTGGGAAGAGTAGTATTAACATATTTCTTCACTGATGCATTGGAATGTCTTTTTGGCTGATGAGCATGGCTTAAAAGCTTTATAACGCCAGTAAACTTGGAGGCAGTTAAATCAATTATTTAGCTTTCAGTTAATTTTTTTTCTTTTTGTCAGTAAATATTTCACAGGCTTATTGAGCTTTTTCAGAGAAAAGAAAGGGTTACTCCCCCATCCACATCAAGCAATCACTGCTACCAACCTTGGCTATTATCTCATTAACAGTCAGCCGTGCTTATGGAGTGAAGGAATACGAGAGAGACAGAAATTTCAGGAGGACCAAAATCATTTCCCAGAAATACATTATTAGGCTATTTATTTGAATAGTAAAACTGAAATCCCAGAAATACATTATTAGGCTATTTATTTGAATAGTAAAACTGAAAACTGGCAATGGAAATAGATAACATTATTAGAACCACTCTAGTTTAAGAAGCATCACTTTATTTTGAGTGCTGGGATTGTAGAAAAGACCTAGTAATGAGAGGCTTTCTATTTTCTGTCACTGTGACTCACTACAAGTCAAAAGTCATAGACTGGGCACTACCTACATGCCAAGGACTTGTGTCACCAGTAAGTCACTCATTCTCCAGTCATTCATATCTGGTTCTAAATTAGTGTAAAGAGCCCTGGTTTTACTGACAGAGATTTACAATTATTAGTATTTTTCCAGTGTTATTGCTTGATCTAATACCAGTGCAACTGTAAATAAAGAGAACCTGGTAAACCAAAACAACTTTTTTTGTCGGAAAAGCCGTCACAGTGTAGAGGTGGTGTGAGGTGAAGTCCTCTACACTGTGACGGCTTTTCCGACAAAAAAAGTTGTTGTCTTTACAGGCGGTTTTTGGTTTACCAGGTTCTCTTTATTTACAGTTGCATTGGCTTTTAGAGCTGGTTGGGTATTCTGTATTCTTGCTGATCTAATACCAGTGCTTAGGTCAGTGACCCGATATTTATTTTATTCGTTTCTTTCTTTCTTAGTTATTTAGCCTGTCCAAACATTAGTCCCAGGGCGGGTTACTGTTTAACATCTATACATTAAAAACAAAACACAGTAACAGATAATGTAAATGCCTTAACCCTATAAAAGATTCTGGAAAAATGGCCCACTAGACCAGAAGACCAGGGCTATCCCCAATACCCCCAGGCCACCCTTATCACCCCCACTAAACAGGTGGGTCTTCAAACGTCTGCTATAAAGCATTAATGGTAGCTTGGTTCACTGTGATCACTCCAACAGAAAGTGTGATGGCTCACGAAACCACCATTCTTGCAACCCTCAACACCAGAATTGCCAGGTGGGAAGCCTGGGTTATTCTCCTGCTTTTGGCTTATATATATAGTAACATAGTGAATGACGGCAGATAAAGACCAGCATGGTCCATATAGTCTCCATGAACTGGCATAAGGATAAGCATTAAGAGAAGAGTCAAAAACTGCTCAGTTTCAGCTCAGTTTTTTTTTTGTTTTTTTTTTACATCGGGAGTAACTTCGTATTCAGCTGATTGCACGCAATGTTTTGGCACAGAGGTTTACTCAAGGTTTTCCCACACTACACGTGTTTTTGCATTGGGGTTAAGACTACCACAAGAAAATCTTTAGTTACAGCATAGCACAGTTTACTGCATCAACTCCTGTGTGGGTATGTCTCAGCACAACAATGCCCTACCCTTCCTGCCTGCTAGGCAGGGGGAGTTAAATCCAGCATTGCCAATTTCCAGCTAAACACCAGGTCCTTGCTGATGGCTTGAATACACTATATAGCAGGCATGTCCAACAGGTAGATCGCGATCTACCTGTAGATCGCCGGCCCCACTTGACTCCATCTCTCTAGCAACTCGCCCCATCTCTAGGAGAGAGCTCGTGCCAGCAGGTCGTCTGCCGAGGGCTTGCCGCCGCTGCTGATCCTTTACCTGTCTTTTTTCCCTGCCAGCGGGAATCTTGCCTGCGGGTGTATTGGGGGTGCTTGTTGGTTTTTGTGTCAATAGTTTGTGGGTACCCCAGGGGGCCGCCACCCGCGCCCCACGATGAGATGCCACAGGCCTGGTGTCATACCTGGTCTCCTGCTTCTCAGAATCACCCATTCCTGCCCCTGCCCCAACACCCCTTAGAAGTATGTTATATACCAGGCGAAATCCGTTCACACGGGCTTTACCTGAATACACTTACGGTATTAGTTGTGTCATGTGCTGGTCGTTGGTCACTTTATAGTTCGCTTTCATTAAACATTTTCGGGCAGACACAACAAAGTGTCAAGAATTTGGTGATGTTGGCGGAATTTTCCAATTTTGTTCTAACTTGCCTACACCTTGCCTTCGAATTGGTTCAAACCACTGTGACCTTTGCTTGACTCTGCAATTTTATTTTGCTTAGCCTTTGCATTGATTCTACACTGCAATTTTATTTTGCCTAGCCTTTGCATTGATTCTACACTGCGATTTTATTTCGCCTTGCCTTTGTTGATTCTACACTGTGTGCAGAATTTATTAAATCGCGTGTGGTGGTATTTGAACTTGTTTGGTGGTATTTCATTTTTTCTGGTTTGAGATTTTTTTGATGACTGTTTGGTGGTATTTGATTATTGGTGCCAGTATGATGAATTCTTATTTTTACTTTTAGAACTGCATGTGTGGTTTTGGCATCCCCAGTCCTTGTATTGCACATCATCCAGAGGTCTTCAGTTCCTGTTGATCTTTAATACTTTGGGACAGTGACAGTTTTGGACCAGATTCAGCCAGTGTTTATACTAACTTAGCAGATTTGGCCTTCTTACATCCAGCCACCCCAGTATAATGAAGATGAGTGTTCCAAAGAAGAGCAAAGCCTACCACTTTCATTATGAATGGGAAATGGACTACTTCATCATAGTGAAATACAAGTGGTGTCTAATTTGTAATGCCCCAGTATCCTTGCCCAAAAAAGGTAATCTGGAACGTCATTATAAGGCTCTGCATAGCAATAAGTCTGATGCTGATTTTCCACCCAAAAGTGAAATTCGTAAACTGAAGCTCAAAGAACTTAAATTGAAATTGGCTACTCAGCAACAGTTGATGGCGAAGCCACGGTCACATTTGGTCAATGCAACCATAGCATCCTTCAAGGTCAGCAACATGATCGCAAAGAAATGCAAACCTTTCACTAAAGGGAAATTTGTAAAAGATTGTTTTCTTGAAGCAGCTGACAATCTTTTTGAAGGATTTAAAAAGAAGAAAGAGATCATAGCTGCTATTCAAGATGTACAATTGTCAAGAAACAAAGTCGTGTGGCAAATAGAAAAGATGTGTGGAGACACAACTGAACAATTGTTGGATGATGTTTCAAATTGTGCTGCTTTCTCATGCTAACTGGATGAATCTACAGATATAAGAGACATAGCCCAGTTACTAGTCTTTATCCTGATGGTTTTTGAAGACTTCAGTGTTAAAGAAGAACTACTTGGAATGATTTCTTTAAAAAGGAGAACCAGTCAGGAAATATGCAGTTCTTTCCATTCTTTTGTGACAAAGTGTAATCTTCCATTGCATAGACTTGTTTCCATCACTACTGATAGAGCAAGAGCAATGACAGGTGAGGTTAACGGTTTCATAGCCCTCTGTAAACAGCATGACGACTTCCCAGATTTCCTTTCTTACCACTGCATCATTCACCAACAAGTTTTGGCAAGCAAGAGGCTCAATACAAAGACTGTCATGGACATCACTTTCAAAATTGTAAATTCAGTTCATGGAAGATCACTTCAAAGACAGCTTTTCAATCTTACTCTTGATGAAAGGGCAGCGGAAATCATTTTGCACACAGATGTAAGGTGGCTAAGTAGGCACACATTTCTGCAAAGATTTTGTGATTTGCTGAATGAAATAAGACGTTTTTTGAAGGAGGGGGGAGATGACCAAGCAGAGTTGGAAGATGAGGCGTGGTTATGTGATCTGGCATTTCTCACTGACTTTACAGGCGAACTAAGTGATATGAACCTTGAACTGCAAGGTAAAAACAAATGCATTGGCGAGATGATGAGCATAGTTTCATCCTACAAGAGCAAATTTGAGCTAATGATGACTGACCTTGCAAACAACACTTTTGATCATTTTCCTAATACCCCGGACCATCTGGGACAATATCCAAATTTTGTTTTTCAGAACGAGAAGTATGTGGCAGAAATCTGTTCTGTTATCCAGGAATTCGAAAATAGATTCTGTGACTTCCAAAAAATTGGAACAGTTATGGAGTACTTGTCAAAGATTGTGCAAGATCAGCCTGGATCAATACTCGACCTAAATTTAACACAAATTACTCAATAAATGTTAGAGAAAGTTATTAAGACAGTTAAAGAAAGTTATTACTCAATAAAACTTTAAGAAAAAATGTATTTTCCATTTCCCCTCGCAGTTCTTACTGGATCTTCGTCTCTCTGCTTTGTTTTTGCTTAATTTGCTTAACAGCTGATCACATCCAAGTAAATGACGGAAGGTTCATTAAAAATGGGGGGGGGGGGAATCCTCCAACTTTATTGGGTTAAATTTTAATTTGAAACTAATTTTAAACTTAATTATCATGGTGGTAGATCACCGGCACTTTTGGCCAGAAAAAGTTGATCACGACCTGTTCGAAGTTGGACATGCCTGCTATATAGCATAACCAGATAAGCCTGGGTGCAGGGGAAACCTTGCAACTAATGAGAGTCCTCACTTACATGTACACACTCATACATATCCCCCCCCCCCCCCCACAGCATTTATAGTCCACTTTACCTCACCCTTCTAGGCAGATTCAAAAGAATACATAATAAAACACAAATCATCTTGCACAGAATCTATCGATTGCCATCAGCTAACTAAAACAATAAATAAGGGGCATGTTTATGAAAGTGTGCAAAGCATTAGCAAGGGATTTAGCACTTGGTAAGCATTCCATGCTAAAAGTTAGCGCAGTGTGCCGTGCTAAAAATCTTGCAACTGGGTAGGTGATGATCGGGTGGAAATTGGGTGAGTTGGGTGTGGAACATGGGTTTTGACAGTGCATTATGACCAGTGCAGGCACTATGAGGCCCATTGTGAAGGTGCACATCTGGGCTGTCCGGACGTCCAGAAATCTAGACAGCCTAGAGATGCATCTAAATCTGCTCCCGCAGGGGCTAGACACAGTTCCTTTTCTTCCCTGATCTGTGTCTGTGTATTTTAGCAGCATTTCACTTAGTGATTACCTTCTTGCAGTGAGTTTTCTGTTCTGTTGGACCCTCAAACGGCCTTTTCCCTGGATCTGTCTTCTCCACTCAGGTAGTTCACTGAGGCTGCAGTCTTGGCATTTCAGTGATCAGGTTCTTGTCTACCACCTTCCTTTTCTTTTCTTTTTTTAAGGCTCTTTCTCTGCTCTGTGGGAACCTCAGCTCTCATCTGAAGAGGGAGATTGAGGGGTTTGTTTTCCCTTCAGCTCAGCACCTCTCAGTTTCATGGACTTTTGCTCTCTCAGCGCAGGATTCTTTTCAGCACATGCTTTCAGGTGCCCTCTGTATTCTTCTATGACAGGTTCTGGCTTAGGGTTGTCAACAGGCTCCAGATGCACCCAACAGGCTTGATCCAGTCCTGGGTTTACCCCATTGCATGCAGGGACTTGTCTGTCTTTTCTTATGGAGTGTAATAGTGCTATCAGAACTATATTTCCTTGTATGCAGTGGGATAAACCGAGGACTGGATCAAGCTTGTCAATAGGGTTGCCATCTGGCTCCAGATGCACCTGACGGACTTGATCCAGTCCTGGGTTAACCTCACTGCATGGATTGGGATCAAACCTGTCGGACGCATCTGGAGCCAGTTGGTAACCCTGTTCTGGCTCCATGTGCCTGTTATTCAAATTGATCATCCTCTTTGAAGCTCCATTTACAGTCACTGATGCCATTCTTCCTCTCTGGAAGGGGGGGTCTTCCTGCTCCTCTGAAGTTAGACCTCTTCCTCTCCCAGGGCTCCTTCCTCCACTGATCCTACTTCCTGTAATCTGAGGGGCGTAGGGTTCTTCCTGCTTCCAACATGTGGCTGTTTGGGACCCTGGAGCTCCACTTTCAACCTGCAGAGGTAATTTTAAAACTTTTCTTCTGTACTGTTTACACAATTATTGTAGCGAGTATAAATTTACTGTTTGACTTACTTTATCTGAATATATTACTTTCTTGTACAGGTCTATTAATGTTAAAAACATCTCCCTGTTTTGTTTTGTTTTTTTGCAAGTGACCAGTAAAGTGGAGTTTATTGTATTAGTTTGTATGGGTGTGGTGATTTTCTAATCTCCAGGAACAAGCAGGAATGTAGTCTTCACATATGGGTATCGTCAGTACCGACGGAGCCCGCGCGGGAGCACTCCCCAGAGTCCAATAGGAAAGCCTTTGGGAGCATCCCACAGCGCATGCGTGCTGCCTTCCCACCTCTGTACCTCTCTCACTTCAGTTCTTCGTTTTCCACGGAGCCAACAGGACACGGTACCCTGTCACCGCAGAAAATCTACCTTTATTTCTTGTTTTTTGTGGTCGCGTCTGCCTTCACTCGACGCCTACTGGTACCGCCGGTTCTCTTCTTCCTCTTTCTAAAGAAAAAAACCCCATATATTTTTCTTCAGGGTTTTTCCCTATTTTCGGTGTTCCCCTCCGCAGTTGCAGGCGGTTGACTTTTCGGACCACCGCGTCCTCTCCGTGTCCTTGCTGGCTAACCACGAGGAGCTCAGCAGGGGTCCTGGCCTGTGGCGACTGAATGTGCAGTTGTTGGCAACATCAGAGGTGGTCCAGGAGTTCTTGGCCTTTCTCGCAGACCAGGAGACCCTGTTGGGTGTTTTTCCTTCCCGTGGCGCCTGGTGGGATGAGGTGAAGACGCGTGCCCGCCAACTCTTCCGTTCCCGGGGTACCTCCATGGCTCGATCCCGCTACCTCACTTACACTGTCCTCCGGAGGTCGCTGGATCGTTTGGTATCCCGAGGGGCAGCACGGGAGGAGGTGGAAGAGGTGCGAGTCCTGCTCTGTGGCCTGCTTTACGATCGCCATGCCTCCCTATGGTTCGAGGGGGCGGCCGGTGGGGTCGCTGCTCCAGACCCCTTCCTAACTTGCAGGGAGAGGGTTCGGCGTCGGGAGGTCATGGCCCTGCGGGGCGAGGACGGTACCATTCATACCTCCCAGGAGGATCTTTTGCAGATGGTGGGGGAATACTTCTCGGACCTGTTTGGGGATCGCCCCGTGGACCTCACCCATATCCGAGAGTACTTGGGCCTTCCCCCGGTGTATTCGGCTGTGGTCCAGGCACAGGTTGATGCACTCACTGCTCCGATTCAGCAGGTGGAGGTGGAAAGGGCGATTCGTGCCATGCCGTTGGGGAAGGTGCCTGGGCGCGATGGGCTCCCGGTGGAGTTCTATCGTACTTTCATCGCCCAGCTGGCCCCCTTCCTGACCTCCCTGTTTCAGGAGATCATGGACACCGGGTTTCTCCCGCGGTCATTTCGCGAGTCTGTCCTGCTGCTGCTCTCCAAGGGGAAGGACGATAGCTCCTTGGACTTTTGGCGGCCGCTCTCTCTTCTGAACGCGGACCGGAAGATTCTGGCCAAGTGTTTGGCCAACCGACTGGTGAAGGTGTCAGGCGTTTTGCTGTCACCTTCCCAGTATTGTTCCGTTCGGGGGAGAGGGGTTCTGGACGCTGTCGCCACAGTCCGGGAGGTGGTGGAGAGAGGCCGGGCGCTCCAACGGGACCACTGGTTGGTCTCCTTGGATCAGTCCAAGGCCTTCGATCGAGTCAGTCACCGGTACCTGTGGGTGGTGCTCCAGCACTTCGGCCTCCCCGCAGGTTTCCTCTTCATCGTGCAGGCGCTGTACCGAGGGGGGGTGAGCTTCCCGTTTATTAACGGGTGGCTCGGACGGCCGTTTGGTGTCGCCTCGGGGGTGCAGCAGGGGTGCCCTTTGAGCCCCCTGCTGTATGTCTTCTCCCTCGACCCCTTCCTCCGGAGATTGTCCTCAGGTGGGTTGCGGGGCCTGGAGGCGCCTGGTGCGCCCCCGGTGACCGTCGTTGCCTACGCTGACGACATCTCAGTTTACGTGGATGGCACTGAAGGGGTAGAGGCCCTGCGGGAGGCCGTGGAGGACTACTCGGAGGTAGCCCACTCTGTTGTCAACCACAGCAAGTGCCAGACGCTGTGGTTGGGCCCCTCGGAGGCCTCCCCGCCTTCCTGCGCCCCCTTTCCTCCTCCCGTGGGGGAGGTCCGCATTTTGGGCCTCGTCTTCGGGTCGGAGGACTGTGTGGAGTCCAATTGGGACCGTTGTCTTGAGACTGCACGGTGTCGGGTGCTGCGGTGGAGGGGGTGGAGGTGTACGTACGAGGAGAAGATCAAACTCCTCGGGACGTTTCTGCTTCCTCTCTTTCTGCACGTGGCCACGGTCTTCGTCCTTCCGTCGTCCCATCAGGCGTCTGTCAGTGCCGTCTTTTTCTGTTTTCTGTTGGGTAACCGCCTGAACCCTGTCCAGCGCAACATCGTTTGCCTGGATCGGGCAGAGGGCGGTTTGGGTATGTTGCACCCCCTTGTTTTCCTGTCAGTCCTGTCTATGGCGTTTCACTTAGGTAGGATGCGGGAAGGGGGTGGGGTTTGGTGGGTGGCCTCCTATCGGGAATGGTTCTCCCGCTTCTGGGAGCAGTGGGAGGGGGCTTCCTCGGTCCCACGTGTGCGTCGGAGCGGGGAACAGGCCCCATCGTACGTATTTGCGATGGTGGGGCTCATTCGGCGGTGGGGGGTGACCGACCCGCTCGCCCAGTCCTTGGGGCGGAAAGGATTATATCGGATGGTACTCACCTCCCACTTTCAACCACGGTGGGCCCTGCGGGACTGTCCGGCGGATGTGATGCAGCGGGGCCTTCGGCTGTTGAGCTCCCCTCGGCTACCGAAGAAGGTTCGGGATGTGGCCTGTTTGTCTTTCCACGGGCGTTTGTACGTGAGGGACAACCTCAAGTACAGGTCACAGGCCGAGCGGGTCTGTCCGAGGGCCGGGTGTGAGGGGCAGACGGAGACCATGGACCATTTCCTCCGGCAGTGCCCCTTTAACGTGGAGGCCTGCCGGTTGGTGTCCGCTGCTCTTCACCTGCGCGACCTTTCCCTCCTCACGTATGCGGAGTGGGTGTACGGGGCCTGGTCCTTTCCTCTAAGGCAGGACTCCGGGACCCTCTTCCTCGTCATGGCCGTAGTGCGCTACCACCTGTGGCAAGCGCGCTGTCATGTCTCGACCCGGGGGTTGGTCCTGCCCCTCGACGAGGTGGTGCGGGACATTTTGGAGGAAGTGTCCAGCATGGCGCAACGCGAAAGGCGGGTGGTGGAGGCCCATCGTTGGGAGCGTCTGTGGCGTCACCTCACCCTCCGCCCCCCGTGAGGGGGAGGGGTTCCCTGGGGTTTTCGTCCTTGGTAGGGATTTGGGGTTGCTTTGTCTCCCGGGGGGGGGAGGTGTGAAAGAAGGGGGAGGGTTCCCCACCCTGGGGTCTGTTCCTTGGTAGGACATTGGGGTTGTTTTTCTCCCGGGGGGGGTGGGGGGGGGGTGCGCTGGTGCTGCAGCGGTTTGACCACTTGTCCGCTCTCCCTCTCTCCTTGGGGGATGGATGTCCCACTTGTTTTTGGTTTGGTGTAAGTCTTTTGTGTGTTCTGTGCATCCCGTTCCGCTGCCTGGGTTGCAGGGCAGCACTGGGTTGTGTTTATCCTTTACTTTGTATCTTTGGTTCTGTTTTTGGTGGGATTTTGTTGGGGACGGGCTCGATGTGCCCTTATGTTTTTGTTTGGGGGGGTGGGGGCGGGGAGTTTACTTTTGATGTATTTGCTTTGTGGGGAGGATGGGGAGGGGCAGGGAGTGGGGTGGGGGAGCTGCTGCTCCCTCTAAAGGGAAGGGGATGGGGACAAGGGACTATGTATTTTGGGCGGGTTTGGGGGGGGGGTTTCTGGCAGTCCTCAACCAGTGGACAATATGGGCATTTGGACTGGTGTGGGTTGTTGTGGGGGGGGGAGGGGTTTGGGGATGTATATGACACTGTATGGATTGCTATGGGGTGTTGTTACGGGGGGGGGGTTGGGACGGACATGAACAATGGACATTGGACTTATGGGGGGGGGGGTTGGGACATGGACATTGTTTGGGCTGAGGTGGGTTGGGTTGGGGGTGGTGGGCACGTGAGTTGGTTGCTGGGTTTGGTGGTGGGTTTGGGGCGGTGGGTCACGGGGGGGGGTTTGATTCTTGTGTGTGCTATGTCGGGGTGGGTGGGGGTTTTGGGGGGTGTGGGTCTTGTTTGGGTTGCCTGTTTTTGCTTTTTGTATGTCTTTTTGTTGCTTGTATAATAAAACAAAATTTCCACTTATACCAGCTTGCTCGAGTGTTTTGAATCTGGGGAACACCAGATATAGACCTCTTTGCAAGTCCACACAATGCCAAACTTCCCTGATTCTGTTCCAGAATTATGGCTCAGAACTGTCAGGCAAGAGATGCTTTCCTACTCCATTGGGGACAGGACTTCCTCTATGCCTTCCCATCCATTTCCCTCATTCCCAAGACTTTATTCAAACTTCAGAGACAGAGGTCGTATGATACTCATAGCTCCACGTGGTATCCTCTTCTTCTGCGTCTCTCTCAAACTACTCCTCTGGAGTTGGGCAATGCTCCATCTCTCCTTTTGCAGGAGAACGGATCTTTACTGTATTCCAATCCCCAGTCCCTACACCTCAGGGCCTGGTTACTGAAAGCCTAGAATTCCAGGAAGTTAACCTTTCTCAGCAAATAAAGGATATCATCCTGGCTTCCAGAAAACCCTCCACAAGGCATTCCTATGCTTTCAAGTGGAAAAGGTTCTCTATCTGGTGTTCACAAAAGGGACTTAACCCCCTTTTAGTACCTGTAGAGTTGCTACTAGAGTATCTTCTACAATTATCAACTTCTGGTCTGAAGACCAATTCAGTTAGAGTCCATCTTAGTGCTATTGCTGCTTTTCATAAACCTTTCGATGGACAACCTATTTCCTCTCATCCACTTATATCAAGATTTATGAGAAGCCTGCTTTTAACAAAACCTCCCATTAAACCACCACCAGTGGCATGGGATCTAAATCTTGTTCTTGGTCAGCTTATGAAACCACCCTTTCAACTTTTAGCCACTTCAGACCTCATGGAAAGTTATTTTCCTAATTGCCATCACTTCTGCAAGACGCATTAGTGAACTACAGGCGTTAGTAGCTGACCCTCCTTATACAAGGTTCCACCATGCTAATGTAGTCCTCAGGACTCATCCTCGCTTTCTGCCAAAGGTGGTTTCGCCTTTTCATTTAAACCAGTCGGTTTATCTTCCTATATTCTTCCCTAGGCCTCATGCCTCAAGTGCGGAAAGGAATCTTCACACATTGGATTGTAAAAGAGCCTTAGCTTTTTATCTCCAAAGAACTAAGCCACATAGAAAATCTTCTCAGCTTTTTGCGGCTTTTGACTCTAGTCATTTGGGATTTCCAGTTTCTAAAAGAACTCTGTTAAATTGGATTGAAGATTGCATATCCTATACATATCAGAGTAAGGGACTTTCTCTCAAAGGCCATGTCGCGGCTCAGAATGTGAGAGCAATGGCAGCCTCAACGGCTAACCTTCATTCTGTCTCTATTGATGACATCTGCAAAGCAACCACTTGGACTTCGGTACATACCTTCACAGCCCACTATTGCTTAGACAAGGACTCCTGTCAGGATGCCTTGTTTGGCCAGGCTGTTCTACAACATCTCTTCCATACTTAATACAACGCCTACCCACCATCCACAGTTTGGATGCCTAAGGTCCATGGGAGGAAGCATGACCCATCTCACCTGGGTTCGCAGCCAGCTGGGGTCACCCTTTGGCATCTTTCAGCAGGGGAGTCCCCATATGTGAAGACTACATTCCTGCTTGTTCCTGGAGATAGCATAGTTACTCACCTGTAATAGGTGATCTCCGGGAACAGCAGGAATTTAGTCTTCACAACCCACGCACCTCCCCTAGGAGTTTGTCTCTATCTCTCTCTTTCTCTCCTTTGGTCTCAGCTATAAACTCAACTGAAGTGAGAGAGGTACAGAGGCGGGAAGGCAGCACGCATGCGCTGTGGGATGCTCCCAAAGACTTTCCTGTTGGACATTGGGGAGCATTCCCACTTGGGCTCCGTTGGTACTGACAATACCCATATGTGAAGACTAAATTCCTGCTGTTCCCGGAGATCACCTGTTACAGGTGAGTAACTACGCTATATCTGTCTGAGGGTCAAGGTACCCCAGAGGGGACACTAATATTTGCTGTGCTTGCAGAGTCACACATCCCAGGGGCTTCAGTCCCAAACCTATCTAACTTCAGTCCTAGATACCTGATTCTGGGATCTGGCACATTTGTCATAGAAGTAATCCAGGGGCCTGAAGGTATGACTGGGGTCCTTTTGCCTCTGTGATGTAGTTGCAGGTGGGCAGATATAGCTCCAGAAGGAGGTTACAAGGCCGGCTCAATGGTAGCTGCTGCCCTAGGCAACCCTTCAGCCATGTATTTCTACCCCCCTTCCCCTGGGCGCAGCTCAAGGGCCTTCCTCCTCCCGCCTCCCTGTAATCCAGAATCTTCCCTTCTAGATCTTTGAGCACTGCATGTCCTGCTGGTCTGTCTTCTCTGTTGCTCCTCCTCCCTCTGTCAGGCCAGGCTCGTCACAGTACTGCATTTACTTCTGGTGCCTGTGCCGCACTACTGCCTTCTGAACTCCGCCACCCTAGGGATATGCCTAGTCTGCCTACTGACCTTTCCTTTCTAAAATGCATGGAACACAAACTTGGATAGCTTCAGACATAGGGTATTTAATTCAGGGAATCAAGTAGGCTGTTTTGCTAAGTCCAAAGGCAGAATTGCATTTAACTGTGCAGTTCTTTAACAATACAGATTTGTCACAGTTGACTATTAAATGATATCACATAAATTAGTTCCCTCCACATGTAATCCTCAGTACATGAATTACACATTAATACTGAGAGTACTGTGGCCTCAAGTTGCCCTTTATGTGTGAGCATTAATGGTTCAGCTGATATGAAGACAAGAAGACCTTTGTCCTAGGAGCCAAGGCCTGGCATTAAACATCTGCCTGCAGGAAGATAGAGGGGGACTTTGCTGCAATCCCCTTCTCTTCTGCCTGCAGGCATTGCCCCCCCCCCCCCCAACAAGTTGCCTCTAGTTGGCCACGGAGCTTGTCAGCCTGCGGAGATCCAATCACCCTCGGGCAGAAGAGAAGGGGATGGCTTCAATCGTGGCAAAGTCCCTTTCTATCTGCCCGCCGGAGACTGCATCCTCATGAGCAGAAAAGCATCGCGACCATCATTGGGCAACTCGTTTGGGGGAAGCAGTGGCCCCCTCACCCTGCCTGCAAAATATGCTCATGCAATACTGTGAATGTCTTCAATTAAATCTCTGTCCACTACTACTGCCTGTTAAAGAGATCTGTATATGACACCAATGCTAATGGATGCTTCATTCCCTCTTTCCAGTTTAACACAGTGCCTCCTCGTTGCCTCCATAAGCCTTGCAGTTCTATTACATTAATATTATATTTTACAAGACCCATAGGCGAGGGCTGTGATGACCCCTAGGTGCAGTGGCATGGTGTGTCCTGTTCCAATAAACATATGCCACTCCTGGCATATGTGGAGAATGGTCTCCTTATAAACCTAAACCTGCATAGGCACTGCTCCTCTGACATGTCCATGAACTGAGTCCTCTGCCTGTATATCTCTACAGCAGGGTATATCCACCTCCTTCTCTGTCTTCTCGCCCCCACCCCCCGAACCAGAGCTTGCACAAACCACTGAGTATCCTTATTCTAGGTACACCACCCATCACCAACACATACAGTATTAATGTCTGTCTTAGACATGTACATAAAAACACCCAGTCACATATCCACACACATGCACGAGGCCCAGCCATACAGTGAGAGTAGGCAGGAAGACCGACACAAACGTACATAGACAAAGAGCAATTAGGCAGACAACAAAGGAAACCAGTGACTAACACTGACCAGAGCAGAGAAGAAAAAGTAGGGAAGGCAAGAGAGCTGGGAGAACAGAGAAGTAACAAGGCTGAACGGTTACCAAGAACTCATAAGAAACTATCCAGCACAAACCACTAACCCAACCCCCAATAGACAAGCTAGTCCTCCTATCTTAGGTGTCTTGTAAAGCAGGTGTAAAAGTGTGCACACATTTGATGTATATGTGCACTGGTGTTACAAATAGTACTACATACATAAAATACATACATCAAAATAAACTGAATCATCAAATTCCTCAACAAATAGGGGTGTCCTACATGGAGTGGCGGGTTCACCCCTGGGCAAAGACATGGGGAGGGGTGGCCTGCATGGAGCGGCAAGTGTACCTACTCTTGACATTGTGCTGGGCAGACTAGATGGACTATACTGGTCTTTATCTGCCGTCGTTTACTATGTTAGTATACATACTTTATGTGCATGTTGAGGGCATGTCTCAAGTTCCATGCATACTCTCTTAGATGTGCACATTCTCTTTCCTGTTCAAGCTGCTTCCTGCACATAAGCCTGAAACTCCAGTTTGTATGTGCCTGTACCCTGTGTAAGCCATTTACAGTTACCATCTGGCTTCTTACCTGATCTGGAATTGATGCAGAAATACATTGTCTATTTAAGTAAGAAGCAGCCATTTGTATCAGATGTTTCATGTCTTCTCTTTATCAAAGGCTGCGTGCTTTATTCTGACAGTCCGTTTTGACAGAACTGAAAACCTTTCTCAGTATTAAAATGTTAATATAAGAAAAACATCCGCTAAAGTTTCACAGTCAAACCAGCAGATGCGCTGTATGCTGTTTTTTTTTTCCCAAGTAGACTAATCATGTAGTGCACCAAATATAAATTACAGACTATGACAGATTCTACCAGCTGGAAACGAAGGCATTGCAGACTTCCCTCGAATCAAGTTCATGATATTTGTTTTCTAATTAACAAGAAAGTAAACCACAAGTCTAGGCTATGAACAGAATCGGTGTTATCCGTCTTATAATCAGTGAGTAACATGAGCACAAAATGTTAACAGCTATGAATCAAGCAGTATTCAAAATGTTTTGCTGATGCAGAGCTCCTGTCCGTAACCCAACCCATCAAACTGTTGCACGCGGCTCACTGATCTTCACGTCAGCCTGCAAGGTTCATGTCACTATAACTTGAGTTGGCACCTGTGAAATCTGCGACTGCAAGGGGGATAAATTATCATAGTTCCAGACTCTTTTTCTAAAATGCAATAATTGAAAAGTATGGCTTGGGGATTATACTATAGCATCTGGATTTTATCACCTTTTTGAGCACCAAGGGAAAGTGGACATTTTCTGTTGGAATTTGACAAATGTGCATGAGTATAGACCAGTATTTCCCAGCACAGTCCTGGAAACACACCTAACCAATCTAGTATTTAGGAAAGTGGCAACGATGGTGCACAGATTGTTCTGTGTGCAGCATGCTCCAAAGGTCTGGGAGTATCTTCAATGCCTCGAATTGATGGTGGTGAACAAAGAGATGGTGCCATGGGCCCGTGCTTGCATGCGGCCTCTTTAGCAGTCCCTGTTGACTCGGTGGTCCCCAAGTTCTCAGGATTTGAGGGCAGGCTCACATTCACAATGATGGTGAAGACTAGCCTGCGGTGTAGTAGCAGCCCTGTCATTTTGAAGAAGGGCATGCTGCTGGATGATTTCTCCTGGATCCTTTTGATGATGGATGGCAGTCTCTTGGACTGGGGAGCCAATTGCCAAGACCATACCACCCAGGGACACTGGAACCACAGGGAAGTGGTGTGGTCATCAACTGCCTTGAGGTGAGGGTCATCAGGTTGGTTGTTCTTTGTTTTCAGCACCTGGTCAAAGGCCAGGCAGTTCGACAGCGGTGGCTTTTGTCAATCAGTAAGGCAGCCTGAGGAGTGCTGGGGTAGATCTGGAGATAGCTCTCCTGTTTGCCTGGATGGAGAAGAACCTCCTAACCCTGTTGGCTCAGCACATTGCCAGGGTGGACAATGTGGAAGTTAATTTCCTGATCCTACACTCTATGGATCCTGGAGAGTGGGAGTTGAGTCAGGAGGCATGTCAGTTGATTTTGCGCCACTGGGATTGCCCCATCATGGCAGTTTGCCACTTCTTTATTCACCACACAGAGATGGGGTCTGAGTGCATCGATGCCCTGACCCAGCGTTGGCCAAGTTGGTACCTGATGCACGTGTTTCCTCCAGGGCCCCTGGTGGGGTATGTAATTCGGCATTTAGAATGCCACCTGGGCAGGCTTGTTCTGATGGTGCTGGATTGGCCAAGGAAAATGAGGTTCAGAGACCTGACATGGCTCCTGCAGGCACTTCCTCTTCAGTTGCCTCCATCTCGAGGCCTATTGTGGCAGGAACTGATCACCCTGGAGGACCCAGTTCCCTTCTCGCTTACAGCTTGGCTCTTGAAAGGAGACGGCTAGTGTGTAAGGGTTACTCTTCAGTGGTGGTCTCCACTTAGCCCAGAGGAGGTCTACCAAGCTTCGAGCAAACATACATGCAGTTCTGGTGCCTCTTTGAGTGATGATGAGGCGCTTGGCAATTGGCTTCTGAGGTGGCCAAGGTGCCATCTTTCCTGGCCTTTTTACAGGATGGCCTGGAGAAGAGCCTTACCCTGAGCTTGCTGAAAGTTCATGTAACAGCTTTGGCCTGTTTCCAAGGTCCGGTGGCTGGTAAGTCTCTAGCCTTACACCTGGATGTCTCGTGTTTTCTCCAGGGGGGTCTGGCATCTGCGTCCTCCCCTCTGGTCTGTGATCCTTTCCTGGGATCTGTGTGTAGTGCTCAGGCACCTGATTGTGGCACCCTTTGAGCTGTTGAAATTTGCTGCTTTAAAGGATTTGATGCTCAAGGACAGGATTTGATGCCCAAGAAGACAGGTTGCGATTTGTTCCACAAGGCGAATTTCCGAGCTGCAGGAGATCCTTATCTGTCTTTCTTGCCTCTTTCTTGCCGAGATCCATATCTGTCTTTTTCAAAGGAGGCCATTTCTACTGGCTTGTGCCTTCCTTCTTGCCTAAGTTACTTTTCTCCCTTTCACGTGAACCAGGTGGTCTGCCTGCCTTCCATCTCTAAGGAGTAGTGTCAGATAAGGATCTTCACCTTGTGGATGTCCGGAGGGTGCTTCTTCAGTACTTCGAAGTTACAAATTCCTTTTGTAAGTCTGACCATCTTTTTGTGCTGTTTGCTGGCCTGTGCAAGGGTAAAGTGGTGGCTAAGTTGATTTTAGGGTGCTAGATTAAGGAGGCCATAGCCTTGGCATATCTGTTGTGGAACCGGCCAGTTCCGTAGGGTTTACTCGCCCATTCTACCCAAGCACAAGCTTCCTTGTGGGCAGAGCTTGGTAGCCCCTGTAGACATTTGTCAGGAGGTAACATGGGCATCACTTTCCACTTTTCTCAAGCATTACCACTTGGATTCCATGTATGAGCGGACATGGCCTTTGGCTCAAGAGTTTTGTGAACTGCTTTGTCTTCTTCCTGTCCAGTGGAGTTGTAGCTTTGGTACATCCCACTTGTCTGGACTGGTCTTGCAGGATGATATGGAAGTGACATTTTACTTACTGGTAAATGTCCTTTCCTTGAGTTATACTAGATCTGTCCAGGGCCTCTCCTGAAACTGTATTTGCTCTGTTCTACTGCGGCACCCTTGGATTTGCTATGATTTTTATACATGGCTCTGAAGGTTCATCTTCTACTGACAGCCTTCTGTTTATGCATTCCTGTACATACTGTAATTCTCTAGTGTTGATTACTCCTTGTTGCCCATGATTAAGGATGTGTGAGGCTTGCTATGTTTCTCCCAGATGCTTTGGGACAAATACCGAAGGGTTCTCTGTTGGCTAAGGCAATTAGAGGAATGGGAGTGATGCCATTGAAACCTGGGCTTTTCATTGGTTCTCAATCAGCTGGTAGGGGAACACTTGTATCGACTGGTTTAGCGGGACTCAAGGAAAGGACATTACGTGGTAAGTAAAATGTCACCTTTTGCTTCAAAATAAAGAAAAAAGTGATTATTTGTTTTCATTTCATTTCATTTTTAATGTATGTTAATAAATACATTTGGGGCGGGGGAGGGGAATTATTCAAAGGCTCAACCTATTTCAGGACCTACATTAAGACCCTTATTAAGCAAATTCTTCATAAATGGATTTTAATGATAAATCTCCAGAAGTAGATTGTAGTATCCATACTTCAGCAACAGAATGGAAAATAAAGCAAATGCTATTAATCTAATATTTGATCAATCAGTGACTTTCGACCCAGTCCTTGAACCTTAACCAGTGAGCACCATTAAGATCCTAGAGGTGCCTCTAGCCAGTCTCGATTTCAGGATATCCACAATGAATATGCTTGAGAGGTTCGCATTTGCCACCTTCTATTGTATAACAGAGGCATCAAACCGGAAAACTATTGTTTTTAGGAGGACAATAATGTCAGAAAACAGAAGTGGGTGGATCCAAAAGCGCACTTTAGCAACTCTAGACTTTTTTTTTTTAAGTATTCATTGTTTTATTGTTTTTGGACTTGTAGCTCCCTCTGCTTTTGCTATTTTATTGATTGGCCCTGCAGAAGGGCAGCCCAGGGCTGGCACTACCCAATAGGCAAACTAGGTGATTGCCTAGTGTGCCAGTGTTCCTGGGGTACCCATTGCTGCCCTCTCTAGGACCTGCAGTGGTGGCAATACCATTTAAATGGCAGCAAAGTGCTAACCCCTACTCTCGGGCACTGCATTGCCATTCCTTCTCTCTCTCTATGACCTACTATGTCTGCCCCCTTCTGATGCAGGAAGTCTGAATCAGAGGGAGCAGAAGTAGCAGATAACAGAGAGAAGGAATGGCAACATAGCGCTGGAGAGTTCAGATAAGTGCTGTGTTGTCATTTAAATGGTATTGGTGCTGCAGGTCCTGAGGGAGTTCTAGTTCTGGTTGAGTTTCTCAATGAACAATGTGATGTCACATAGTCTTTTTACGATCATCCAATAGGTTGAGGGATCGCATTTGCGTGTCCTTATCCTATTTTTTGGTTCCCTTGTTGACTGACATTTTGGCTGACCAATGGTAGTAGGACGGATTCCTTTTTTTGATTGGTCACCCGGTGTGAACCGGGGTTTTAAAATGGATGCATAAGGTTTTGTTTGATCAACACAGGGGGAAGAATCATTTCTTAGCGACGTCCATAAAGAGCGCTTGATACAGAGGTTTTTGACCTCGAAACGTGCACGTCGTGCCATCTCAAATGTGGACTTCAGCATTCAAGCTTTTTGGAATTTCTTCTCTTCGGTTACTGAGATAAGTTTTCATAAAAAAATTTTTTTCACAACTTTTCACGTTTTACTAAAGAACTGTTTGATGATTAAAATGGTCCGCAGTAGTCTGGAGTGGTTTCAAAATTTGTTTTAACCTCCCTCTCTGCGGCCCGACAAAAAGATACTTTGATTTCATTAAGGAGTCTTAGGGAGATTTTTTGGTGGGGTCCTGAGGGAGGGGCAGCAATGGAGTGGGGTGGAAGCAGGGGAGCGGCAGAATCGAGGGCTCTTCGAGGGTGGCTCATATCCTTGCACCGGCCCTTTGGCAGCCTCTTTAGCTTTCAACCTAAAGACAGTGATCAGGAACTGCATAGTAGTACTACAGTAATTAGCATGGCCAGCCCGTCCATTATGCAAGAATGTTGTTCGCACAGGGCCCCGCACTTCAGGAGGCCCCACGCCAACAACATCCTGCATTGAATGGCAGGCAGGGAGGCTTTAGAGGGAGCCTGAGAGGCCGTGCCTCCCCTCTAACAGCTGCCAAAGTGCAGCGCGTCTTTTTCCATCAGTTCGGCAGCAGTACTGTAGTTTAAAGTGCTGCTGTGCTGAGCGCCAGGAAACAGGAAGTCCACTTTGACCTCAGCGTGGCAGCATTCTAAACTTCTGTACAGCTGCCGACATGAAGGAAAAAGGCGCACTTCACTTTAACAGCTGCTAGAGGTGAGCCGGGCTTGGACTGGAAATGGGCTGTGGGGGGGGGGGAGCTAGGACTGGAAATGGGCTGTGGGGGGGGGGAGCGAGGACTGGGAATGGGCTGTGGAGGGGGGACTTGGACTTGAAAGAGCTGATGGGGAAGGGGGCTTGGACTGGAAATGGGATGACTGAGAGGGAGCTAGGACTGGAAATGGGCTGATAGAGGGGAAAGGATAGGACTGGGGATGGGCTGTTGGGGGGGCTAGGATTGGAAATGGGCTGGGGGGGTTGGATTGAAATGGGCTGAGGGGGGAGCTAGGGCTAGAAATAGGCTGAGTGGGGGGGAGCTAGGACTGGAAATGGGCTGATGGGGGGGCTGGGATTCGAAATGGGCTGATGGGGGGCTGGGATTGGAAATGAGCTAATGGAGGGGTTAGGATAGGACTGGAAATGGATGGGGGGACTAGGGTTGGAAATGGGCTGATGGGGGGCTTGGATAGGACTGGAAATGGATGGGGGACCTAGAACTGGAAATTGTCTGATGGTGGAGCTATGATAGGACTGGAAATGGGCTGATGGGGGGGGCTAGGATAGGACTGGAAATGGGCTGATGCAGGGATTAGAAGGGAGCGGATGCTGGGTGGGGCTGGAATAGAAGGGAGTTGATGTTGGGGGAAGACTAGAATGGGATGGGGCTGGGAGAGTGACATGGAGAGGGGAAAAAATATTTTGTGTGGGAGGGAAGAAAAATCTAAGATTGTCTGGTTATTGGGAGACTAAGTAGGGATTGAGGATGGAGGGGTAAAATTTTGAGTGGATGAAAAAGGAATAAAGAAAGAGATGGAGGAAAGAGCAAAAGGAGATAGATCAATATGTTAAAGCAGGTGTAGTGAGACAATGAAAAAAAACTAGAAGAGAAGAAAGGCCAAATGGACAGCAGACAATGGAGAGACAGCAGAAGACAAGAAGAAACCAGAAGAAAGTGACTGGTGCAATTGCAACTGAAAAATTAAATGCACAAACAACAAAAGGTAGAAATACTTATTTTGAATTTATTAACTGGAATATGTCTGCTCTGGGAAATGTGCATCTTTAACATCTGCATTTTTTGTTTAGTACAAGTGGAAATTAATTTATAGTTTTATTTCTGCACTGTTCTACATTCCAAGTTTGGTTTTTGGGGTTCCCAGTTTAATTATTATCTTCCTATTTCTAATTTGTGATTCCTTGGTCTGTGTTCTGCATGTGTAACCGAGCTGAGGTATTCTGTTTATGTAGTTTCTATTTGATAGTGCCACTTGTTCTCTTTCCCCAGTAGGAGATGTATTGGTATTTTCTGAGATGTATTGGTTTAATGTTTGTAATGTTGCCTTTCGATAGGTAGGGTTTGGTGCTTTGTGAGTCCTGGTAGTACTGTTATGATATGGTGGGTTTGCTATGGGCTGTAAATGGGCAGTGTTTATAGTACTTCCTAATGTGCCTGGCGGTTGGCACTGGAATATAGTAATGTAAACATATTTTAGTCTTTCTTTATCCATACACTCATTAAGAGGCATGTTTACTAAAAGTTAGTGCATGTTAACATTATGCAAATGAGGCCCCACACCGAGTCTCCGCACATGGCCCCACACCCCCATTGGGCTGCCTCTGGTAATTAGGGAATAAAGCCAAAGCTATTCAAGGATTTACATACTAGAGAGAGAATAGAATCTTACTTTGAGAGATGACTGCTAGGGAGTCAAAGGATAGCCTGAGAAGCATGAAGCGATTGGAATAAGACCATAATAGGCCAAGGGCTACCACTTCAGTTGGCGATAAGATTGTAAGAGCACGAAGGTAGTGCATTCATTTGAAAGAAAATATCTAACATTTTTCCATTTGGTTTCTTGTTGATTTTAACCTGAAACAGCAAAAAGAAAATCCTGACATTTCATTTTTTCCCATGTTCTCAATAGTGTACCCTATATTGCTGTGTTGAAAAATGGTGCATACTATTGTGCAATAGTATGTTCTAGCGACATTGCCCGCTCCCCTCCCCCTCCCCCTCCCGAAATGCAAAAACTTGTACAAAAAAATCCAAATAAAATAAATCCCATAAACGACACAGGAAACCAAACAAAATAAAAGCTTTAGGCCTGGTTTGCATACTTCTAAGGGGACTGGAGAGCTTGGTGTTAGTGGAGTGGCTGGAGAAGGCATAAAGGGATTTACCAGTTTCTGTTGAAGTGCGTGCTGTACATGTCCAGAATGTCCCCAGTGCCTCAGAAGCATAGAATTGTGAAACAGAAACCAAAGGAAAATAACAGGGATGTGCACAGGCCAAAAAAATCATGGATTCGTTTTAGGAGAATGTAGCATTTTTCACAGCTTTTCATTATTTTTTTTTTGTTTGTTTCATACATTTATGTCAAATTTTTTAACTTGCAGAAATCTTTAATGTGCAGAACTAGATTGTATATGCATTAATTTGTAGATTAAATCAGTCTTGCTTACTTTAAAATTGTTATGGTACCTTAATGAGTCAAATGCATGCCAGCGAATGCATATCCCTAGAAAATGACATTTTTTACTGTAAGTGCTTGGCCAGGCTGTTTGTTTTAGGGTGATGTGGCAGATGTTTGTTGCATGGACCTGTCGCACATGAATACTGCACAGAAGGAGCCGGCAATCTACAAGAGCTCAAGGAATTAAAAAGAAATGATCAGCAAGGTTTTCATTATCTGCTTTCATTTTAGGCATTGACAATGTTGGCTTTGCTTTATATCATGTTCGTTTTGTTTTTTTTTCTCAAGGGCTGCCAAATGTTGATAAAAGGCAGCTATGGGAGCTTAATGTTCAAATTCGGTTAACCTTAGGTCATTCATGGCATCTTCTTTTCTCAGGCTTTCAAATCACCAAATGGACAGCAGTGATTTACTACCAGCTAATGGTATGCAAATGATAAAAGATGGTGCACATCTGTACTGTCAGCACACTTCCATCACTCTCCTGTTGATGTGCTACAAATCCTACCTTTGTCATTTTTCTTGGCCTGGAAATTTTCTTCTGCTCCTGTAGCACCATAAATAATCAATTACCACTATCTGAGTTTTCCTTTGTCTTTAATTATCATCATTTTGATGTGGCTCATTCAGGGTGGCAAGTGTTGCTTAAAAGTAATACAGTGTGATTTTTGGTTCACAAGATTTTCATACAGTTTAAATGTCTGCCCACTTAGATACACAGAGATAGAACTCAACCAATATAAGTTGTAGATATTACCAATGTAATGGAGTAACTTAATACATTTGTGATTAATATTCAAGAGCTACAGTGGGATTACTTACCTGTAACAGGGGTTCTCCGTGGACAGTAGGATAAGTTGCCCACATCTGGTGATGTCTTTCGATGGCGACATGGACATGTACTCCAGAGCTCAGAAAGGTAAACCACATGTCCTCTGCTACCTCGCCTCCCTCGTCGGGGCGGGACTCAATACTGAATCGATCAGGGGCCACCTTGCAGCCATCACAGCTAACATGACTGCCTCAACAATGCCTGGGACAGGGCATGGCCTGGGGTTTAATCCCTCTGCTGTGAACCAGATGTCACAGCGCCGCCACTGGAGGCTATATAATTTTCTCGTGGCTGGGCATCTGGCAGCCAGGATAAAGTGTTGGAATTCCATGGAGAATTGGACTTTCAAGTTCCATGCTGCTACTGCCAGGTTTGGGAGGTTGGGGTGTAGGGTGTCACATCCATCTTGTGTGATAAGGGTTGGCTTCAGAGGCAGTTGGATGGGCAGACCCAGGGCGAGTTGGTGGTGGTAGGGGAACCATACCTGTCTGGGCCAGTGAAGGACGATGACATGCGCCCGGTCCTATATGATCTTCTGTATGGTCTTGGAGATCGGTGGTATCGGTAGGAATATACAGGAGAGGCCAGTCCCGCCCCCTCAGTATGCGCTAGGCTAGACAGTGGCTGGATGGGTGTTTGGAGCAGAAGTGAGGACACTTCATGTTCACTTCGGTGGTGAAGAGGTCCACAAGTGGATGTTCCCATTGGTGGAAGATTGATTGCATTACTTGTGGGTTGAGCTCCCACTCATGCAGGTCAAGCTTTCAGCCGAGGCTGTTCACTAAATGGTTGCTCTTGTTGGGTAGGTAGGTCACCTAAAGCATGTATCCCTTGGATAGAGTGAAGGACCAGAAGTGGAGCGCTTCTCTGCAGAGTATGAGGGATCCTTTCCTGCCCTGCTTGTTGATTTAGAACATGGTCACTTGGTTATCGGATTGTATGAGTATACTCTTGTCCACAATGTAGTGAATGAAGGCCTGTAGTGTGCATTGGGTTGCATGAAGTTCCAGGAGGTTGATATGATACCCCTGCTCCTTCAGTGTCCAGAGATCCTTGGTGCTGAGGTGTAGGAGGTGGGTTCTCCACCCCATCTTTGATGTGTCTGTGGTGATGGTGATTTGATGCGGGCTGCTGAAAAGGTCTGCCGGCCATCAAGTTGCACCATTGCGTCCACCAGGCGATGGCTCCTCTGGCTTGGACAACGGTTGTGAATGTTGATGCCAGTGTCTGCATAGATGCCACTATAAGTGGCGCAGGTGAAGCTTAACATGCAATAGCACTGATGTGGTTGCCGTCATGTGCCCCAGGAGGTGCAGGACTATTCGGACAGAGGCAGATTCCCTATCTGAGGTCTCTGTGGCCAATGAGGAGATGGTGACTATGTATTGAGATGGAAGGGAGGTCTTGGCCTGTGTGTTCCTGATATCTGCTTTGATGAATTCCAGGTGCTGTGTAGAAGTTGTAGGTGAGACTTCGGGAAGTTGACAAGGAAGCTAAGAGACAACAGTAGTGTGATATTCTGCTTGGTTGTGGTTTGAGCATCTTGAAAGGAGGAGCCCATAAGCAGCCAGTCATCTACGTATGGGACCCATATGCCAAGTTTGTGCAGGTGGGTGTTGGCAACCACTATGTACTTCATGAAAACCCTGGGGACTGAGGAGAGTCCAAAGAGGAGCACACTGTATTGGTAATGGGTGCCCTTTATGTGGAACTGCAGATATCTCCTGTGTGTCTAATGAATGGAGATGTGTGTGGGGGGGTGTCTTGTAAGACCAGCAAAGTCAGCCACCATCCTGAAGGAGTGGGATGATGGACCCCAGTGAGTACACTCTGAAGTTTTTCTTTATGCATAAACTTGTTCAGGTTGTGGAGATCAAGGATGGGATGGGCGCCTCCCTATTTTTCTTGGGGATCAAGAAGTACCTGGAGTAGAAGCCACTGTTGATCCTTGATGTTGGTACTGGTTCTATGGCCCTGGCTGTGAGGAGGGACTGGATCTCTGAAGCCATGGCTGAGAGTTGTTGAGGCGAGGTGCGAAGTCTCACTGTGTGATATAGCACTCTGGTGTGGAGTCTCTGCAAAGTTTATGCGGTACCTCTGAGATATAATTTTGATTACCCATTTGTCTGTGGTGATGGCTTTCCAGGTGGCAATGAAACAGGAAAGGAATCCCTCCACCGGGGGGGGGTTGGGCTCCTGTGGGTAATCAAAAGGAGGGCGGGCTTTTGCTGGTGGGCGCCACTTGCTTCTGCTGCTTACGTTCCCTCTAACACTGTTTGTAGTTCTGGTAGGAGGAGTGGTAGCTGCCTGGGGCTTGAAGCTCTGTGAGGGCCATCTGTGCTGGGAGCTGTAGTGTTTGAAGGAGTAGTTGGATTTCCATGTCTGGCTGCCCTGGCATTTCCATCTGCTGGAGCTGCGCTGGTGAGCATTTGTAAGGTGGTGCAGTATTCTTTGAGACTGCTGATGGTGTCCTTGACCTTGTCTCTGAATAGGTTGCCTCCAAAGCAGGGGGCATCAGCAATGCAATCATGCATGTTCTCCATCAGGTCAGAGGCTCTGAGCCGAGCCATGCATCTGGCTGCGATGGCTGTGCCTGCAGAGTGGGCCGAGGCATCAAAGGCTGATCGTATTACGTGTTTCCCACTTTTTATCAGGTTGACAAGTGGGGCCGAGGTCTGAGCCCTGGATTCAGGGGGCATTGCCTTGATGCAGATTTTTTAACTTATCCAACAGGGCGTCTTGGAAGAGGACCTGTTGGAATTGGTGAGCAGTGATCTTGGCACTCAGCATGGCAGTCTGGAAGCTCCTCTGTCCGATGTAGTTTGAGCTTGTAGTCTTTTCCTGGTGGCATGTTGGAGTGGGTTCATGATTATTTACTACGCTTCGGTGCAGGCTCTACTACTATGGACTGGTGCGGCAGCTTGGGGTTTTTTTGGGATCCTGGGGCCAAGTGGACCTGGTATTTGGGCTCTAACTTTCTTGGGCAGGTGGGGCCTGAAGACAGGGTCTACCAATACTTCATGAGGTGGTCTTGGAGGAGCTTGTATACTGGCAGGATGACCATTACCTTTGGTGACTCGTTCTTCAGGTCGGGGGCATCCATGGGGGGCAAGGGAAAGTTATAACACCAGTTTCTGGAAGAACGTCGGATAGTGAGCTCCTCCGGGAGTGAAGGTGGTTGTGTGGCAGGCGTCAGGGTCTCTGGCGATGGTATCTCTAGTGAGGAGCCAAGTGGTGGTGATTGTTGGGCCTCCCTGGGTGAGCCTTATATGGCCGACTCCTCTTCTTCCCCACTTGTCACCAGTGAGGTGGTCCGAGGAAAACCATATCGGTGAAGTAGAGGCTGGTGTGTAGGACTTCTGGAGAGTTCCATGCTGGGGGGGTGATTCTAGACTGGGGTTTGAGGGCACTGTTGTGGATGATTGCTGGGCATTCTGCTGAAGCAGCTTGATGAGGACATCCAGTAAGGCTATTTGCACCAAGGATTGTCCCCCTCTGCTGGTCAAATCCTCTGTCCATTGTGTGCTGGCCATGGCCTGTGCTGTTTATGTGGTGGAGAGTCGAGGATGCTGAAACTGGAGGCCTGGTGTTTCTGTCCCCTGCGGCATGGAGCAGATGTGTTGCTGGACTCCCTGCTGCTGGAGCAGCATCTGGTGCGATGCCTGCCCTGATCTCTGCTTTCGCTGTTGTCCAGGGTGTCACTGCATCAGTGCCTTTGTTGCCGGTATTAGGATGGACTGCAGGTCCAAGCTGGCATCTAGGAGCACTTTTGAGTGTTCCCAGCATGGAGGTGATGCATCTTGTTGACGCGGTGACCCTGTCATCATGGCACCAGCTAATGGAGGTAGAGGGGACAGAGCCACATGAAGTCAAGGCTCCACTGGCGCCATGATGGTTCTGGAGCGCTCTGGCACTGCAGCCCCTGGTTCTGTGTTACATGGCCTCTGCTTTCAGTGCTCTGTTTCCTGGGGCTTGGATATTGTTGGAAGGAGTCTGGTCAGCATCGGAAGGAGCCGGGTTGGGGATGGAGGCTTTTTCTTAGGCGCGTCTGGGCCACAGTGGGCATCCTACTCATGTATCACCCCCTGGACCACATTGTCATTGGAGTCCAGCGGTATAGCTCTCTTGGACTTAGAGGTAGGCGCAGTGGGGACAGTCTTGTAGGGCATGACTTCTGGATCGGCAGGCGCAGTGGGGGCAGTCTTCTACTCTGTGACCTACCCCCAGGCACCAGACGCAGCGGTCATGTGCGTCCATACTATTCATTTTCTGTCCACATTTGGGACATTTTTTGAATCCTGGCTTAGAACATCTAGAAGAAGGGGAAATGCCTTCCTTTCTCCTTTGATGTGGGTTTCCTTTTGTCATTTTTGGTGGAAGTTGGAGGAGAACAGAAAGTCTGTCCTTGCTGGCAAGGCAGAAAACGAACAACTGGGCTGGTTGGGGGTTGTCTTGGAAGTGGTGGCTATCTGGGCATGCTCAGACAGGTTTACTTTTCTGAGCTCTGGAGAGCATGTCCGTGTCCATGGCACTGTCAGACGTCACCAGATGTGGCTAATGCATCCTGCTTGTCCATGAAGAATCTCCCTTCCTCCGTTCAGGAGAATGTGTATTGTCATGCAGCGCATAATTAAGCTGTGGAATCTGTTGGCAGAGGTTGTGGTCAAGGTGACTAACAAAGTGGAGATCAAAAGAGGTTTAGGCAAATTCCTGGAGGAAAAGTCTCTATAAACAGTTATAAGCCAGGTTGTCTTGGGAGAGCTATTGCTCATTCCTGGAAATGAGCCATGAGAAATAGATCTACTCTTTAGAATGTGCTAGGTAATTATCTTGTACAGCATTAATGGTTACTCACTGTTGTAAATCTTGTACAGCATCTTCCCCCTTAACTCTAAGTTCGATTACCTGTTCAATGTAAATTTCTAAAAGCTGCAATGTTCGATGTAAACTGCTTTGAATGTAAGAAAGGCGGTATATAAAACTTTTTAGTTTTATTTATTTAATTATGGGGAGTTTGTTGAGGATTTAGGGACTGGAATGGGAGGGAGGCAATGTTATTGTATTTTTATCTGTAACATGCTTCGGGATTTTGGGTGATGCATGTTATCAAATCATATAAAATAAAATAATTGTGACCCAGATTGACCACGGTGGAAGGCAGGATGCTAAACTTGATGGACCTTGGCCTGACAAGGCAGGACTTCTCTTGTGTTCTTACATTCTTATGATACTTGAGGAAATTAAAGGTTGAGATATTTTACAAATGTAAACCCCATTCATCATGGTTTGAGGAATTCTAAAGACCTGGGAAATATGATTGCTGTCTGCTTGGTTTACACTGTAAAACTTGGTCCATTGATAGTGCTGTGCACTGTCATCTTGCCAGATCTGTGTTGGCTTTCTGGCTTGGATCTTCTGCTCCCTGGGTTGGTCGGGGCTGGGGATTTTGCCGAGGCAGCATTCATGGTCTTTGACAGATGGGAGGAGGATAGGGAGGGAGTCGGCACCATGCAGTGGTAACACCTCATGGTTGGATTTAGGGTCGGTGACGTCAGGATTCTGGAAGAAGAGCAGTTGCTATATTTACTGAACTGAAATTGAGAGTCAACAAAAATTAAGGCTAAAATGTCCATGGATAGTTGCAAGTGAAGGATTATTTTTATTTAACCGCTTTTCTATACCGCCTTATCCTTCAATCAAAGCGGTTTTACATTATGTAATCACTACAAACAGGTGCTGGATCAATGAATCTATGTGTACCTGAAGCAACGGAGGGTTAAGTGACTTGCCCAAGGCCACAAGGAGTGCCTATAGGACTAGAAACCCCATTTCCTCTGGCAACAGATCCCAGTTCTAGATAGAAATGAGCTGGAAGTTGCCCCCCCCCCCCCCCGCAGATAAAAATACGATTTGTTATGCTTAACATTTGATGGCAGATTGGATTTTCAGAACTGCCAAGTTACCCTGTTTGAGGGATAAGACCTTTTGGCCAGTCCTGGTTTTGAACTTACTTCTGCAGTTCTAACTTCTGTTCATTGACATCAATGCCGTAGGTCCTGTAATGAATCAAGATGTGGCTGTCAGAAATCCAGAACTGACTTAAAAATGAATTCCTGGAGCTGGGTAACTTGGCAGCTCTGGAATTTTAAAAGGAAACATTCCTGTTTGGCTGCACTGAAATGACATCTCACCACTTTTACTCAGTGTCGTAGTTGCCTTTGTCCAGTAAATTCAGCTTTCATGAGAGTTTTAGTCTTCCCAGTCAAGTTACCTCATATGGAAGCTGCCATTCAGCAAGTAGACTAGTTCTATGCTTCTGTCACAAAGAGAATAATTTCATAAACGTACATCTGTGCGAGAAGCCCAAAAAGGGGCACCCAGATTCATTCCCTATAGTGCACAAATGCAGATGCACAACGTTACACTTGTTCTGAAAATGCATGTGCGTTCTCCAGGGCTGTGCTTTCATTTCGAAACAAAAGCAGCAATAGTGCACCCTGTTGTGCAATAGCATGCACAATTTGCACAAAAATATACAACGCGCATATACATCACAATTCCGCCTGCATGCTGACCAAACTACGCCCATAGGAATATGCACAGGTCATGCAAAAGTAGTTGCGCTCTTTCTATGTGCCTACTTTTTTGCATACATTTGCGGTTGTGCATTTTTATAGAAGTGCTTTTCTGCATGCAAAACAAGTTTTCCACATAGAGAACGCTTTATAAAGAGGACCTACTATGGCAGCTTTTGCCATTCCAACAAATACTATACAAGAGTTATTTTGAGGTAGAGCTTCACTTGCTCATACGTAACAATCAAGAAGAAAAGCAGATGCATGGGGAACATTTTTGGTTCATTTTGGATTTATCTGCCAGTTTTTGCACCTTTTTTTTCAGGTTACTTCAGAAATTAATACATGTAATTTGATAGACAAATCAACTTACACACTAATTTGGAGGTGCAGAAAGGGGCCTGTTTTACTGAAGTGCAGTAATGGTTCATCCAGGTGTTTTACCATGTTGCCCTGCGCTAACAGTTAGTGTGGAAAGGGGAAATGACTTAATGGTTAGAGTTGGCAACGGCACGTTGCGGTCAGTGCAGGCTTCATTGGTGCATGCTAACCGTGAATGTTGCCGTTAGGGCAGGTGTACTTTCAACCTCAACGAATGGTGGTAAGTGCACCAGTGTTGTGCCTGACAGCACATTCTGCTGCATCTCCCTGGTGTAACTGCAGGGGGACATGCTGGACACAACCCCACAGTTAGTGTGGGTCTCAGGCTGCAAAAGGTAGCACAATCACGTGCTTACCATAATATAAGTCTGCTTATTGCGCATTCATTATGTGCATAAAATTACCCAAACCAAAACTCCAAACTGAATGCATATCCTTCGCCAATGTATTGATGCCAGGAAAGTGCTGTAAAGGTTGTGCATTACCAACTACATTACCATGCATCTATTTTCCTTTGGTGGTAACATGCTACTCATTTGCATGTTAATAGCTGACATTTATGCAGTTTAATGCTTCATCCTAAGCTGCAGTAATGTGCATGTGGATGTCCAAATTATGAGGATGTCCCAGAAGGCATGAAGATGTTTCTGGAGCAGGGACGGGCAAGTAGGTAGGAGGTGTGGTGAGGGCAGTCTGAGGCAGAGCGGAAGATGTAGATGTCCACAATTGATTTCAGAACCCTCAGACGTCTAAATGCACATCCAAGTTTAGACTAACTCCAGGCACGAATAGTCATCGGGAAAGTGTTCATTTGAGTCCTGGTATAGAGAAAATGGCACTCCACCATCCCCGCTACTCTTCACAGTCATAATTATATTTGTAATGTGATAGAGGCATTTCTGTTGTGTTTGCGTGTCTCTTGGATATCTCCGGTATGAGATGCTATCCTGGGGATGTCTATGTAGAGAGCCCCACAGATGTCCATATCAGGCAAATCCATGTTTGTGAAATCGTGCCTGAACTTGGACGTATATGACTCTTTTTTTCCAGACATTCTGGCATGGATGTCCCAGATTGCACCTGGACATCCTTTGTAAAATGTGCTTTCATGTGCGCAGAATGCGTTGGTTAATCTGCAAATGCTTTTGCCTTAATGAGACTGGTATTTCCAACTGATTCAGATTAACCTTGTCAACCTGTATTACCAGTAATCACAGGTTTTCTGATCCAGATGCAGGCATAGTCAGGAACTACCCTCAGGCAAACCCTGGTAGCAGGTCTTCATTTTCCAAAGGTTTCTCTGCTCCTGTCAAGTGAACTAGCCAGAACAGAGATGTGTCACACAAATGGATTCATAACTCTATAACCCAGCATTTTGCTAGTATTTGTAAACATGCAAACCTGCATTCAGAAAACATTCTTCCTGTAATGTGAGCTATGGTAAATTAGAGTTGTTTACCACTTGTATGCAGTCCCAACATTATCAAAGGATGTTTAAGTAAACAGCTGGAGTTAATATATGGTTTCAATGGAATGGATGGCTTAGAAAAAATACTAACAGCTAGGGGAAATTATATTGTGGGACCCCTCTTTCTAGTTAAATGATCAATGGGAATGTTGTGAACATGCCAACAGTATAAAAGCATTGATTTAACATCGTAAGATGGCATATTACTGACAACCTGCTCTGTTGCACAGAAAATCATTTCTCACGGTAATATGATGCCTACATTATACTCTGGATAGATAGTCGATGGAGTTGAGCTTTCATTCAATTTACATGCATTAAAAATTATTTCATACAAAGAAATGACTTCTATCGCTCTACAATCACTTATAAAGCTGCAAGACGTATTCATAGGTGGTGTAAATGTATAGAAATTTTGAAGGCCACAACAATCTTTTTTGGAAATGTTTCTATGAAAGATGTTGAGTGAATTATTTTCACTGGCCACAGAGATGCTAAAGGAGGTAATATTAAAGATCATAAATGTTTATTGTGATATTCGGTACTAACCTGCAGAATTTGAAAGGGTGACCCCCAAGCCTAAATCTGCTCAGAATCTTAGAGTAGGTAACTTGATCGGGATATTCGGCTGCATCAGTTGTTGGGCAAATGCAATTCAATCACAAGAGTTACAATCGGATACATTACTACAATTACTGATCGTTTGTATAGTGCTACAAGATGTACGCAGCGCTGCACAGGCACATGCAAAAGACGGTCCCTGCTCATCAGAGCTTACAATCTATTTAAGCCAGACATCACAACAGCTGAGGATCCATCTGGGTAAGGTAAGGAAACACATAGGAGACTGAGCGGTTATCTTAATTACTCAATGTTCTTTTGAATATCAGCCCCTATGTAATTGAGATCTTTTATTCTAAAATAATTTAAAGTGCTTAATATAAATATTTAAAAATGATCTGGAAAAACTTGATCAGGATAATGAGTGAGATATGGATTTATAGTGCCTTGTTACCTGGAATAATATGTTCTTCATAAAAAAAATGGTTGAGCTATTTGTATTCCTTGTAAATTTAAATTAGTTGGGGGGGGGGGGAAAGAATAAAGTATTCCTCTCACAGGTAGGGCAGATGGTGTCTGTGCATTTGCACCCTGCTGTGGATAGCTTCTGCTCACAGCATGCATCTGTGGCATTGTGTAAATGCGTGAGCGAGAACCCCCAGGTGCACTCAGCTGAGAAGCATCCCCACATGGCCCATGAGCTGCTTCTTATGGTCCGTGTCCAGCATCTTCTGTGTTCAGCGTTTCTCTCTGTGTCTCTCTTCCATTCCACATACCCAACATCCCCTTCTCTGCCTGCTTTTTCTCCCATGTCCAGCATCTCCCCCCTCCCTCCCTCCCTATTCTGCTCCCATGCCCACTATCCCCTCTGTTACTCTGCTTCCATCATCAGCATTTCTTCCTTCCTGTGTCCAGCATCTCTCTATTCCCTCACCCATATTCATCTCCCCCTTATCTCCCTAGTCCCCCCACTGCCTTCCTACTCCTCCCCCAGTGGTCAAGCATTTCTTTCTGCCTCACAATGTTCAGCATGTTTACTCCAATGTCTCCCTGCCCCTGTTCAGGTCTGGATCTCTGAAGTCCAGCCTCCAGTAAAACTGCCCCCTAGTCTGGCACTCATCTCCCTTCCTTCTTCACTGGTGAGGTGGCTGCATCACTCTGGGACCAGCGGCAGCACCAGCAGCAATAACAGAAAGGAAACATGGGGCCTTGTTGCACCCGTGAGTACGCTGAAGCCTCTACTACATCTTCCCACTTAGGCTTTTTGTTTCTGTGGGTGTGGAACTCGGCAGAGGCTTCAGCATCCTCACAGGTGCAACAAGACCTCTCCGTCCCTTTCTCTTATTGCTGGCAGCCATGCAGCGGTATGGTGTGGTCAGCTCTGGCAGGCAGAGAAATGGAAATGCTGCACAGAGATGCCCCTAAGGTTTGATTTTCTGAACTGCTGGCTGTCAGTCTTCCCTCCCTGAAACCAGCCAGGTGGGCCAAAAACCAGCCAGTCGGCAACCCTGCCCAGAATGCTTTTGATCCCTTTTCAAGATATATGGTTAGAATTTGGCTGTATATTGACTTATGTGGGCCAACATTTTCGTATATTGGCCTAGCATTTAAGTAACGTAGGATGACAACTTTGTTCCAGTGCATAAAGTGGACAGACTGTCAAAACTCAAGCCATGATGGGGAAGAGCAACCCCAGGACAAGGCGTGGTCCAATGCTTAGAACACAGGTTACTAAGTTAGGAGAAGTCCTAGAAAATGGATTAAAAATTTTGCCTTTGCACCATGACTTTCTTTGTGACCTTCCAGAAGTCATCTCATCAATTGCTTCGGAGGCCCAGTTACACAGAATAAGTTTGATATTCTAGTCTTCTCTTCCATACTGTGTCTATGGGAAAAAGTTTTAATAGATAAGGCTCTGATGTGTCTGTCTCGATTAGGCTCTTCTGATCTAGTGTTTCTCAATTTTTTGAAGCCCAAGACACACCATGTCGCATAGAACTGGCAATGTGGACATGAGAGAGGACATGTATGACCAGAGTAAAAGCTAGGGACGCATTGGAAGCCCCGCCAGAGGCAAAGGAGGAGGATCAGGAGGGGACGAGTAGGTGATGTGTACAATATATGTTTTGCATACAGCGAGTACTGGCTATCCATGCTTTTCATGTTGCCTGCTAATTCCCATAGCCTGAGTCTCACGC